>OU452240.1:9455617-10655617 GCA_911728455.2 Marthasterias glacialis | reverse complement strand
GAATATTGTCGTCTGCAAACTGTGTCGATAAGGGCCTTTTTAACAATCTTGCAATCTAATACCATGATCCATGACAACAAATCAACAACATGGCTGTTTTCCTCTCCTCTTTCTAAGGCCTTGGGATGTGTCTGAATGCAGTGACTTCGGCTGCGGCTGTGGTCACTGGCAGCGGCAGCAACAACCGAAAAATATACATTTTGCAGCTGCTGTACATGTAGCTGCTTCCTCCAAAGGCCCCAATTCTGACGCCACTATATTGTTTATGAAAACAGACTGGTTCCTTGTGGCTAATCAGTGCTACATGTATGTTCAGACTTGCACACAGGGAACCCAACACAGCGTGTGAGGCACAGACGTCAGCCATTGCGGGTTGAATTGTCTGTTCATAACAAGCAGTTGGAAGGGAGTTTGAGGGGGAGGGGGGGGGGGTGGGCAAGTCACGGTGGTGGATTTGATCCGACTCCCTGTTAATCATTGGATGTAATTGCGCTGTATGCGTCCGCATGCTTGAGTGGGTTGAATTCCCTCCGCTTGCGTGGAGGCTTGTGAATTCAGCATAATCTTCTGCCACTGGTATGATTTCAACAAGGAAAAACACTGTACACTGTAAATTCTCAGCAACTCTTTCAATTTTACGATATCGGTGCCCATCCCTTAAAGTACATAATGGGTAATTATTTGAAAAAATGTATTGATGAGTTTTCAGTCTGGAAGCTCACTGGGTAACTTACCATTGCAAATTCTCTAGAGAAATCCATCTGAAGTACTGTCAGAGTTGAAGTTTGAAGATCCCGCAAAACACCAGGAACACACTGTAGCTTATTAAAGTAAAGTCCATGAAATTATTCCTGCGGGCAGTTTTTATTGGATTTTCATAATGTCATTTTAATGCTCCGTTGATCAACTCGTACTTGTAGCTTTTAAAGTGTGTTCTTGATTATTTCTGTTGACGTATTTAGTGTACATGTACAGCCTCCTTTAAAGAGAATTTCTTAAATAATTTACTGCGTAGGCCATTTTGTCACGTGAAGATGTCTGTAATGGTAATTCTGTCAAATTTCAACAGAAATTCCTCTTTTCTTTCGCCTCGCAAATTGAGCTTAAAATCTTGTTAAATTTAGTTTGATATTGAGGGCATTCTGAACAGTAAGGCAAAGGTGCATAATGATATTTTCATATTTTTTTGAATTTTGGAACAGACTTTGATGAAGCTTGTGGAGTTCGCTCTATAATGTCACTCCTCCCCCAAATGTTCCGTAGATAATTCTGCTCTTAATAATAATTGCCCATTCTTTGGAATCATCATCTGTCCAACAAAATGCAATATTCAATATTTGTAAAATATGTAAAGACAAATCCAAGTACTGGATTTTTGTTTTTTGTAACTTTAAAGTCTCATTTTCTAGAATCACAAATAATTCAATCAGAGACGGTCGTATCGCATGTCACTTCCATTTTTATTGCCAAACAACGCACGTGTATAGAGATTTTCAAATGTTAACAGCATGAGCAACTAGAAAAAGTCACACGCATCTTCGCCCGCCAAAAATAAAATAATGAGTCTGTTCCCAGTGTTCCTTTGGGCACCGTGCACTTGCATTCAGGTACCTACATGTAAGGAGAGGGAAAACAAGGTGCTGCTGTTTGATGCAGGCAGAACCCAGAGTGGCGAAGAACGTATCGGGTTGCAAGGCTCAAATTGCCCAGAAATCCACAACAAACATGCGTGGTAGGATAGGGGCCAGGGCCCTGGTGTGTTGATGTTAAAGTATGGCGATGTGCTTTACGGGCAAAAGGGGGCATCATGCTGGACAAAAAAAATAAATAAATAAATAATAATACCAGGAAAAGGAATTTATTTTTGGAGTAATAACCAAAAGCATCCTACCACCTATGTATGTTGTGAACTTCTGGGCAATTTGAGCCTTGCAACCCGATACGCTCTTCGCCACTCTGGGCTCTACCCGCATGAAAAAGCAGCACCTTGTTTCCCCTCTCCTTAGGTTAGCGACTGCAAAAAGGAGGGTGATGTTTTATAGCTTCGACAGGGTTAAATTCAGGGATGTGTGGGTCTTGTTGTTTTGAACAGCAACATTAGGACTAAGGGGGTGTTCTTTGGCATGGAATTCCAAGCAACACAAACCCTTCAAAATCCATTGACTTGTTTATTTCAGTTGGCCTGAGGACTGCACTAATCACAGTCCAACAATTTGGGTGTTTAGTTACATAGTTACTGTAAACTACTTCTGGTCTTGTAACAGATCTGAGCTGACCTTGTGATCTTCAGTGTCCGACTTCCTAACGGCCTGGTGCATCATTCTTGTAAAGGGCAAGGCAGTTTTCCTTAGTGAACCCGCCTACAATCAGTGCACTTTGTTCAAAACCCCATTCATTCCACGGAATTCCACAGTTTTGGAAATTTGAATAACATGTGTACTGCTGTAGAACACCAAACAATTCCACCCAATACCACAACAATTGTGGAATTTTGATCCGCTTCAACAAGGTAAAACTATGGAATTTTGAAGAACATAGAAACCACGTAGTCCCTTGGCATCTGCAAAACAAGACACTGTGTGAGCGTAGCAGGTCAGTTCCACATAATCCTGCAGTAACTGTTCAGTGTGGGACTTTGTTTATTTCACTGTGGAACTTTGTGGTACTTGTGCACTACTCTTCAGAAGAACATGCATAAGTTTGTGGAAAGCACCATGGATGTAAAGGGGTAGGCAATTTTGTGGAAGTTTGTGGAACACATGCATAGGAGGGTTAAAGACAGGGGATACTTCTGGTACTTACTCCAAAAATAAATGATCATAAAAACTTAATAATGAGCATAATAGAGCTGTTGATAGTAGAAAACATTGTTTGAAACTATTCCCTTTGAAGTAACATAGTTTTTGAGAAAGAGATAATTTCTCGCTAAAATATTTGAATCTGAGAAAGGCTTCAGGCATGAAGCCTTTTTCTTGTAATGAAAAACGAGCAGTTTCAGCATTTTCAGATCATTCTGCGTAGGAATAAGTGCTTCAGATTTTTGCCGATATCTCAAGGACACTGACATCGTTTTAAACAAAATTTTCAGGGGTCAGTTATGGTATATATCTACAATTATATGTATGTAGGATTGAAACAAACAAACGGTTCCAAATACAGAGGATTTGGAGGATTTTGGTTGATTGAGGCACATTCGAAAAATCACCAATTGGAGGATTATGAAGGATTGAGGAAGGTCAACATTTGATACATGGAGGATTGTGGAGGACTGAGGAAGCATCCTTCAATGAGATCCTTCAGGATTGTGGTGGATTTAGGGCATAATGAAAATTTACTATGGAGGGTTCTGGAGGATTTCGGAGGACAATGAATAATTAGGGAAATTTATTCCTGTATGTATAATGGTATGCTGGGTACATGTGCTTTGTCTTGCACATTGTCTTGTACAAAATTGTACATTTTTATATACACAAAGGATTCTTTATGCACAAACTCATTTTGAAGGATTTCAAAGGATTGAGGCAGTGAGTTTCATGCACAACTCATTTTGGAGGATTGAGGAAGGTCCTTAGTAATTAAAGCTAGGGAGTTAGGGTTAAAAATCAACAAGTGGTAAGTTAAAAAAAAGACGCCTGGTCTTCTAAAAATATTTCTGGTCCAGCGACTGATCTGAGCTGCAAGCAGCGTAGTTTTTAAATCCAAGGATCCAATGTAGTCGGCAAGAGGTAAAGTTAAAAAGAAAAGACAACAAAATTTGTCCCGGAGGTGTGAAATATTTCTGGTGTATGGAAAATCTGAGCTGCAAGGCCTTTGGTCTCAGGGGATAATTTCTCAAAATTTGGAGCCCCACTCGCATGTTATTACAGCATACACAGAACACTATTCGCTCACACATCTGTAGTAGGTTAATAAACATTCGCATCCGTGCCGTCAAATCCGGCCAAATTACATAAATTAATGTCACCTCGTTTTAAATCGCCGAGTGGAATTTATTAAGCTGATTGCCCGAGACGTAATAAACACACTGCTTCATCGGATCAACGTACGTACATGTCGGCCACCACCCCCCCCCCCCTCCGCCAGTAATGAAACTCTTTCCAGTTCTATATTTTTTTACCGTCAGAGATGCCGCAATGCTCCAACGAACAAAGAGAATAAGTACCCATGTACGATTAATAATGATTGAAGACAGTGTCCCTCTTGTGTTGACTTAAAACAACGGAATAATGTTTTGCCGACGCTGATGAACATTCGGTCCTTCACGTGTACTGCGGGAATAAATCGAGGCGGTGGAAGTAAAATTCTAATCCAGAAAAGGAATATGGATGTTTGGATGACAAATAAAGTGGGAATTGGGGGCAGAGACTGTTCACCTGACTGCATGGATTTCTTATTGAGAGGAACTGGGGTTGAAAGGGTTTGTTAACCTGTGTGGGAAAATTGAATAAATAAAAGTGGGTAAATTAATAGACTGCTGTACTGTAGTTACCATGTCTAAGCCTGTTGTACATGAACCAGGTGCATGTCATTGAAGGTATAGACTAGTTGGAGCAGCTCGTTCATGGGCGTTTACTCCATCGCAGCTATGATCACTGCATGCGCACATTGATGCACATGCATTGTAGAGCCTCCATGCTGATTGGTCAAGCACTGATGCGCTATTGTCGTGTCGAGAGCGCGTGCGGTGGTGTAGGACATCATAAAAGAGTGTTGCTCGGATAAACCACAAGAGAAACTGGGTGAACAATGAAAAATTGACTGGAGCAGGATTTGAACCTGCGTACCACCGGCTAAACGTGTCCACGCTCTACCAACTGAGCTATCCAGCCCTAATGTTGGTGGTCTTCCTATTTTGTTAATATTTTTGTTTAGGGGGTGACAGGAAGCCATTCAACTGGTTTCAAAAATATGTACATTTATCATTTCTGTGTAAAATTTTAGTGTAAATCCAGCCCTAATGTTGGCGGTCAATATCTCTGTTTGAGAGGGGGCCGGTCAGAAGCCATTCAACAGGTTTCAAAGATATGTACATTATCATTTCTGTGTATAATGTACAAATTTGAACTAAAATAAAAATCAGAGGAGATTCTGCTTGGAGTACTGAAAAACAACAAAAGGGTTAACAATTTAAAATGCTCTTGAAATACTAAGATGAAATTCTTTGTCCACCAGAATTGCTGTTAGGCAGACCTGTATAGTTTATCAGACAAGTTCCCGGTTTTCAAAAGAAATCCGATCCACCAGAAATAGAAAACACAAAAACAAACCCATGGACAGGTTAGTTAATCTATAACTTACAAGAATACCCTGACCAAAGGTAATCAAGAAGAGGTTTAGAAATCCTGCATTGTACGACCGATTTCACATTGACATTTAAAGAGGTGTAGAGCGAGAGAAAAAAAAAACTGTCCCCCATATGCCCTGGAGGCTGCAGTAGTGTACATTTAGTTCCCTCAACTGCATTTATTTTACATTTATGCGTTCACCTAGTGTACGTACAGTACCTGATTTTTGAAGGCAGGAACAGAAATGACATTCGGAATATCCACTAAGAACAACACTAGTAATATCGGTAAACAGTTTTGGAAAAACACGCTCTTGTCACGTCAAGTTTTTTTTTTTTATATATGCGTATGAATAATGGACCCTCGCAGTGGACCTTGAAATATAAGTCCAAGGTATGAAAAGGAGGTGCTAACGAAATATTTATAGCATCTTATAGAAAGATCATATCACAAATGAAAAGGTGTACAGCATAATCCAACAAGCAATAAGACACTTTGAAAACCTACCGTCAATTGAAAGGAAAAGTAAGCTTAAATGGGGAGGATATGTGTCAAGATCATCTGGATTGGCCAAAACTACTTTCAGAGGAGGAAGGACAAGAAGAAGACCAAAGGAGAAGGCGGGACGGCAACATAACAGATAGATCAGATTAGAAAAGATTAGATTTTCCCAGTGGAGGTGCTCTTTGGGAAATGAAAATGGCCTTGCCCTCTCCAAGATGAAATTCCAGGCCTGATGTACAATGTGATTAGTCTGAAAATCCCTGTCAAAATAGAAAAACCGATACTTAAAAAAAGTGAAAAACAGAAATGAAAAAAATTGTAAATACTCATAATTCAACAGGCATGTGATTTCTCAGGATTTTTCCTGATTTCAGGATTTTTCCTGATTTCAGGATTTTCTCGAAACTTCCTTGAGCCTTCAGATTTTCTTGAGAGAAGTAAAAGAAAATATGAAAAGCAGTCACCAAAGGGAGAAAGAAATGGTCCACATTGTGTCCAAACCTGTAGTTTTTGTATTTCCGGTGATGCATGGAGTCTGTAAACCTCCTGAATTGTAACATCTGAGAGGTTCTGGGTCTAGAATAAGGGGAAACCCAGACCTGCAAGCCATTTTTCAGGAATTTTCACTTTCATCCAATCTCATCCCTGATTTAAGGAAATGTTCTCTGGTTGGTTGGTCTTTGTCTGTTGTAGAGGGTATGATAGGATAGGAGTGATCAAACTCTTCCCGAAACATTAAAAAAAAATAAAAAATACATGTACTAGACAGATCCGCTTTCACAGTAGTTGGCATTTTGGTTGACACAACTTTTTCTCTGATTTTCGACTTGCCCTTCTGTGACCTAATGTATCCCCCAGGCACAACCCCAATCAATTAGTAAAGCCTGAAGCCATACTAATTTTATGAAAGAACTTTTATGTCTGGTTCCTGACTCACTCTGCACCTCACATGACATTCCCCCTCTTTAAAATGCCTGAAGCCAGACCGTCCATGATAAATTAAAATGACTTGTCTTCCTTGTGTACAATGTACATGTACACGTATCTTCCCATGCATTGTTTTAATTTTTGAATTCCGTACAAGTTTCCTACAAGTGGGTTCTCCCCAAATATTTTTTTAAAACTGGGGGGGGGGGGGGGGGCATTGTGCAAGTTGCAAGTTTGTCCAAAGCACCTTGAACTGAAACAGGGTCATTGGAATTCATTTTACTTGATTTTATGTCTTGTTTTAAAAGCTCTACATGTACATGCAATCTGCAGAATTTTAAATTGCTTTATTTTCTGAATTTTGTGAGCTGTTTTTTTTTTACTATATTTTTGTTTGGTGTATTGATGCGCATATCGGCCTGATATGTTACACATGTACCTTTTGCATTTGGGGGGGGGGAATCCTACTACAATCTATCCTCTTGTCTTCTATTAATGATCTTCTTCCTCTAGACTTTCTCCCCCCAACTTTTTTACTTGAAAGGGAACCACAAACTGTTTTTCCCAGAATTTTCACGATATTGTCGAATCCCGAACTTGACAGTCTGACCAACTTTGATAAACTAACGCTTCACCACACCTTTAAATAAAGCGTTACAGCCAAGCGATTAATATTCATACACTTTAAGTAAAGCATAGCCAGGCATCACTACAGGTGTGTGGGCAACCTCTCCATCGGCTTCATACATTAACGTTCTCCTGTCCGCATTGCGATGTCCGTCCGTCGCTACACAATTGGACTTTCGGGTCAATAATTTCTCACTCGGAAAGTCTGTCAAGGTCTTGAGATTTAAGTCAAGACAGGCAAGGAGTGGGAAAATAGACTGAGGTAAACTACATTATGATTCTTCTAGTCGACAAAATCGTGGAATAATTTATCGAGGAGTGGGGGGGGGGGGGGGGGGAGAATACGACAAATTCCACTGGAGAAGTTGATTTTTAAATCAAGCTTGTTTGGTCAGGTGAATACATTTGTTGTGCCTGTGATTTCCTGCGATGTTGGTACTGTAGTTCATGGAATTCACAAAAAACATTGTTTGAAACAAAAACGCTGTTTGTATTTTGTTTTGAAACGGCTAGATTTATATTTAAAGGTTGTATATTTTGTACGTAGAGCTAACCACTGATTTGTCATAAAAATGTTGAGTCACGGTAGCTAGTGGTAGGGATCAACCAAATGAAATATAAATGTAAAAGGTTACATTTTATGAAATTGATGCAATCGTCTTTGAGATGGCGAGTTTATTTCCGTTTTGCAGAAGGCACCCATTGGAAAATCTTAAAGTCTATGGGGAACTTTTGAACGGGGCCATTGCCTGTGTCTTTCAAGCAGAAAACTGGCTTTATGATAAAAATGTTGAAAATTTTGTCTGGCGATCAACAAATCTATATTCCATCTTTAGGTTGATGCCACGAGATAATCCTGTTGAGAGATTTGCATACGCTCGTTAAACACTCTGTTAAATGACTCAGCGCTGGTAACCATTTGATTCTCATTGACTTCTCTCCCAAGGTTTCCCCGGTATACTTCACAGTCTACTTGTTTTTTTTTTTTTTTTTCATGCCCTCCGCCTTCCCTTGAATCAATTTCGTCATTAACGTTGTGGCGCACGATCTCGTTATCGGTACTCCGCAGATTGGCAACGTGTGAAGAAGTGCGCCGAGGATGGGAACCTGTGTACGACTCATTAAACGATGGTTATTTGCATTATTGATGAGATCGGGGGGTTGCATCACGACGGCAAGTCTTAACTTTGACAGGATGCGACCACAGTCATGCTTGCTTTAATTCCAATTACCGGACGACCAAGAAAATAAAAAATAGTTTGAGGGGCTTGTTTGAATAATAAAAATTCCAAATCCGTTTTAATTTTGATGTGAATTAGATTCCCTGTCTAATTTTGATTGATTTAGATTTTCTTCACTTTTATTTTGATATTAGTGTAAAATAACAGTTTACTGGAAATGAATATTTTATTTATTCAAAATGATCTTTGAATTTGTTGTAAGTATTTTATGAACTTGATTGCAAAGATTTAATATTTAAATTTTCCGTATTTGTCAGATTTAATATTTGATTGCTTATTTGCGTTCATACCCAAAGCCAACACCTTCCTTTATGGTGTGATATGATTTAAGAATATTTAATGACTTTTGTTTGCATAATCAGTTTAATATTTAAATATTCTGCAGATTAAACATTTTGATTCATATTAATGTTGATGTCCCAAACTAGAGGATTGGAATGAATGTAGTCTGCCCAATAACCAATGATGTATCATCCCTTTATGATGTGTTTCTTGAAAACTAGAGGATTGGAATGAATGTACTCTTCCAAAAACCAATGATGTACCAACCCTTTATGATATGTTTCTTGAAAACTAGAGGATTGGAATGAATGTACTCTTCCAAAAACCAATGATGTACCATCCCTTTATGATATGTTTCTTGAAAACTAGAGGATTAGAATGAATGTACTCTTCCCAAAACCAATGATGTACCATCCCTTTATGATATATTTTTTTGATAACTAGAGGATTGGAGTGAATGTACTCTTACAAAAACCAATGATGTACCATCCCTTTATGATTTTTTTAATGAAAACTAGTGGATTGGAATGAATATACTCATCCAAAAACCAATGATGTACAATGTACCATCCCTTTATGATATGTTTCTTGAAAACAAGAGGATTGGAATGAATGTACTCTTCCAAAAACCAATGATGTACCTACCCTTTATAATATTTTTCTTGAAAACCAGTGAATTGGAATGAATGTACTCTCCCAATAACCAATGATGTTCAGCACCACCCCTTTATTTGTTTCTTAAAAACTAGAGGCTTGGAATGAAAGTTGTTTTCCAATAACCAATTATGTACATGTACAACTGTACAATCCCTTTATGGTAACATATAGTACAGCTGTATGTATAGAATCCTACTCCGTGGGTAAAAAGAAAATCTACAGGATACAAATCTTTCTTCAGGAAGAGATCTGAAAAAGCAGACAACTTATTAGGGAGGCACAGATTTAGACTCTGGGAAACGTTGTCTTATTCTTACGCAGGACGTTAACAACCCTAACTCTAAGTCATGATTACTTTGCTAATTATTCTCACAAACGAGCTGGAATAACAGACGCTGCTACCGGAATGGTTAGGAAATTGGTTTGTTGTGTACGCAATGCGTACGCTTGCTTACATTGTCTAAGTGTTCTTGTGCAGTTGTTTTGATTAGCGATTCTGCTGCAATGATTACTCTACACACCCCCCCCCCCCCGACCACGGTAATGACAGATTGGGAAACAAACATTTGGTTTGTCCGAGCATATTTGAACATGTGATAGGTGCTTGTGTTTTGTGATACTGCAGAGTAAAAATTGCTAACATGTCTGTGTATATATTGCATAAAGCTTCTTGTACATGTATGTATAATACGCCAGGTCGGATTTTTCGTACTTGTTAAGGGCAAGGCAGTTTCTCCATAGTGAAGGGCCCCTTGAGTGAGGGAAATGTCAATTTTGACTTGAACATTTCAAGGGGCACCGAGGCAATGACTAGGGGCATGGGGGCAATTGCCTCCATTGCCTCTTTGAAGTCTCAGGCCTGATGTGTATCAGTGGTTTTTGGAAGTGTAAATTCATTTCCCATATTCTGGTTGTAAAATTGCCTCCATTGCCTCTGTGAAGCACATGTATTAGACCTGGGGCCGATTTCACAAAACTCTTCCTAACTTAGGACACGTCCTAGGCAATGCTAAGAGAAAAGACTAGTCCTAAGCTACTCGTCCTAACTTAGGGCTAGTCCTATCTCTTAGCATTGCCTAGGATGTGTCCTAAGTTAGGAAGAGTTTTGTGAAATCGGCTCTGATCTATCATTGGTTTTTGCAAGTGAAAATTCATTTCCCATGGTCTGGTTGTAAAATATCTCTCCAAGTGAAAATTTCATTTAATTACATAGGCAGAACCCTTGCCCCCTCCTGCCCGCCAAATGGGATAAAAAAAAATTGCTCAAACGAATGGGTCGATACATTAAATAACCCCCAAATTACATGTACATGTATGTCTGCCCCTGCTTGCCCCCCCCCTTCCCCCAATGAAAATTTCTAGTTACGCTACTGATGAAGAGACTTGTTTTTTGTCTTTTGTCGTTTATTTTAATAAATTTGTTTATAAACACTTTTTCATCTTTGTTTCGATTGCTGCAATAAAAATAAGCATCAGTGATTTGGGAGGTCTTCAATATATATAGTATTTATTATAGTATTTCAGGTGGAATTTTTTTTCTGGCATTGGAGTCCCTCTAGGCCCTCCCATCACCAGTGCTTGATTGTACCAATTGAAATAAGCCTGTTTACCCACTGTCAGTCTTGACCACCAAATCTGATGAACTTTTCACAGGTTGGGTGTATGATAGTACTTTCAAGATAAATAGACGATTGGAATGAATATACTCTTTCAAAAACCACTGATGTACCGTCTCTTTATGATATGTTTCTTGAAAACTAGAGGATTGGAATGAATGTACTCTTCCAAAAACCAATGATGTACTGTCCCTTTATGATAGTACTTTCAAGATAAATAGACGATTGGAATGAATGTACTCTTCCAAAAACCAATGATGTGCCGTCTCTTTATGATACGTTTCTTGAAAACTAGAGGATTGGAATGAATGTACTCTTCCAAAAACCAATGATGTACCATCCCTTTATGATAGTACTTTCAAGATAAATAGACGATTGGAATGAATGTACTCTTCCAAAAACCAATGATGTGCCGTCTCTTTATGATACGTTTCTTGAAAACTAGAGGATTGGAATGAACTCTTCGAAAATCCAATGATGTACCATCCCTTTATGATAAGTTTCTTGAAAACTAGAGGATTGGAATGAATGCACTCTTCCAAAAACTAATGCTGTACCATTCCTTCATGATATGTTTCTTGAAAACTAAAGGATTGGAATGAATGTACTCTTCCAAAAAAAAAACAACAATAATATACCATCCCCTTGGAAACTAGAGGATTGCATTGAATGTACTCTTCCGAAAAAAACAATGATGTACCATCCCTTTAAAAGAAAAAGGATCTCGGTAAAGCAATCAAATTACGGCAATCTTCCTAAATTATGTGAACCCCCGCTTGTGTGAAAGGCTAACTACGCATTGCACTATGCAGTAGAGGGTAGTCTCCGATGCCCATTCAGCTGTACAAGTCTCAGGTGTCACTTGGGTGTGTGTTTTTTTTTGTTTTTTTCCCTTCATCTTCAAAGGTGTTAATTTCATCCTAGAATATAATTCTGGGTTCACTCTTATTGGAATGCAGTTATTATCCCTAAGGGAATGTGTAATTAGAGGTGATATTACACCGTGTTGTCATTGTGTACTTTTGTTGTGCACTGTAGACCATTGGCCTGCAATGTCTTATTGTGTACAAAGGAGCCACAGAGCCAGGATTTTCCCGCAGGCACAATTTGTGCACAGCTCCATGGAACGAACATAACAAAATTTCACACTTCATGGAGATTGCACCGGATGATTTTTTATCAACTTCTGATAAAAATTCCAATGTTTTCTTTCCTCTCTACTCTCCAGATATTAATTAGTTATCAAAAATACTTTCTCCTGAAGACGATCAGAGCATACTGATCGAAACGTCGAGTTGTAACTGGTTCTTTTCAGAACCACCCCAACTCAAAAGAGATAGAACTACATGGTGTCTACCGCAAAACTTACTGTATATTGTACACATGTGTCTCCACCATGCAAAGTTTCAAATCCTACTTAAAAATACTGATACTGTAATTGTGACAAAAAATTCTAATGATTTTGTTCTCTCTACTCTTTTCTTTCATGACCTCATCTTTCCTGTCAATCCTCATGAAACAGGTAAGAAACGTTTCATTCCTGTTAATTAATTAAAACCATCAGTTGAAATGTTTTGTTCTTCATTGACACAAACTAAGGTGGCTGCACAGTGGGAGATTTTGGAACGATAGGTGGCAGCAGACTTACCAGGTAAATTGTCGTTGTTTACGTAGTTCTGAGCATGGGCACATTTCCGAGAACAATGGATTTACCTGGTAAGTCTGCTGCCATCCAGCATCCTTAAAAGTCTCCCATTGTTTAGTATATGTAGGAGCGCTACGGGTCAACAAACTTTCCCCCTCATTATCAGCGCCCATTTTCATAAAGCTGCTTTTGCAATCAGACAAAATGCTTTAAAATTTTCTACGTAGCAAAATTAAACAGGATACCAGTCATAGATGCTACAAGTGACATGTTCTAGGGCTGGTAACCTTATTCTGTTTAAAGCATCAGTTTGTTGTGCTTCAGCACCTCTATGAATTTTGGGACAGGACCGCCTCATTTTAAGACCCCCTCTCCCCCCCCCCCCAACACACACCCCTTTCCCATCACATTTTTCTGTCAACATTAATTCTTTTCTTTTTTCCTTTACTGGTCACGTATTTTATGAAATCTGAAAGATATTGTCTTAAACCAAAACTGCCTATATTTCATTCGTTGTACAAAAACAAGATAAGATATTTTAATGGGAAGTGCCATCGGCAACATTTGGGCACAAGAGGGCAGCATTTGCATCTGCAATGCCCGATAACGTTGCTTTCACCAACAGAGGGCCTCCTTTACACACTCCATAATTTTTCTACTTGAACTTGCCATTTAAGTTCAACAGAGGGGGCTGTTAACCAAGAGGATTAGCAAGTAAACCATGGCTGTCTGTGGCCAGCAGAGGGCACCCTTTTTCTGGTCCATAAGACAATTAAAAACAGAGTCCTTGCCATAAACGGGACTACAAATGCAGACCTGGAATTTATCTTTGAGGAGGGGAAGGTCATTTTCATTTTGCAAAGGGCTTTTCCACTGGAAAATCTTAAAGTCTATGGGAAACTTTTGAAGAGGCACCAAGGCCAAGACCAGGGGCAACAAAGGCCATGGCCTCCGTGACATGTAAAGCCTGTGAATGGGTTTATTAATCCAAGAGTTGGGCTGTCATTTTATTTGCCATATAAAAAATCCAAATGATGAAAGTGAGGCTTGGAGAAAAGAGTAAATAAATAAATAAATACATAAATGAATAAATAAATAAACAAACCAAATCTGGACCCTTTTGATGTATCTGGTCACAGAATATGAGAGGCTGATTTTGTAGGAGGGGGAAAAAATCTGACTTTTTTCTCATGAATTACAAGTACATTTATGTATGTATATATAGGGCCTACTATAATGTTCAATCAAAAATACAGATGCACACTGCATTGTACCTTTTCTGCAATGAGGTCTTATATTTGTAACAAATGTTCTTTCAATTTTTAATTCAAATCCACAATCATCCATGGACAAATCCTCGAGGCATTTTCCCTTTTAATCTTTCGATCAAGGAAAGTAAAATGCCTTTCAGAGTATTCAGTTCGAGAAAACATTCAACAACATCACAATGGAGCGCTAAGCAATATTATCCGAGCGAATATATATCGGCACCGACCGTTTTTTCTTAACTGTAGTTCTCATCCATCTGTCTGTCTGAAATATAGTGAATAGAGACACCCAACAATAACCGTCATCATAATGCGTCAATGTGCCATACATTTCTGGAGTTATGTTCATTTCCTTGTGTGACACGCGATACTGTTCCGTGTTTCTCCCTAGCCACGGGGGTGGAGGAGGACGCAAATGGATTTTGTTTTTACTTTCCAGAGTGATATGACCGAGGGGCAGATCATATTTGTAATGTACCCACCAAGATATTCTTATAAAACAGGGAACCAATGATTAAAACTCAAGCTTGTGAAAAAAATATGCTGTACATCTGTAGTCGGTTACCAGTCAAAATGAAATTTTTTCTCTGTTTTCCTTGATGCACTCACCTCAAGTACCCCTCTGGCCTTGTGTTGGGCGATTTTTCATATTAGGAAAAAAAAAAATAAATAAATAGGGAAAGGAAAATAGGTCAAACTTTTTGAACGGGTTCAATGGCCACTACAATGGCAGATGCACAAATTCAACTTTGAAAAACTGATTACTGATTTCTGTGTTATCAATGTAACGCAAGTACTGTACACTGTAACTGTGAAACTGCCCACTCAAATGCATACGTGTTCCAGTCTCCTTGCTGCCCCTTGAAATATTCCAGTATAAATTTCAGTTTTTCTCACAGAAGTGCCCTTTACTTTAGAAAATCTGCCTCGTCCTTACAAGATCGAAATATCACATCTGTGTGTAATCCATTTTTTCTGTTTGATAACTTCCAATCCTGTACATTGCCTTGAGGGATCTCTACCATGACAAGATCTTTTTAACTGATCAGTCACATCCTGAGGCCAATCTCAGTCAGTACTCCCCCCATCCCCCCACCTGTCCTCCAGTAGAGTGACCTAAGACATGCCCTCCTCCCTCGGTCTCTCTTTGAGGTCACACTGCTCCCAATCTCGGTCAGTAATGGCATTTTGACGCAAGCAATCGATTATCCAAGCACTGATATATTATGGTTAAAAGGAAGGTCTGCTGAGGAATGCATGACGTGATTGTATGATATCAAATGTTCAACCCCCTCACAGGTCACAACATCACCCTGGGGGTTGGGGGGAGGGGGAGTGGGCGGACGGAGAGGGTCAAAGGTCAAACATTGGATTACAGATTGATACTGTAATGTGCAGTCTGTTAGAATCAACACTTTAGGCTGTGGAATTGATTTATCAGAATTTTCCTGATTTCAAGAATTTTTGTGTTGACATCCCTTTAGTCCAAGCATTTGGTTTTTCAGTTTTCATTGACTGGATGAGTATGGATGATGCAGAAGGATCTTGAGCCAAAGACGTTAGGGAGTTACGGTTACCAAAAAAATACTCCCCCAAAACAAACAAACAAACAAACACCCCATCACCCCCACAACACACCGATATGCTAAAAATAACAAATGATTTATTTGAAGATTTGTCTTAAACTCCAAAGGGCTGAACATAAGGGTCGTTAAGGTTTTACTCTATTTCTGATTTGACAAACAAGGTCATGGTGCTATAAATAAATCCGTTTTGGCCCTGAATACCCAAAACAGCTCAGAAGTGGCTGCAATTGAGTGTGAAAGGATCTCACCCAGGCCGTAAATGTTCCTTTAATTGATCAACAAAAAACCCTCTACTCACCGGCAATCCAGTCAACGAACTAATCATCGGATAGTCTCCTTCGTTGTTCTCCTTCTCGCGATGTGAGCTGGCTAATGCAATTGTCTCAAGCGTTTTTCATTAGTTAACGCAATTCCGGTGACCAGAGTTTGTTCTCCTGGGACTCATAATTCCCTGGCAAGGCAGGGGAAAAGAAAATGAGATTTTTTTCCCCCCCCCATTCTCTCTCTTCCTCTCTCCCTCTCCCCCCCTTCGTTCTCGGAGAACGTTCGTTGCCTGGTTCTGTTTTGTAAGTTGGTTGGAGACACTGGTACTCCGTGGCTGCTGGGCATGTTTAGAGATTGGGTGTTGTGCCAGCAACTGCTGTTCAGGCCTCGTCGAAAACAGTCAGCGGGTCTTTATTAGATAAAGTTTGGGGAATTGGCACGTGCTCGTCGTGCGTACCAACGTCGCGTAGGTCTCGCGGTATGGGTGATAACTTAACGATTTACTGGATTGGGTAATGAAGTTAGGAGAGTCCTCAGTTCTTGGGGCCGAGGTGGGAATCGAGATGCTCTAGTCCGGTGCAGATAACTGTATGCACGAGCCACGTGTGATTAGGCACTCATGTGATACGGTAACTGCTTATAGAATAATTACACTTGGGAGTTTCTTAGGAGAGGGTCTTTATCTTATTTATTTCACTTCAGTGTATTATCAATTTAAAGGGATGGATGGAACGGAGTTGGTCTTTCGAAGAGTACTGTGACATTTCATTCAAAGTGCCTACCGTTTTATCCAGAAACCGATGTAAATGTCGTAAAGGGATGGTACATCATTGGTTTTTAGAAGTGAACATTTATTCCAATCCTCAAGTTTTCAAGAAACACATGACAAAGGGGCAGCACAGCATTGGTCTTTCTAAAAGTATATTTATTCCAATCCTCTAGTTTGCAAGAAACATATCATAAAGGGATGGTACATCATTGGTATTTGGAAGAGTACATTCATTCCAATCCTCTAGTTTGCAAGAAACATATCATAAAGGGATGGTACATCATTGGTATTTGGAAGAGTACATTCATTCCAATCCTCTAGTTTGCAAGAAACATATCATAAAGGGATGGTACATCATTGGTATTTGGAAGAGTACATTCATTCCAATCCTCTAGTTTGCAAGAAACATATCATAAAGGGATGGTACATCATTGGTATTTGGAAGAGTACATTCATTCCAATCCTCTAGTTTGCAAGAAACATATCATAAAGGGATGGTACATCATTGGTTTTTGGAAGAGTACATTCATTCCAATCGTCTAGTTTTCAAGAAACATATAAAGGGATGGTACATCATTGGTTATTGGAAGAGTACATTCATTCAAATTTTCAAGTTCTCAAGAAACATATCATAAAGGGATGGTACATCATTGGTTTTTGAAAGAGTACATTCATTCCAATCCTCTAGTTTTCAAGACACAAATCAAGTCAAGTGATGTTAATATATACATGTAGTACATAAGCTTTTCAAAAAACAAAAAAGGAGAAGTGAAATTTGATGTAAACAGTTTTGACTTTTAAAGCGGACAAAACAATCAAGCTCAAGTTATTTTGTAATCATATTGGGAGGGTCATGGGAAATCTTTTCAACAAACTACCCCGACTGACATTTACAGTTTTCTGTTTTGTAATATCCACTTGCTGGACTAGGAAATAAAAAACAAAAAAAAACTGAACTTTTTTAAGATCGAGATATTCTCATTGCCTCTACTGCCCTTGGCGTTAATTTTTTTTTATTGTTGTTTCTCTATCGGGCCATATCTCTCTGGGAAAAAAAAGAGAGAAAAAAATGGTCAAGCCGATGCAATATCAAGACGTAGCATCTGTGTAAGACAGCTCTATTCATTTCAGGCAGCCGCCGGCGTTTGCGTACAAAGCGCTGTGATCTTCTGCACACCCCGGGGTCCTGTGGAGCATGGCGTTGTATTGTTATTAAAAATTGTTTGGATGAATTTGTTATCGCCGAGTGGGAAGAGGGTGAGGGAGCACAGCTCGACTAAACAGTGTCCTGATTCTTTCAGATGTACATCCTGTTCTGTCTCATTATTTTTGGAGTGATTTTTTAAATTGATATATGCATTTATATATGTTAAAATATGTAGATAGTTTGAATAGATATTGTCAGTCTGTTAGTTTTGTTGTTGTTGAGGGTCTCTGAAATGGAACACCCAGGAGTCTTCATCAACTAGACCAAGGGGAGACCCAGGCCCACTACCCTAGTTCTATCTTTGTGGTGATGTAGAGAGAGATTCTGTAAATCCTCTGAAATGTAACGCCCAGAGGTTGATGGAGATGGAGGTGGGGGGGGGGGGGGCTTCATTCTCTAGACCAAGGGGAGACCCAGGCCCACTACCCTAGTTCTGTCTTTGTGGTTATGTAGAGAGAGATTCTGTAAATCCTCTGAAATGTAACGCCCAGAGGTTGATGGAGATGGAGGTGGGGGGGGGGGGGGGCTTCATTCTCTAGACCAAGGGGAGACCCAGGCCCACTACCCTAGTTCTGTCTTTGTGGTTATGTAGAGAGAGATTCTGTAAATCCTCTGAAATGTAACGCCCAGAGGTTGATGGAGATGGAGGTGGGGGGGGGGGGGCTTCATTCTCTAGACCAAGGGGAGACCCAGGCCCACTACCCTCGTTCTATATTTGTGATGATGTAGAGAGTCTGTAAATCCTCTGAAATTAAAGGAGGCTCGTGGGGGCTTCATCCCCAGCTAAGAGGAAACCTAGTCCTAAACCCCCACTTCTTTATTCATGGTGATACAGAAAGTTTTAAATCCTCTTAAATATAAACACCCAGGACGCTTCTTCCTCTAGACCAAGAAGAGACCCATGCCCACTACATGTACCTTAAATTGTTTTTTTTTTTTTTTTGGTGATGAAAGACATTTTTTTTAAATCCTCGAACACCAAAGAAGAGTATGGGGTTCCTCTCACTAGTCCCTAGATGGGGGAAACCGGGGAGGATTGGTCGCCCATCTTTATTTGCGATGTAGAGAGTCTGTAAATCCTCTGCGATGTCACACCCAGGAGGTTCAAAGACCGTTGTCTAGTAGAAACCAAGGCCAGGCCCACTGCTCTTTCTCCAGTGTTGTTTTGTCACTTTTCACCAAACAGCACCTTGATTGTTAATTGGGTTTAGAAATAATTTTGAAAGTCGATGGGGAAACTGCGTCCGACTCTTCTTCTTGCTTTCTCATTATGCCTGTCCTTGTAGGCTCAATTCACCTGAAGGGTTATACCCTTCATTTCCAAGCAACGGCACTCTTAAAAAATAATTTAACTTTCAATTTAATCGTATGAGCTGTATTGGAAACATCAGAGGAGAGCAGTTGGTGTGGCCACCCTGTCTTTCTTCTATGAGGCTCATTGTAACCATATTTTAGTCTGGAAGACAGATGGTCTGGTCCCTTGATGAAGCCCGATTTACATTACCTAATATTCAACTTCGTTCCCATTGGTTTCAATCTCGTGGCGCAACTTTTTCCCAGCATGTCATACTCAGACTCCAAGTCTTTTGAACATTTTTTTTTTTCATTAAAGGTATTACACAGTGAGGTATTATTATTCAGTTGATATATCTGGTTGTGAGTTTACTGGCCTGACGTTGTGAGTTTACTGGCCTGACGTTGTGAGTTCACTGGCCTGGGGCTTACAGTCCAGTGTTAATTTGGAGCCCTGTCCCTGTGTCATTTGAGTACATGTAGCTCATGACGTCACTCTAGTGGCTAACCTGGTTCAAACCCAAACTACCCCTCTCATGAAGCAGGGTAGTAGAGGCAGTGGAAAGGGGTAGAAATTCTCCTGGAATTTCCTGGGGTTTGATTTCCTGGGAATCGGCTCTTTAGTGTGAAAAAGGGCTAGAGTAAATGTGCAAAATGCCAGGGGAAGCAGTACCGTGAAAAGTGGGGACCCTTGCGTGGGTGCCTGTAGTAATGATCTTCTGTTATCAATGATGATATCTGATGCTATGATACTCAGCCCTGGGGCTGCCATATAAAAAGGAGGATTGCTGAGTGTACACGTTCGGCGTGGTGCAATGATATAAATATCAATGAAATGTATTGATTGCTCAGAACGAGGTTGATGTAAACATTTGATTTGGTTTGAGGAGTCGCAGAAAATACGTGATGTAGATTAACCGATTAATTCTGCATGTATGCCGCTTGTTTTTGTTGTAGTGCCCCTTTGTAAAGTTTAGAAATTGACATTTTTGGGGGTGAATGTGGGACTGCCCTTTTAACAGGACCTTTCTGCCACACCTTTTCAAATACTATGTTGAAATCTGGCCTGGAATTACACAGAGGCCTTGGCTTCTGCTTGCCCTGATCTTGGCCTTGGCGCCCTATAGACTTTAAGATTTTCCAATGGAAGTGGCCTTTGCAAAATGAAAATGGCCTTGCCCTCTCAAAGATGAAATTCCAGGCCAGACTTTATGAACGGATCTTTTAAACAAATGGTTGGACCTTCTAACCTACATCATGTAAAATTTTAATCACATTGGAATGCTTCTCATAGTGATATTTGTACCAGCAAAAGCCTCATTAATATTCATAAGAGCCTGCTACTCATGAATATGCAAAAAACAACTTAATCCTCACCTAATTTAGATGACTTTTTATTGACGACATTAGTTTGTTATAATACAACAAGCTACCGAGTATGCCTGGCTCTATATACACTCTGACTCTACATGTAATTTGCAAAAAGTTTTGTCGTCAAAATTCGTTTATTCTGATACTGTCAGTTTAGATCTGCAACACTCATTTATCTTCATAAAGCTCTAGGCTCTCATAAATATGCATGAGGCTGGCTTTATAAACTAAATTACTAGTCCTAACTTTATTTACGCACATTCTATTGACAAAATTGGGTTGTTCTCATACAGCACACCCTCATAAATATTCATACAAAACAAGTCACTCATGGGTATTCAGGAGCCTGGCTCTATAAATAGCTTAGTGCTAGCCTTATTTACACATTCTATTCTATTGGCAAAATTGGATTGTTCACTAGCCGGCATTTAAAAAGCACAACCCTTATAAAAATTCACAGAAACAAGTCACTTATTGAATATGCATGAGCCTGGCTCTATAAATAAACAGCTAATTTCTAACCCAATTTAATTCTTAAAAAATGTGTAGATTTTCTTAAATAAAAAGTTTAAAAGCATAACCATCTTAAATATACATTTGTCAACTCCAAGTCACACGTGAATATGCTTGAGTGTTCCTATATAAGCTTCCATGTAAGCTTATGTAAATCCTGACAAACTGGATTTTTTCAAAAATGAAAATTTAAAAGCACAACCCTAATAAATATTTGAAAAAAACTACAAGTCATTTGGGAATATGCATCAGTATAACTTTCTTCTAACCTAATTTACATTTTAATAAATTAAATTTTCTCAAACTGAAATTTTCAGTCCTTCTTTATTATTAATAACAAGCCAATCCAATTGACTTACATTTTATTGATAAAATCGGATTGTTCAAAAAGGCATTTCTAAAGCACAGCCCTCATTTTTATTCATAGAAGCTAGGCGCTCATGAATATGCAATTAGCATGGCTATACAATTGGTTTAGTTCCTGCTACCCTAAAAATAGCGGCCTAGATAAATTTGGCATCAGTGACCTAGATTATGTATAATATAAAATACGGAGAGTGATATTATTTCATTAAGAAATGGTATCACTCACGTTTTACAGGACACCAGAATGTAGATCGAGGACCATTAATTACTTTAGAAATTAAAGGGGTCGTAGAGCATTAAGCAAGTTCGATCAAGGACCATAGTTAACCATCGTTTGACTAACTCTGATCAATGGTTGACGATGGACTACCCAAGTCGCGATTCGCGACCAGCCTATCGAGGTTGGTCGCATCACTGGTTCCCAATAGCCATTTTGATATTACAGTGAAAGAGGACCAGTTGTCAGAAAAAAATGAATACATGTAGTTCGACTAGAGTCGTTCGCACTTCAACTTTAGTACGCATGCGCTACGTACGTCAGGAACTAACCACTAGTTAACCGCTGGTTCTTGGTAAGCACTTAGCCCTTGATGGAGGGTATGCACAGGCGTTTTCCTACAGTAAACTTATGGCTGTTCTGACCTCATTGAGGGCGCTGTTGTACATAACTCTATGGGACTCATGACGTCAGACGCATAAGGGCTATTGAAGTTTGCTCATCGGTAATGTACCAGGGACTAATTTCAATAACCTATAAGCAGACATTTTATGCTTACAGAGCAAAATCTGCTTACTGTGGGCTTGGCCCAATTTCATAAAGCTGTTCAATGGTAAGCAATTATTTGTGCTTACTATAGCAGTAAAAACTGTGTAAGCAAAAGTGTATTTCATAAATGATCAAGAAGATTTGACAGGGCACTGTGCGCATTCACATGGGATCTGCACTGTTACGTCACTCACCTGGGCCCAATTTCATAGAGCTGCTTAACGGCTGATTTTGTGCTTACTTTGCGATGTCCATTTCATAGCGCTGCTAACTGTAAGCACAGGAAAAGGCATGCAAACCTTCCTGTGCTTACTGTAGGAAAATGAATGACGTAACAATGCAAATCCATGGTGAACGCGCAAGTTGGCCGCCTAATTTTCCTGCTAACCTGTGAAATACGCTTACGCTTAAGCAAATTTTTCTGCTATAGTTAGCACGAAAATTTGCTTACCGTTAAGCAGCGCTATGAAATTGGGCCCTGCTTACAAGAACCGCCAGTATGCTAGCATGCATTTTGCTCTGCTCACGGTTAGCAGTATGTGTGAAATAAAAATTGTTCTAAGGATGGCTCCGTAAGCGTAAATCATCCGCTTACAGGTTTTATGAAGTCGGACCCCGGGAGAAAAAGGCAGGCTAAGATAATTGACGGCGGTTCGTGTAAGCAGATGTACTAATGTGTGACAACAATGTAAATCCACTGTGAATCTGCACACGCAAAACATACCTTTGCTGAGCACAAAACACTTTTTGCTATTAAACAGAAAAGGGTAACCAGCCAAAATACCATGTCACATGTACCATCTGTGACCGGTTTCCTGCTTAGCTTTGCTTAGCAATATTTTCTGCTTTAATTGGACCCAGCAGTAACTAATTGCTAACCAAAGACAAATCTTGCTTTGCAGAATCAAGTGACCAGCCAAGATACCATAAACTTTAAATAGTTGATTCTGGTGCCCTGCTAATTTTTGCTAACCTTAACAAAAAATATTTTCTGCTTTGAAATGCAGGAATTGGGTTTAGGTTGTTGAATGCATTTTTCAGGATAAATGAAATATTGCTTTAGACGATCTGCGAGGGAAAAAAACCCCATCTGCAACATTACATTTTTTGCTTCGTTTAGCACACCTTCCCAAACAGACAACAGACAAGTAATTTATGCCGTGATCGGGTTTTGTACTGGATGAAATAACAAAAGAAGTGCCGGGATGTCAGCGCGATGAAAGAACACATTGACGAGTGGTGTTTTTGTTGGGAGTTCCCGACGTCTGTTTCTGGCAATAATGAATGTCATTCTATCGCTCAAGGGGGGCATTTGTGTTAACAGTAACATCTGGTTTTGGTTAAACTCATAACTATCTTTTTATTCTGAATTTTGAACTGTGTCTTTAAATACCAAATTTGATAAGTTCATATTGTGATGGGATAAAATGTTGGCGTCCAGGGCATTTGAGAATTTTTTTTTTATCTCTCAGTGAATGCTACATGTATCTGCGTCGATTTCCGAATCAGATAGACTGGATGTAGAATTGTTTTGTTGGCTGTCAGGCGGCTTCCTTTGTATCTCAATCTGACCGTGAAAAAATCTCAATAATGTAATTTGATCATGTCGTATGCCACTCCGATGAATAATTCAACTTCGCTTTTGATACATTGTTGGGTTCTCGTGCTTTCCGGAAAATTGACTCCCATGCTGATGTTCAAAAGCATGGTGTGCATTTTTATTTTTTTATTTTTAAATGTTTGCAGTATTTCTCTGTAAAATAATTAATGCATATTTTCATTGGTCTGGATTTCAATATAATTGTCGTTGATCTTAAACAATGTATTTTGTTCATCTTTATGCCCCCCCCCAGTTCCACCATACCACAGTTGTTCACTCAATTGTGTAATTTCAATGTCTACTCATGGAAATGTTTCTATTCTAAGGTATTGTTTTCAAGAAATTCAACCCTGTTGTCGTGGCAATATGGTGAATTATTTGTGAAAAATTCATTGAAAAAAATGAACAAAAACATCGATGAAAGTTTTTGGTCCACCCAAGAATAAATAACAAACTAATTGTAATAAATAAATAGATTAAGCTGAAATTTAACTTGAAAAACGTCATTATTTGAAGCAGAAATTCAGCTCTGCTACTATGGTAACATGGTGCATTATTTATTAAGAATAATGTCAATACACAAAAAAGTGTGCGAAAAATCTTGTTCTTGACCCGGAATGATTTAAAAAAAAAAAAAAAATTAATTTAAAACAAAAGTTTAAAAAAGACAATCAATTATTATAAGTTGATTGCATATGTGTTTATGAGAAAGAAAATAAAAAAAAAACAGGTGCGGGGGGGGGGGGGGGAGGGGAACACACACACAAAATATTCAATTTGTGCTAAGTGTAAGTTGCCAAACTGGAGTACTGACGTTTTTGGGGACAATTTTTCCAAAACTGGGTAATATGTGCATTCCAGATAACAAATCGAAAAATAATTCAGGTAGCTTCTTATGATAGAGTTTGTAAAATGTAAATTGAAAATTGTTGTTTCCATCATTACATGTACTAAAGCTGCAGACCACTTTTTAAAGTAGATGTGGAAACTGTGGAAATGTTTTCCCAGAACCCATTGTCCCTTTAATGGTCCCGTTGATTAGTTAATAATTTTGTCAAAATCATAAATTCGGCAAATTTAGTAGCTGCCCCCTTGTCAATTCATGATGGATGTCCTCAGCCGTTGAAATGTCACTGAAGAGTTTAATTACATAGATACGTCACTCAGCCGCTTCATTGAAAACACTCCAAAAGTACTCCAAAACCACCCCCAGATGCTGTCGTTGAGCTACCCGATATTAATTTCAAACCCCTGAAAAGTTGTAAAAACAGACAACTTTGCAGTCTGCGGTTGAGGCTTGGTAACATCGGTGTTGAAATGATTGTCATTTTATCGATGGGAATAATTGATATGGCGAGTGTGAGTGCGCGCGGCAACTTTATGATTGTGATCACATAATTTGCTCGGGGTTTTCTTCACTAGCAAATCCACAAACGTCGTTTTTCTTTCTCAAATAGGGCGCAATGTTCATCGCAGAAAGAAGAAGACATAAAAAAAAAAAAAAAAAAAAAAGAACGAGCAGAAGTGAGTGTAATCATATTCCTTCGTCCATAATGAAAAAACGTTTTGCATTTCTGGAAGACAGCCGAGGCGTTTTTAATCCACGGGATTATTAGTACGACAACGGCTTCCCCGCGGGTGTTTACTGAGCGTGCTCAGAGTGTGACTGACTCCTGGCGGGCGACGGGCACCAGGAGTAGCTCATACACACACGGACACGGTCTACCAGCCACACTGCATCTTCCCCCCCCCACACACACACACACGTGATTTCCAAGATATACAGGGTTGTTAGTATGTTATTACCCGGCTGTATGTAATAAAACTACATGGGCTGTGAACTCTATACATTGCTTGTAGTACACACGCACACACACGCTAGTACGACTGGATGAGCTCAGGCATCCTTACACACTCAAGTGGATGCCATCCGGAACATACAGAGTACCGGGTGTCAAGAATTTGGTAATTAATGCTGGAATGTTTCCAGGCAAGACCATCTGTGCTTCATGTATCGGTGATGCTTATTTAACGGACACTACAGTTTGTGCCGTACCATAAGATACTCCGATTAACGGTCGTCTGCTCAAAAGGATGCCTGGAATGCTCTCTCTCTCTCTCTGTGTCCGTGGACAATTTCTTGACGCAGTTATCTTTCTATTGAGAGATTGAATTAACGGGGCTGGAATCTCTCTTGCTAATAATGGAAGAGGTCTTGAGTGATTACTGTTACAACATCAGCTACATGTTTGATATAAATCTACGTGACGTTTTCACTGCGGCCAGTCAGTGTGGATTCTCCTCAACGATCACATCCTCTTGTTGAAATATTCAAGGTCTTCGTGTTCGGTGGGACAGAAATTTCTGTGCTGTTTTTATCAATTTTTTAGGGAAGAAGTTATCTTAGTCCAATATTTGCCATCTGTTTCCTGCATCACATCACTACCGTTTTCAGAAAAAACATTTAATCTTCTTTGGACTTCCAAACCATTGTGTAGGAGAACATCTTTCGGCGATTGATTGGTCTACCAGCTGATCTACCAGCAGTATACATGTTTCATCGGGGACCAGTTGCACCCATTCATAAAAGTGCTAGTATGAATACAGCCGATTGAACTCTGAAGTTGAAAAGTGAACGTAGCCATCATCTCGAAAACATCTGAAGAATTTTGTGGTTTCGGACTCCACTGAAGCAGTGTTCAGCTGCTGAAGACTCGTTTTGCCCTGGGAGTAACTGCAGGAAATTTTATACTGGTGGTGGAATTAGCGCAGGTCTACCTTAGAAAACAAACTCCCTCCATAATGTGAAGCGCCCTCAAGGTCTGCGTTGTCACAGGACAGAATCAAGCGCAAAAGAAATGTAGAGTCGGGCGGATGTCAACTGACAGAACTCTGTGAAACCAATTAAATATAAGGATTGTTTAAGCATTAAAGGATTCCAACTCGCGTTGACGTCACTTATTTTTGCCGGAGTTACATGAAGGTACCCTTGGGACAGAAGACCCCCCCCAAAAAAAGAATGAAACAGTGATAATACCTCCTTTCCGAAGCTCGCTGAGAGGGAAAAAAAATATGCATAAGTGTGAATGTTACACATACGGGACATCTAAATGTCTCATTATACAGTTTTCCTGACCTGTTTTTACGAGCGCTAATCTCCGAGACAGACTTAATTAAGGGGTGACGGGGGAACTGCCCGCCGGCAATGCTGACATTTTCTTTAAAGTCCAATTGAATTAAGCCATGTGTACTTTTTCTTCATCATCTAGTTAAGTGATACAAAATCTCGCTAATGATCCTCTGCTCAGGCGATGTTTACAAAAACCTGAGATTTCATGAATAATTTCTGAAAGTTGGGAATCTTCTGGTTTAAACGGGCGCGGATATAATCTTGAAAAACGATCACCTGAAACTTTTGATCGCAGTCAATTTGTGACATACTTTTAAAGAATTGTACAGAAGTGAAACAATTTGGATGCAAAATTCTAGACTAACTGAGAAAAAGAAACCCACTGTATCCGAGAAAATGTTTGTGTCTATTTTTGAAACTTACAAATTCAGAGAGTCAGTGCTTTATTTTTTCAATCTGCGAAGGCAGTAGAATTTTTCACAAGTTGAGGGTCGTGACAAGGTAGTAATAAACATCACACCCACAAATTGTTAAGACTTGTTTCGAAAAAACAATTCAGGGAGTCGTGCTGTAAGTTGACTCAATTCTGCGGAAGAATGACGCAAGAGTTGTTTCAGTGAATGATTTAGTGGCCAGCAACCGTAAAAGTGATTCCAGGCGTCTTTATTATTATTTTTTTTTAACTTGGATTATTATTCCAGGGGATGATATACAATCTCCTGGTGAACCATTAATCACTGCGGAATATAGGATAAGAAGAAATCAAACGGATCGCTGCAAAACTTGGCAGCGACTATTTTTTATTTTTGTACTGTGCCTCGGCCTAAGAATGTGTGGGTCATAAGGAATTAGGCGAGGCGAATTCCTTAACAAAAGCTCGGAAATATTTGTGCTCAGTTATTGGTTAAACGTATTTAAGACGTGGCATGAATTGGATGCAGCCACGACGCTGTCGACTTCATTGGGTTATTTAGAAGGTTTGCGATCGTCACATGAATCTTTTTGTGTGCTTGGATTTTTTTACTGCGCTGGGACATTTTAACTAGTACAAGCACCTCACATCAGTTCACCGGCAACACTTAAAAGGCGTGTTCAGTCACCCGCCGAGGAGGACCCAATAACTGTGGAATTACAGTGTTGCGTTGCTTGGAGAATAAAATCCGACCACACACAGTCGGAGGGTGTTATGGTAACCAGTTGTGAGGCATACCAGTCAAGTAATCTAAAACCTGATTTAGTTTCAACCCGGGTGTTACTCCAGCCGGCCATCCCATCGAGGAATATCTCTCGGGATAAGAAATCTTCACCAATTAGGATCTTAAAATTAAAAAAAATACACCTTGCTGTTCACCAACCTCTTATAATATGATGCAACCTTCCTGTGTTCCTGAATCTCCGATGAAGAGGTTTCGTTCATTTTAGACAATTACGGACTTGATATTTCTGCCTCCAGTTTGGATTTTCTGTAAGCTGCCGGTACCTGGCTTTCAGATCTTAGTGGCAACGTGCCATGAATTTATCAAAGTGGGTGACTTACAAACCCAAGTCCCAACTGCGTAGAAATTAACACAAATTTGTCCTGTTGCGACAAGTATCGGCTGAGTACTCTGTGAGTCATACCATTAGTGTGAACTCTAGTGCAGGATCCGGAGCGTCTCGACAATGTAAACTATCTACGACAGCCACAAATCCATTGTTAAACCGAGCTTGGCGTGAAACGTGTGGACTTGTACCTAACGGATAAAGTCGAACGCGGAACAAATTTTCCACCACTTGATACGACCGTCTAGACACAGCTGGGATCACTAACGCGATTTCTGCTCAGGAAACGTTTTCTGTCGTGGAGAAATACTGCTCTGGAGACACTTTCAAAATTTCAAACAAAATTGAGATGCTATCAGTTGAACTTTTTCCAAAATAAAAGTTGACCAATCTTTGGAATATATGTAATCTTTGGAATGTGTGTTGAGTGAACACACTTCGTCGAGGAACAACTTTGTTTAATGTGCACTTTTTGTCAACAATATCCTTACAGTCTTATCAAATTCTGTGAGTGAAGTCGGATTAAAGCATGGTAACAAAATCAGCTGATGGATGGTGTTTGACATGAATTACTTGGCTTCCTAAGGCACTCAGCGTCAATTCCTAAAGCTTGATAGATGGTCTACCCAACGTAAGCGTACATCAACATTAAAAAGAAAAAACAATTTGTATCTTTGGTTTTTTCAATTCCTTAATGAGGGATGTGAGTGGACGTAAAAGACGGTCATCATCCCACATTACTCCAAAGTTTATTGCCGATTCGTGGCGACAAACAACGATTGATCAACGGCATCAAGGAGCTCTGAACGTTCCGAGCCTCGACATCTGAGCAGTGCAAATCAGACCGTTAGCCAGTTTTCTAAATTTGTTGGGTAAATGGTGACTGGCGTGAGGTTACGACGCTCTCGATTGAATTGAAGTGGGGCTTTTTTTTCCATCGGGAGAGTACATTTTGCCGAGATGAGTAGTTGGCAGTCGGATTTGAACGCGAAGCATGGTCGTCAGAAAGGTCAAAGGTGAATCGACAAAATGTCAACTTGCGCTGCTGGCAGAGTTAGGGTAAGATACCTTTTTATTTTTTAAATGGGATAACTGACTCTTCTCTGTAGAATATTGTTAATATTGAGTAGGAAGAGAAAATGTTGTCAGTCGTGATACTTCATGGAGGCAACGGAGGCAATTGCCTCCGTTGCCCCTAGCCATTGCCTTGGTGCCCTTGAAATGTTCCAACAGAAGTTTACAGTTTCCTCATAGAGGTGCCCCTTACCAAGGAGAAAATGCCTTGGTGCCCTTGCCCTGTCAAGAAGGAAGCATACAGGCCTGTTTTGTTCAATGGTAGTTGCCTAATGAAATTGATGTCCACATTTTCAAAATAATATTCATTATTGGTTGATTTCTTTTGTCCTTGTTTGACCAGTGTAGCCTCATCAGTATGTCAGTGAATCGTTCTACCCTGGGGCCGTGGAAAGTTAATCTGTTAATTGCCTTTTAAAATAATGTATAGTTGTCATTTGGTAGAAAAAATTTTTGGTTTTGGTTGTGAATGTTCATCGGGGAAAACCCCCAAGAAAAAACAAACAAACAAAGGAAAATGTTAAAATTAATTTAACGTTTTTGGGTCACCCCTCACACCAACCCCCCCCCCCAAAAAAAAAAAACACAACAAAACAAAAACAAAAAAAATGGTACAATAGTTGAAAGGAATTATTGAGTGAAATCATGGTTTGGAATTAGAATTTATCCCATGTTGAATTCACACTCTAAAATGTCAACATACGGAATGAAATGAAAAAGAAATGTTCAGGATTGATGAAGTGGACTGCAAGTGTTAAATGTTTGTGTACATGCACATTTAGAAGTGCATTTTGCTCATATGCATTTTGAACACATTGCTCATATGTACATGCATGTGGACATGGAGGTGTGCATTTACATACATACAGTCTACAGTTAATTAAAACAATGTTCGGCTGTCCTTGTTATTGTTTTCAAAAAAACGCTTCTAACCTCTCACTCACCGATCGTCGAACGCCGACACAATACCCAGCAGACGCTCCGACCACGCCAATCCCTGACTGACTGATAGAAACAAAAAACCCTTCCCCGCATAATTAAAAATCGTTACGGCCCACTAACGAAAGCCCTTACCACTCGTTAACTGTTTACAAAGGAAACATCATGTTGTTTCATAACTGCATGTTGTGACCGGAATCCCGTAGACAGTTATTAAATACTGGGTCCTCCTCTTTTTCTTCTGTGGATCAATAGTATCGATAGCGGGTTTTTTGTAGTAATATTGGGGAGGTCAGTCGGGGGGGGGGGGGGGGAGAGTTGGAACGGCTTCATGATGAGCTGATGTGACTAGTTGCTCTCTAAAGTAAAATGTTGCAATGTGGTGGGCAAATCGGTGAGAGGATGTAGTCCTAGCTATGTCGGGAGAGGTACGGAAGCAGATGGTAGGTGGAGGGGGGTCTGGAAGGGGAGGGGATTTGTGGATGGGGAAGAGGGGGTTGGCTTTGGGAGGAAGGCTAATTTGTAAATCTGTGCTGGGGTAATAAGAAACCCATTTAAAATGAGGAATTGCGATGGGACATAAGTTTAAAGAATTTAATTTCAAGATAAAACATTTTTCCATGAGACTACTGGTCTTTACCTCAGAACTTTCACTGCATCAGAATTGGTTTTTACAAGATCCTCAAGTATTCCTTTCTTTTCAAATATTTGCTGAACTTTTTTCGATGAGGTGTTGAACTGGAAAAAGTTCTAGTGTACTTTATAGTAAATCTTAAAAAATATGTGATTGGAAAAATACTTGACTTCAGGACTTAGGGGAAGAGGCAGTTAAAGTTGTCTCGCAATGGATTCATTTATCCCTACCGATCTTGGCTGTGCTGTGAAGAGACTTGCGTTTAAAAATCGCCATGTCTTGTTTGTGCGCATTTGGGCAGGTTTCTATCCCTTAAAAAAGTAGCCCACACCTCGAGTGGCCTTTGGGCCTTGTGGTGAGCTTTGTGATGTGTTTGGTTGTGGGGCTACTGACCCAATGCTTTCATTCACTTAAAGGCAGCGGATATTTTAGTAATTACTAAAAAAATAAATAATCATAAAAACTTACTTGGTAAGGAGCAACGGAGAGCTGTTGATAGTATAAAACTTTGTGAGAAATGACTCCCTTTGTAGTAATGTAGTTTTCGAGAAAGATGTAATTCCTTGCTACAATTTTTTTTTTATCTGAGACAGGCTTCAGGAATGAAGCCTTTTTCAGGTAATGAACAACATGCAGTTTCAGCATTTTCGGATCCTACTGCGAGGAAATAACCGCTCTAGGTGTTCGCCGATATATCAAGAATGATGACATCTTTTGAAACAAAATTTTCAGAGGTTAGCTTTATGGTATATATCTACAATTATATAGAATTGAAACAAACGTACGGTTCCAAATACCAAAGGTAGACCCTGCCTTGAAGTCTGGTCAGTGGTGGTTCATCGGGCATTTTGAGCTGTGCGATGCCAACTGTTTGTTTTTTGGATGGTTGACAAAGTTGTCTCTTTCAAAAAAAAATCTGATCACATTTCATGGGATGCTTTTTGAAAGGCGTAAAGGTCACTTTGAAAGTGTTCCTGTCTGGAGCCTGAAGCGGATTTGGTCAAGAGATCCACCTCGTCCAAGTGTAGTTTTTAGCTTTGAATGGTTTGCCCGTACTCTTTAAGACGGTTTGAGGCTAAGTCTGGTGAGACGGGACATCATTCATGTTTTTCTTTTCTCACTGTGTTGAATTTTCAAAGTTGATTAAACAGAAATTACCCGAATCGTTAAAACAGCACAAGCTTAAATTGCATTTTAAATTTAATTATCACCGTTGGGCCCTGTCCTGAGCTCTTTCCTGTCCCCCTTTGCGTCCCAGCCTGCTCGACAAGATAAACCCCCTTCAGCTACGAACCGGAGCAGAGAAAACAAACCCAGTCATTTTTAATCCTCTGAAAATAGTGTACAAATGTAGCGGGGTTGCCGCAGGCTCATATGACGTTTAACCGTTGATTATGTTAACCGCGGGTTCAGGCTGCTAGTTCGCTATCGTTGGGTAAACAAGAGTTTGTGTTTTCGTTTGGTGGATGGGCTCGAAAAGTTTGCCGTGAACGGAGGAATTGAATTGATGTGGTTGTTCTCACTGTTAAAGGAATATTACATCGTTCCGTTTTCGGAAGAGTAAATTCATTCCCATCATCTAGTTTCCAATAAACAGACGACGGCCCTATTTCATGGCTTTGCTTACTGTGGAATTCTGTGCTTACACTCTGCTGCGGCCTCCATAGAAATACGCACATTACAGAGCGCCGTAAGTGCAGAATTTTGTTGGTAAGCAGCGCCATGAAATTAAGCCCATGTAACCAATCTTTTTGAAAGTTTTATAAAATTACTTGTAGGTGGTTATGATTTATAATGATGATTTGGGAAGCTAATCATCCTTACCTGCAGCTGAGAAGCTGCTTGGAAAGGACGCGGCTACAACGCGTTAGAGCCGCTGGCATTCAAGGGCACCTTTGGCAGCCAGCCACATCGACCCATTTTTGACCACGGAACACAGCCAGAGATCGACAGTGTTAGATTTTTCGGGGGGGGGGGGGGGGGAAAGCTGAAGGCATAGGAAAACTCTTGTGGCATACGAGAGAACCAGCGCACAACTCTACTCACATATAGCCTAAGCCGGGAATCGAACCAGGGCCACAGTTGTGAGAGGCGAGTGCTTTACGCAGAAGCCACCCATGCTACCCAAATGACAACGAAAACTAGAACTTCATGTTAATGTATTTTTGTACAGGCCTTCAGGCTGGAAAAGGAGACAGGTTGGGAGGGATGGGGATGGGGGTGGCCGGTGGGGGGGGGGGGTCAGGGGGATGAGTACGGGTTCGTTTTGTAAAAGTTGGACTCCGCTACAAATTGATAAATACATATTTAATAGAAACATAGACGTGGGAAAGTACTTTATACTCAATGCTTTACCAAGGCCATCGGTGTTAGGTCAAATCCGAAACACAAAGTAATTTTCATTAGCCCCGGTAGTCTAGCCCTAACCCTAATCCTAATCCTAACCCTAACCCTAATCCTAACCCTAACCCTAACCCTAATCCTAACCCTAACCCTAACCCTAATCCTAATCCTAACCCTAACCCTAACCCTAATCCTAACCCTAACCCTAACCTTAGAGTTATCTAAACGTTTATGGGGTTTTCGGAACATAGGGTTGTCCAAATATAGGGATGTTGGAACATAAAGCAGTCACCGTATTCTTGTATCGACTTTAAAATGCTGAAAAGCATGCGTGTGGCGGTAGCAGGCTTCCTCTGCAACTCGCACAGTACTTGTTCAGCAAGCGTGATTCAATCGCCATACTCTGCACTTGACATTGTACAACCCAAATATTTTCACTCACTTCACAATATCGTAAATTAATCGCACGCTTGGCTCGAGGAGAGAGGGGGCAACACATTTCGGAGTGGTCTGCTTTGGAGAGAAAAGAAGCAGACTGATAAAAAAAGTGAGAATAGTCAGAAGAATAATAGCCTAAGCACTTATACAGTGTTGTTTTGCAAGAAGGTATCTTGATACATTTGACACCAAAAGAAAACCTCAAATTATACAACGAAACATAGAAGAACAGTCAGAACACACCTGATGAGAAAGGGGGAAAAAAAAAGCCTTGAAAAGACGAGTTTGGAGAGGAGTTTTAAATTCAGTAAAAGATTGCATGGCGGATTTCTTAAGACAGATCATTGCAAAGATTCTTTTTTATTGACCCTTCAGAAGTTTCCAATACACTTCAAAATTTTCCAATGGAAGTGCCCTTTGCAAATTGAGACAGACCTTGGCGTCTATAAGATGAAATTCGGGGACTGGTTATGTTTTAACCATGAGAACTCCCCTGCAAAATGTAATAAGTGTTTATTTATTATTTATTTGTTGTTATGGGGGAACCCCGCTAACTTACCTATGGATTTATTGGGATGGTAAATTAGTGGAATGAAATGTAATGAATTTAGTCAAATTTATAAACAAAAATGAGGTAGATTGCCAGAGAAGATGGAAACAACATTAATCGGTAATTGGGTCGTTTGACTGAACCTCTTATGTACAATGTAATTCTATTGGTTTATGGAAGAGTACATTCATTCCAATCCTCTAGTTTTCAAGAAACATGTCATAAAGGGATGGTACATCATTGGTTTTTGGAAGAGTACATTCATTCCAATCCTCTAGTTTTCAAGAAACGTACCATACAGGGATGGTACATCATTGGTTATTGGAAGAGTACATTCATTCCAATCCTCTAGTTTTCAAGAAACATATCATAAAGGGATGGTACATCATTGGTTTTTGGAAGAGTACATTCATTCCAATCCTCTAGTTTTTAGATAAAATGTAGTTCAAACATTCCAATTAGCTATCTGCGAGAGGTGAGCTTTTTTGAAAGTGCTTGTACAACTGTTATACCAGGTAATAGTTTGCGATCGAAAAATCATGGATAACTTTTGTCTTTCTTCACAAAAATTAGGAGAGATATTTAATTTCAGAGGTACCATATTGTCATTATTGCTAGCAAACATTGACCGTAGCTACAAGATTAAAATTAAAATACCATTACACTCAAGTCATAATCAATACACTCCCTCTTCACATCTTGAGATGCTGTCTACACGTTGAAGGAGGAGTTGGAGACGGCCGTTTCCGATCGGGACTCGACGAAGCGGCGAGCGATAAAAGAGAAAAAGATGCAATAGGCTATGGTGCCAAGGTTAGGCTTCCCTTAAGATCAATTCAGGAAAGAACCGACAACAATAGACCCACACAATTATACATTCTACGCTCAGAATTTTTAATTGCAGATGTGAAAATATTCTTACAAGGGCATTACATTATGTGGACAAAATGTTTTATGTTGTTCAAGAAAATTTCCTTCTGCCGTTGGCAGAAATTATTACTGATGTGAGTTTGTCAGTTAAATGTAGATTCAATTAAAAGAAATTTTTCCCCCAGAACTTGAACACAAGATCATTCATGTTTTTTATATACAAACATGTGATGTTGTGTTGTTTAATTTTGTACCCTGCACAGCAACTCACTTGATTCAATTTTATTGTAAAAAAAGAAAAATAAATGTAAAAACTGAATCCAATATTTGTTCTTTCAATATTGATGTGAGGTGACCAGTGAACTAGTCTAGTCATATTTTTATAATGTCTTTCTGGTAATGAAACCAAGGGACCCTCAAAAGTGACTTGCACTGTGACCCGTAGGCCTGAAGATACCTGTGTAGAGAAGATGATGAAGAAATGATCACTTTTAGATGTGGGAGGAAAACCCTAAATAGGGGAAAACCCACGCAATCAGGCAGGGACTGAAAACCCAATCCACGTGGGAGGCTGTAGTCCGGGATTTGAACCGTGGTCCACAGAGGTGAAGTCAGGGGAAGAAACCACTGAGCCATCCTGAATGCTAGAGTTCCTGCTCAATTTTGAAAGCCAGTAGATTTGAAAAAAGGCAGGGGTGGTCTTTACAGTGAAAGAGAATGGATACTTTGTTTTGGAATTGCCTATAATGTTGAAGTCTTTTTTGAAGAGTGGAGGTCTTCAGGAAACTAGACAGTCAGGTGTCACTCCTTTTATTGTGGCTGTGTTGGATTTGTGACTATGACGATGGCTGCGGATGTTGCTATTGATGTTGCTAAGGGCAGCCATTGCATCAATGCACATGGAGATCTAGCCGTAGCCGTAAATTTGGAAATGGCATAAATCTCTATTTTCTACTAAATCAATTTTAAATATTGGAGTTCTTCAGAGAAGTGGTTAGTGATCGTTGACCTGTGTATTTTATAAACCATTTGACATACTATAATTAATACATGTAAGTCTTAGCTAGGAATGAGACCACAATCACACTTCTGGTGACCTGGCTTTAAACAAAAATCAGTTTTGAACACTGGAGGTCTTCATGGAACTAGACAGTCTCTTGTTTGGGTACCTGCCTATTTTTAAAAGTCAGTCTTGATTACAGGGGGGTCTTCAGGGAACTAAACATCAGTCACTCTTTTTGGTACCTGCCTACAATGTATGTGTATCTGTAAAGTCAGTTTTGAATACATGATGTGATAAGGGAACCAGATAAGGGAAGCAGTTTTGATGGAGATCTGTCAGGAACAATTCTATCACACCCAGTCAACCGCCCCCTAATGTCAATCATTTCCCTGGTCCCCCCAGACTGATCCCCGGATTAACCAAGGCCCTTTAAGTATTTTGTGACCGAACCCCCCGCAACGTCGATGACATAATGACGTTAGCTCAGCAGCAGATCAACCCGTCAAATGATTTCACGGCCAGATTTGTTTGTTCATCAGGGACGGGCTCGGCAAATCTCTCTTGGGTCGGCTGTCGTTAATTGTACGGCGAAGAAGCTTGGCATGTGTGTTTGTGTGGATGGCAATCATATGCCATGTGGAGTGCCCAACGTGTGTAATAACGTCTCATCGTTTGCCGGCAATTTTGTTTTTTACGTAAACATTGGCTGCATGCGGCGAAGGAAATCACGAAGTCAGGGGCTGTGTGTGTGAGCTCAGGTCCGTGCACATCGCTTTCCCTCTTGTGGTGAATTTTTAACAGCGTCTGCATTGGGGGGCATTTTGCCAAGCATATGGTTTGAAAAGGAGTGTATAATCCCATTGCTCGATTGTCTTGTATTTTTTTTAAACCATTTTGTACAACAAACAAAACAAAGATTGTTTTCATCTGTTCTCTAATCCCCCACCCCCCCAAAAAAAAAAATAATAATAATTAAAAAAATAATAATTATTATTATACTGGTTTATTGAAAACACTGCACTTGCAGCCAAAGGCTAAATTGAGACAATGTATACATTAAAATACAAATCAAAAATCACAATATAACATTAACATCAGGGTTTGAATTTCAAGAAAATCTCCATTTGACTACCGGTACACAAATTTGCATACCAGAATAAGGTTAACAGCCAAGATGCAATTTCACATGTACCATCTGTGACTGGCGTCACGGATTTTTTAAAAGCTATATTTACTGCGTAAGCAGCTTTTGAAATTTGGTCTTGGTTGGTAAGTCTTTATGAAACATGGGTGCACATCTGCTGCGCAGGCAAGGTTTTCCTTTCGTCCTGCTCCAAATTTGTTGGTAGTTTTATCAAAAATCACTCATCTGTCTTTGAAAGGTGTTTCTTGTGACAGAAACCGGTAATTCTGGTTAAAACTTGAGACTTTGCAAAAAAACATTTGTGAAAGCCCCAGCTTAACGTTGGTGATAAGAAAAACGTAAATGTTCACAGATTTACATATACCTTACATGGTACAAAGATAATGATGGTGGAAAACTTTCCTGGAAATATTTCTGCCTGAAGTGTTATCGTTTTTAAATAATAAATTAAATAAGATCCAAAATTAGTTTTCGTCTCAGTGAGACGAAAGCCCTGCCTACAGGAATGCGCACAAAAAATGCTGAAGGCATTTTTACCGTTTTCTCGCAAATGAAATAACGAAATGAGCTGACAGTGACATTTTCACAGGTTTTTTTTTTTTATTTGTGCAAAGAATGGAAGCATTTACAGTCAGTTTACCAATGTTGAGCTGGGGCTTTGAAAGGCAAAAAAAACTAGCTAAATGCATTTCTTATGGGCTTTTGGTTATCGTTGGTGCCAGTTTGTGTGAAGTGGTCGATGCTTTCAGTGGAATGACATCACACTTATGGGATAGTGTGGAAGCTGTTTGGTATTGGGAACCAATATTTGTTTTTAGTCCTGAACAGGGGTAATAAGACAAACATTCTAGAGTTCTGATGAAAGTGCACATTTATGTGTTTGAAAGGCTTTTCTTGAGTTGAGGAGAAGTGGGGAAGGGGGTGTTTGCAGGGATGGGGGTTTGCGGATTCTAGCTGAAAGATAAAGTGATGCTTTGAAAGTTTTGACAGTTGAGAAGATCAAGATGGGGGTTTCTTAATGATACACAATGACATTTAGAAGTGAACCAATTGAAAAGTCCATGGTGGCCAGGTCTTGTCCGTGTTCGACACAATGACAAAAAGCATTGAATGGAATTGAGAAATTCAAGGTGGGTTTTTGCGCCGTCTTCTTGTCACAAAATGACAATTAGACGCCGACCAATTGAAAAGTTCACGGCACCAAGATTTGTCCCCAGTGTGAACAAAAACGACAACAAACTAATCAAGTTGAGAAGTTCATGATGACATAGAATTATCCCCCAGTGTGACACACAATAAGAACTCAATCTATCGAAGGGTTTCGTAGTAGTCTGACATTAAAGCGATAATGAACAGTGCCTCTTCGCCAATACGTGGTTTGATTATTAAATGTCACACTAAACAACACTTCGGAGAAGTCCCACTCCTGAAATGTGATCAACCCCACTGGGTGAAGTGACATTTTGATAGAAATCAGTTGTTAAAAAAGAAAGGTGAACTTGTAGAAAAACAGAACATTTACTTTCACATACACCCACTATCATGTGCGAGTCTATTTAGCAGGGTCCATTTTCAGCTTGTAAGGATGAAACAAACATTCCTAGCATAGCGGAATCTTGCTAACAGCAGAAACAGGTCACCAGCCAAAATAACATGTAATGTACATTGTTGTGACTGGTTCACTGGTCATTTTTGCTTAGCAGAAAAATTTGCCGAGCACCATTTTCTGCTATAAAACAGTACTCAGCAAAAATTCGCCGGGAACCTGTCACTATCAATGCACAATAAATGGTATGTTAGCCGGTAACCTGTTTCTGCTTAGCAAGAAAATACGTAGTCTAGTTGTTTTTCGAAGCGTGCACTTTGACCTTAAACACGTAATACAAGTAGATGTAGTTCTCGCTGAGATTAATAAATCCGTTGACAGTTTGCACACTTTTGTTACTTGTTTGTAGATTTGTTTTTGATTTCCGTGTGGGCACAAAACCCCGGATTTAGTTGAATATCAACCAAAAGGTTCTCTGTAATGTGTGGGCTTAACGTCTCCATCTTTTTCGTTTCGTCTTTTCACGTCTGAGGTTCCTTGAGGCTTACTGAGAGAAAGAGCTGCAGGCGTTTTTGTTTTCTCCCGCCAGATAACCGGAAAGTTGTGTGTCTTAGATTTAAGAGTGCTTGTCAAGTAAATTTAATGTGTCTGATTCTTGGTTGGTAAAAGTCTACTCACAATAGCTGTGGTATGAAGTGTTTTTTGAAAACCAAAGTTGTAACTCCAGGTTGGAACTCTTGTTTGTTACAGGTTGTTATACTCATGTGTGTGTTGTGTTGTCATTTATCCTTTGAGAAAGACTCTGCTAGGGTCGAAACGTGAGGCCATTAACAAATTTTGTGCATTTATACTACAGGTCGCTGTGGTTGGTAAACAGCTAATTTTATTTGTTCAAAAAACAAAGTTAACAGAATTACACATCTATAAGAAATCTTTTAAAGTGATAATTAGGAATGTACATTAAAGGGAGAGGTATTTATTTCACAAAAAAATGGATTGTAAAATATATTAAATCATGCTTAGGGAAGTCTTTTATAAAAGCCATGGTGTTATAGCAAAATATAATTTTTCCATAGCTTTTGCAGGGAAGAGAAATTTCAGACTTGTATATCTGAATTCAGATTTTGTTAATGTTTGCCTGGTTATTTTCTTCAGATTTAAAGAAGTCTCGCTCTTTGATCTATTTCTGGAGCACTGAGGACACTGTTCCCAGAAGCTCCTTGAAATCTATAACTCCACGGAGAGTCAAAAGGCAGAAAGGCTTTTGTAACTTAAAAAAATATAACAAAAACAAAACCTTTAGAAAAATCTTACGGAATAACGTTTAGCCAGTTCGCACTGGGACTCTTCCATTTTTCTCCTTCCAGCCTGACGGAAGTATTATCTTGGAACTGCCGGAATCATTTTTCTTTGAGCAATGTTGAGAGTACCGCTAGCACAAAGAGAAAGCCAAGAGAACAAAGTTTCCGTTTGAAGCACCAGGATTTTTGTTTTCATCAAGAAAATGTAAAATTCATACACCGTGAGTTGCAAAATCTCCGCCGTAAGACACAGCCAATGGTTGGTCCTAAAACCGGAACCGAGGCTGGATACTCAGTTCACTCTGTTTACCCCCGTTGAGCCTAAATACAATGAATTAACAATGGTAGAAGCCGCTCGATGTCTCGCGATCCGCTTCTTGGAACAACAGGACAAAAGTGTGGAATCGGGGATTACATAATAATCCCTACATAACGGGTGAAAATTGGTGAAATATTCAAACCCTTTTACCCTTGTTGTGTGGGTGATTCGAAGCGTTGCACTGTGAGTGCATACTCTGTGCGCCCTCCAAAACAAAATGTGCAAAGGACATTTGTTCTGGTATTGGGTTTATTACACAATGGCATTTTTACACGACACAAAAAATATTGGCATGTAGGCCTACAGGCCTGATTGCTTCATTCTCGGAAGGGCAAGGGCACCAAGGCATTTTCTTCTTGATAAAGGGCACCTCTATGAGGAAATTGTAAATTTCAAGGCAGTGGGCACCAAGGCAATGACCAGGGGCATGGAGGCAATTGCCCCTGCCTCTACGTGTACAGGTCATCTGGTGTCAACTGGTAAAGAAGGCAAGATAAAACAAGAAGTATTTCTGAAACACAAAATGGCGTGTAAAAGGAATTTAATAATGCTTGCTTTGTTGTATCTTTATTTAGATGTAAGCTTTGTAAAGCGCTGCGATCTTTGTGGGATGCTATAAAAATGCCTGGTTTTATATGGGATCTATTTATGTACTGTGTGTATGCTTTCAAAAGCCTCAACGTGTAGGAAAAAATTACCTCAGCCAAAATATAAATGCAGCTATAAAACCAGACTGGTGCATAGTTGGTTCCCTCGTGGGTTTCGATGAATATTTTACTGTATGAATGTTTTGGGTGAATGGAGAATGTGGCTCCTGGTTGACTGGCGGAGTTTCCTATTTGGTTGGCTGTTACCATGGATGGTTACCATAGCAAGAGGAATAATATTATCTGGTCTTGAACAAACACTTTGAGACCCATTAATCAGAATTTTGAACGATATTGTAAGCAATTACCACAAGCCAGACTAATGGATCATATATAGGTGTACGTTTTTCCTTTTTGGAGAACAATTGTTCCCTTCTTGTTGATGAATGGAGAGGAGACGTTTTAAGTGAAACTCTTCCATCAAACCGCAAACCGCAGCATCGGAACTGCTACGTAAATTTATGTCTTGCTGGTCTCAGAATATCCACTGGACCGCTTACCAGAGTAAAGTAATTTTTTAGTATTCAGCCAGTAACCCCACAACCGAACAAGTCCTGCTGTCTGGGGTTTTTCCAAAAACATCTTTCTGAATATTTACTAATGCATGCTTAAGCTTTTCACTTCCAAACCACCTTCTACATAAAAGTTCAACAATTATAAACAAAAACAGAAAGACTTATTTCAGATCTTGTAACAAATATTTCTGGTCCAGTCAAAGTTTTCAGCTTTAAGACCCAGCTGGGCCCAATTTCATAAAAGCTGCTGAAGCTTGCGGATGCCCATTTTAACAGATGCCCATTTTCAGGATTTTTTACCTTTGTACATTCACACCCACAAATGTTATTACACTCATTTATGATTATGTGCAAAGTGAAGATTTCACAGATACAAAAAAACCAAAAAAAAAAACCCAAAATAACACACAGGGTGTCCCCCTGGGTTTTTCAAAACTGTTGGGCATTCTGGAACCAAATTGTGCAAACTTGGCCAAAGCACGCTAAATTGGAAAGGGGTATTTGATATGTTTATAACTCATTCTTTGTGTTTGGTTTTTGAAAGCTCTACCCTGCAATCTTTAGCAATTTTAAGTGGTTTTAATTTGTGAATTTTGTGAATTTGGTCTGAACAAATAAGACGAAAATAAGAACAATAAGAAAGTAGTTGTTCATCCTTTTTGGGTTAAAAAATGTTTTTGGGCGTATTGGCTTGCAATTCGCACAAACCGGCCGGATAGGCTAGCTTGTGCATGGAAATAACCAGGAGAAGTATTCATTTAGTTATTTATTAAATTGGATAGAACATTACCCGTGGATTTCCTTCAAAACATCATTTCACGAATTATACTCATTTCGTTTCGGGAGTGCATAACATTTTCCCCAGTGGCGTGTTTGTTCACCTGGTCGCGAAAACAAATACTCCCCCTCCGAAAAACATGAAATTAGAAAAGCGACATCAGATGAGATCATGAATAGAAATTGCTCTCGGATTACGCTGACTGACTCTCCCACCACCGTCCTTGGCTGCCGTTCTTGTGTTAAGAGCACGCTCTCATTGTCAAACCCTACATCTATCGTTCTGTGTCATTAAAATGCAAGCATGTACTGTAACAGAACATGCATATATGCAGGGTGTGACATTGACGAACGGAGAAACATTTTTTCATTCAACTGGCAATTTTAATGTTAGCGTTCTCCCTTAACAGTGGTCCGCTGGCCAAATGCTAGTTAAAAAACACCTGAGGACCAGACGAAATTTTCTGAAAGTGGTTCGGCTGGCTAGTTCAGTGTTGAAAAGCATCTCTATTTTGTATTCAATGTGGACTGCTGAGAAAGCTGGCAGACAAGTGAATCAGCAAGCTACATGTAACTGCTCCTTCTGGCTAGTCACTAAAACATTTAAGGGCAAACCAATGTCGTGGTTCTGTTTTTTGTTGTTGTTTTTTTTTGTTTTTTTGCTGGGCTCCTAAACTTGGGTTTTATAGACATGTAACCTTTGTTTACAAAAAGAGTGACTTTGTACATTCCAGGGCCTTTCTGGCAGGCAAGATACTACATTGATCATATATGGGAAACTTTAGATTGTGTGTCATACTGTCCACATAAACGCAAGAGTTATAAAAGTAACAGCTGAACAAGTTTTGACGGATATACCCTCTTTCTTCATTTCAAAAGTTGCTAAAATTCAGACTGTGCAAATCTCTATAAGATATAAGATTTTGTGTTTTCTTCATTTGAGCTGTCTACATATTGTGCCTGCAGGAAGTCCAGGCTCTGTGGCTCTTTTGTAAAGATGTGATGTCACAGGTGACATGGTCTATATTTTATTTAATTTGTTAGTGATATTGTATTTTCAATAAGACTTGGGTTAAGTAATGTTTGAAGCATTGTGTGGATAAGAAGTACATGTACTGTAGTAACTATTTCCAGTCACATCTTGCCGGTACGACTATGTTAAAATCTCCTTTGAAAGGCTCTGAGCCACAGTGTTACCATGCAAAGTTTCAAATTCTACTTAATTAGTTGGCGCCGGGTGACGTGAGTACACGCAAATATTTCCCCTGCCTGGAAACGGAAGCCAGGTAAAGACGCCATTGTGTAATTTCAGCCCGCCGAAACAAAGGTTGCCCGCAACTACGGAGCCTGCACAGACCACACAGTCGGAGTGAGCTAGGAATCGAGCCATGGTTCCACTCTTAGTTCCACTCCTATGATGTGGGTAATGGCCGATGTTTTGCAGTACACGCTGTGTGAGTTTGACATTTTCTCGGTTGAGAAACAAAACAGACGATCAAATAAAGAGAATCTTTGTTCTCTTGGCAGTGTCAAGTCTGAGTTCCTTTGTGTCAGCGGTACCCTCAAAAGTAAAAAAAAATCCAACAATTCCGCCAAAAGAATCCTTGACGATGGGACAAAAAAGTAAATAAATCCCGGCGGCAACTGGTTAACATTATGTTACTATTATTCCTTATTTTGTAGTTTTTTTCCCCCAAATATACATAAAAATAACTGTGTTTAAAGGAAGTAGGTCAGTAGAATCGGAACCCCCACTGTAGCCAGTCCGAGACAATCATTATTTGTTAGCGTTAGTCATGCATGGCGTGGCTGTGTAGATAACTTCAATATACGCAAGACTTACTTGCCCATCCTCGTTCATCAGTTGTCACGACTGCCGATGGATATCGGTGCGGATAGAGTGAGCTGTGTGTGTGTGTGTATGTGTGGTGGGGGGGGGGAGGGGGGTCTTGAGAAGGGTTTTGATACAGTCTCTATCGTGTCTGACGCATAAACCCCGCGCATAAGGCTGGTACGTGTACATGTACTTTCTTGCAGAGCGGGGACTTGGTTCTTCTAAAGGTAAAGGGCTCCCTCTGTGATGTGAACATTACAAGGGGCATCAGGGCGATGGCCCAGGGGCATAGAGGCAATGGCCTCCATTGCCCTGGTGAAGTACTACGTGTGGACTCAGTGTCATTTAATAGTGTTCTGTGTTCTCGAAAATCAATTACAAATCAACCAAAAACATCTTGAACACTTAAAATGTATACCTTTGCCATTGCTGACCATGTGCAGTTTACAATAACTTGATTCTTGAAAGAGAAGCCCTGCCCCTCCTTTGGAACAGAAGCCCCTCCCACACCATGACAACTAGTGAACCCGGACCCAATTTAATAAAGTTGCTTTTAAGCACAAAGAGAAGCTAATAACAAAACAAATTGTGCTAAACCAAAAATAGGTTACCAGCCAAAATGCCATGCCATACACTGTATGTACCATTTCTGACTGGCTTCCTGCTAATTTTTGCTCAATTTTGCTTAATTGGGCTCGATGATCTAAAGGGCAAGGATTCCCATGTGTTTATCTCTTGTTACAATAAATAGCCTGTGATTTATATCATGGGAAGTTGTCAACAGGAGTGCATCCAGATGGTTGGGTCATTGTACCGCGATTACGCTAGGGCTTTACGTCGCGACGACAATTCTGAGCCGCGGTGCTCCGTCGGACAAACCTGACAAATGAAATGCTGATTGAGCACTAAAAACCCTGGCATTTCTACATAATTGATGTGTTTATTGGTGTTGCCTCCATACATTATGTGCATGTCTGCTGGGACACATCTTCAATAAGTCTCATGTACTTTTTTCCCCTGGGAGTCGGCCTCACTTTGGAAGATGAATATTTTTGTTGGTTGCTAAGCCTCACCTCAAATTATCTGACATCCTTATAGACCTTTATCATGGTGCGGCCATCTTGATTTTTTCCCCATTCAAACCAATGTAACCAAACTGAGGCTGGAAGGGCAAATAGTCTGGTTCCTTTTAGTACAATGAATATGAGCATCTATTATTGTTATTGGATACAGAGAACATGACCAAGATGGTGGCAGCATGATAAAGGTCTATTGCCCCAACTCCCATCAAAGCACCTTCCCAACCCACTGTTTTACAGGTCTGTTATTTATCAGGATGTTTTTTTGTTTTTCCTCGGTGATCTCCCTTGGCCGTCAGATTTTCTTGAAAGAGGCGAGCTTGCCGTCACAGAGATGAAAGACTCAGCTCTTGTTATGATCAAACTTGTTTTTTTTTTCTCTTTCTATTAGTGGTGATGTAAGGAGTCTATAAAACCTCTGAAATAATTATGACATCCTATTTCTTCAGGGAGCTTTATCTCTAGACCAAGAGGATTTTGTTATCAAATTTTCAGTATTTTTCATTTGCGTACTATCTCACCCGTGGTCTTGGTTCAACAAGAATCAAGAAGACTGTCAGACTGTGGCAACATCATCTCTCCTGAGGCTTCTCTCCCCTCTGGTAGAATCATTTTGAATTTAGACGATGATTAAAGAAGTTTTGATTGGTGTTGGTTGAAGAACGCCTCCTCTTGTCTCAGAGCTAAACTTTTCACTCAATTTTTTATTTTCCCATGCCTCCTCTCGTCTCTTGTCGGAAAAAAAAATTGAACTTAGTTTTTTTCTTGTCACTTCCCCCTTCCTCCCTTACCCATGCAAGTCTATGTTGAAGAATGCCTCTTCTTGATTGGAGCTGAACTTTTTCCGATTTTGTTCACCCCCCCCCCCCCCTCCCCCGCTCCTATCCTCTCTAGCAGAATAACACTGTGCACTCGGGCTTTGTCTACAGTTTCTCCTTTCTTCCCCTACCCATTGCAGCATCCCCCATCTACCAGTCAATATTTTAGTGGTATTGGTAAAATAAAAAATTATCTTGTATTGCAGTCCAGGTTTTGTCCATCCCCCCCTCCCTCCTGCCTCCCTTCATCTCCTGCCGAACAACAACCTTGAATTAAGTCCTTGGTTTTGAAAGTCATAAAGCTGTGATGCAGAAAATGGTGCTTAGCAAATTTGTCTGCTAAGCAAAAATGAGCAGGCAGATGGTACATATATTGGTAATTTGGATGGTAACCTTATTCTGGTAAGCATAATTTTGTTGTGCTTAGCTACTTTTTGTGCTTAAACAGCTTTAGAAAATTGGGCCCGTGGCCTATTAGGCAGAAAAAGATGCTAGGCTAAATATAGCAGGGGACCAGTCACAACCAATATACATTACATGGTGTTTTGGCTGGTGGCCTGTTTTTTGGGGGTTTTTTTTGGCACAAGACTTTTCTGCGCTGAGCAATTTTTTTTATGAAATTACGGGCCCAGCACGTCTTGATTCGTCATTGCAGTGGACCAGGCACCCTCTATCATCATCATAATTTCATTTCGCTCAACCGTGAACTTCATCCATATTACATGAGTCCGGCACCTGAGCAGTCCCAGGGGGGCGTCGACCCGGAGGTTTCTTACGCTACCTCATGGGGGGTGGTGAGACTTGTTTCGTCAAGTAGGCAGGGCTGCTGAAGGGGGGATGGTAGTTTATTCAGGAAGTAAATGACACTTCCCTCTGTGCGTTATAATTAGTTTACTGGAGCACTAACTCCCTTCAGTGGGTTTTATTACTGAGTAGCCATCTTGATTTTCTAATAAAGCTAGTACTACATTGAGGCAGAATATTAAAGATACGTTTGAGGGAAATTTTTTTATTTCTCATATTTTGCTTTTAGATTTTTTTGGACCCTTTACTTATACTTGTATGTCTAATAAATATTTTGATTTTTTTTTTGCACTTGGCTTTGTTTTTTTTCAATTAAGGTAGTTTCCAAAGCTTTGCCAGTGGCTAAGGCTGTGTTGGAATTGGACCCTGTGCCCAATTTCATAAAGCAGACGCTTTCTGCTTTTGGAGTGGCCATTAGCAGAATTTTTATTTCATAAATGCTGCTGACTGTAAGCAAGGCAAAAGGCACACTTGGTTGCCGGTGGTTCTCCTAAGGTGATAAGTGACTCGACGAGGCAATTTTGTCCGTTTTGAACGCACACACGCACCGTCAGATCTTCTTGATCGTTTATGAAATACACCTTTGATTATCCGTGTTTTTCTGCTGTAACAAGCACTGCAATTTGCTTACCGATAAGCAGCTTTTTATTCAATTGAAACCTGCTCAGGAAATTCATTTTCGGAGGGAACAATTTGAAAAGGTCACTAGAAATATCGGATTGATTGTGGGGAGAACTTTATTTGGAACTAATGCCATAAGCCTTTTTAGAGATACATGTATGGTGGACACACTACAAGTGCTCTATTTGGATTGGGTAAATCTTGTCTGTTTACACCCAAACCAAACAGTGCACTCATATAGTGTCTGCAATATCTCAAAAAGGCGAATGACCAGTGTGGAATTTCTAAAACCTGTCAGCACAGTTTCTATTTCATAAGTGCTGCTTACTGTAGTCAAAGCAAGAGGCATGCTGACTTACCAGTGGATCTGATGCAAAACAAGTGACAATGCAAAACCACTGGAATGCACACACACACTGTCAAATTTTATGAAATACACTTTTGCTTAGGTATATATTTTTTTGCTTAAGTAAGCCCCCAAAATGTGCCCACCAGGGCCCAATTTTATAAAGCTTGTCAGTACACAAACTTGCTAAGACCTTAAAATATTGCCTAGTGGAAACGGGGTACCAGCCAAATATCCATAAAGTCTACATACATGTAGTTTGCGACTGGTGCCACACAGCCCCTACTCGTTATTTTCGCCAAGCAGTATTTTCTGTTAAACAGCATCTTGAAATTGGGCCAAGGTCTATGGAGAGATGACATTCTACATGTATGGTTCCGAGGAACCCTTGACCTCAACACAAAAATGGATTCCCACCCGAATTGGTTTCCTCGCAGCATACACGCAAGGAAGATCTAGTTCAGCGTAACAGATGGACTTGGGTTAATTTGATACAATCCAACAGTAAACAGTCGTCACAATAAACAAACACTCACTCCGATCTCATCTCCCCACCCCCCACCCCACTCCCCTTCCTCCGACTAATATTTCTGAAAGATACTCAAACATCATCCCAAAGATCCGGCTGGTTGCTCACAGACGATATTATCCTAACCTTGATATTTCATTATGCGACCCCTATCTTTTTTCGTCCTCTGTGTGCGGGGAAGAGTTGTGACGAAAAGGAGTGTCGGAGAGAAATAATGTCCATTTGTGGCTAGGGGAGCGGCTAACTTAATTACCCCATTTTCTTGTATTCCTTTGATCCTGTTAACCACATACCAAGGCTCTTTGTAATTATCTCCGACTGAAATGAAGCATCGCAGGTTTTATTTCTTTTCTGAAGAAAGGTTGAGAAGTTCTCAGTGGTTGAGAAAATTTCTCAACGAATGCTGGAGAGTTTCTATCCAAGTAAAAACTGCTTGAGAATATTTATCATCCTGTTGACCAAATAAAAAGACCCTTTGTCATTTTCTTGGACTTAATCCAAATATTGCAGTTTTTCTTCGTTGAACAAGGTTGACAAATTCTCAACGGTTGAGAAGATTTCTTAAGGAATGGTAGAGATTGTCTACCCAGTAGGAATGCTTGAAAATGTTCCGCATTTAGGTGTTTTTTAACCACTATACCAAAGCAATTTTTGGTATCTCAAGGCATTGCAGTTTTTCTTTCTTGAAAGAGATTGAAACTTTTTCAATTATTCTCTCAATTCTTGAGAATTCTCAAGAAATGTTGGAGAGGTCCTACCCAACTTCGTTGTTGGCGACAAATATATATTCTTTTGCTCAAGAAAGGTTGCAAATGCTTGAGAAAACTTCTCCGGGAATGTGAGAGTTCCCACAGACGCCTTCTTTTCACTTCCATACACATTGAATGGTCAAAAACAAGCATGTGGGATTTGTCTTCTGCAGAAGGTTGAATGTTTCTCAATGCTTGAGAAATTTCTCAAGGAATGTCGAAGAGTTCCCACAAGACAGGCATCTCAAATTGTTTCATCAAGAAAAATGACAATTTTGGCAATTTCTCAATGCTTGAGAAACATTTATATGTGACATGAATAAGGTCCTAATTGTAAACAATTTTGTCTTCTCTTTTTCATGAACTTTTCATCCAACCAACCCTGCTCCTTGTTCATCAATCAGGTAAGAAAAGTTTCCTGTTTAAAGTATTTTTTTTTACCCTAAATATTGGTTCAATATGTGTTCTCCAAAATTTTAAAATGAGGTAAGAAACAAATTTAGGCTATACATTTTATAGAGTTATAAAGCATACCAACCAAGCACATAATTATTTTTAAGCAGCATCGGGTTACCAGCCAAAACACCATGTTATTCCTACTGTACACTGTAACACTGTGTACTGTATGACTGGTCCTCCACTAATTTGTTCAGTGGATTAAAAAAGGCTCAGCAATTTTTTTTGCATTTTATAAGCAGCTGTTTAAAATTTGGCTTGAAGTCGCAATGCGTGCTGGGTCTCGTTCCCAGGGTTCACGGTCCAACGGTTTACACATCTTTACCCCCAACGGTCGGCTAATCCAATAGTTTGCAAATGCACATTGATTGACAATTCTCCAGTCTTCATACAATTTTTCTTTTTCCGTCTGCTGCGGTCCCGATTTTTTCTCAGAATTGAGGAAGAATGTTACCCCGAGGGTGATTGATCGCGCCACGTGGCGTAAGATCAATCTCCACTTGACTTCACCCCAAGAAAGAGAAGAAGCCAGAAGACGGGTTTTCTTGTCGGTTGTCTGGTTCCCCGAAGGGTTTGAGATGAGATTTGTATCATACAGGCACTGGCACCATGCACCTAAGATTTTTTTCCAACCCCCCGAAAGTCAATATGGATGATACACATTGTAGATAGACAAACATGAAAAGAAAACCAGGAGTGAGCTATAGTTAGCAGGCCTCGATCTTAAGAAAAACGGGGGCAGACCTTTGCTGGCCAAATCAGAGAAATTGTACAAGGGCAGGCTGGCTAAGTCGGTACATGTAGTGATAGTGCAATTTTTCTGAAAGGCATGCTGGCCAACTCGACAGGGCGTGAAACCAATGGCCTCGGTGGCCTCGGTTAAGATCAAGGCCTGAGTTAGTCAGGTGTGAAATACACATAGAACCCTTGGTCCGAATCTGGACACAATGGGAGACTACGGAATACTTGGTGGCAGCAGACTTACCAGATAAATTTCCATTGCTAATATAGTTCTAAACACGCATACATTTCCAAGAGCAGTGGATTTACCTGGTAAGTCTGCTGCCACCTTGTGTCCTAAAAAGTTTCAAATTTTTCACATTTTTTTTGTTCGAGCATAAAATTGCAAATTTCTCTGCTAAGTCAAAATGAGCTTGAAAACAAGGCACAAACAATAAAAACGTGATGGTAACCGGAAGGATATAAAATAGAAGACGGGTGAAAAGTTTGAAACAGGAATTTTGTTTGGTTTTAGACATATTTGTACTCATGGAGAGTGATTTCTCAGGATTTTTCCTGATTTCAGGAATTTCTCAAAATCTCCTTGAGCCTTCTGATTTTCTTGCAAGAAATAAAGCAGTCAAAGGGAGAAAGAAATAGTCCATATCATGTCCAAACCTGTAGTGTTGTCTTTCTGGTGATACACAGAGTCTGTAAACCATCAGTGAATCGTAACATCTGGGAGGTTCTGGGTCTAGAATAAGGGGGAACTCAGGCCTCAAGCCATTTTCAGGGTTTTTCACATTCAACAAATCTCAGACCTGGTAGATATTCTGTGAACTTGGGAAACATGCCAAATTGTCAATTCAGGACATGACCTTTGCTTGACCTTTCGGGTTAAATGAAGTGGGTCTTATTTTGGCCGATGTGGGCAATTTGGTATGAGCCGTTTGTGGCTGCTATCCTGTTCGTAGATGTGACGTAAATTACACTGTAACCAACGCCCACTTCACACAAACTGGCATAAGAAATGCTTAGTTTTGAATAATGAAATGGGTGTTTTTTTTGTTTTTTTTTAATAACTTTTTTGGTAAAATTACACACAAACGTATGCCAGCTTTGGAGCTCGAAGCAGAGCTGTGTATTGAGCGAGTTGCAACATAGAGGGACCAGTTTTTTTTGCTGGGCGCCATTTTCGGTCCAAATGTAGCACAACCCATTGTGCAGTCTGGTCTGGTACCCTGTGTGCACACGTCATAGAGTTATATAATAGAACTAGAGGGTGCACGCGCTATGCCACGCACGGAACTCCACTGACTCACCATGGGCGAAAATCCCTAAGGGCAAATTGCATACGAATGTCCACTTAGAAAATGGCTGCTGTGTGAACGGATGAGTGACCAGTGTAAATGAATGGTCCGGGCCATTTTCTCAATGGTAAAAAAATGCTCCTTGTCGGGCAAGGTCGCCTGGTTTGTACGCCCTCTAACTCTTATATATAACTCTATGGCACACATGCATTTTGTTGACCGAAAATGGTTTCTGATCACAAGTTGTCGCAACTCTCTCAATACACAGCTCTAGTCAGAACAGGCATGCAACTTTTCCTTGGATCAGCTGATTTCCTCGTTTTTCACCTCATACTCATGCCACTGAAAAATTGAAAAACACTGTACAAAGTCTTGTAAAGATTGGAATCTCCAAGTTGCATGCCTGTCAGAAGTAGTGAAAACTTTTAGGCGTGCAGTAGGACATACCAGCAGTAGGATAGTTCCCAAAGGGTTTGAAGGAAAATCAGTTCATTCCCTTCCGACATTTTGTTTTTCCTTCAGAATTCGTTCAGAATTTGATTGCGCCGATTTTTATCCTGTTTTTGTAGCTTTTGAAAGGGTGTAGAGAGGTTGTCATCATAACACTACCTTGACACCCCTTTAAATTTCGGCTAAATTGTTTTTTGTTGTTGTTGTAGTATTGTAGCCGTACGTTCTGTACGTCACCGCCCATTCTCGTTTAATTAAACTGGCCTTGTTAAGTCCATTACCGACTTGTGGAGGTATTGTTTCGGCCTTGGCAACTGAAAGCCAATTATCAAGTGGTTTTTTACATGTGTGGTACTTTATTATTATTTTTTTTTTTTTTTTACTCGGTGGTAATAATGCGATGGATTTATAGCGAGGGTGCCTGCTCCAAATATGAAATTAATATTTTTGTACACGTTTGGCATTTTGCGGTTTGTTAATGGGCCGGCTTAGGATCGGGGGTTTATTGGCTTCTGCTTAGCGTGGATAAATGTAGGTCACCGGCTAGAAAAGAACGCTATGTGATAGCTGTTTTTTTTTCGAATGGTTCGCTGAGATTTTTGCTTAGCGTATAAATTCGCTCAGTGATATTATCGGCTTTTATGAAAAGGTTTATGAGGTTAGACCTTGGAACCAATTTTATTATTCACACAAATATTTTTTAACAAAAGGTTTAGAAATGGTTAGTTTCTTTTAAAAAAACAAAGCATTTCTCAACAGTAAGTTTTTTTTTACCATGAGTTTTAGTTCATTAGTAGAAAAAATGGTATCACATTAAAGTTCTACATGAGCAGTATCCATATTTTATGAATACATGTACTGTAGATTTGCTGATGTCATTATTGTCTTGTTCCCTTTATACCATCAATAGTTACTAATCCTCAGTCATTCTATGTAAGAAAGGAGTCTGTCTATTTTTTCTCCTCCCATCCTAAGGCTGTTTCCAAATTGGCAGTTAGGGCTATGGCTACGGCTACGACTGTGGCTATGGCTACGGCCAAGGCTATGGCTACGGCTACGTCTAAGGCTAAGACAACGGCTACGGCTACGACTACGGCTGTTGCTAAAGGTGTTGCTATGGCATCCTATTCTTCATCGCATGATGAACTGACGATCTAGCTGTAGCTGTAGCCGTAGCCGCAAATTTGGCCTCGGCCTTACTGTGGGTACATTGATCTTACTAGGAAGGAAATTCAAGATGGCGTCACTGTGAAAGGTTGATTAAAGACCTTTGTTTTGTTTGCAGAAAAAAACCTTGTCACCCCAGGATATTTCATGACAATTAGTATGTGTACATTAGTCGCGTTCCCTGCCAACAGACATTCGTAAACTACAAAAAAACTGCAACTCCATAGACATTAAACAAAAACAGCTGTACGTGTTCAAAAACAACCCACTGCATGTTTGAAGTAAAATATACGTGTAAGATCCGTAATCATTGGTAATCATCCAAAATAAATTCATTCTAAAAGGTCACTGATTACAAAGTTGATGCAAGTACCAATTCTCCAGAGAAATATTTCCAATCGAAAGTACTGTCAGAGTTGAGAAAATAGCATGCCCAAACCCCGTAAATCACCATCCCTTTCAGGTATTTTGTTCCAGCATAGAGCTAGGCTCTGAACAGCAATGAAAATAAGCGTGTATGTGAATATGCCCAAAGTCCATGACAAAAAAGTAAACTTTTTTTGTTCAATTTCTCACGTATGAAATTTTAACAAATTGTTTGTCTGTCTGTCTGGGGAAAAAAACAAAGAGGATTAAATGTTCTTTTCCAATAACCAATGCACCATCTCATTATGATATTTCTCGCAAACCAGAGGATTGGAGTGAATGTACTCTTCCTAAAACCAAAGATGTACCGTCCCTTTATAATATGTTTCTTGAAAACTAGAGGATTGGAATGAATATACTCTTCCAAAAACCAATGATAAACCATCCCTTTATAATATGTTTCTTGAAAACTAGAGGATTGGAATACTCTTCCAAAAACCAATGATGAACTATCCCTTTATAATATGTTTCTTGAAAGCTAGAGGATTGGAATGAATGTACTCTTCCCAAAACCAATGATGAACCATCCCTTTATGATATGTTTCTTGAAAACTAGAGGATTGGAATAAATGTACTCTTCCCAAAACCAATGATGTACTGTCCCTTTATAATATGTTTCTTGTAAACTAGAGGATTGGAATTAATGCACCAATGATGTACCATCCCTTTATGATATATTTCTTGAAAGCTAGAGGATTGGAATGAATGTACTCTTCCAATAACCAATGATGTACCATCCCTTTATGATATATTTCTTGAAAGCTAGAGGATTGGAATAAATGTACTCTTCCCAAAACCAATGATGTACTGTCCCTTTATAATATGTTTCTTGTAAACTAGAGGATTGGAATTAATGCACCAATGATGTACCATCCCTTTATGATATATTTCTTGAAAGCTAGAGGATTGGAATAACTGCACTCTTCCCAAAACCAATGATGAACCATCCCTTTGTGATATGTGTCTTAAAAACTCAAGGATTGTACTAAAATACCCCCCCCCCCCCGGCGACAACATACCATATTATTCATTTTTTATGATATCACAAGAGGATTTGAATGGATGTACTCTTTCCAAAACCAACGATGTATGTGTAACAGCTCTCCATGAGAAACCATTGTTTGACGTTTTAATTGCAGTCAGTCTCAGCAGGTCACGTCACTGCAGTAATGAAACTAATCTGATAATGGCAAGCTGGGGTCGTACTTTGACCGAACACTAGCCCTTCTTGTCTTATTAAAGTACCAGATCAATTTGGCGAAAAATATTAGATTAGCCAATATGTGTGGCGTCCTTTTAACACGTGTCCCTTTCTATATAGTTGAAAACGAACACTCTGTGTTTATTTGATATTGTCATGGACACCACTCAAAGCATTTACATGTAAATGCCCAATTTACCATCCTCGGAGATCAGAGATGGTATTTAGGAGAAAGTTACTTGGAGAAATCCTCCAGTTTTCAAGAGAAACAAAAACCTTTTATCAAAAGTAAGTTCCACATGAGTTCTTAACCAGTTTCTGTCAGGATTCTGTTTTTGTTTGTCCCGTCCCTCCTGGCAGGATTTTTTGGGCGGAATTGCCGGAATCTTTTTTCTTTGAGGGTACCACTGGCACAAAGAAACCCTGATTTGACAGTGCCAAGAGATGAAAGTTTCTCTTTGTTGGATCATCCGTTTTGTTGCTCGACCGAGAAAATGTCAAATTCACACAGCGTGAATTGCAAAACATTGGTTGTTACCTACTGCATAAGAGTGGCACTAAACACGAAACCATGGCTTGATTGCCGGCTCACTCTGACTTACCTCCGAAATACAATGAGTGAACAATGGTGTAAGCCTCTCGATGCTTCGTAATTCCCTTCTTGGAACAAAAGGACAAAGGTCTATAATCAGGGATCACACAAAAACCGCCTCCCAATGGCCACAAAATACAAGCAAATGCACGACCTTTTTTTGCCCTTGTGTAGGTGAATCGAAGCGCTACACAGCGTGTGAGTGGTCTGTGCACGCTCCGCAGTTAAATGACCGGGCGACCTTTGCTCTGGTGGTCTGAAATTACAAAATGGCGTCTTAAGATGACTTCCGTTTCCAGGCAGGGGAAACATTTGCGTGTAAACAGGACATCCAGCACCAACTGGTTAATGTAATCTGCATTTTTAATTTTTTTTTAAATTTTTTTTTTTTATGGAAGTCGCCAGACACACAAGGCCAGTAAGCCACTCGAGGTGTGGGCTACAAATCAACTGTTTTATCCAGGGACCGTTGCCACCTACTCCTGGGGCTGAAACAGGGTAACCCCCTTTACAGTCCGTAAGGATGTAGGCTTAGGTATCATCTATCAGAAGCCTGGCTGGTAGAGCAGAAGGCTCTACCTCCCCAACTTTTACGAAGCAATTATGGTTAAGTGTCTTGCTCAAGGACACAAGCGTCATGACCGGGACTCGAACCCACACTCCGATGACTCAGCCACCGGAGCTTGAGTCCGACGCACTTACCACTCGGTCACGACACGCCACATTTAGTTGGAGAAAGAATAACTGAAAGGTCATGTGACAGATGGCTATTTATAAGCTCATGTAACCCCATGGTCTTTGCATTAAATTAGCTAAATGCAAAGTATAAATAATGTCTTCCTTTTTGTTTTTACAAACCACTGTGTAAATATTCCCACCCCCAAAGTGTAAAGGAATTAATGTTTTTCTTTTTGAAGCTGAGGTGTTTCCTATTTCACTATCTTCAAATTTGTGAATTGCAAATATTGGAACAAATATTTTGGAAACAGAGAATTTTAATGAAGTTTTTCTCTAACAAAAATCTAAATGGATGCTTTTGGTGTGGCTAATTACAAATGACTGCGCAAATATTTTTGCTCAGGAAAAATTAAATGATTTCCCTTTAAAAAAAGTAGTTGTTTTTCTCCCTTTCGATTTGGTCAAATTGCAAATAAGTGAACAAATACTTTCCCAAGGGGAATTTAAAATGAATTGTACGTTTCTCATTGATAAAAGGGAATTGTGTTGCTGTGATTGGTCATGAATTTCTATCGGATCCAATTTGTGTGGGAGTTAAAGGAAAAGTTCATCAATGTTTTTTTTCCCCCCCTAGACGAGTGAATTACAGGCATGTGATTTCTCGTGAAAACTAGAAGATTGTAGCGAATGTAAATATTATGTGTATTCTTCCCAAAACCAATGATGTAACATTATACAATTGTTGTCTGCTGTGATGTGGTCCATGCTGCTTTGGACACCCGAGGGGGCAGATGGCACCCGAGGCGAAGCTGAGGGTGCCATCTGCCCCCCGAGGGTGTCCAAAACAGCATGGACCACATATCACAGCAGACAACAATTGTTTTGTTATACCATGGTATTAGATTGCAGGATTGTTAAAAAGGCCCTTACCGACAAAGTTTGAAGACGACAATATTCAATTCAACAAAAGTGCGTCGATTACAAATTTTGTATCAACCAAAATGTATAAACTGGTCCCTATATCGCGAGCATCATATCGAAAGTACAGTAGCGTGCATAGTACCAGTGGTTGCATAGTAACCTCTTTCTCCGGTAGTATTGCTAATGTGGTTGTACAGATCAATGGGGACGATAAAATAATGTTCTGAGAACGATCTAGGTAATGGACGCCGGCATCATGACATACCTCTTTCTCGGGTGTATTGCTAACTTCGATATACACATCAATGGGGACGATGAAATGAATTTTCTGAGGACGATCTAGGTAATGGACCCCGACAACATCACTTTTTTGAGAAGACATGAAATTTTGTATTATGTCACGTGATTGGGTCTCGACCAATAAAAATTCACAATCTAATACCATGGTAAAACAAAACAATTGTTGTCTGCTGTGATATGTGGTCCATGCTGTTTTGGACACCCTCGGGGGGCCAATGGCACCCTCGGCTTGGCCTCGGGTGCCATCTGCCCCCTCGGGTGTCCAAAACAGCATGGACCACATCACAGCAGACAACAATTGTATAATGATATGTTTCTTGAAAACTACAGGAGCCCTTTAATGTGTATTGTTCAATCACTGTGGTGTTTCACATTGCATGTAATTACCACATTTTTCATTAACCTTAACGAATGTAATGATTTGTCCTTATTGAAGGGCATCTTTCCGTAATGTGATAATTAATTGGCTGTCGATGAATGCTAATTAGGGGGTGTTTTGTGCGCCATTTCCTTCAGCTAAAAGCTTCTTTAATAGATCCTGAAGCCTTTGTGATTCCTCAATCCTTCTTAATGTGGTTCTTTGGTTCGTTCTTGTAAGAGCTTCTGAAAGGTATGGTGTATTTGTTTTTTTGGAAGAGCAAATTCATTCTAATCCGCCAGTTTTCAAGAAACATTATATCATAAAGGGATGGTACATCATTGGTTTTTGGAAGAGTACATTCATTCCAATCCTCTAGTTTGCAAGAAACATATCATAAAGGGATGGTACATCATTGGTTTTTGGAAGAGTACATTCATTCCAATCCTCTAGTTTGCAAGAAACATATCATAAAGGGATGGTACATCATTGGTTTTTGGAAGAGTACATTCATTCCAATCCTCTAGTTTTCAAGAAACGTGTCATAAAGGGATGGTACATCATTGGTTTTTGGAAGAGTACATTCATTGCAATCCTCTAGTTTATAAGATACATATTATAAAGGGATTGTACAATGTGGAAATGTTAATAATGTTTCAAAAGCATCAAATCAATATCCATTTTGGAAGAGGAGAAGAAGCAGCAATATTACAAAGTCAAATATTGTAGGAAACAACTTCTACAAAAAAGATAGACTTAGAAATTGCTCATTAAACAAATTGACTCATCAAAAAGTTCCCTCACTTGAGGCGTGTGTACACATGTACATGTAATTCATAAAAATATATACCGGTTGTTTGAATTTGGAATGTTTTCAAATATTTTCAAACTGTAAAATATGCACCTCTTAGACCTATAAATGCAAGTTTGTTCAAAATTTATAGAAAAGGAGGTTTATGTCGCCAAAAACATAAAAACTTAAATAAGGGTTGAAACTCGCACCCCTATACATACCCTCGGTCATTTCATGGCAATTGATGCGTGCGGATGTGACACAACATGCAACCTTACATAACTTCATGTGCTTACATGTAGTTTCTTTGGACGAATCTCTTGATATTTGGCTTTTGTTATACGGAAAATGCCCTCGAGGTGTACAGTTGCTTGTTGCTACACTACTGAAGATGGTGTCAGTCTGCAGAGATTCCCATCAGAACCAAAATACCAATGAATTTTGGACGACCAGAGCTAAATGCTCAGGAATGTGCAGTCACTGTGTGTGCATTGTCATTCAGTGCTTTGGTCTATGTCACAAAAGCGCTCCACCGGGCAATATCGAAATGGATAATACAAATTTTGAGGAATAAAATGAAATGGGATAACTCATAACAAACTCATGAAAATAGTGAGTATTATGTTTTATTAATATCAAACCACATATTAGGCCCCAAAAATGCAATGTGAAAAAATACCACTTTATAATCCCTTTACAGAGATGTTTACTAGAACATAAAAATGTTTTCATGCCAATATAACTACATTGTAACTTAAACATTGGACAATGGGATACAAAAACATCTACTTGCCTGTGCAAAATTTAATCAAGATATATATTGCAAACAACACATAATTATGAAAACATAGAGTGTCTGTATGCAAAACAAGACAGAATTTACATGAATCACACATCGACAAAATCTGCACGGTTGTGTAAAAATAAATCACTGAAAATATGTATAGGATTTGGGGATTAGGAAGTAACTTATGCACACGGCGATAGACAAGAAAAACAGCACGGATATTGAGAAACCATCAGCAGAAGTCTGCGAACTGACCACTGCATTATGTATGATCATGTAGCAAGAGAGTACATACACGTGACCAGCGGACACGTGAGCTAAACAGTGACCATGGTGTTTTAACACCCACCCACCCCCCCCCCCTGCTTATTAAATATACCATGTCTTTATTTCCCTTCACCTCATGGACACACAGTGCTTGCACTCACGGAACGTCCACACAGATACGCTCTGTACATGTAAGTCAGTTCTCAGGGGGTATTCAGCACTGCTACACACACACACACACGCACGGCAACGTTAAACATTACCGACCATTTTTTAAGAGGTAGAGAAGCACAACTGAGGGGGAAGTACTCTGCATGATCAGTCGTTTACTGCTACATCTCGTCGGGAGTGTCATCACGTCTCGAGATGGTTGGTACTTCGCAGGATTATTCTAAGCCGGTAACGTGTGACAGAATAATAATGGCTACGCAAGTTCTTTGGAGTTCTTTCAAATAGCCTGGTGTGAAGTGGCTGCACTTGCCCTGGCATTAATTCTTGTTTGTTTTTCATTCCAATATGTGCTGGGCATTGATGAAGGACGGCGTATAGAGGTGATGTCAAACACTGCTGAGCTTTAAAACTCTTGAAATACGATCTTAATTTTCTTTTTTTCTCTTTTTTTTTTCCTCGGGTTGTGGGGAGAGAGATAAGCTGACCTCAGATTTATGGTGAGAAATTTGAAACATTTGCTTGTGTAAAGTAACCACAGATGTGAACGTCTGATTTGACATCTATGCGAAGCAGGAAACACTGGAGAGTTTTTGTAAAGTTAGCAAGACGTCTGATTCATTCGGGACTTCACTCTGTGGAAAATATTAATCCAAAGCAGAATCATCTGAGACAGTATAATAAGGGAAAGTCACCTAGCTGAGGAGTTAAGATCTTAAAGAGTAGGAGAGTAAACTCGTTGTCTTGAGAAGAGGTGAGGTGAGATGAGAGCGATTGCTATCAGCGTGGCGGGCTAGGAAATGATGCGCCAAGACTCGAAGATGGAGAGAGAGCTCTCGGCAAGGTATCGGTTACAGAACTGGTAACCATAACATTGTAAAGCTAGCACCCGGCTTGTCGGAAGCTTTAGAAATACCCTACTGGCCATGCTCAGTTAATGCTTTCAGACATATTTAGGCGGGAATTATAAGCACTTTCTGTAAAATTGAAGCCGTTGCTATGGTAACTCATCCTGCCATCGAGCGTCATGAAAGAGGCGAGTCGTTGAGTTCAGCAGGATCAGAGTCGTGTTTTTCCATCCCATGTCTAATTAATCTGCTTTTATTTGTACTCCTGTGATTTCTCCCACCTTTTCTCTCCCCCTCCTTGATGACTTCGACAAACACCCAATGTGGATGTACATTCCTGTTGCCATGGCAATGTATCTTTTTTCCCAATGATGTCTCGTTTCGTATTACTAATGTTGGGGTTTCAACTTGTCCAGGAGTGACAGGCTCGTTGCTTTTTGTAAACTCGGTCCCCTCTCCTCTTGATATGTGATACATCGGCTTTAATTCATTTGTCCCATGATAGTTCTCGTATAATTACCTCTCCGTAAAAGTGATCGAAACCTTCGGTTGGAAAGCGAAGTCACCCGGATTAAGTCTGCCCTCTGTAGCCATCGCAACACGTTCATCTCGTTGTGTAATTACCATCGCCATGTGATTGTATTACCAGGAGTTGAACACCCCCCTAAAAAAAAAAATCGGCTTCGAGAAATATCTACGGTCAATGTTGACATGTTCTTTGTGAAACAAGTCTCAAGTTCGTCAGTGTCAAAAAAGGAGGGGCTGAAATGTGCGAGTGAAGTTTTCCGTCACACCAGTGTTTCTCACTGACCGACTTTGACTCTGTCATAAACTGTTCAACACATGCAATTCATATTGTTCGGTTTTAAAGCATGAAAGCTTGCGAATACAATAACTTCGCCTTATCAATGCCCTGGAGAGGTAAAGCCTGGTGAAACTTTACTCCGGCCTCAACGGAGAGGGGAAAAGAAGAAAAAGACAAAAAAAAAAACCCTCCAAAGTCTGTCGGCCAAATTGGATTAACCATTTGTGACTGGAAGTGTCTACATCTTCCGAGTGTCTTACATATTATGGTCCGTGGTGAACTGCTGTATGTGGGAGACGGATTTGACGATATTGGATTAAAACCTGGTGGATTCCGAATGACGTTAAGGCAAGTAATGCACGGGTACCGGTCAACACCAGCTTTCGTGAAAAACAACCTCAAAAGCCTGATTACCAGTGCACACACCTTGGTGAGAACACTAGCAGAGTGCCCTTTGTAAAACGACACTGTTAGACCCTCAGGCCCTCGCTTGGGGGATTCTTGCCAGGGTACGTAGGCCGATAATCGGACTCGGAATGATGGAACATTACTGTTACTACAAGCAGCGCCAACGATCTTCTTTCTCAGTTTGTCTGCAGTGCCAAGTAAGAGAAATTCTTCTTTATTTATTTTATTTGGGCCGCCGATACTTTTCAAGTTTGAAAATGATATATTTACGTTCTTTAAGTGAAAATTGTGTTTAAGTAATCATTTCTTGCTAAAATGCATTTACGACATCTCGGCTTAACCAAATTTGCATAGTATGTGTATAACACACCTAATTTGTTTTGTAACATTGACCAAGGGCACTTTTTGTGTTTTAGAATAATTTAATTAGGTTCTTAAGATTTTGTCAGAAGTGATCAACAGAGAATGTAGATTCTTTTATAATGGAACACCCAGGAGGTTCAGGGGGCTTCATCATCCAGACCAAGGGGAGACCCAGGCCCACTACCCTAGTTCTGTATTTGTGGTGATGTAAAGAGTCTGTAAATCCCCTGAAATGTCACACCTAGGAGGTTCAGGGGGCTTCATCCTCCAGACCAAGGGGAGACCCAGGCCCACTACCCTAGTTCTGTATTTGTGGTGATGTAAAGAGTCTGTAAATCCCCTGAAATGTCACACCTAGGAGGTTCAGGGGGCTTCATCCTCCAGACCAAGGGGAGACCCAGGCTCACTACCCTAGTTCTGTATTTGTGGTGATGTAAAGAGTCTGTAAATCCCCTGAAATGTCACACCTAGGAGGTTCAGGGGGCTTTATCCTCTAGACCAAGGAGAGACCCAGACCCACTACCCTATTCTTGGTGATGTAGAGAGTCCGTAAATCCTCTGAAATACAACAGCCAGGAGGTTCAGGGGGCTTCATCCCCTTCCAATGGGAGTTTTAGGACCTTGTCACTTGTCATGTAGAGAGTGTAAAGGAAAAACGCCTGAAAGCTTTAAATACCCAAGTATTCCAAAGGTATCTGTCCAATGTAGACTATGGCCTGTTATGTTGGGATGTTACGTAGCAGAAGAAAGATCTATAGGAAGAAGAAAAACTTGGCCAAAACTACATGTGTACACAGGTCAGTGAAGTGAGGTGATATTTGCTGTGCCCTATACGTACACCTTGAACCTTGGCTATGGAATATCCACTGTATCGTTTCAAATCCACTTCTAGTGTTTTGCCGGGGGCTTTTCCGATTTATAATCTTGTTAAGTTGCATAAAAGGTTGAGTGGAGAGTGGATTTGTGCAGTTGGACTACTGCAAAATGCGTGTAATCGTTCGTGGCAATGGCTGGTGCACTCGGGCTGTGGTTGTAGATGGGTGGGGTTTAAGAGAAGAGGGGGAGGGGGATAGTGTTGGTGAAGGGGAGTAGGAAGTACACAAAGGGGGGTACAGTAGTTTTGCAAGGAAGGGGCTACAGGGTGATTGACTTCAAAAATTGATTTTAATGAAATTTTATATCTTGTCAAAAAAAGAAAATGGATTAAATTAAAGAATTAAGAAGTAAAAAAAAAAAAATTTAGAAAGGATTTTTTTGTAAGTCTGAAATAAGGAATTACTTTACCTTAACAAGATTTTAATTTGTGTGTTTGTGAAAACTTGACAAGGTGTTGTATAAAGTGCTTTTTCTTTTCTTGCAAATCTGAAAAAAGACATTTTCCTCCCTTTTAAAGAAAAGAAAAATTGTATTTGTGAGAACTTTGTCAAGGTTTTTTTAAAGTGATTTGAAAGGGAAAAAAGTAGTGTTAAAGAAGAAAGAAGTGAAGAACAAATCAAATAAAAAGGCAAACAAACAAATTTATATCTCAATAGGAATAGAAAATGTTTCCTCAACATACAAAGAATTATTCTGACAGGGTTTTAAGTCATTTAAAAAAGGAAGGTTCGAGGGGGTATAGATGAATGCAAGAGGAAAGGAATAACAAAGTAAATTAAAAAATATACATGTAGGAACACCTTCAGATAAAAATAACAATTTATTTTTGTGGATAAATTGTTGTTTTTATCTAAATGAATTTCTATACTTTTAAATGTGCCAATGGAAACTAAATTTCTGTATTTTTGTGATGCGAACAATAAAATTTCTGATCTAATGTAATCTATTCTAATCTAATGTAATGTAATCTAATCTAATCTAATCTAATTAAATCTACATGTAATCTAATCTAAAAACAAGAAACAAAAAAACACTCAAGAAATTTCTTGAAAGGGATCAAATGTAGAAGAGGCATCAACTGAACTGCCATTTACCATCGCTACAAAATAGACTTGGTTTGTCCTTGTGTATGTTGGCTTTCAAAATTCATGAGATACTTAAAAAAAAAAGGGTAGTTGTCTTACTTACTCCTCTCATGATCTGCCCACTACATTAAGAGAAACGGCTCGGTTGACCAAGTCGTTGAAAAATTCATAGTCTGGCATTACGGCAAATGTAAACGCGGAGTTGTGGGGGGTCGTTGACTTCGGGATTGGTTAGCGCGGGGCACCGGTGTTAAGCCATGAGCTTGATATGCTTTTATAGCGTTGAAGCCTGCACCAATTTGGCTGGTGTGCGCGGGGTTGTTTACTTCGGACGGTTTGGTGTTACAAGCGATGTCGTCGGTTGGTGACGTTTTGTGTAATCCCATCTTCGAAGAGTGCATTGACCTTGAGCTAAGTGTGTAAAGAGCTTGAGTTTTGAATAACCAGGACCCTCAGAGGTTTTAAACAATAGTTAAAAACCGATTCAGCACACCTTTATTCCCATTCATAAATGCCTTTATGTCAAAAACATGCAAAAACCTTCAAAAATTGGGAACAAATCTGACAGTTTCTCAGCTCAACTCTGCGTTAAATTTCTATCCATATTTACGGGCCAATTCCTTGAACGGAATGTCGATCTTCATGTCTCTGCAGCTGTTATAGGCACTTGATGCCCTCTCGGCCAATCAGAAACCCAACAGCTGGAAACGCGTATACTTCTTTATTCTGATACAGGGGCTATATTTTTCGTTCGCAAGCTAGCCAGTTTTAAACACTTTTTACCGTGTTTATATCGCCCATTTAAACATGGCCACGTGATGCCCTCTCGGCCAATCAGAATGGATAAACTGTCTCAGGTATTTATGAATTGTCTTTTCAAACGCACAAATTCTACCTTCTGTATAGTTTTTGTTCTGAAAAAGCATCACCAGTCAAAATTCGTTCAGCAAAAAAAAAAAAAATAAATAAAAAAATGTAAAAAATCCCTTTGGGTGAAATTTAGGCCATGCAATTTTAAGGACAAATTCACAAAATCACAAAATAAAACCATAAAATTGCACAGTAGGGCTTTTAAAACCAATTATAAACATAAAGAAGAAAAAAAAAACATTCTGAGGACCTCGTTATAATTCAGCGTGCTTTTGACAAAAAACTTCCAAAATGTGTGGATCAGAACACCCTCCAGTTTTGAATAAACTTTGGGAAAACCCTGACAAGAAAAAGAATTGAATGTTACAGTAAAATTTTTTATGATAAACACACTAAATATGCATGAAAAAAAGGAAGACATAAATAAACAGTTGAAAACAATGGTTTTAGGGAAACAGTGTTAAAGCAGGCATGTGATTTCTCAGGATTTTTCCTGATTTCGGGATTTTCTCAAAATCTCCTTGTGCCGTCAAATTTTCTTGAAATAAGTAAACCAGATGGAGAAAGAAATAGTCCACATTGTGTCTATTTCTGGTGATTGACAGAGTCTGTAAACCTCCTGAATTGTAACATCTGGGAGGTTCTGGGTCTAGAATAAGGGGGAACCCAGGCCTGCAAGCCATTTTTCAGGAATTTCCACATTTGGCAAATCTCATCCCTGATGAAGTCAGAGAATAAAATCATGAGTCTAGACTTGTGAAAACAATAAAATCGTCCTCGACTCATACACAGATGCATGAATCGAACACGTTTTCGTCCATTTTTACTTGCATGACACATGTTCAGGTTGGGTTAGACTATTTTGGAACAATCGTATCCGTGAGTTTTCTGCTATTTTCCCCTGCTTCCATGGTCATGTTTGTTACAATTTTTTAACCTTTGAGAGATCGTGACATTGCATCGAGCCCGACATCCTGTTCCAGGAGTGTTTGCTCTTCATGATTGCAGTGTCCTCGAGAGCCACCAACAATTTTTTTATATTCTCCTTTTCCCAAGGATGGTATGGAGATTTTTTGACTTTCAGGCATCCGCTATTTGATGTAACTTGTTTTCTCTCTACATCTATCTAGACTTCCAAACGCCTGGGCCCAATTTTTTTGAGCTGCTTAAAGAAGCAATTGCTTTTCAATTTTCTGCTGAGCAAAAATAAGCGGGATACCAGTCACAAATGTTAAATGTGGAATGGTATTTTGGCTGGTAACCTTATTCTTGTAAGCATAATTTTATAGTGCTTAGGAACTGTTTCTGTTGAAGCGGCTCTATGAAATTGGGCCCAGGACCAAATTTCACAAACCTGTTAGACAGAAAATGGTGATTAGTACATTTTTCTACTGAGCAAAAATTAGCAGGGAACCAGTCAAAAGCAGTATACATCATGGTATTTTTGGCCGGTGACCTGTTTCAAGGCTAAGCAATTTTTAGTGCTCTACAGCTTTATGATATTGGGCCCTGGTCTCAGTTTACAGGTATTGTAGATAAATTAAGTTAGGGAAGAATAGGCATGGGAACCAGTCACAAAGAGCACACATTGCAAGGTACTTTGGTTGGTAGCCTTTTTCTGTTAAGCAGAATTGTCATGTGCTAAGCCAGTGTGTTGTGCTTTATCATCTTTATCATGGGGCAGCCATCTTGTTTTTCTCTCATTCATATCAGTGACTCTAAACTGAGGCTGGAAGGCAAAATAGTCTGCTGCCAGTCTGTCCCCCTTATTGGAACATGTATGATGAACACGGGGGACATGACTTAGATAGCCACAGCTGTCCTGTCGGTGTCAGTGAAGACACTTTTAGAAACCCAAGACGTCATTATAAAAGAAGTCTATGTACCAATTGTGCAGACTGTACTTTTCCCATGTGACTGCACTTTCTTTGCCTAATTACCTCTAAAATAACACCAATTCATTAAAGATTTATCTGGCGAGGTCTAAGCAAGTTGCCTTTGTAGTTTTTATATACGTTGCCAAATATGATTAATTTAAATGCGCAATAAGCAAATGAATCCCTTCCCTCTAGGCTAATTCATGTTTCCAGCCGACAAAGGACCAGATATGAGAAAAAAAGGCCCTGACGAAAGTTGGGGATCAGTTTACATGAATGCAGGGGTTGTTATTAAATGCCATTTCCAGGGTTTCATTTCTAGAAGCTTGTGTTTTTCCATGTTTTTGTTGTTGTGTATCTCTGCTACCTTGATGTACATGTAACTTGTACACATGTACTCATGTTTCTACATGTAGGGCTGTGTATGAATTAATAACTTCGGCAGTGACTATGGCTGGTACAGAAAAGTCCTAAATTCTTCAATGTTGTCGTCGAAGCCAACAGCTGTAGCTGTAGCCAGTGGTAGCCAGTGGTAGCCAGTGGTAGCCAGTGGTAGCCAGTGGTAGCCAGTGGTAGCCAGTGGTAGCCAGTGGTAGCCAGTGGTAGCCAGTGGTAGCCAGTGGTAGCCAGTGGTAGCCAGTGGTAGCCAGTGGTAGCCAGAGCCAAAGTTGCCCCATCCAGACAGGGCCTAATGTACCTAAAGTACATGTTGGTGTAAGCTCACAGACCTTGATGTGATAATAGATTTTTGTTGGGCTTCTGGCTTTCAGAAGGAACCAGGTCAGGGCTCACCCTTAACACTGGCCCTGCATACATTGTCTAGTAAAAACTGCTATGGGATAGTAAACACCACTTCTCAACTCACCCTGTGGGCTACTAAAAACTGTGCAACTTACTTGTTTATAATGCTCTTACTTCTTCCTTTTCAGATGTGAATAACACATTTTAGAAATGTGTTAATTTATTTTTGAGTGTGTGAGTGTAACTTCATTTGACCGTACTGGGTGTGGTCGCTACCATAAGTGTCAGAAAGATACATTTATGACAATACATGTTTAAAATTTGGGCAATGAAAAGTTCCAGGGGGCAAATAGAATGCACAGTTTACTAGCCCCTTGGGCTACTTTACAAAAAAACTTAAGCGCAAGGCCCGCAAATATACTGTTCTTTATATGATATCCTTGATGGGAAAACTAAATAAAAACAAAATTAATAAATTAATTAAATAAAGCAAACATTCAGAGCAAAAATTGACTTATTTTCAAATTCCTGTCATGGCAAGTCTTTGGAGCAAGTTTGTAACATTGGTGAAAAACCGTGAATTAGACTTTGTAAAGCACTTGTAAAGTTGTGGAGAGAGAAACTGAAATTCACTGAAAACCTCATTCTTAAACCAAATGCAAAGACCTTCATATTTCCGTCCCAGCAAATTTTTTGCTATCAATGCAAACTGAACGAGACAGTTACTGAATAGAGTAAGGCAAACTAACTCACGTTTGGATTAGCAGGGGAACACCGTTTGGTGCATATTTACCTTCCACAAATAAAAAAAGCTTATTTATGCTCAAAACCCTTGGGTAATCGTCAAGCAGTCTCCCCAATTCAGTCTCCCCAATCCTCAAAGCAATTTTAAGTTTGCATCAGTACAAAGAAAGAGAAGAAATTCCGTAGCAACTTCATTGTGAATGGTTATTTTTCTGTTAATGTTCATATGTTTTGAGGCATTGATTCCATTTTTAAAGCAATCCAATAAGCGCTGTAGGATTAAGGCCTATAAATTTAATCAGAGTCGCATTTAAGCAAATTTTATTTTTAGCCTTCCTGAAAATCAAGAATAAGAAATGTCGTGAGTTATTAAGGGAGACACAGCGACGTTAACGTGAACAACGGGGCTGGGGAGCAATTAAGCGACGTTTGAGGGTTTTTTTCTTGGATGACGTGATGTAGTGACATGAGACGATAGTTTGTGGCGTGGATGTCGAGGTTGATTAGTAAACTTGAATCGGAAAGAGAGTTTGATAGCGTCGGGACATGGTCGTAGATTGGGAGTGTTAGAGCATGATTGGCAGGAAAGTCTCTTGTCCTTGGTGTTCCAAGTTTAAACTCACTTCTGTATTACATTTGTTTTTATCTGCCAGTTACATGTAGACTAAAAAAAAAATTGATATATTTTTTTCTTGGTATAATACATGCAGGGTTGCAAAACTGTTCGCAAAAATGTTTAGTAGTAGATGTAATAATTTCATTGGGGATAAAGAAAATTATCTTTGGTCCAACCCTTATACCGATTTGCAGTCCTGAAACGTTGTTGAAGGGGCACTTCTATGAGGAATATGGGTCATTCCATGAAGTTGGAACACAAATTGTGACATTTTTCAATACTATAATTTTGGTTGGAAAAAATGTTGATTCTAATTTATGTTTATCAATCATCACCTTTTATTTGGGTGTTGAAAGTATTTCAGAGAGTTTCAAATCCTTCCCACACCATCTTACCCGATATTATTGCTGATATTCCTAAAATTCAAGGTAACGATGTAACAGGGACACCATGCTTGTAACACATATTTTTCAATATTATGAAAGTAATAAACAGATTTACAATGTTCAACAGAAGCTTGATGCCAAATCCATAAAAAAATAACTTCCTTCATGGCTATTAAAACGTACACATGGCTGAGAAAATTAAGGATATATATGTCACAATGTAACAGGGACAAAAAATGTCACACCTATGGTGTCCCTGTTACATCAGTGCAAGGCACTGTATCACATTTATTTTACACCACAGTAATCAAATAAAACGTTTTTATGGTTCATGTTTGATGTTATTTATACTATGTAAAGCAAGATTGACGAAGTAGACTAGTGAAGTGGTGCAAAAAGCTTCATAGGTGGTAACGATGTAACGGTGTCCCTAGAGTTCAACCTTCATGGAATGACCCATATGTAAGTTTGTATTGGAACTTTGCAAAGTGCGTCACAGCAAAAGCACAGGGCACCAAGACAATGGGAGACTTTTGAAACGTTAGTCATGCCAGTAAGCAGTCCTGTTCTCATAATAGAAAAGGACCGCTTACTGGGGCGCCCGCTAACGTCTCAAAAGTCTGCCATTGCTAGCTGTGGGTGCCCTGGGTAAATTCAAGGCCTGGCTGTGTGATAAGCAAGTGTATAGACTAACCCGAGCAGCTCGTTCATGGGCGTTTACACCACTGCAGCTATGGCCGCTGCACGCGCGCGTCGACGGACACGCACTGTGAATCCTCCATGCTGATTGGTACGAATGTGCGCGACGCGCTATTGTCGTGTTGGGCCCGCGTGCGCCGGCCACAGCTGCAGTGGTGTAAAACACCATAAACGAGCGCTGCTTGGATTAGTGTATACGAAGTGTATAAGGCCTACGGTATTGCAATTTTTTTGCACCCTGAAAATTTATCTCAAGAGACCAGGAGGAGTGGTCACTTTTTGCCCCCTTTTTTTTCCAGGTTTGTGCAATCATGTCCCTTTTACCTGTACTAATTGATATTGAACACCATTTTCCAACTTAAGCAAATTTTTGACACTCTATTCCAAAAAGAACCGTCTTGAAATCCTGATCTTCTCATGGGAGCTCTCATATCACTTGACTCCTTTAATCTAAACTGTTTCCGACCCGCATTATGATCAGCTACTTGGCCTTCTCCAGTCCCACTAATCGGATAAAATATGCCGCGGTACCCACCCCCAACCCTGTCCCATTACACTTCTCCGTACACCTATCTGACTAATCAGTGGGTTTAATTTACTGGAAGACTTCATGAGAGGAGGAGGGAGGGAACAAAAATAACGGAGAAATCCTGCCAGTGATTTGACTCGGCCATTTGTCGGTGGGGAAAATTATCAGTAAAGTTCATCAGTGGTCAGCTACAGTGAGGGCCCGTGGGCGACTTTGATATGAATATATGAACCACGGTCACTCAAGCAGAATGGGTAGCATGCTATTCTATCTTTAAAGGAGCAGTTCTGATGTTCAGTAGTGGGTTAAAGGGGCAGTTGTGGCGTTGTTGGAGTGATGTGTCCAAATGGAACAGCTTGAAGGAAGTGACTGCGACAAATCATGGGCCAATCATAGGGCTGCTAGCGCAAGAATAAGGTTGCCGGCCAAAACTACCATGTCACATGTACAATTTGTGACTGGTATCCTGCTTATTTCTGCTGAGCAGAAAATGTTTAAGCAATATTTTCTGCTTCAGGAGCTCTGTGAAATTGGGACCAAGTCTTTGCTGTTGGTCTTTTTGGCCCTTTCCTTTGGACCCATGCCATTTTCCCAGTGAGTTGACTAACAAAAACAATAGTTGATGCTTGACCCGCAGCAAGGGACCTATTGTGGGTATTAAATGTAAACAAACACAATGTCCTCGATAGGAAAGTGCGGTATGGTACATGATGATTGTTGCATTTGTTTATTCATTTGAGGCTTTTCTTTCTCGAAATCTGTGAAAAATATTCCAGAGTTTGTACCAGAGACCTTCGAGTGGCTGAATAAAGCCAGTAAGGACAGTTCCAGCAAGTCTTGGAAATTGTACAAGTAATGTATAAATATGCACAATGTGTACAGCGCACGACGGAATGTTTAGGCCAGACGACCGCGATCACCACACACTTTTCAACACCAGAATTTCAAAGTTTTTAAGCTGAATCATCCAAAGAAATTGCATTCCAAAACTGTGTGATTCCTTTGCCTACTGTATTTGAATTTTCGCGAGGCTATAGGTATAAATGCTCACTTTTCCAACGTTCTTTACCCTTTTTTATCGTGATTTAGACTTACATTACAAACAAAATAACAGGCGGGTGGCTACATACTGTAGTCGTCCTACGCCTGTAGTGCACAACTCAAAATAGACCTCTTTTGTAGTAGAATACTGGTAGTTTATGAAACAGTAATGAGATTAATAGCAATGTACAACATACAACTTTAATAAAATGGCTCAGTAACTGTGTTATTATTACCAAAAGCCGACTTTTGGTGTGTCTCTGTGGGTCACGGCATGTATTTGCACGTAGTTTGCCATCAGCTCAGATGACGAAGTACCCACAATATGTCACATGATGACATGTAAACATCGGTCGCGCAATTGGTCTATTTGTTGTTGTTTTCACTAAAAACAGGTTCACCTAATTTGATTTAAATAAATGAACTCTTTCGTCCCCCACCCCCAAAAAAAGTCCAATAATGTAATAAACATTCAACCTATATTTTCTATTATTTGTTTTGCTAAATCACACTCAATGCAATTAGGACAATACCATGTTATTTGTTCGCACCCCGGCTTATTTCCTAGACATAAAACTTTGCTAGAACCAGAAAGCAAGTAAACAGCTACCTTTTTTCCCCCCGAAGAATATTGATGAAAGTGGCCTGTGATTTGTTCCAATTACACCCCCTAAATAATGATCAAACTCCCCACTTCAGCAATCAATACTTTGTTGATTGAATTACTGACAAAATATGATACAATTGTCCTGTATATCAAGACCTTGTCTGTTAAAAAAATATATAAAAATATAAAAGATGGGGGAGTCAGAAAATTTGTCATTTTCCTCCAAAAGAATCAATATGATGAATCCAAAATCAAATGTCATAGGGTGGGTGTGGGTTTGGTTAGGGCTGAGGCATGGTGTAGGTGTCTAGCGGGTTTTGTTTGTAAGACGTTGACATTTTATTCAAGGCGTGGTTTGCTTGAAGAGACACCTATGCCAAGGGCTGTCCTTGTGTGACAACTTTTTATATATATATATTTTTGAAACACTTCATCTTTAGCAAACACGTGCGTGGCTTCACCTTCAAACCCTAAGAAAATGGTACGGTCCTTTGTTAAAACAGAAATCTCATTGGTTTATGTTTCCTGACCCTGGGGGCCAATTTGACATCCGTGCTTAGCACAGACAAAGCTTGCTTAACAGAAACAGGTTACCAGCCAAAACATAATGTGGGTGGTTTCCTGGCAAGTTTTTGCTTGCCAGGTAAACCTGCTAAGCACTTCTTTCTGCTAAGCACCTTCATGGAAATTTTACACCAGCGCTTCCCAAATTTTGCAAAATCCCAATCAATAGAATACATTTGTTCATGTACATCAATTGGAGGTTGTGTCCCCACATACCCTAATGAAAAATGCCCTTGTCTCTCCGTAAACAGTTTTTCCAAATATCTACCAAAAACAACTACAACAACAACAACAACAACAAACAACCCTTTTATAATGGTTTCTTTAGATCCTCCGTAAAGACAACATCCGCAGCTAAATGCTGAATTCTCATCATTACACAGAAATTGTAGGCTGATAAAATACAAGTTGGATTAAGAATACAAAAACACAAAAAGAAAAGAAAAATACAGAAGACCATACAAATAGGAATTAACACTGGCAAAAAGCAGGCAACAAAACAGACAGAAGATGTTATGGGTTGAAAATTACCAAGACCCACAGGACATGGTCCATTCACCACACAACTTAAAACGGGGTAAAATTGCTCCAAAAAAAAATCGAACAGTTGAATTAAAAAAAAAATAAATTGAAGTAAAAAATATGGGAAATTGGACAAGGTTAAGCATATGGTGTAGATTATATCAACACTCTACTCGTATTGCATATTTTCATGTATGTACAGGCAACCACCTCAAATCTCCAACACATCCTCAGGGACATTTGTTCCCCCTTTTCACGTAGGTGGCCATCTTGTTTTCGTCTCTGAAGTCACAGTTACACAATTGATTGATTTTTTTTTTTTTTTTTACGATCACGTAATGATATGTATAGCATCATGCCTGTGTCTCATTGTCCCCCTGCACCATTGATGTGATGTTTTAATAGATCCTTATGAATAGCGGAGAATCGGACGGCATTCTGAAGATCTGACCTTTCGTGTTTTTTTTTTTCGGTCCCCTTTTGTTCGGTGTGTTTTTGTGTGATCGAGAAGACGTCATTAGTTCTGTTCTCCGGAAGATAACTCTGTTACTAATCCGACTAAAATGTGTCTCCGAGGAGTGTCTAATAAAATATACGGCAACTGTGTATTCTTTGGTTTCGAAAATTTATGTTTAAGCACACAATTTTGTATAATAACCATCTATTCTACCATCCAATTAATTTGGGCTTTTAAAATATACGGCAACTGTGTATTCTTTGGTTTCGAAAATTTATGTTTAAGCACACAATTTTGTATAATAACCATCTATTCTACCATCCAATTAATTTGGGCTTTTAAAATATACGGCAAGTGTGTAATCTTTGGTTTCGAAAATTACAATTTTAAGCACGCAATTTTGTATATATAATAACCATCTATTCTACCATCCAATTAATGTGGGCTTTTAAAGTATACGGCTACTGTGTGTTCTTTGGTTTCGAAAAATTACTGTTTAAGTACACAATTTTATATATATAAATAACCATCTTTTGTACCATCCAAATAATTTTGGCTTTTAAAATTGGGCGAGGGAAGGGGGAGGGAATGATTTTTTTTTGTAAATTGTTTTTTTGTACTTCAGGATATTTGTTGTGGTTAAAGGTAATATAGGATAAATAAAGCTGATAGAGCAGTGATTCAATATTATGCATGAAAAAACAAACCTGTGAAAATTTGGGCTCAATCTGTCGTCTGAGTTGGGAGAAAATAATGAAAAACTTTGCACACTTTTCAGCACTTAAACCCATTGTCCTTAATTTCGATTGTTACAAGTAAAATTGAAATCAGGGTCTTGCAATTCTATTTTCTTGACTTAGACAGTATTTCAGACTGAAATATTTCTATGGAAGATTGGTACTGGTATGAACTTCATAATCAGTAAGCTTTCAGACTGATAAAAATTTAAAAAAGTTTTTGATGAATGGCCTACCAATCCTGTATTCTACCTAATGACAAAGGGATTTTAAGGAAAAAGTGAAGGATTGTTATTTAAAAGAGTAGATTTAAAAACAAATCCAACGATTAGTATTGAAATGAAACTGCACTGATGGACCGATCTATTAGCCCCACCCCTTACAGTTGACCAATCACAGCCTTGGCTATGCTGCCGAAAATCTGACAAAAATAAGACAATAAAATCTTATTGGATTTTAATGAATGTACTCTTCCAAAAACCAATGATGTACCATCCCTTTATGATGTATTTCTTGATAACTAGAGGATTGGAATGTACTCTTCCCAAACCAATGATGTACCATCTCTTTAATGAGTAGTAGTTTTCTATGGTAACGTCAAATGCAACTTGAGGTTTATCGACCTCAGCTGAACAAAAACACAAAAAATGTGTGGGTTCGAACCCTGGCGTGGCCTTGAGCAAGACACTCAACTGTTATTGTTTCTCATCATCCATGAGGGAATTGTCAACTGCGAGGGTAGAGGTGGTTGTTATTGTGGATAATCTGCTACAGAAATGCATAACCGAATAGTAAAAAAGGGATTTGTTTTGTACAGTTAATGCATGAAATATTCAATACCTTAATACCAAACACAAATTGAAAAACAACTGGAAATGAAGTGTTTGTAGAATTACGAACATTAGGTATTCGGGTTGTGTCAATAGCAGTTAAATATTAAAAGTTGAAACAAATTTAATATATAAATTTAAACATAAACACCATTAAATTCAGCTTTATTATATAATTTTTAATTTGAACTTAACAATCTACAACCTGATGTAAAAATTGTGACTAAATGATAAGTAGTTGTTGAGATGTGAATCTTTGAAAATGTCAACTTCCGGTAAAGACTGAAAGTACAAGTTAAATCAGGGTTATGTCTGTGTAACAGTTTCAGGCTGTTCAGCGACCTACAAGATGACGTAAATATTATTATTAAGTGACATGTGGTTATTGAGTTATGATTTTTGGAAATATTATACTTTGAATTAATGTAATTTGACACCTGATGATGTCATTATGGTGTCACTATACATGTAGCAGTGTCTTCTACTAGTGAAGATCTAACTATGTGTGAAGTTTGAAGGTTATGTGAGCTTGGGAAGGGTGCCTTTGTTTGGGGACAATCCAGGTTGAGGAAAAACAAGCGTTGCTCCGAACACCTGAAAAGTTAATGTGGTTTTGAGACTGAGTACTGCACAGTGCCAAACTGATCATGCTGAGCTTGAAGCAAGACGTACATGTACCATCATAATCAGAGTCCAACAGTTTTGGTGTTGAGTTACTGTATGGTGTTGGACTGAGTACTGCTCCATCAAACTGATCATGCTTAGCATGAGGCCAGGCACACCACCATAATCACAGTCCAACAGTTTGGGTGTGTTGAGTTACTGAATGGTGTTGGACTGAGGACTGCACTAGTAAACTGATCATGCTTTACATGGGATCAGGCATACCACCACAATCAGAGTCCAACAGTTTGTGTGTTGAGTTTCTGTATGGTGTTGAACTGAGTACTGCTCTATCAAACTGATCATGCTTAGCATGAGCCCAGGCATACCACCACAACAAGTCACAGACTAAAAAGTTCAAAGCCATCCCAACCAGTTTCCAACACAATCAACTGTATCTGGAAGCAATACACCACTGCGACCGAACGCACTCGCAACTCTCAGTGACTTTTGACCTTTTGTATTTAAGGATCAGGATAGCACGTCACACCACAAGGGGGTTTAAAAAATAATGCACGTTAAATATCCGTCCTTGGGTAATCCAATCAAATTGCAATTTGTCCGAGTCTGAAATGACCTTTAAAATCTGTTCATCCCTCCAGTGGTTTACTATGATGGGAAAGCTTATTATTTATCGGCTGGCTGACAAAATAGAGATTTTTTAGTTTCTAGTTTTATGATGAATCTGAAACTGCCGGACGACAACCTCCTCATCCCCCCCCCCCACCTCCAAGAAAAAGGGAAGGTATAGAACACATTAGCATACAAGAAAGAAAAAAGAAAAACAACCAAATCTAGTACGTTTTGTGGGTGATAAGTAAGATTTGAAACTTTGCATGGTGGGAATACAATCTAGTAAAAAAAATCCCCAAAACAACACCCCAATCATGATAGATGAAAGAAAAAACAAAACAAAACAAACAAACAAACAAACAAAAAGGTTTGTACGATGACAGCTAACCTTTAACCATAAATTAAACAACAGAATCTTAGCTAGATTGTAGAATAGTTAGTTAACAGCTAATCTTTAACTATAAACCAGAAACCTCAACCATAACTATCCCTATACATACATGTATGTAGTTTAGTGAGATTAATCTTCAACCATAAACCAGACCTCACTATCTTTATCATCCCCAAAGTTAGTTAGGTTAACCTTCAACCATAAACCAGAACTTAGTATCTTAACTAGTAATTGGTCATTGCTCTGGTCTCTATATTAGGTTAGTCAGGCTAATCAATTCTAACTAGCGGTTGGTTGTTTGTCATCACACCCCATCTCTAATTAGTCCTCACCCCAATCTCTAATTTTTGTTTTAAAGATCAGCCAACCTTTCATTAGAAACCACAAGTTTAACTGATCGATGGTCATCACCTCATCTTGTAAATCCGTTGCCGGCTGCCATTGCCCAAAGGTCCCTGTGGACCTTGCTCCTCCCCCCTTACCTGATTTCATTTTTTCCCTCTAAAAATCTGCTCATCCCCCCCCCCCCCTTGATAACCTCATCTTTCTTGGGGCTCTCGGGGCATTGCCCGATCTGCCATCACGGTTATTATCATTTAGTCGTTAAGCAGAGGAGCACCACATGTCTCGCGGGAGACCATATTGTTATCGGAGCTCCCCTGATTCGAGCGGATTAGGTTTACCATTTTGTCGCGGCCTGAGCCACTACAGGTCACGGTAGGGTATCTAGTTGGTATGAATAAAAGACAGGATGGGACTTGCATAAGGCAGAGTGGACGATGTTCTGCATGCGCAAGATCTCTGTTTTTTAACGAATAAGTTGGTTGATAATGTTTGGTTTATATTTTCTTGTGGCAAGATTGGATTGGATGTTTTACATTTTTAAAGGGATAATGCACCTTTGGAGGAGTTAATTTTGGTTGCATCCTCACCTTACAACCACCAACCTTCTGAATATTTCAACAACCTTAGGTGGTCAGTTTTGAGTGAAAACTGACATTCTGTTTAATGTTTTGTTGAGGATTTAATGCACATTTATATGATAAGTAAGTTTTAATTCGCCAATTAAAATAAACAGCAGTGATTAGAGGGGTCTTCAAAGGCTATTTTCTGTACTTTTAACAACAGCTGCCTCGTAAGGTTCCCTGTGTTTACAAATGTGAATACTGTAAATAATTTGATGGGGGCCAGACAATTCACTTCTTAGTCTCACTTTGGTCTGATACATAAATCGGTAGCTTGGAATGGAAGAATTACAAAGCCATACCATGATAAACTTGCAGTTCAAATAATCGTTCGATAAAACAAAAAAATAATTACAGCGTTTTCCTTGGAACATTTGGAAGGGGGGGGGGGGAGCCCAACAAAAACAAATGTCAGGTGGACTGATTATTCTAAGACTTCCAGAAAGGTTCTACCCCAAAACTTACAATAAATTAGTTTGCACCAAACATCTTTTGGGAAATAAATTTTCGGAGGTAGTGTCTCCCTGAGAGCTAATCTGAGGTTTAATTTTAATGACGCCAACAACCCGGGAATTTCGTTCGCACCTCAAAGGACGAAGTCAGACACAAATGCAGGACACTGAAAGACGAGACACCCAACACTATATATTCAGCTAATCAAAGTGCTGTTAAAATGTGAACGTAAATTTTTTTCCTGCGGTAATCATAAATTGTAAGTTGACGACGTAGCGCGCCCACACGTTCTTTGTTTATTTTTGGAGCTATAGGGGGGGGGGGGGGGCTAGGGATGGGGTAGCTTTGCCGACATTCCTGAGTTGATCTGTAGAGATAGTGAAGTGTTATTTTATGGGGATGGATCGTGAGACTGGGGACTGTTAATTAACGGAACGTCTTGGGCCGTGAATCAAGAAATATACTTGACACAATTTGCAGCATCTGGCGGGATGTGGCACAAGATGGGCAGTAGTTAGAGAGAAACATAATTGCTGTTTATAGTATGCTTGGCTTTGTCAGAAATAGTTGTCTTGTCAAAGAAAGTAAAACCATGAACAAGTGTATATACCCTTTTAACTCTTGCACTACGGCACGCCGCTCACAGCGGCTCGGTGAATTACTTTATATGCCGGAGAGCCGCTGCAAGCAGCTTGAAATAAGCAAAATATTAAACAATTCTGTGACAGCTGTATTTTTATTCCGTAGTGAAAGAGTTAAGAAATAAAGCACAAGGAAAACTGACTGGGTAAATTTTAATGCAGTTTTGGGTTGAACATAGAAAAATTAACTCGGGCTGGATTTCAACCTGTGACCTTCAGATTAATGTACTGGCACCAACTGAGTTCTAGCCCTAATGTTGACAGTCTCCCTATTTTGTTAACATCTTTGTTCAGGGGTGCCCTGAAATGCCCTGGAATGTTCAACCTTAAAACTGACGTATAACCAGGAATCACACCCAAGTTTACGATACAACCTAGGAAGCGCAATACAGGGGGCAATTTTTCTCTGGTAAGGGGCACTTCCGTGAGGAAAATGCAAAGTTGTTCTTGAACATTGCAAAGGGCACCACAGCAAAAGCACAGGGCACCACGGCAATTGCTGTGGGTGCTGTGGGTAAATTCAAGGCCTGATGATTATATTGAGTATTATTGTTAATGTTGTATTCCTTGCTCTCTGATTGCAGGAATTTGCATCTCTAACCAAGGAACTCAATCAGTCGAGGGAACTACTTCTAGAACGGGAGGAGGAAATTGCAGAGTTAAAAGCAGAAAGGAACAACACAAGGGTAAGAAAGGAAGATGACCCACTTGTCATGCTTGTGGTACAGTGTGGCAGGGATTTGAATTTCAAGAAAGTCTCCACAACTCTTGTAGCTCAGAATTTGTACTGAACCAAAACTTTTGTTGGACTAATTCGAGCAGCTCGTTCATGGGCGTTTACACCACTGTGGCTATTGTCACCGCACGCACTGTGATCCTCCATGCTGATTGGTACATATAGGTGCTGACAGGCTATTGTCGTGTTGCGTGCACGTGCGGTTGCCATAAATACGGTGGTGTAAAAGCCCATGAACAAGCTGCTTGGATTAGTCAAAAAAAATTCTGTTCAGTAAAAATAAACGAGCACTGCTTGGGTTAGTGTATACAAGGCCAAAAATGTATTTTTCTCTTTTGATATTTTCTGCAAACTTTGAGGACGAGATTTGAACAGTTAAAGTATGCACTATTAGTGAAAAAAATGAAGATTTTGTATGGAAAAATGCTAGACAGTCAGACTGGTTTGGTTGTGAGGTTACTTGTCCAGTGTTAAAACGACTGGGCTTTGGGCAGTGGTACAGAGCTTAAATGTAGAAACGCCATCATTTCGGCATGCCTCCTGAATTTTGGATCTCTTGTATCTGACCTGTTAGTCAGCACTGACTCCCTCAGGTACCCACCAGTGAACCAGTTCAGGGCAAACTACGTGTATCTTTGTTCTGATTTTATTTAATCCGATTGATCAGGGCCCAACTACTTAATTCTGCGCTTAGGGCCAATAGCAACCTTGTTCCCAGGGGTGATTGTTCTTGCCGCGCCGTTTTTCCCCAGCATGCCTTGCTTGATCATAACCCCTGGTATAGTGACTGAAAAATCTCCCCAAAATATGGGAGATTTTAATTAGTCCAGTGGCCTATCCACTCTACACGCCCGCTCAAAATGGTAGCCCGCAAAAGAGGCATCAAGTCATATAGCAACTGGTCCCCTCTCATTCTTCTGTGATTTTGTGACATGTCTAACTGTATGCAGTATAGGGTGACCGTGTAAAAACAGGATTCATTTGAAGTGGGATCGTGTCAAAGTACATGTACTAGCATTTTGACATGCGCGTACTAAGCACTTTACAAGCGCCTAAGTGCTTGAAAGTTTTTAACGAGGGTGTGTGCAAAGAAGTCTTTTGTTATAGGCGATCAGCACGCTTTTTCAGTGTTTCCCTACAAGGGATTGGTGACGAGGAATTATCGATACGGCGCGCTGGCCATGGTGGCGAAGTTGGGCCCATAGCTTGATACGCTTTGTAAGGCGCCGTAAGCGCTGAACTATGTAGTAAGCAGCACCAATAAATTGGGTGTGAAATAAGTTGATTTGATTTGATTGATCTGATCTAATCCGGATTGATCGAGAGCGATCTGGTTAGATCTGGTTTGAGTTTGATTTGAAATGTACTCCGTTTCGTTCTCAGTTGCTTCTTGAACATCTTGAGTGCTTAGTATCACGGCATGAGCGCTCTCTAAGGATGACGGTGGTCAAACGCCAAGCCTCGTCTCCCGCCGGGGTCTCGTCAGAAGTTGAGGTCCTGAAAGCCCTCAAGTCGCTCTTTGAGCATCACAAGGCGCTCGATGAGAAGGTGCGGGAGCGGCTACGGTTAGCTCTAGAAAGGGTATCCACATTGGAAGAGGATTTAGAGCGGTCCAATCAGGAGGTGAGTTTTTGTCTTGTTGGCCAATCAGAAGCACTGTTCTGACAAAACCTTGACAGAGGGAAACCTTTGGAACTGCAAATCATACTTAGTAGACCTTCATCATTGTGTGGTCATCATTGTCAGGTTCCCTGTATACACAGATGCAGTGATAGTTTTTTCTCATTTATTTTATACGGGGACCATACTATTATTTTCCTTCCAGCCTCAGTTTGATTACATGAGGTTGAATGGTAGAAAAGCAAGAAGGCCGCACCATAATTAGGTTCTATGGACTCCTTGACTCAGTCACAGAGAGTGTGTATGCTTGATCAAAGACTGTAGAGCGCTGAAGGCGCAAGATGGGGAACTGGAGCTGTATCTATTGTTGGAACGTGAAATACGCATGGGTGCCATTTTAGCAAGTGAATGTTTTGTTTCCCATTGATAGCAATGATCATTGTCTGCACTGATCTGCACTGACTTATTGTTGTATCAATAGAGTTTCTTGCTGAAATGGCGTCCAGTGGGATTTCACATTTCAGCCAGAGTTCCCCATTTGGTGCCTTCAGCGCTCTCTAATCTTTGGACCTGATACTTCACCGAGGCAATTGCCTCCATGCCCCTGGTTATTGCCTCTGTGCCCCTTGAAATGTTCTAGTAGAAACTTAACATGTCCCTCACTCACAGAGTTGCCCTTCACTAAGTAAAAGCTGCCTTGCCTCCACAACACAGTAATATCACACCAGGGTCAAATTTCATAGAGTTGCTTGAACAGAAAACTGTGCTTAACAATGTTCTGCTCAGCAAAATTCAGCAGGAAACCAGCCAAAGACGGTATTTGCGATATGGTATTGTGGCTGGTAACCACGTTCTGGTACGCGCAATTGTTTTGTGCTGAGCTCCTTTTTGTGCTTAAGCAGCTCGATGAAAAAAGGCGTTGATTATTTGTTCAAAACAAGATGGCGGCCACGCCGTGCTACAAGGTCTGTCTTGTTTCTACCCGGCGTGTAAAAGATGAGGCTGATTATTTGACCTTGAAGAGGAGAGACAAAATCAATCTTTGGCTCATTGTTGAGACGCAGGATATGACATATCATCTGCACTGTGTGGGAGGACAGTTGAGATTTTAATCGACGTTCACTTAATACCATCTGAATGATGTATTGCTGGCATCTACGAATTGTTTACCGACATCTGAGTGGATTTGTATTGGGGGGGGGGGGGGGCATTAGAAGGCACCAGATAACAGCTGTTTTGGAAGTTTCTGTGAAGTTTTGTTAAACAAAAATTGTAAAGCTGTCTGATCAATGTCAAAATCGTAACACCACCAATCAAGATAAATATTTTCCTCTAAAATCAAGAAAATAGCATTTGAAGACCTCAAAAAACATATTTCGATTGCCGCAGTAGAAAATGAGTTTGACTTTGATACAAACATGCATGACCGAACATACATGTATGTAGAACTGTTTATAATTTTTGTTGCGACTACCTTTTTAATTTAATGAAATTTTCACAGATTGAGTGTGTAGTTTCTTGAAAACTAGTGGATTGGATTGAATGTTCTCTTCCAAAAACCTATGAGGTACCGTCCCTTTATGATATGTTTCTTGAAAACTAGAGGATTGGAATGATTGTTCTCTTCCAAAAACCGATGATGTACCATCCCTTTATGATACGTTTCTTGAAAACTAGAGGATTGGAATGAATGCACTCTTCCAAAAACCAATGATGTACTATCCCTTTATGATGTGTTTCTTGAAAACTAGAGGGAGGACTGGAATGAATGCACTCTTTCAAAAACCAATGATGTACCATCCCTTTATGATATGTTTCTTGAAAACTAGAGGATTGGAATGAGTGTACTCTTCCAAAAACCAATGATGTACCATCCCTTTATGACAGTCTTGAAAACTAGAGGATTGGAATGAATATATTTTTTCAAAAACCAGTGATGAACAGTACATGTATTTTCCTGTATGCATATTTGAGAAGAATCTTGTGCTGCAAACCTCTTTTAAAAATCCTGGCGACAAATGGAAACGTGATATTGAGGGGGAACATTTCTTTCTAAATTCAGATGTATTAGAAAATTGATCAAAATGCAGAGATCTGTCTCCGACACAGTCCCAAAGCTCCTGTATTGATTTCACTGATTGGCTATAGGTTCTCAGTTAACCAATCAGAGGCCAGATGAGGCTGACCTTCATCCAATTAAGGGATCCTTTACAGAAGGAAGGTGTAAGGACGGAGATAGTATTTCAGGCAGTGCCTTTGTGAAGTCGTTTTAAGTCTCCAACACTCTCTGAATGTGTCGATGTATCGTCTTACTTCCCTTACATCTGTGTCTTGTTCCCTGTGTTCAGTACCCAGCAATGAACAGTGAGTGTCGTCATGCCACAAAGGAGTCAGACTATTCTGCCTACCCACTCTATGGCCCTTTTCGAAACCACGTCGTCGGCTTCATCTCCATCTTAGACTCATCCTACCTGTTTTGTTTGAAAACGCCATACCAAAAGTGCACACTTTCAAAATTACCAACGGAGCCTAAGCCAAAGCCAAAGTCAAAGCCATGGTTTCTAAAAGGTTCTTTGTTTCTCAACCAGGCTCCATTTTCATAGGGCTTCTTAAGCTTGTTAAGCAGAGAATGGAACAATTGTATGCTAAGCTACAATAAGCAGAAAACCAGTGGCTCATACATGTAAGATGCATATTATTTTGACTGGTAACCTTGTTTTTTGGTAAGCAGGATTTGTTTGTGCTTAGCTAATTTGTTGTGCTCTGTGGAATTTCATCAAGCTGGCAACTTAACTATAGCTCAAACTTTTCTTAGCACAGGCATATCTTGCTTAGCAGAAATGATTTATTAGGCATTTACTCCATTTGCCCAGTTATATTTTTCACTAGGCAAACAAATTTCCTCAGTATGTTTTCTTCTAAACAGCTTTATGAAAATGAACCCTTGATTAGAATTTTATAAATAAATACTGCTATTTATAAATAAATTTATTATAAATAAATTTGTGCTAAGCAGAATCTAGCAGGGAACCAGGCAGGCAGAGAATATCACTTGGTATTTTAGTTGGTGACCTAATTTTATTGAGCAATACATTGTATTTTTTGTATATATTTGCTTAACGAAAAATAGTTAATGTACCAGCTAAACAAGACTTAGCAGGAAACCAGTCAGAAACAGGATACATCATGTGGTGTTTTAGTCGGTAACCTGCTTTTGCTAAGCAGCATTTGTCTCTGCTGAGTGAATTTGTGTGGTTACCAGCATTGTGAAATCGGAGGCCGTTCCTCTGGAAGGGATGAAAATATTTGGGTCTCTACTCACCAGGATGTGTCACTGACACGCAATCTGCGTCAGCAATACTGAAAATGTGAGTAAGAAAAACAGGTTAATGGAGGAATTACGAGGAGTAAATTTGATTTAATCTCGCAACGAGAAGATCGAGTGGTCACAAATATAGGTCTAGCGTGTGGTGGGGGGGGGGGGAAGGAGTGGTGTACAGTAGACGCTGCAGGCATGGCAGGGGGAAGAACTCTTGTATCACAGCTGCAGGTGGCGATGTGAAGTGTTTGAAGGGTCCGTACATTCGTTTTAAATCAGTCTGTCTCTAATAGTAATCACTGACCTCTATCATGGTTCAGCCATTTTTTTAAATTTCATTTTAATCAATGTATCCAAACTGAGGCTGGAGGGGCAAAATAATCTTGGCCTCGTTTTGGAAAATTATAATGTTATGGTGTACTTGTAGGCGTACATGTAAATACCAATTCAATCAGAGTTGACTAGTTTGGTGTTGGAGTTAAATACCATATGCTGTTGGAATTTAATGGATTCAGAAAGGTCTGAGAATCCCAAACCCAAACCAATGATGCTTTGCATGAGGCTAGGCAGTAGACCTTTACCGATTCCATCAGAGTCTACTGGTTTGGTATCTTAGTTACTGTGTGCTGTTTGAATTTGATGGATTCAGTCAGGGTTCTAGATGAACTGATTATCACATACCCAAACCAACAATGTTTTGCATGGGGTAAGGCAGTTGGGCTACATGTATATCGATTCCATCAGAGTCTGCTGGCTTGGTAGTTGACTTACTGTATGCTGTTTGGAATTTGATGGATTCAGTAAGGTCCCTGAGATAAACTGAGTATCTGACACCCAAACCAATGATGCTTTGCATGAGGTAAGGTGGGCCTGTTTCGATTTCATCAGAGTCCACTGGTTTAATTGTTGAGTTACTGTATGCTGTTTGGAATTTGATGGATTCAGAAAGGTCCCTAGATGGACAGAGAATCCGACACCCAAACCAATGATGTTTTGCATGAGGTAAGGCAGGAAGTCTGTATCGATTCCATCAGAGTCTACTGGTTTGGTAATTGGGTTACTGTATGCTGTTGGAATATGATGGATTCAGTCAGGGTCCAACATGTAGATGGATTGAGTATCTGCCAACCCAAACCGACGATGTTTTGCATGAGGTAAGGCAGTAGGCCTGTATCGATTCCATCAGAGTGTACTGGTTTGGTAGTTGACTGTTTGCTGTTTGAATTTGATGTATTCAGTTAACGTTCCCAGAAGGATTCAGTATCACACACGTCAAGACCAAACCAATGATGCATTGCGTGAGGTAAGGCAGTAGGCCTGTACCAGTGCTTTGCATGATGCAAGCCTTACTAGTTTACAGTACTTCAATTCTGTCAGCGTAATCAGCTTTGGTAGTTGAATTTACTGCTCGTTTGTATCCTTGGGTTTTTGGCAGAGGGCAGATTTTTTAAGAAACAATTGCCAAAGGTTTAGTGGTAATTTAATCAGCATTCCAAGAATTGAAAACAAGAAAAAGTACTGTATCCAGTGTGAGTCAATCGTCTAGAAACAAATGCTTTTCCTTCGGCGATAATGATCAATTCTTTAGCCTCCAGTGACTCTCTCGCCTCTGTGCTCTCGTCCTGAATGAACAACTAAGAAGAAGCAAAAAACAACTGTGACTGTCACCTTTTGCATTTTCGTACCCCAAAACACATGTTCCAGTATGGCCCACCGGCGGAGACAGCTTGCAGTGCATGCCCCAACGCCTTGACTGGAGTCTAATTGGCTTGGTGTATGTGTGCCGACAAGCAAAGACCTCTTCTCGTTTAGGGGGGGGGGTGAGGGGGGGGGGCGGCTGGAATGAAGGCAATGAGGCTACTGGTCTGAAAAGTGAAGAGAGAAAAACTTTGTGCAGTTGAGGGAAGCAAAAAGGAATGGAGATGCACAGTTGATGTGATAGAGTGAACAACTTGTATTTCTTATGTAGCGAGGCCAACTTAATTTGTTTTTTCCAAAAGACTTGAAGGTTTGCATGGTGGGAATACAATAAAGTAAGGATTTGCAGTGTCGCCATGTGGTTTATATCTCCTTTGAGTACATGTATATGTGGTTCAGAAGTTTTGGACGGTATACTCTGTTCGTCTCCTGAACTCGGCTGAAAAGAAATATAGTCTGGACCCTTTTTACGAAATGGGACTTTGTACTGTCTTTGCAATTTTGTAGACAGGAGACATGGCAAAGACGGATGCAGTGTAATTAAAGTTGAAGGCCTACAGTGGCTTTGGCATGAAGGCTTTGATGTAGGCTCTGCCAATTTTTTTGAAAACGTTAACCTTCGGTACAAAAGCTGTGGTTTATGAAAAAGGGCGAGTGTAACCAATGCACCATGTTTGTTGGGTCTGCTGTGTGCCATCATGTAGTTTTTCATGCTAATAATTGATTGTTAATGGGGCCAGACTGGAATACTTAGTCCAAGTCTGCTTCTGTCCCATTCAGTCCCTTGTTATTGCTCTAGACCAAAATGGGAATGGTTCACTTATAAGAAAAATTGCAATGCAGTGAAACTTTTCAAAGTACTAAGTGCATTTTTTCAAAAGTTGTCAAGTTGAACAATTAAAACACCAATTCTAAAACAAACAGAATGCAGTTTTGTCAAACCTACGGATGAAACTTTAACCAGTAGGCGCCGGATGCCCTGTATCAACGCAAATATTTTTTGAGGCAGCGAATGGGTGACGTAAATTTTGTATTTTTGTGTGAAATTCCAAGCCCAGAACAAAGGGGGCCCGCACATTCCACTACGGAGCATGCACAGAGCATGCACGCACCATGTAACGCTTTGTTTTACTACTTTAAAGTGCCAGATTGCACATGAATATTTTGCTGAATTGCTGCCATTATGCAGGGGTTATTGTGTAATCCCTGATTCCGGACCTTTGTCCTTATGTTTCAAGAAGAGGATTACGAGGCATTGAGAGGCTTCCACCTTTTTATTTATTCATTGTATTTCGGCTCAATGGAGGCAAGTTAGAGTGAACCAGGGATCCATCCATGGTTCCGGGATTAGTACCAATCCTAGCTGTAGCACACGGCCGATGTTTTGCCATTCACGGTGCATGAGTTTGACATTTTCAAGGGAAAGAGAAAACAAAACTTACTTTGCAATAAAGATAATCTTTGTTCTCTTGGCTTTGCCAAGCCAAGGTTTCTTTGTGCCAGTGGTACTCTCAACGAAAAATGATTCCGGCAATTTCGACAAAATAATCCCGTCGGGGGGACAGGAAAAAATGGAAGAATCCCGGTGTCAACCAGTTTATACGTTTTGCAGTTTTACGTTTTACGTTTAGTTTGCAGTGACACTGTGTGATAAAACATTTTTACACACATGTAAGTAGTGGTGGCTCTGAAAAGAGCCAGTTTTTACGTGTACTCAACATTGAAATTTCAAATAATTAATTTCATGAACATTTTCCACTGAACTAATACCTGCATATTTTATGTAGCAAAGATTTCTTTCTCCATTCACCGGTGGTTTGGAAATATTGGTGTCACCAACTGGTGCTCAATTGCAAAAAATGTGTTTTCTAGCTGTTAGTGTTTCCTCGGTGCCCTGCAGGCACGGCCGAACTGGAAACAAGACATTCCGTAGATTGTCTCCCCGAACATTCAACCTGATACGAAACGAGGAAATAAAAAACCCATCAACCATTCCCTGCTTAACCCCCCCCCCCCAGTCCACGAACATAAATTTAAAGGATTGATCGAGACTTTTTTTTTTCTTCATTGAACCGATTCTTTCTTGCCGAAGATCCTCTTGCGAGACGAAATCAATAGATTTGGCTAACAAGTCGTGAAGATCCGCACAAAATAATGACATATGGGGGATTTTTTTCATTCAATCACAGTTTTTTGTTGATATTTTCCGGCTATTTTTACGTCTGAATTGAAATTTCATCCGTACGAAGCCCTTAGGGCGAGAAACCACTCAATGCAGTAATTGTCTCTCATCCATCTGACGGTTTTGTTTGGGGTAAGATGTGACTTATAAATTTTCATGGAAACAATTTTTTGCAGGTGGTGACAATTAACTTATTTCATGTTGCTCCCGCAGACCATAATCTTTAAAAGCCTCATGCTGGGGCAAGATTCATGCAAAATTCATGAGGGCTGTGTAAGTGTGAGACCCAGTCCTCTAACTCGGAGATTAATTTGTGAGATGTTAGTTACAGTTCATAAAAGTTGTCGGGTTTTCGCCGAGGAAACTCTGAAATTGTGTGAGATGCAGCCGTGTATGCAAATAAGTGGTTTCCCCGCAGAACATGGTCGGCATTTAAAGATGGATAAAACGTTGCATGTCGTGGAGAGGGAAATGGAGAAGAAAGTGCTTGGAGTGAAAGTAAAAGAAGGAAAATGGAGAATATGAAAGGGCCATGCTCTCTGTTCGCCCTGGTCTTGGCCTTGGTGCCCCATCAAAATGTTCCCAAAGACTAAGGCTTTGCAATGGAAGCACCTGTCTGGAAGTGCGGTTGCCAATTTTGCAAAATGAGCATGTCTTCGACCTTTTTAGTTCCAAGCCTGCATTGCCAGATCCTTCAGAACATTTCTCAGCACAGCCATCTTTGTTTTCCACAAATTAAAACCAATACAACCAAACTGAGATTGGAAGGAAATAGTCAGACACCTTTATCCAGTTGTTAGCCATGTCTGCTTATTGCACATGGGGATCGTGAAGAAGATTAGGGCAGTGTGCTACAAAGCGACAGTTTGCGTACATTCCGAAAAGATTTATAGAAATGTTAAAAAGCCGAGCAACTAAAGATCGCCGTTTAGAAATGTCAGACTTTGTAACCATGGTATCAAATTACAAGTGGATTCTTTGTACCTCACACGGCAAGCTTTTCCTGTCACTGCACCCGGCACTCACAAATCACCTGCCAGCAAAGCCGAAAAATGGTTTACTGATAAAAAATTTTATCGGCTTATAAAGTATGATGTGTCAACCCAATCATACCCAGGGGAACATGTGGGTGGACCCTTGTAGAGGGTTGGGGAGGCAAATGGAGGTGTCTTGTGCTGTGATCCCGAGGGAGGAGTGAACGGTTAGGAGTGAGCGTTCATAAAGGCCAGAATTGTCCGTGGAGGATGTGTTGGTAACATTAATGTAACGATCTTTGACAGCATGTTTTCTCAATTTGTGAGGGTAGCGTTAGTGATCATGTTTGTGCAGTTAAATTGATGGATGGGGAATCATGCACAAGGTTGAAAGGAAAGAATGCTATTGGGTTTTAAAGCAATACATTTATTCCAATCCTCTAGTTTTCAAGAAACATCTCATAAAGGAGATGGTACATCATTGTTTTTGGGAAGAGTTCATTCATTCCAATCCCCTAGTTTTCAAGAAACATCTCATAAAGGAGATGGTACATCATTGTTTTTGGGAAGAGTTCATTCATTCCAATCCCCTAGTTTTCGAGAAACATCTCATAAAGGGATAGTACATGATTGTTTTTTGGAAGAGAACATTCATTCCAATCCTCTAGTTTTCAAGAAACATATCATAAAGGGATGGTACATCATTGGTTCTTGGCAGAGTACATTCATTCCAATCCTCCAATTTTCAAGGAACATATCATAAAAGGGGACGGTACATCATTGGTTTTGGGAAGAGAACATTCATTCCAATCCTCTATTTTTCAAGAAACACATCATAAAGGGATGGTACATCATTGGTTCTTGGCAGAGTACATTCATTCCAATCCTCTAGTTTTCAAGAAACACATCATGAAGGGATGGTACATCATTGTTTTTTGGAAGAGTACATTCATTCCAATCCTCTAGTTTTCAAGCAACACATCATGAAGGGATTGTACACCATTGGTCATTGGAAAAGTTCATTCATTCCAGTCCTCCCTCTAGTTTTCAAGAAACACATCATAAAGGGATAGTACATCATTTGTTTTTGGAAGAGTTCTATCAACCCTATCCTCTAGCTTTCAAGAAACATTAAGGGATGATACATCATTGGTATTGGGGCGAGTTCATTCATTCCCATACTCTAGTTCTCAGTAAACCCCTTCAAATTTCTACAAAAAAATAATATACAAGTCTGTAAATGTTCATTTTCAAGAAAACATTGTGTAAAATTGTTTATTCTTGTCCCATATTTACTGGCAATAAACTGATGAAAGCCTGGCTCCTACTTGACATTTTTGGGAGCATTGAGTTCCCATGTACATGTACATGTACATTGCTTGAACGGAAGGCATGTAATTACATGTACCTTCACAGATTCCACAAGATATGCTCAAGACTTGCACTTCTGATCAGACATTTTTAAAAAAGGGATTTTATTTTTGGGTGATTGGGGGAGGGGCGATGAATTGTGCAAGTATACATGAGCTAAAAATTGCTTTAAAGAGTAAATTTCTGGGATTAAAAATCAGACCACCCTAATAAATCGCGCCATGTCAATCCCAGCGTTGATTCTACAAGATGAGAAAATTGTTGCTATTAACAAACAATTCCTGGAGCGACAATAGGTCTGGGGAAGAAGAAGAAGAAGAAAAAATGAACGCCAACTGGAAAATTCTTTCAAAGACACCTCTCGCACTAGACTCTTACAACATCTCCTGTTGTAAAAAAAAAAAAAACCACGGGTAAACATGGGAATGTATCCAGGCTGACAAGTGTAGTTGAGAAATCCTTAGAGAGAGTGTCTGATAATGGGTCGAGGAAGCCATAGAAGAATCATAGCTGTGCTGAGGAGCCGTTTTATGTCTGCCTCTTCAAGAAACGATGAGGAGGATTCAGCTACCTGTCTTGTGGGGAAACCCGAGAGATGTACAAATAGGTCGTTTCGCGTGATGGCCTCCCTTTTTTTCTCTTTCACTCTCTCTCTCTCTCTCTCTCTCTCTCTCTCTCTCTCTCTCTCTCTCTCTCTCCCACGTTTGTCACTCAGGCAGGTGTAACAGGGGAGGGCTGATCAATAACAGGAACATCTTAGAGAAACGCTCGGCCGGTCAGGAGGGCGAGATCTAGAACAAATGTTTTCAAGTCGAGGGGGTTTAGTGTGAATGAGTTGTTCAAAGGAGAGATCTTGGGTGGTTTTGAGTCATCGTTGAAAGTCGGTCTGCAAAGAAAATACATTGAATTCAGGTGTATATTGAGAATAAATAGTCAGTCTTTGTGCTGAAAAGCAGATTTTGTTTTCTTCTTTTGGGAGTAACTGATTCTTAAAAAGAAATGAAAGGAGTGAAACATGACCAGGGCCCAATTTGGTAGTGCTGCGTAAGCACAACAAGTTGCTCAGCAATTTGCTTACCAGAATAAGGTTACCAGCCAAAATACCATATAAAGTGACTGTGACTGGTATCAGGCTTATCTTTCTTTTGGGAAAATCGTTAAGCACTGTTTTCTGCTCAAGCAGCTGTGTACACTTGGACCCAGGGCTCAAAGTCATCAAGCCATTATGCACAGACTTCTGCTAAGCATGAGAAAATACTGCTTAGCGAAAATTGATTGCAGTGATGTGCCTGGTATCTCATCTATGAGATGGCAAAGCTAGTTTTATTTTTCAAAGGGACTTTCATTGGAAATCTTAAAGTCTATTGGGAACGGTTGAAGGGGCACCAAGGCCATGACCAGGGCAATAGCGACCATGGCCTCTGTGGCCAGCAATGACTGTTAATTTTGTACATGTTAGCATCTAAACTTGTCAATTGATATTTTAAGCTCAAAACAGCTTAACTCTTTCACTATGGCGCGCCGCTCACAGCGGCACGGTGAATTACTTCATACGCTGGAGAGCTGCTGTCAGCGGCTTGAAATAAACAAAACATTAAACAATTCCGTCACAGCTGTACATTTTATTCCATAGTGAAAGGGTTCGAGAAATCATGGACAATTTTCACGGCTCAGTGTAATTCTGCACTTATCCTCACTATTTGTTAGCGCCAAGTTTCTGTGCTAGCTGTTTGTGTGAAGAAGGCTTAGTAACAGAAAGTACTCAGGCGCACAAGCAAAAATTCCTAACTAACTTGAGAAATTAAGGCTAGCGCTGGATTTCTGTGCTGTTGTCGGGACCGGTTATTAAAGCTGATGTTAAAGAGAGTCTTTCAAAATTTCAAAATTGCGAAGTCTCTCAGCAGAAAACAATGCTAAGCACAGTATTTCAAGTAACCAGCCACAAACAATGTATAAACCTAACACAATACTTTGTCTGGTAACTTATGTCAGCTAAACAAGATGAATGTGGGCTTAGCAAATGTGTACTATCATTTATTTATTTATTTCATGACACGTCCAAATGTGTGAGCGCCACTAACAGGATGGTGAATAGGAAACAAGAAGAAAGGTTCAGTTTTAGATGTGGGTGGAAAACCCCAAATGGAGAAAACCTGGATGATCACGTAGGGACTGAAAACCCAATCTACATGAAAGGCTCAAGGTCTGAGGAGGGATTCGAACCGGGGTCGACAGAGGTGAAAGGCTGGGAAAGAAACCATTGAGTCTCACCTGAACTATGTACATGTTTAATAATTCTAGTCTATTAAAGGGCCCATGAAGAGGTTTTTTTGTCATGGGACATTTTTGTGGCTTAATATATGGTTTGAAATTAACAAAACATAGTATTGACTATTTTGATGTGTCTGTTATGAGTTAATATACTTTAATTGAGCCCCGAAAATGTGTGCCATCTGATTGCGCAATGATCCATGACGTAGGCTGTGGTACAACATTTCAAAGACGGCTCTGGTGCCGAGTGGTCAACAATGCATTGTATAATATTGTCACACACATGGACCTGGTCAGCCGTTCCACTGTCTACGTCACAGATTTTATGTTAATGAGGAAGGGTGGGTGGAGCACGGCAACCCCCTAATTTTAGAAATAGTTATTTCTACGATTAATACGCATGTAAAAAATGTGAAAAAATTAAAGATATACTATAATAGGCATACTTTATTTTTTTAACCAATAAAAAAAATAATTCATGGGATCTTTAAGTTACATCGCTCTTTGACTATTGAGCCCCGAAAATGTGTGCCATTTGATTGCACAATGATCGATGACGTAGGCTGTGGTAAAACATTTCGAAGACGGCTCTGGTGCCGAGTGGTCAACACAGAAATCCAGCGCTAGCATTAATTTCTCAAGTTAGTTAGGAATTTTTGCTTGTGCGCCTGAGTACTTACTGTTACTAAGCCTTCTTAACGCAAACAGCTAGCACAGAAACTTGTCACTTAAATCCTGCTTGAGGTGTGGCCAAACATCTTCTCAGAAATCTTGAATCAAAATTCCATACACTAGTCATCACCCAAGATTTATTCCTTTCATTGAAGGAATGTTGCAACATAATGCAGTATGTACATGTACAGCAGGTGTATGACTATTACATGTTTTTGCAAACATTGATTAAATAAATTATCACTTTTTGTGTGTGTGTGTGTGCTTTTTGTTTAGAATCTGGTCTTGAGGGAACAGGGTTCCACGAGAAACCAAAATGGTGACATGAAATCCATCTCATCTGTGAACCATGAAGACGTCGTAAGCACAAACAGAAGGAATTCAAAGGTGAGGTTTTTATCCAGTTTCCCCAAAAATTATTATTTTTTTTGTCCCGTCCCCCTGGTGGGATTCTTTTGGCAGAATTGCCGGAATCTTTTTTTTTTGAGGGTACTTCTGGCACAAAGAAACCCTGAATTGAAGCATTAGACGGCGTGTGTGTGGTCTGTGCATGCCCAGCAGTTACATGACCCGGGCGACCTTTGCTCCGGTGGTCCGAAATAACATGATGGCGTCTTTACACGACTTCCATTTCCAGGCAGGGGGATCATTTACGTGTATTCATGTCATGCGTTTTTAACTGGTTAAACTGTTATGGCTTCAGTTTGAGTTCTGGTCCTTGCTCTTTGGTTTGAGGGGGCTACACCGATGGTCGGATGTATGATATGAAGCATTGCATGCTGGGATAGCGATGGACCCTTTGCATGTGACACAACAAGCGCAAAACAGCGCCCTCACTGTGAGGCCATAGGAAGACATATCATCGGCCAAGAGTTGTGCGTGGCATGTTTCCATTGTTGGACCTCATCGATGGTAGCCAATGCAAGGGCCTATATAGCTTCTTTAAAGTCAGGGGATACTTTTAGTAATTATTCCAAAAATACTTACTTGGTAAGGAGAAACGGAGAGCTGTTGGAAGTAGAAAACATTGTGAGAAACGACTCCCTTGGAAGTAATGTTGTTTTTGAGAAAGAGGTAATTTCTCGCTAAAATGGTTGAATCTGATTAAGGCCCCGGGCATGAAGCCTTTTTCTTGTAATGAAAAACATGCAGTTTCAGAATTTTCGGATCCTTCTGCATGGAAATAACCGCTCCAGATTTTTGCCGATATCTCAAGAACGCTAACATCTTTTGGAAAAAAAAATTCAGAGGTTAGTGTTTGGTATAGATCTACAATTATATAGGATTGAAACAAACGTACGGTTCCAAATACCAAAGGTATCCCTTGCCTTCTAAGAAAGAATCCCAGCTGTACCTGTATAAAGCTCTGTATTATAAACACTCTTGAGTCTCCTGACGATGACTAGAGCAGGCTAGTCCAAGTTCTTTTATATCTATAACTCCTGAACATTCACACATACTTTTTCTTTTAACTTCGTGCATCGTGCTCCAGTTATCCGCTTCACACCTTCTTTCGTTCCTTCCCATCAAGAATGTATGCACATCGTGGCATATTGGCCAAAGTTTAGCGCGGCATTTTATCAATTGTTTAGCAACGCCGTAACCATTCAGTATCTTTTCCGGCATCAATAATGCCTGACTCAACACACCAGCTTCCCCTACTCGCTAACCAGACGATGGGTTATGTATGAACCCTGGACGGCTGAACTGTTGGCAAAGTAGAGCAGGAGGTGACCTCTCGGGGGGGATTGCATCCATGTTTAAAATGTTCTCTCAGTCAAGAGTGATCCTACAGAATGTCAGGGAAGATACTAGATACTGGAGTACTTCTGATACAATTCTGATTCTTTACTCTGTACATGTTGAAAGATCAAGGCAGCACCAAAATATTGCCTTTAAATATTTCAGAAATCTTTATCGTCCTTGTTTGTAATTGAAATTTATCAACATTTACAGAGTATACAGTGCTTAACACACATCAGTGTATGGACTTGGGGAAAGTACTGAGTATACAGTGCTTAACACACATCGGTGTATGGACTTGGGGAAAGTACTGAGTATACAGTGCTTAACACACATCGGTGTATGGACTCGGGCAATGTGCTGAGTATACAGTGCTTAACACACATCGGTGTATGGACTCGGGAAAGTACTGAGTATACAGTGCTTAACACACATCGGTGTATGGACTCGGGAAAGTACTGAGTATACAGTGCTTAACACACATCGGTGTATGGACTCGGGAAAGTACTGAGTATACAGTGCTTAACACACATCGGTTTATGGACTCGGGGGAATGTACTGAGTATACAGTGCTTAACACACACCAGTGTATGGACTCGGGGAATGTGCTGAGTATACAGTGCTTAACACACATCGGTGTATGGACTCGGGAAAGTACTGAGTATACAGTGCTTAACACACATCGGTGTATGGACTCGGGGAATGTGCTGAGTATACAGTGCTTAACACACATCGGTGTATGGACTCGGGAAAGTACTGAGTATACAGTGCTTAACACACATCAGTGTATGGACTCGGGAAAGTACTGAGTATACAGTGCTTATCACACATCGGTGTATGGACTCGGGAAAGTACTGAGTATACAGTGCTTAACACACATCCGTGTATGGGCAAAATCAAAAATAATGTTCTTTATCCCTGATGCAAAAAAAAAATCTATTATGATTTTTTATCGATTGATTGACTTATTGGTTATTGAGCTATTGATTTATTGCATGTCGGTTAACGTTTCTGTGCAAATGGCGTTAAACTGGTTCAAAATTTATTGGTTGACTGATCGTAAATTGGTTGTACATGTAGTATGTAAATTAGTCAATCGATCAGTTAATCGATTGACTAATTTATTTATTTTAAATTGATCAGTGAGTTGATTTATTGATTTGTTTATTTTGAATTTGAGGTAATTTGATAACTTAGTTGATTCATACATGTAGTTTTTCTGTTCATTGATCTCTTGTGTATTGATCAATCAATTTGCTGTTCATTGATGGATTGTGAATTGAACGATCAAATGACTGATTCCATTTTCGACTTTACAGAGATTGTCCAATGGATCAATCGATCCAGACGATGACGTCTCGAGGGTCATCGAACTCCAGGACACGCTGGAGAAGCAGAACAATGAGCTGAGCCTGTCCAAGGAGCGCGTCACTGAGATGACTCTCCGGGTGGCCGACCTGGAGGAGACCCTGGCCAAGACGCAGAAGGAAGTCCTCAGAGCTCAGGAATCTGCCACCAAATTCCAACGGGATGTCAGGGAGGTGGGTGTTAAAGTCCTCCCCCTCTCCCCCGTCTTTCCCCCTCTCCAGTCTCTCCCCCATCTCACCCCTTGCATTAAGCAAGCATTCTTTACCAACTTTCTTTATTCAGTGTTTGCCGATCAAGCAAATTTTTATAACTCTGATCTGCTGATCAGAAACAGCAGAGTTTTAGTCTAGTGCGCTTGATTGCTCAGCCACGACAAGAATCATTATTATTATTATTTGTTTTTCCATTGAAAAAATCTTTTTGTGTGTTTTAAATTTTGTATTTATGAATTCATTGTTTTGTCAGGGTAAAATTGTAATGAAATAAAATAAATAAAAGATGTGTGGATATTGGTTTCCCAGGCGATGGCCCAGAAGGAGGACATGGAAGAGAGAATCGCGACGCTAGAGAAGCGCTACTTAAACTCCCAGCGGGAAACTACCTCATTACATGATCTCAATGATAAACTAGAGTCAGAGCTCGCCAACAAGGAAACGGTGTTAAGACAAGTAAGTTCCAGGCCGGCGATGTGTCAGGAATTTGTCCTGATTTCTGGGTTGTCATTGTTCTCCCTTCACCTTCGGATTTTCTTGAAAGAGGCCAAATAGACTAATCTACTAAGCCCTGCCTACCTTAGCAACTGCCTAGCAACTGCACAGGGTGTGACTTTCATGCCACGATTGCAGCTGTGGTTCGGTTGCGGCCACACACAGGTATCGGATACACACACAGACATGGTTTTCGTGGCCTTTTGAGCAGTGCCTTGAGTCCAAAGAACAATGCAGACGGGAACACTGTATAAACCAATTTTACACGACTGTACAGGAACCACTGCTGTGGGATTTGCCCCACCAGAAATACGAAAAAATTTAAAACAAAACAAAAGTTAGTACAGTTGTTTGTGCTGTTGTGTGTTAGAACAATGGCAGCGGGTTATTTAATAATGAGATTTTTAACGTGCCAGACTTTTGTCGGACTTTCAGTGGCGATGTCAAGGCTGTGATTGGTCAATATGTTAGTAGGTGGGCCTTAATGGATCACGGAATGGAGAGACTCACAGGCCTCGAATATTAACTCACGGCACCCTCAGCAGTTGCCATGGTGCCCTGTGCTTTTGCTGTGGTGCCCTTTGCAAAGCAAACAAAACAAATTTACTTTTTCCTCACAGAAGTGCCCCTTGCCATAGGAAAATTGCTGTGCCCTTTTGACATATTCAAGGCCTTGACTCAGCCCATGTTTATGACCAGACCTCTAGATTTTGATTGGTGGTGATGGAGGGAGTCTGTAAACCTCTGAAATGTAACACACTGTATTGACCCCTGCACTGACGTCACTCCCAGTCGACAGTCTGCCCATGGTCCTTCATTTATGGTGTGCATCTTGGCGCACCATGAATGGCACAAGAAAGATTTTTTGTGTGAAGACGTCAGTTGAAACGGGTCAATGAACAGGTTTTATCTCCAGACTGGATGTGTAACACTATCCCTTTATTCAATTTGTTGTTTTCCTTTTTATATAATTACACCCTTGGAGTCTGATAAACTTAAGTTTAAAAAAAAATACAACCTCCTTCCCAAAGACCAGGCCTGATACTTCATAAGAAATTTATTCTATGCCCCTGGTCATTGCCTCAGTGCCCTTTGAACTGTTCAAGTTGAAATTGATATTTCATTGTAGAGCTGCCCTTTACTAATGGACAACCACCTTGCTCTTACAAGACAAAATCTCAGATCTGCAGTCCCGCCACCCCACAAAAACTTGCCCTCTTCCCAAAATCCAAAAACACCCCAACCCCACAAAAACTTGCCTCTTTTCCCAAAACCCCCACTCCCACAAAAACTTGCCTCTTTTCCCCAATTTTGCAATTTGTCAACAGATATTTCAGTAACCACCAAAATGTTCTCTGAGCTTATTCTATTGAAATATTAAAAATGCCAAATCTTGAACACTTTTGATGAGCAAGAACAAAGCGCGGGAATATCTCTTTTCCTGTCAGTGTCAAATAAAAACGTACAAATTTCAATCGTGGCAAGCCACGCCAACTTTAATGCCCTTTTTTTGTGTGTGAATATTCACAGATGTAAATGACCGCAATCTCAAGTGCGCCACAGATTAATAATAATGCAAATTTGTCTGCATCATACCCAGAGTAGAGAGAAAAAGAACGAAAAAAAAAAAAAAACTTGGCTGCAAATACTTTGCACAAAAGTTGAGTGACTCCCTATGCACTTAAGAGTTTCCACGCTAGTGTTATTTAATCGAGGCCCGACGAAGTACACATAGTCCAGGCAATGATTTAATTAAATCATTGGTTTTGCCTCAGAGTAACTCAAGAGGCTGTTATGTTTCGTGTTTTTTAGTCTAACTTAATTTTGAGAATACCGAGTTAGGCGAGAAATCAAGTATTGCCCAGACATCCAATAATCTCGTTCGGCGGATTTCCGTGTGGTATTTATTTATTTTCTTCGTCTTTTTTTCGCCTTGACAGACCGAGGACAAAATGCGCCATTATCAAGAGAAATTAGAGTTGTCCGAACAAAAGTTGTCGCAGTCGCTACGGAAAGCAGAGGCGCTGCCCAACGTGGAGGCGGAGCTTGCGGAGAGGATGGCCGCACTTTCCCAGGTATTCTAAATTTCAAAAAGTGCTGATGGATAGGTACAAGTAAAGAAATGACCAGAATGGTGACATCCCATGTTTACAAAAGAGCCTGGACATGTTCCTGCAGGCACAAAGTGTGCACAGCTCAATGGAACAAAACATAAAGTTCTTAGGAAGATGGCTGTGCTACCATAAATAGAAGCTGTTGATGGGAAAAACAGGAGCACATTTCAAAAACATATTCAGCTGCTATTTTTTTTTTTAACAATACTTGATTTTCCGTGTGGGGATGAGAAATTTAAGACTTTTATCTAAATTCAGACTTTTTTATGCCTGCCTGGTGAAAACAAAAATAGTCGTTGTTTTCTTTGGTTGTAAAGAAATCGTGCTCTTTGATCAACTGATCCCAGAAGCTTCTTCAAATCTGTAACCCCAAGTGTCATTGAAAGGTGGAAATACAATCATGTCAACAAACCTAAAATTTGAGTCCGAGTTTCAGACGTTTTTTTAATCAGCGCTGATTCCTACCCTTGTATGCGGATTTTCCTACCTGCCAGGAAATACCCTGAATGGGAGACTTTGGAACGATAGGTGGCAGCAGACTTACGAGGTAAATTACAGAAAACAGTGGTAAGAACCTGGTAAGTCTGCTGCCATCGAGCATCCTCAAAAGTCTTCCATTGCTTAGGGTCACTCTTTTTGTGATCACAGTGATATGGTCTTTAGATTCTCAAACACTGGTCATGAAATGATGTGGGCAGGAGGGGGTATGGAAGTGATGAGCACGGAAAAATTGTCCACACAGGAGGGAAGAAAGGTCGGTGATTACTGATTATGGATATTGACCTTAAGCTTGAAGAGGGAATGACTGAAGCCCATTTCATGCCAGAGAGCCATTTCCCAGGAAATCAAACCCAAGGAAATTCCTGGGGTGTTTTAACCCCACCACCATCCCATGCTCATTTCACACTTGATGCCATTTTCCTGGGGGAAAATGAACGTTCAGTATGCTAAACCCCCGGGTTGTTTTCAGTAACCATGGAAACCCTTGATAGTTTTTGATATCTGCTGTTTTTCTGTTAAATACTCGAGCAGGCGGAGGAGAGACAGGGAAGCGCTGAGGAGAAACTACGGCAGCTGAGGAGCGAGCTCGAGGAATGTAAACAAGAATTAGAAAGAGTAAGTACAGATAATGAAATCATCAGAAATTATGAATATAGATGAATTTACCTGGAAAATTCATAAAGGCCATTAATCCCTCCCCACCCATTCCCCACCCCCATTGTCTTGGTATTTCCTTCCTGGAGGAATGTTAACAAGAATTAGAACGAGTAAGTACCCTAATTTTGGGAATATGAGCTGCCTGTAATATAAGCCGAAAAACTATGGTAGAGATGAAAAAACTTCAGAAATTTCTTGAAAATTCATGGAGGCCATTACTTGCCCTCCCCCATTGCCTTGGTTTGACCTTTATTGAGGAATGTTAACTAGTGGCGTCAGGATTCTTCAATTTTTTCTTGTCCAGCCTGACGGAATTATTTTCTCGGAAATAAAAGATTCTCTTTTATTGCCTTATGAGTTCTGTTTTCTCTAACGAGAAAATGTCAAATTCATGCACCGTGAATTGCAAAACCTCGGCCGTGAGCTACTGCATAGGATTGGTACTAAACCCAGAACCATGGCAGGAACCCCGGTTCACTCTATCTTAACTCTATTGAGCCGAAATACAATAAATAAACAAAGGTGGAAGCCTCTTGTTGTCTCATAATCCTCTTCATGGAACAAAAGAACAAAGGTCTAAAATCGGGGACTACATAAAACCACAGCATGATAGCCAAAACTCGACAAAATATTGAAGACCATGATTTGTCTTTGTGCGGGTGAACCAAAGCGTTGACGGCGTGTGCATGCATCAGCCGGCGCCAAACGGTTAACAAGGTTAATAGAAAAAGCAAGTAGACATGATGGCGTTTTGGATTTTAATAATTCATTTAAATCCTTCTTGGCCACTAAAAGAGATAAGTAGATATCGGAAAACCTTATCAATACATCCGCTAACCTCAGGTGTTTTTCTCTTATAAATACATTCCTGAATTCTTTCTCTTGTTGGCCACAGAAACGATCAATGAGCTAGAAAACGTGCTTCCAGTACCGAGTTAGTTATCAGAGTTCATCAATAAATATCAAGAAGTCCTAATAAATACAAAGATATCAATACTCCTGCCTCAGGCCTTGATTTCATAAAGCACTGGGGAAGATTCATCTAAAGATGAGTTGTCAATATTGCAATAGTGATTTGTACTGTGACGTCGCATTTTTGCTGAACAATTAAAATCGATACACATCTTAACTCTTTATGAAAACATGTCGAGGTCTTCCTTAAATCAATTTCGTAATTCTTTCTCTCCATGGCCAGAGAAACAGAACGATGAGTGAGGAACTAAAAAAGTCATTGTGGTACTGTTGACAAATTAATTATCAGAGTTTATCGATAATTATCAAGAAATTCCAATCAATTCAAGAATATCAATCCTCCAACCTTGGGTCCTCTTCCTCAAATCAATGCGTGACTTCTTTCCCTCCATGGTTGGAGAAAGAAAATGATGAGTGAGGAACTTAAAAAAAATGTCTTCCCAGTACTGTTAATTATCAGAGTTTATCGAGAAATCCTAATCATAACCTTGTGTCTTTCTTCTTAACACAAGAATCAATGTCTTACTTTCCTCCTTCCCTGTTTTTTTTTTCTAGGCCAGAGAAAGAGAACGTATGAACGAGGAACACAACAAACGTCTTTCCAGTACTGTTGACAAGTTACTATCGGAGTCTAATGAGCGGCTTCAGCTGCACCTGAAGGAGAGGATGTCAGCTCTGGATGACAAGGTCAGCCCCTCTCTAGTCTCGGGTCCTTCCCTTATTAATTGGTTAACTTGAGGGGCTTGTCAGATGGTGCCCCCGGGCTTGCCAGATGACGTGTTGACAATCATACGCACAAATATTACGTACGTGACGAGCTCCGAGGTTTAAAAAACAGTCAGACCGCAGCATGGAAATTTGAAGCAAACAAAAACACTTTCAAAAACAAGTTTCAAAACATGAGGTGAACTCGGGAGTTGTTTCAGTTTGTGGAGAGACAAATCTTCTGCAGATACAACAAAACAACTGATGTGATTTATTTATGGGGAAAAAACAGAAAAGAACTAGCTGTTGCAAACAGCTTACCAGCCAAAATGACCTATGTTATAAGTCAAAACAATAGACCTTATGCACAAGACATCAGTTGAGTAGGGCGCCCTCGCCTAGAGGTCAAAAGGGGGCTGTTCGTTGGCCAATCATGTGCGCCTTGCGTACAAATCTGTGCGTTTCCATTGTTTCATCATCGTTTTACCTCTAAGATGGCGGCGTGGTTACATCAATGCATAAGGTCTATTGTTAATGGCCGCACGTTTCAACCCTAGCAGAGTCTTGCTCAGAAGGCCGAGTGGTTTATTTCTATATTTATTTTGGCAGTATTTAAATCTGCTTACAAAAAAAAAAATATTTGCCAAAACTTGGAAACATGGTAAAACAAATTTGAAAGCGTGAACTGCTTTCTTCATGTTTAAGAACACAACAAAGCAAGTAGTTGTTTCTTTATTAACTTAATTTAATCTGGGGGGAAACAAAATAAAATAAAAATCTAACTGTTTTCTCCCAAACTTTATGCTGGAAATACTACAAACAATTTTAATCTAACAATCTGTCGTCATCGTCTTTGGTAGGCCGAGTATGGAGCATTAACAACCATCCTCCACAAGGCCTTTTCGTTCATTAGGAATGGCAGGTCTGCTGCATGTGCTTTCACATTGGGGTTTTCACATCCGAGATTTGTCAACGTTTCCCTTGGTTGCAACCCTGTGTTTTTTTCCCACGTGTACTTATTAAGTGTCCACAAAACATATCTTTTTTATCTTAAAGAGGGGCTCCATAGTCCAATTTAATTTTGTGATGCACTCATTTTTTTTTTGAATAAATAGAGTCCCAATGGAAGTGGAAAAAAGTTACAAATCTCTAACTTCAAGCAATAAACCACAAGGGAAACTCACTGGGTAAAAATTTAGATCAATTTTGGGGTAGACAGAGAAAAATTGACTGGAGCGGGATTTGAAGCTGCGACCACTGGCTGTATGTACCGACGCTCTACCAACTGAGCTATCCAGCCCTAAGGTTGGCGGTCTCCCTATTTTGTCAATATCTTTGTTCGGGGGGTGCCAGTCAGAAAGCCATTCAACCGGTTACTGTCTTGTAGCCAGGGATCACACCCCATTATACGATACAACCATAGAGCTAGCTCTATGGATTAATAACCTGGGAAGCGGCAGCACAGGGATCTACCTTAAGGGTGATGCGACTTTTTATTTTTAAATATCAAGCAATAAACCACAAGGGAAAACGGATTAGGTCGGTCTGTACATTCCAAAGAAGAATTTTTTACAGTCAATTGGATGCCTCTTGAATTGAATATCATAAAATTATGGAATGAACTACAACGAACTTCTGTACAAAAATGTAGAGACCAATATATTGGCAATGTAACGTCATCGGACGTTTTGGGATTTTGACATAATTCGCTCTAGAAGAGTATCAAACACAATGACATCTTTAAGCGAGAGGTTAGAGACTTGTAAATTGTTTTGTCCACTTTCATAAAGGACTCTGTCTATTTAAAAATGAGTGCATTCCAAAACTGAATTCGATCTTGGAGCCTCCTTCAACATAGAAGTATACATACAAAGTTGAAGACGAAAAAAGTATCAACTAATCTTCTCAAACTGGAGAGGGAAACCTGCCGCCAAAAACAACAAAAACATCGGAGGATCTTTTAGATTTATGTAGGAATGTATTGATCGCCCTTCTAATGGACTTAGCGAATGATGGTGAAGTGTTTGACATTACAAAGCACTTGAAGAAAATGCAACATTAGACTGGAACTATTGATTCTTGTCAAGTTCCAGGCTGGAATCTGACAAATGGTCTGTTTGTTGCTTCCTGGACTGCACTTTATTTTGAGTACCTCTTTTCTTGAGTGGAAAACAATTTTTTTAAACAGTTTTTTCTCGATTAACTCGGACAATATTTTCTTTGTTTAAAAATCTAAAGGACTTGAGATATTTAGATTGACTGAAATGATTGGACAACATTTGGTTTTGGAACTTAAATTCAAGCCAATCCTCTAGTTTCAAGAATCATCTCGTAAAGGGATGGTATGTCATTGTTTTTTGGAAGAGTACATTCATTCTACTCCTCTAGTTTTCATGAAACTTATCATAAAGGGATGGTAAACCATTGTGTTTTTTAACAGTACATTCATTCTTATCCTCTAGTTTTCAAGAAACATAGCATTTAAATTTGTCAAAAATTCTCGCCGAGGTTCAGATTTTAAAATAAAATAGTGTTTTGGCCGAGCTGTCTGGTACATTGGACTCGATTACTGGTGTTTTCGGAGTGTGGGTGGGTGCAGGTCCCAGTCGTGGCACTTGTGGCCTTGAGTAAGACACTTGGCCAAAATTGCTTGACCTTCAGATGGGACAACAATAATATAAGGTTATTGGTCCTGTGTGCTGTGGAATAAGTGTAAAAGAACCCAGTATACTTGTCGTCAAAAGAAGGGGTTTGCCCCAGTGTTTCTGGCATGGTTGGCTGCAGATTGCATTACAACTTACAAGATTGTCTCATCAATCAACATTGTCCTGTGTTAGTATGGAACTATATGGAACTCAAACATTACTTGCCCTATGTTGTCGTTAAAATAATGAGTGCTTTAAAATGCCTGTGATAAAGCTCTAGACAGTTACTACAAAATAATATCATTTTATTCTTTCCAGAATGCATTGACTCATGAACTTGATAAAGTCAAGAAATTCATGGATGAGATTCAGCTGGAGAATAAGAGATATAGAGACGAGCTGGAAAGATACAAAGTGGAGCTGAAGAGAACAAGAGAAAGACTGGCTCAACAAGGAGCCCAGGGTAGTTCAAGCAGTATTAGGTGAGTATTCAGACCAGATGGAACCAGTTAGAACTGGTTAAAACCAGCTGCAACCTCTAGGCTTTAGTTTGGTTTTATAACAGCCTGGTAGGTATGAGATGTGACTGAAGGGACCACGGATAGACTGGCTCTGCAAGGAGCTCAGGGTAGCTCAAGCAGTATTAGGTGAGTATTCAGACCAGATGGAACCAGTTAGAACTGGTTAAAACTAGTTTAAACCAGCTGCAACCTCTTAGATTTGGTTTTAGAATAACCGGGTACAGTGTAGGTATGAGATGGGACTGAAGTGACCCTGGATAAACTGGATGTGTAAGGATACCAGGGTAGATCAAGCAGTATTAGTCTAGGGTAAAAAAACAGTATTGGTTGGGGAGTCGCACTGGATAAGACCAGTCAGAACCAGTTCAATCCAGCTGGAATTGTTTATAATCAGATGAAACCAGTGTTTTTTTGGTTTTTTTTAATGTAGTTTTAGAGTAGTCTAGCCAGATACATAGTAAGAGTTTGAACGAAAAGGAAGGTGCCACGGTTAGCAGTAGTTAAGTTGGTTTAAACTAGTTAAAGTGAACCATAACCAGCTAAATGAAAAAAGTTTGAGATGACACTGTATTAAAATAAAGTCATACAATACAGACGTGTAAAGCACAGATTTATTTAGTTGGGGCCATTTGAAACTGATCAGTATTTGGTGGCTAAAAAACACCAGAAAGAACCAGTTTGAACCGCTTCAGACTAGTCATGATAAAGAGCTATACAGTTTTAAAAGTAGATTAGGGCAAGTAGGTACTGCCCTCTACTGATCACTATGAAAAGGTGGTCGTAGTGTCATTTTTTTGAAGAGTGTTTTTGTATGTTTGTTTTTTTCTGTTCTGTTTTAAAGTATTGGGTGTTGTCTTGACAGTTGTGCTAGCTCAAAAGTATAATATATAAGTTAAGGCAGGTGCCCCAATTACCAATGCAGTTGTAGTATGCTTAGGACTGACTGATCTCGATGTCCTTCAGTAATTATGATCAGATAATTATCAGGCACTCTTGTCTGGAGCTGCATTTTTTTCAGCGAATTGTGAAGGGGGGTGGGGGACGACGTTGCTTTACTAATGACGTCTTTGTGTCTGTGTTTACACGTCCTCCCTGTTCAGGCTGGATTAGAACTGTTAAGGTTATGGCCAATAAAAATAGGTATATCTGTCGAGGAAATGGAATTTTAAATCCACCAAGGATTAAGTTATCTTGGGAAATGTTACCGACTAGAGAGTAAGGAAGAGATGGTTCAGTTATGGCAGTATGGTGATTATATGGGAAATTTGTAATTTTTTATGTAAAAGCTTTTTATCTGTACAGTTATTTTGAAAGTCAAAATTATTTCACCTTTTGATATATCTTTTTTAATTGGGGTAAATTTCATAAAGCCAGTTAATACAAACAAATTGCTTAACCATTTTTTTTTTTTAATATTATTTTTTTTTTTGCGAAGTGAAATTTTGCAGGGTACCAGTCATGAGCAGTGTACATTACACAGTTTGGCTGGTAACCTTATTTCTTCTGAGCAAGATTAGCTGTGCTTATCGGGTTTATGAAATAAGACTCAAAGCCCAATTTCATACAGTTGCTTAGGGATGAATGCGAAATTAAACAAGCGGTAATTCGGGGTAAGTGTCTAGGTTTTACAGGGTTTTCCCGAGGTAAAACAAACTTGCATACGAACAATAAAGCTATGAATAGTCTTCCAGACCTTAAGGTCAACTTGGCACAGGCGGGCCATAAAAAACATTCAGCTTGAATGGACCAACTTGGTCATAACAAAAGACTGTCCTTACATGGGAGTTGTGTAATTATAGGATTAAAGGATTAGCGATCATTCCACACTGAGTGTTTATAAACACTGCTCCAGGAATCAATTCTGAATCCATTGACCCATAGATAATCAGCTCATTATAGACCCACTACCTTTTTACCTAAAAAAAAAACCCCTGTAAAACCAAGACACTTACCTCGAGTTACCGTTTGTTTAATTTCGCATCCATCCCTTATAAAAGCAGAAAATATCGTTTATAAAATTTCTGCTGAGCAAATATTTGCAGGAAATCAATCACAAATGGAACATTTGACACGACATGTCTTGACGCGCGTATAGTTCACAACAGGCAATTTCATGCACTAGCCTATATTATTGAACCCCATGTGACAGTGTTTCAACCAACCAGAATACAGAACCAGCAAGAGGTGTGTTGTTGTGTTTCTTATGCCATAGTTTCAAATTTGAGTATATCTGATGTACTTTAAACAAACAACACCTCCTTTAAGAAACATTTTATATATATTTTTCCTTTAGCGGAGGGCAAGGTAGGGTTGAGGGTGGAGTTTTGGTGGAGTTCATGGCTTAAAAATGTTGTTATTTTTTTTTACTTGTTTATTTGTTTATTTGTTTATTGTTATCAAAAATCTTTTTGATTTTTTGCCTCAGTGAAATGGGTCCAAGCCAGGCTGTGCCCGATGTGGTAATCGCGAACGCCACACAGGCGACAAGTTCGCTGGAAGACGACGACTATGATATGGCCGGCGTGGTCAGACGGCAACAGCCTGGACGTCTTCAGGCGCTCAAAGCAGACCCAGCAAAGGTAATAATGAGTTGGGTGGGGGGGGGGGGGTGTCTGTCGGGTCTATGAGATGCAGGTTTACTTGACGTTTCGAACAGTATGCTTGGCAAATGACTCTGAATTAAAGTTTTATGTATGATCTTGGAGGAGGGAATATTTTTTAATCAATTTTTTTTTAGAAATCTGAATAGTTCTAAATCTCTGATGAATGTTTGTTTGCTTGCATATGAGCAGTGGGATGAATTCTATAGCACTGCGTTTAATACACTTCAATTTGCCTAAACGCAGACAAAAATGTTTCTAAGCAAACTACGGTTACCAGCTAAATTGCTATACATTTCATACTTATTGTGGCTGGTTCCCTGCTCGATTTTGCCCGCTACATAAACTTGTCAAGAGCTGTTTTCTGCAGAAATTAGGAGACCTTTTTCAAAACCATGGCTTGGGTTCCGTCAGTAAATTTGAAAATGTACACATACTGTACAGGCCTTCAAGAAGTTGTGCGGAGCCTCAAGCTTGGTTCATACTTCACGTGAAAATGAATGCGAAGCAGATATTGGTGACGTGACAAACCGATACGAGCTGTTTTTCAATTGTGATGTAAGAAAATTCTCTTCGCTTTCGCAATTCGTGTGAATTATGAACTGGGCTCAAGTCAGAATTGAAGACCAAGCTGTGATTTTTAAAAGGGGAGAAGGTCATTAGGCTCTGGAAGTTTACACACAGAAAGCACATATTTTAGATCACACAAAAGCTAGCCTCAATATTAAAGCCGTTTCGTAGAGTTGGATTTGAATAATGTCTGGTACAACGACTTGCTTAGTCACAAATTACCGCTTAAATTTTAATTCCTCAGACTGTAGAGACATTGCCATGTCACATGATTTAGGTCAAGCTTTTGCTTAGTTGTGTAAAAGATGGCGAACACCCATACACAATTCTGACTGAATCTGTATGGCACAATGGTACCAGGCTTTGCTCACCTGGAGGCTGCTATACAAAAGCTTACCCCAAACCATGTGACACAGCAACTGTCTCAGTAGTCTGAGGAAATCAATTTTTAGTAATAAACCACAAGGGAAACTGACTGGGTAAATTTAATTCCATTTTGGGGTGGGAAAAAACAAAAAAATTACTAGAACGGGATTGAAACCTGCTACCTCCGAATAACTTATATTTTACTGCAAGAGGGCGCCCTTTGGGGGTAGATTGGGGGTCTTACGATATAAATAGTGAGGTAAACTAGATGCAATTAGACTTCTAACAGTCTAATAAAGCAGTTACATGTAATATACAACTTGTGAGTTATTGGCAGTTTTACAATGCAATCGGTGTAAGATTTTAGCTTGAAAGTTTGTATTTTAAAAAAAAAAATTTGAAATATTTTTGAACCTTCAAAATGGAACTAGTATTACGCCCTCTTCACTGTCAAAAACACGGCCTATTGACAGTCAATCTTTCTTCATTCACACGAAAATTGAATTCACATTTAAGTGATAAGTGTGACTGAACAAGTCATTGTACCAAACGTTGTTCAAATCTAAGTCGGATTATTTTTTTACAATGTTCATCTGATGCTCTCTCTATGTTTTAGCTCTCCTTCTTGACATTTGTTTAGTATACATGTATTTGTTATTCAACCTTTATCTCAAGCCAACCTCGGCGCAGTAAAATATTCCACCACCCTTTTTATGTCGATGGAATGTTCCAGTTACACTATTCTGAACATGTGTCAACCATTACTCTAGCCTATTCTATTACGTTGTGGGTGACTATTTCTTTTACACCTTTCTCTTCCTGCATCCTACAATGTCCTCACCAATCCATTGTGTGTGTAATATTCCCCTCCCAAAAGTGTTCACCCCTTAAGGTCTTTGAATTGGAAACACCCAAGGTAATTGCATGAACATATTTGGTTCAGTTTATTTTGTAGAGTAGGGTAGATCCTTTTGAAATTATCCTTACTTCCAGAGAACTTTTGTTGACTTTTTTAGCATGTTGTGGGCGTCTTATTTTGTACCCAAAAACAGAGACAGATTTCATAAAGCCTGTATAAAAGTTGACTTTTTCTACTTATGAAACTGCACTAAGCACAGTTTCTATTTCATAACCACTGCTTAGCATAAGTCATGAAAAGGCGCACCAATGTGCCGGCAGTTCATGTAAGCAGGGTCCAATTTCATAGAGCTGCTTAAGCAGAAAATATTGCTTAAACATTTTCTGCTAAGCAACAATGAGCAGGATACCAGTCACAGATGGTGCATGCGAGATGCTATTTTGGCTGGTAACCTTATTCTGGTAAGCATAATTTTGTTGAGCTTAGCTCATTTTTGTGCTTAAGCAGCTCTATGAAATTGGGCCCAGATGCGTGACGCAACGGTGCAAATCCATTGTGAATGCGCACATGCACTGTCAAATCTTCTTAGTTGTTCAGGTCTGTATGCCTCCTTCTTGAAAGGCCAAGGGCACCAAGGCATTTTCTCCTTTGCAAAGGGCACCTCTATGAGGAAATATGTTAATTTCTATTGGAACATTTCAAGGGCACCAAGGCAATGACCAGGGGCAACAAAGGCAGATGCCTCCGTTGCCTCCGTGAAGTATCCGGCCTAATCGTTTATGAAACACACTTTTGTGTACATACGTTTTCTGCTTACAAATTTAGTAAGCACACAAATATGCTTACTGTAAACAGCTTTATGAAATTGGGTACATGATACGTGTAGCAAAAGCCCAAGCCATGTGTTTATGTACATAGTAAGCCATTTTGATGTTTAAGGTATAGTTCCAATGTTTTAGTGATTTGTTTTTCATGTGAAAATGCATTTGATTTATTCAGTGTCAAATCAATATGACAGTGGTTGTTGAGCCAAAACTGCATCAGTGTTGTGTCTTGCCTGAAAAAAATTGTTACTTTTTTTTTTACCTCGTATGGTACATTGAAACATATAATTATATTTGTCTCTTCCTCCTTTTTTTTTGACGATGTCAGAGCAAGACATTTTTGGCTGCATTGTGACTTTAAAAAAAATAATTTGTGTCATTGTGTTTACTTCGAAGGATGCTGGGGTTGGGGTGGGGAGGGCAGAAGGCAGGTCTGGTACTTGTGTTCTTGCAAGGGTTAAGCCAGTTTGTCCATAGTAAAGGGCAACTGATGAGTGAGGGAAATGTCAATTTCTATTGGAACATTTCAAGGGGCACCAAGGGACACCCAAGGGGCACCAGGGGCATGGAGGCAATTGCCTCCATTACCTCAGTGAAGGACAACAACGTTTGGAAAGTACTGTCAAAGGTTTTTTTTTGCGCTCTTTATTTAAAGATGTATTTTTACGATGTATTTTGTATTCTGTCTCTTTCCTGTATTTTTTTGTACTCTCTGTCTGAATCGAGAACCCTTCTAGTCCATCATTTTCAACTAATTCTCTCAGGTTACTAATTGATGTTCTAAAGTAGATAAATAACTAGCAATTTTTGTTTGTCAATTATTTGTAAAATAATTCTAGAACAAGCTTGAAGGAAATGCAGTCTTACAAAACAATGTAATGTGGAACAGTTATCAAATTTACATTTCAAGTTTTGGGTGAATAAAGAACAATTGACTAGGACTGGATTTGAACCTGCAACCTCCGGATTAAAATTACCCTGTTAGTTCGCCCTTGTGGTTTATTACTCGATAATTTTACATTTCCGCATTATCAAAATATTTAAATTACTCAAATTTTGAAATCATTTGAATACTGAATAATAATCAAATATTGAAATTATTCAAATAGGATTGAAGTGTCGCTGCCAACACTCATACTTTTAGAATGGTAGAGGTAATCCTAACCCCCAAATGCAAAGTGCACATCAGGAATGCACTTTTAAGGAGTCCCCCCCCCCCCCCCCCCCCCCCCCCGCTCTCTGCCTCTACCACCTGCCCCTTGGGTCTAATGTGCATTGCTCGCAATTTTGACAGGTATGCATGTAGTCACTGTATAATATATGTTTAATGCCAACTCACATCATATAGTGTCTCCAAGTAAAAGCTAACCCGCACTCTCGCTTTTTAACAATGGATATTTGTGACCAACAGAGGGAGCTGTTGCCGTTGGAGACGAGACAAACGACAATGTTTATTGGTGTACTCATTGATTTGTTTATTTGTAAACAGGTAAACACTCTGAACGAGCAGGAGTGGGAGAAAGCTGAGCAGGCGAACGTCCTGGCTAACATCGCTCATGCTTTTGAGAGCGACGAGCCAGTCCTGCAGTCTGAGGAAGAGTCGGAGTCGATTTTTGGAGCTGTGGATATGCTGTCACCGCAGGGCCACACCGACGCCCAGACGCTGGCCGCCATGCTTCAAGAGCAACTGGATGCTATTAATAATGAAATCAGGTGAGAAGAGATGTCAAATTTGCCGAAGCATTAAAAATCCTATTTAGCAAAAAATGGTTACCAGCTAAAATACTACATTTTATATATCTTTTGTAGCTGGTTCCCTTTTTTGAAAAGACCTTTCTTTGGGAAGAAAATATAAATTTAAGATTTTATATTTTGAAATGTTTTTTTTTTTTTTGATGTTCAGACTTATCCAAGAGGAAAAATTTTCCACCGAGCAGCGAGCTGAAGAAATCGAGCATCGTGTCGGAAGCGTCGACAACTTTGATCTCTTCCAGAGCAGCACGGGACGAAGCCGTTACTATTGGAACACGGAACCCCGCAACCTCACCCGCTCACTCCCAGGCAGTATGGTCATGCACACCGACCATGAGAGAACATCACCGCCAGGGAGTGAGGAGTCAACGCCCCGGACCGAGAGGAGAGGGAATGCGGCTGATATCTTAGGCAGCCAGTACAGCTACAGTCAGCCGCAGATTCCTGCCCTTGCTGGCCTGGCTGGCCAGGGAGACGAAGACGTACTTGGTGCTACTGGGCAGGTAACTTTTAGCTCCTAGTCTTGCTTGTACATGTATCAAAGCCCAAAGTGTGATATGCAGAACCATCACCCTCACCTCCCTAAAAGAAAGAGATCGACAGAGGAAAGTAGCATGAGTTGTATAAGAGTTGTACAGTCAAAGTTGACTTGTGGCCAGTGAATCACAAAGCCACTTTAGCGGTCAACTGCATGTAGTGGCCACCACAAGCCACATGCACTGTAAGCCCTACCAATAAGTGTAATTGCTTTTCACTGCAGTCACTCGTGGTGCCTGGCCCATGAATCAAGAAGCCATTTTGGTGGCCAACTGCATGTTGTGGCCAGCCATAAGCCACTTGTTTTTAGTTGCCAGCCATTGCGGTTACTTGGTTTTCACCAGCATCAGACTTGGTGAGTGGTCTGCGAACCCTAAAGCCATTATGGCAGCCAACTGCATGTATTGATCGGTCACAGCCACCCTTATTTTATGGCCTGCTAATGGGGCAAGGTGCACAAAACTGTTCGTGTGGCCCTTGATTTAAGAGTCAACCAATGGGGGCCAATAGCATGTTGTGGCCAGCCAATGCCACTCGCACATTATGGCCAGCAATGAGGCTAGTTGTAACCGCCTACTGCGGCAGGCAACCCTCTTACTGTGGCCACCACCTGCATGATCCCCAGCACAATGTGGCTAGTAGCCAAATGTGGCCACCTCTTCAATGTTGTCAGCCACCTTCTCAAAATGTCTAGCTCTTCACCGTGGCTAGCTAAATGTGGCTGTGATAGTCCACAATGTGGCCAGGAACCATGTAAAGATGGCTTGTTGGAACAAGCCATCAGGACTACTCGACTATCGTTGGCAACGCTAATGACTATTGATAGCAGTTTTACTCAAATTTGACTGTTCATCACTTTCGAAAGAAAGCTTGAAATTTGACAAGTTTATTGCTTTTGAACAACAAAATAATGCGAACCCCACCCCGCCTGAAAAAAAAACACTGAGTTCAACCCCAGAGCAAGCCAAGTGTGGATTGCTGTTCAAATAGCCAACCTGCTTTAAGCTTCTCTTTAAAAAATAAAGTGAGATATTTACGTTTCCCAACCTATTGTAACATTTGAATATGAACAAATTATATTCCAACCGTTCCCATATTTAAAAACCATGCTTATTGTCATTCAGCTTAATAATATGCAAAGCTTAGTTTGACCTAAAAAACAAAACTCACACACAATTTGTTTCACTGCTTGGCCAGTTTTAGATAAAGGATCAAGTGGTTTAGTGAGAAAAAGAATTAATCTAAGTCTTTTTTAACCCATATCTGTCCATCTACTGGATTTCCTGTGGAACACACAAATGCTGCAAATGCCTACCTATCTAGGCTAATGCGAGCAGCTCGTTCATCGGCATTTACACCACTGCAGCTATGGCCGCCACACGCGCGTCGACACACACGCACTGTGAATCCTCCATGCTGATTGGTACATATGTGCAGAAGATGCGCTATTGTCGCATCACGTGCGTGTGCGGCTGCCATAGCTGCGGTGGTGTAAACCACCATGAATGAGTTGCTCCGATTGGAGTCCAAGGAAAAACTGTATACATTTAGTTTTAATGCTATCTTAAATACGCCTGTACTTGTGATTTGCAGAGATAGGAAACAAAGCTAAATATATATCGCTTAAAAAAGAATATCGCACTCGTTCAAACAGTGAATCCTTTGCAGGGGGTATGTTTATCTGCAAGGCAGTAAATAAAAGTTATTATTATTTATTGTTTATTATTATTTATTCAGCAATTTCACAAGTTGATTGTAATACAGCAGTAAACGCTATGGGCGTTAGCAGGACCATTGTTTACGCAGTGTGACCAGTCGGATAGATATGGGTTAAATGCGCTTTATTGTGGTTATAAAAACAGATAGATTCCACACTGCATATTGAACCTATCCTATTGGTAAGTGACAACGTTTGGAGCCTGAAGTGTAAATGAATACATACATGTACATTATACAATTGTTGTTTCCTGTGATGTGGTCCATGCTGTTTTGGACACCCGAGGGGGCAGATGGCACCCGAGGCGAAGCCGAGGGTGCCATCTGCCCCCGAGGGTGTCCAAAACAGCATGGACCACATATCACAGCAGACAACAATTGTTTTGTTATACCATGGTATTAGATTGCAGGATTGTTAAAAAGGCCCTTACTGACATAGTTTGCAGACGACAATATTCAATTCAACAAAAGTGCGTCAGTTACAAATTTGTTATCAACCTAAATGTATAAACTGGTCCTTATATCGCGAGCATCATATCGAAAGTACAGTAGCGTGCATAGTACCAGTGGTTGCATAGTAACCTCTTTCTCCGGTAGTACCGCTAATGTGGTTGTACAGATCAATGGGGACGATGAAATAATGTTATGAGAACGATCTAGGTAATGGACGCCGGCATCATGACCTACCTCTTTCTCGGGTGTATTTGCCAACTTCAATATACACATCAATGGGGACGATGAAATAAATTTTCTGAGGACAATCTAGGTAATGGACCCTGACAACATCACTTTTTTGAGAAGACATGAAATTTTGTATTATGTCACGTGATTGGTTCTCGACCAATAAAACTTCACAATCTAATACCATGGTATAACAAGAACATTTGTTACACTGCACTTCCGGCTCCAAAACGTCATCACTTACCAACGAGGTAAATGCAGGCCTGATACTCAACTGAAGCAATGCCCCCTGTTGCCCCTGGTCATTGCCTTGGTGCCCCTTGAAATGTTCAAGTAGAAATTGATATGTCTCTCACTGAGGTGCTCTGAAAAACTGCCCCGCCCTTAACGAGAACAAAGTATCTGGCCTGCATGTAACGTTCACAACCAACTATTTTTTTCTTATAAGAGGAAAGGATCCACACCTGTTTTTAATTTATAAATGTTGTAGCTACTGCAAGAATATTTTACAGCACTTGGCCACAGCTTCACATTTTGACAGGAGTAATTTTCTCGTACAGTTGTAGAGCTTTTTTTGTCTGTAGATGCGCTAATATAGTATATTTGTCCATGTTCTCCCCTGGTTTTTCTTCTCTTTGCCAACCCCCATTCACTGTGTTGCTGTCGACGTCTCGCTGTGCTTTTTAGCGCAAAGGCGTGTACAGCCGTTCAATGTCCCTGTCTGAGTCGCAGCTGCACTATTGGCAAAGAAATAGAAAGGTTTGAAAATATCAAGATTTTTTGCAATCGCACGTTGTTTGAGGAATGCCTGAATGAGTATGGACTGCCAAAGGAGACAAAAAAAAGTTTTAAAAGAATGACATTGTTGCACGGGTTTTTTATCATCACATCAGTTTCGCCTCAAAGATTCCCCCATATCTGGAGAAAAAAAAGTGGTTTTTAAAGTTTGCTGTGATTTTCATCAGAGAGTGGCTTCATGATTGTTGGTTTGCACCTGTTTTTTTTTTTCTTTTTTGCATATGGAACAGCTGTTTATTCTTTATGCTTTGTGCAATCATAGGTTATGATTGTGTTTTTTTGTCATGTTGGCTGATCGTGCACGTTTCTTGTGGATCACTGATACAACTTTGTTTACTTTTATTAACAACACTCTATGGATCGTAAACATTGCCATTGCTACCCCCAAATCCTCAAACATTGGTCCCTTTAAATAAAGATTAACCCACCTACTGTCGGACCATTCAATATCATCCACCATGGTTTTGAATGATAGGTGCAATATGATATCATGCAGTGAATGCATCTACACAGTACACAGTTAACCCTCCTACTGTCTGACCATTCAAATCATCCACTGTGGTTTTGAATGATGGATAAACTGCTAATCTGCAATATGATGGATGTGGTGAATGCATCTACACAGTAGACACCATGTACACAGTTCTGTGCACAGTGGTGCCACCATACACAACCAGTGCAGTTGAATGGTTTCAAATGGTTGGTCAACAACACTGGAAAATGTGACCAAGAGTAGGAGGGTTAAACACTCTTATTTGAACATCAAAATTCCCACCAGTCCTTTATTCTTCAGGATAGGCTGTGCAAGTCTTGTGCATTTTCAGATGTTGGGAATTGTTAAATTTGGAAGATTTGTTTAAGCAATTTCCATGGGAAATCAAGGTCCCCCCCCCAAAAAAAAAACTTTTATGGCCTATAATGTTTGCAGAACAAAAAATAACAATCTGTTGCCCATTTTGTTACTACAAAGTTTACGATTCACAAAGTGTTGCTGTTTGCTACAACCTCAATATAACCAGATTTTATACATCAGCCTCCATCTTGTGGTGGCCATCTTGGTCTGATTCCTTGATGATGGTAATATACTTCATTCGCCATCTAAGAAGAGTGCCAGTTTAATTATTTCAATGGGTCTATCCAAATTAACAGATGAAGGGCCTTTGCAAAACTTAGGCTCTGGCTATGGCTCTGGCTCTGACTCTGACTCTGGCTCTGGCTCTGGCACTGGCACTGGCTCCGTCAGTCATCAATTTTGGAGCAGTCTGCATTTTGCACAATGCTTCAACATCACACGGAGCCTGGAGTCCGAGCCTAGACGGAGGTTTGTAAAAAGCCCGAGATTATGACTGGCTTTATCACCAGTAGCCCCAGCCATTGCAAAATTATTGCTCAATTTATGGCTTAGATTGTATGAAAAAGAACAATGATCCAAGATGGCCGCTGCTTGAAAAAAATTGTATTCCACCTCATCTAACCATGACCTTTTTTTCAACTCTAACTTTTCTTCTGATTCTCGTTCCTTCATAACTTTCATTTTTCTTTCACATTTCAAGGTATATCAGTCACGTCAGCCATGGCGTAAGCCTAAGACTTTGGTTACCTTCACCCAATTCATAAAGCCGCTAAGCACAAATGAGTAGGGGACCAGTCAAAAACAATGTACATTAGATGCTACTTTGGCTGATCGGAACCTGTTTCTGCTAAGCAATTTTTTGTGTTTAGCAGCTCTGTGAAACTTGCTATCAGATTTGGCATTGAGCTATGAGAAAGAAGGAGAAAAAAGAAATATTTGGGCAGGGGTTGCAGGCTGGGGAAGTCCATTTGAATATTTAGTATAATTTGAATATTGGTTGCCTTTGTGAAGTGATCAATTTAGCATCAGTTGGTTTTTCATCTTTCAACTTTCTCATGCTATTCATCTTTACTCTGTCTCTCTATTATTTCTCAACATTCTGACTTCGATCTTTTTATCTGCCTCATTCCTTGTTGTTCTGGATTGTATTTTTCCTCCTAAATGTGTCTTCATATCACGTAAATATAATAATTAATCATGTCATATACATTTTAATTACATCTACTGCCATTAATATCTCTGCCCATAAACAAAATTACTTTTAAAAAAGTGATATTTTGTTTTGTAAACTCCAGGCATAGATTTGTTGTCTGAACCCAAAACCCCTTTAGTTTTGTTTTTACCATTAGCTGAGAGTTTAAATAAGAACAGTTGTGCTATGATGATATTATTGTCCCCAGCTGACGCCGAACGTTGTTCCAGGCTCAGTTATATCTTCACGATATCAAATATTGAGGAAATTGCAACATTTTCTGGGCAATGAAGTTCGTGTCAGAAACATTTTTCTGTACTAAAGAAAAAGAACCAGTAGAATGCAAGAGCTCAGTGGGGGACTTTAGAATGCTAAGTGGCAGCAGACTTACCTGGTAAACATTTCCGAGAACAGTAGATTTACCTGGTAAGTCTGCTGCCACCTAGTGTCCTCAAAAGTCTCTCATTCTTAACAGTGTCCCTTTTCAAAACCAGGGCGAAGCCCAATGCCGAAAGCACACATTTTCAAAATAACGACGTTGCCTGAGCTTTAACCGAAGCTGTAGTTTCAAAGAGGGTCGGTGTTTGCTGTGAACGCCGTCTAATTCAGGGGTCGATTTCACAAAGCATCAAGATTCATCTTAAGATGAATTGTCAGTATTACCTTAGTGATTTCCATTGTGACATCACACTTTGCTTAGCGACAAGACTGATTCACAGCGAAGATCACTCTTAGCTCTTTGATACAAAAAGTATCAATACCATGTGACATGCATGGATGTCAAAATTAACCAGATCAACCAATGGGAAAGCTGAAATTTGTCGTACAGCTAAAATGGCGACGCGCACGAATTGCTTCAAAGCAGATTATGCACAGATAACGACACACATGGCATTCTCAGAGTTCTATTTCTATGTTTTGAACACAAAACACCCAAGGGGACTGTTTGGGATTTACAAATAAGACATCTTCGCAATCAAAATCTAAGTTTTTCAAGAAATCCATGTACAGGTACAATGTACGATATCGCAAATGAATTTTTATTTTTTTTGCAAAAATGTCATTTTCTGGTACTGTTTCATGTTGGAGATTGTGATTTCAGGTTTAATTCATACAGGTTTAATTTCAGGTTTCCCGAAAAAGTCATGAAATCAAATTCATTTTCCTCATCTCCCTAGGAAAAACAAGGGAAAAACACTAGAATATATGACTAATATATATTAAAGTATAAAATGTTCCTAACTGAAAGTGTTAATGCAGTGTTTTTTTGGAAAAGGCAAGTCAAATTTGGATGAAATTCCCTTAAGAAATCAAAACAATTTGGAACATAGATTCTGGAAAACTTTATATTCGGGAAAAGTAATGGAACTTCCATGACTACTTCGGGAAGCTTTGGTAAGACTTCAGGTGCCTCCCCCATTGGCATTGCATCACATACCTACATACTAATGTGGCATGATGTGGAAACACAATGCATGAAAGATCAAACAAAACAATCAAACAATCAAATCAACAGTTATTTAACAACGGAATTAGAGGAAACTTTTTCACACTTTCATTGATCTGGTCTGGGATTCATATTTGCTCATTTTCTTACTCAAAGGTCCAGAAAATTGGTATACCATGTAAAAACAAATCAGGTAACCAGCCAAAGGACAGAGTAATGTACAGTTTTTTGGCTGGTTCCCTGTTATTGCTTAGCCTTTTAACATGTTAAGCAACATGTTTTGATAAATATCTTTAAATTCAAATTGGGAAAAGGTTGAAGAAGGTAAAAGCACCCTTTTTTTTAATACTCTCGTTTCTGGTAATTCATTTGTATGATTAGCCTGCCGCCAAAACTACAGAGGAAGGAGCTGATGAGCAGCAGACCCAACCCAGAGCGACCCCACTGTCGCCACGGTCACAGCAGTTAGAGAAGATTGCTGCTGCCATCACCGCGCAAGGGAATGAACAAGAACAGCGGAGGTACTGTGGGAAAAATGGTCTGGTTTGAACCAGATTGAACTGGTTTAGTCAGGTTATTTTAATATGGGATAAGGGAAGCTGGATTGAACTGGTTTGATCTAGTTTCTCTAACAAACAAAAATGCTGGATTGAACTAGTTCAGTCAGGTTCTTGACAGTATAAGAGAAACTGGATTGAACCGGTTTTGTGTGATTTCTGACCAGGCAGGTTAAACTGGATTGGACAGGTTTAAACTTAAAATGTAACACAAAAGAACATGAAGAAACCTTTATGGAACCAGTTCCAATTTGGTTTTGTCTAGATTCATATATGATCGATAAGAAACATGGTTATATAAATTGATGCATTCCTTAAATGCCGCTTCCCAGGTTGTATCATAAACTTGGTTGTTATCCCTGGTTATTCGACAGTTTAAGGTTGAATGGCTTCTGACTGGCACCCCTGAATAAAGACATTGACAAATTTAATAGGGAAGCTGCCATCATTACGGCTAGATAGCTCAGTTGGTAGAGCGCTTGCACGTTAATCTGAAGGTCTCAGGTTCAGATCCTGTTCTAGTTAATTTTTCTTTGTTTACCGCAAAATTTATTAAAAATAATTGGATAACTCAACGTAGTGAACTGAAGGCTTCAAGTCTTAACCTTAAACTTTTCTTAAAATAACGGTCTTCTATTTCTACCTCTTCCCTTCTCCCCAGGGGCTCGCTCGACAGTACTCACAGTACCCCAAGCCCTCAGTCCAGCAACAACAGTAGCCAAGACTCGCTCCACAAGCAGCAGGCCAAGAGGCCCGGTCTCAAGGGGTCACTAGGTAGGTTTTTTGGGAAGAGAGACAAGGCCGGATCGCTACGGAGAGGAAGGGAAGGCAATTACGGCGAGAGCGAGAAAGGTAAACAAACAAGTAAACGAGCAACTACAAAATCACGATCACCCTTTTGACATTTCTTCTACCCAAATCAGGGATTCCAAAGTGAATGAAAAATCAGTCGAACTTAAAAGGCAAAATCGTATTTGTAAAAACAAATTCTGAGATTTCAGGGGGGAAAAGGTGCTTCTGAGTCGTCTTTCCTAACCCTCCCTGAGTAACATCACAAAAGTTCAAAGGTCACCAATGTAAAGTTGAAAAATTATAAAATCTAAACTACAAAAGGTCATCAATTTCTAACTTCAAAGATCATCCATTTATAAAGTTCAAAGGTCATCATTCATTCCTTTTTTAATTTGGAGTATGGTAACGTGACGCTGTCTCTATCTCTTAGCAAAATGGTTCCAATGGAGAAAAGTTGATGTTTGTAAAGTTCACAACGAAAATTTGTAAAAATCTAATGAGAAAATCTTGCTCCAACTTTCAAAAAGAAGAACTATCAAATAAGTTTTTTATTGAAGTGCAAGTGCTGTATTGGAGGAATTTACCACTGATTGTTTTGTCATTTTCTGTACAACTAGACTTCTACCCAATCAAAATTATTTTTAATTATTATTTTGTTTTCAAAAGTGAAAAAAAACAAGTAAATATACAAAAAAAAATAGCAAGCTATTAGAGAAATTGAAATACAAAAGAGAAGGGGAAAAAAAAGACGTTTGTTAAAAAACAAAAAAATTATAGAAGTAATTTTTTTTCCTAAATAAGGAGCTATTAAAGTAATTGAAATACATGGAGGAAACAAAAAAAGGAGAAGGGTAAAAAGATGTTTACATTGAAAATATACATATGCAGAGTCTGATGAATTTTGAAGTTTTTTTTTTTTTTTTTGGGGGGGGGGGGGGGATGGAATGAAACCTTCACCAAACTTTTCTCCGACTGGATCAGTCTTCCACTAATTTGATCTGACATACTCTGCCTCCATCCCACAATAGTTCACACATTCTAACTAACCCCACTCACCACTGATTCATTACTAACTTAGATATCATCCTAACCATACAACCTTACCCACCACACTAACATCAAGTTTTTTTTTTAAATGGCAACTAAAAGCATGTTATTTTGCTAGAAAATACTCACATTGTTTTCTTGATTAGCTTATTTTCGTATATTGGTGTTTAACAGCGCAACTAGAGTGTTATAAATTAGAGTTACGAAGATGTAGTATTTTGTTTCGTTTGAGAGTTTTTTTTTGTTTGTAAACTTTGGCGACCATTTTGTACGGGTGGTCCTGGACATTAATTTAAAGAAATCGTCTTTCTGCCATAATTAATCACAGACTCGGTTATTAAGTAATGTAGGAAAGAAAACAAGGTTTGGGTTGTCAAGTAGATCGCAGTATTTTAATAGTGAAGAGCAAAGTGAAGACCAGAACACCACATGTGGTATGCCAATCATTGGCAGACTTTGGAACACTAGGTGGCAGCAGACTTACCAGGTAATTTTCCATCGTTTGTGTAGTTCTGAGCATGTGCACATTTCCTGGAACAATGGATTTACCTGGTAAGTCTGCTGCCACCTAGTGTCCTCAGAAGTCTCCCATTGGTCTGCCTCACATTGATTACAGAATGAAAGCATGAGAAAGAAAAGAAATTTCAAAAATGAATCTTTCTACCTCAATGAAATTTTGTACACATTTTGCATTTTGAAAGGAAGATATCCTTGTCCTCCGAAGACTCTATCTTGTGTCTTTGACAATTTCAATAATTTGTTTTCACCTATTAAGAATTATCTTTTGCACTGATGGCTGGCCATAGTTTGCCCACAACGGTTTGGCGATATATATTGCAGAGACGTCACGAAGGAACTGTCTTTAACTGTTTATCAATTGGCAGCCATCTTTATTTAGTTCACTGTAGGCCAAACACAAAGACATGATTTAGGAATTGTGAAAGGGGCAAGGCTGAGTAAATCCCCTGGTCAAATATCACAATGAAATTTGTAGCGCAGTCTTGGGCTTGTGACAAAGGAATCCAAAACCTTTCCAGTCAACATTTTGACCTAAAACTCTATCTAACAAGGTGAATAGAAATTAGAACAGAAAGCTACTGGTTTATCCTGGGACTTTGTTTCTCGGTTACTCAAACAGTAAACTCTGAGTTTATGAGGGTTGTCAAACAAAATTGTGTAAATTTAAACACTTTCCGACGAAACAAATCTTTTAAACTAAGGGCTGCTCAATAATTATTGCAAAGGCTTTTCAAAGTGATGTGTAATACTTGCACGAGAAAGTTCAAGACTTCTTGAAAATTAAATTTGAAATTTGATAATAGTTTAGCAGGCCTCGATTTTAAGAAAAACGGGGGCAGGCCTTTGCTGGCCAATTCAGAGAAATTGTACAAGGGCATGCTGGCCAAGTTGGTAGTGACAGTGCAATTTTTCTGAAGGGCATGCTGGCCAACTCGACAGGGCATGAGGCCAATGGCCTCGGTGGCCTCGGTTAAGATCAAGGCCTGGTTTAGTTATGGTTTATCTTTTACGAAAAAAGAAGTAGTGGTGTGATATTTTGACACTCACAGAGTCTTTCTCATAGGTGTTCGATATGGAGTACTTAATGCTCTTTAGTTTGAGGGATAAAACAAGATACTTTGATCATAATGTTGGCTGAATCATTTGCAAGCTTTAGGCTGGAAAATTTGTGCACCATTTTGTTGCTTATTCTGAAGCAAGATTTTTGTGGTTTTTTTTTAGAGGAAATGAAGTTGATTTTGATGTCATTTTTTTGTTGGTTGGTCTTTGCAGTTTTAAATTTTACTTTGTTTTGTGGTTCATTGTGTATTTATGAATGAATTTTGATTTGGGGCTTTGTGTTGGCACAACGCCAAGCCTTGTGCATGGTTGTGATGAGTTGGCATAGTGCCAGGGGACACCTGCCTGACTGCATGAAATGAGTTGTCATGGTTACAGGAGAAAATGGCCGCTTGATGCTGAGTTGAGCTTGAAATGGAAAAATGCAATACCCTGATCCCACCAGATGAGTTTGAAATCATCAAAGCTTTTATTGTTATTCGTTGTTGACAGGTCAACTTTTTTTTCCAAACACAAATCAAATCAATGACAGTCTACATCCCACAAAATAACTTTATTGCAAGATATTGACCTTTTTTGGGGTCACTTGTTAGGATTTTATTGTTTTAGAATTGATTGCGTATAAGTATATGCAGCACCTAAAACGGAATGATCTTGGTATGGATTTTGCCAAATGTGAACATTTTCAAGTAGAGACTGAAAACTCATTTGTACTCTTTAGCATTTTCTATGTAGTATATTTTTGTCAACACACCTTTAAATATATTTTTTACGGATACCTGCGCTATAGGCCTATAAATTGTTTTGATTGATTGATTGATATTCAGTAGTAAGAATAATTTGATTTGTAAAATTACAACAGCATAGATGGTGAAAAATGAATTAATTATTTGATGAAGAAAATATAAGTTAAAAATAAGCTTTCAGAAACTGCTTTACCAACTGAAAGGACCCGTAGAGATTGCAAAGGAGAAATTTAAACATGTTACACTAAGTGGAAATTTGGAGAGGACCAGTCTGTGGGTAAAGACATTAGATGATATTTTGGCTGGTACCCTTTTTCTGCCAAGCAAAACTTTCTGTGCGAACCAATTTGTGTAGAGGCAACTCTCTGAAGTAAAGTTTTGTATGCAGAGCCCAATGTCATAAAGCTGTTTGACAGAAAATGGTGCTAAGCAAAAGAATAGCAGTGAACCAGTCACAAACAGTATACATTACATGGTATTTTGGCGGGTGACCTGTTTCTGCTGAGCAAGATTTTATCTGTGCTAATCAGTTTTTTGAAACACAGAGATAATGTGCGGTCTTAATTATTTAAGATTGTTGTTGCAAACTGCCCACCAGCAAAAGGACCAACAAAAAATACTATGGTCCAAGGGTTTTCCCTGATTTTTTTTCTTCTTTTTTTCAGATTTGCTATAATTTTGAAATGGAGTGTCAATATTACTCACTTACAATAATTTTACATTTCCCAGCAAATTCACAGTTAAATTTCTAATGGTGGAAAAATCCTGGGGAATAGCCATACCCCGGGAAATAGCACCCCCTGCTTGGAAGTAGGGTGAAGCAAGACAACCTTCAGTTTAACACACTGAGTGTTCATTGTTCCCAGGAAAATTGCATAAAAAAGAAATGTAGATGGGTTTGGTGGTGGGGTCAAAGATCCCCAGGAATTTGGTCAGTAGTGTGAACAGGGCTGAATGGAAAGCTAAGATAGGTTGTCCCAAATTCAATCCAAATGATACCTGTGTGCCTGTCGGTTTAAAACGATATTTTGGCGAGTAGCTTTGGTTTTGACGATTTATTTGTAACTTTGGTTGATATTGTACACGCATTATTAAAGCATCAATGTAACTGCTGTACCTGCTTGATATGTGCCCGTCCTCCCCCTCAGCTAGCCTTGATTTCAGGCTGTTTAAAAGCTATCCTCCGCCCAAAACCTTCTGTACTGCACGCTTCCCCCTGAGAAACCCTCACGGCCGAAACTGAAAACTTGATGAAGCATTTTTTTTCTGTGCAATTGTGTGCATGTAAAGAAGTGCCTGTGTAACTTCTACATTGAAACTGTGTTTTTCTCGTTTTATCGTTGAAGAGATAGCGACAGCCCATTTGACCATTATCATAGTGCAGACATCTTGTTCTTTTTTCCCCCCACTCAAATTGAATGATACCAAAATGAAGCTGTGAAGGATATCAATGTGGTCTCCTGTTTTGCGTGAGGAGAATCGGCACTCTTTATTGCTGTAGTATTCAGGGACCCAGACAGCGGTCTAAGCAGCATGATAAATGTCAAAACAAAACGAATAAAAAAAAACACCCTGAAATACAACCAAGCATGCCTTCTTATTCAGATCTAAAAACCTGAATAAAAACAGATATTCTGAATCTTTCCCATGCCATTATTCTCAGTTGAACTTTGACCCTCCTGTTTCTACTTCCAACTGCCCAAGAATTTGACTTAAAAACCAAACTTCAAATCTTGTTTTTGTCCAACCCTCGTAGATGTAATGATCAGCGATCATTTGCCCCCTTCCCCTTATGTACCCAGTATGACCTCTGACTCCAACTTTGACCCCAAACTTGACCCGTCTGACCCTCCCCCTTCATCTGGACTCGTTGCCTGATTATATTCCATCTTGAAGCCTTTCTCGCCTCAATGAGAACTCGCCTGTATTTGCCTTTCTTTCATATTTCATCTGAACATGTCTGGTCTGGTTCCATCTGGCATAAACTAGATGGAGCCGGTTACAGCTGGTTTGTACTGGATCCAAAGTTTCATTTAAAAAACACCTGTTTGTATTGGAAAACAAAATGGTCAATTTAATCCAAGTTACTGAAGACAAACAAGAAAGAAAACAAGTTCTGCACACTAGAACCAGTTTGAACCAGTGAGAACTGGTGCAAACCAGTTCTGGCCAGTTTGTTCACATTTCTTTGCATGAGTAACATTTCTTTCCCTCTCTATGACATCTACTCTTCCAGTTTCACCATCTCCTCATCTCAAACTGTAAGACGATCCATTTAAACACTCTCGAATTGTTTTTACCAAGATGAAGGTATGACTATATTTGAGCCAACGATTAACACAAGTCGTCCACCGACTTTCAAAAAGGTTGGACCTGTACTGAAATCAATTATGTCTGCTTATTTGAAGAGATTGAAACGACAGTTTTGAAGATATTTTCTGTAAATATCGCAGGTATTTTCTGTTAATGATGTACTGTTTTATGAAGATCGTGAAGTGAATGAGTTTGCCAAAAGTGGTCGTAGGGTGGAGGGGGTTGATTAAGGTGGGGAAAGGGTAAAGTATGAAGGTTACTTTATAAGAAAATAGACACTTAATCAGAAATGAGTATGAACCTAAAATTTTACTGTTTCACTGCCTTGCTGAGTGAATTGGAGTCTTTTTCAGTTTTTTCCAAAAAGAGTTTGGTAACTTCCTAACACAAATACATTGTCACTAAAAGTTTTTACTTCTTTTACTAACAGTTGTTGGAAAGCTGAAAGGCATGCTCTCAAAATATATTGTTGATCGAAAAAAAGTTGTATATTTTTATTTATTTATTTATTTATTTTTTTTTGCAGGGGTGGGGTGTGTGTCTTGTTTGAACATTTTTAACAACTCTTGGAAATGAAATAGTTTTTAGTAAATTTTATTTTAAAATTGTTTTATAAGTTTAATATGAAGTCATTTTCTTACCATTTTCATTCTCATTTTCTTCCATTCATGGTTTTATTTTCCCTCCATAAATCTCCCTCCCCCCTCCTGAACTTTCCCCTCTCCATCTTTTGCCCCCCCCCCTCCGCCATGCCCATGTAAACGGCAAAATATTTGCAAACAACTCTTTGTATTCCTGCAACTTGCTCCCCCATACCAATCGTCTACCCAACAATGCTATAAATTCAATAATTTCCATGAATCCCATTGACCTCTCCATACCTTTTATACCATTGACCTTTGTCCTGTTTTGACCTCAACCTTCCTTTTCCATAACCCTAACTCCAACTGTACCAACAATTGGGTACAATTGTGAACATATGTGCAATCTAAATAACCATACTTGACCTCTTGTCCCATTTGACCTTTGACCGCAATGACCCCTCACCGCAAATGACCTGATCCTTAACTCTAACCCTTCCAAAAAAAAAAATCAAAAAATCACTACAAATTTCCTCCACTGCAAAAAAACCCTGTCTCTCCCCTCTTTATCACACGACCCCCAAAACGACCTTTCCCACAATGCAGCTGTAATGCTGTGGAAGCGATATGAAGGTACTCATATGGAACTCCCATAATTCACTGGTCATGTTTTTCGGCCATTTTTATTTGTGCATTGTCTCGCAGCTGTTGTTATGCAAATTATGTTTAGATGCATGATAAAAAAAAAGCAGAGCTCATTCTTTTGCACTGTTTATTCTCATTAAGCTCTAAATATTTGTAGCCGGTAGTCGGTACCACGTGGAACCGTTGAATTCACGTGATTATAAAAGAATTAAGGAATGTCAGCTTCAGCCAATCTAAAGAATTGAACAACACTGTCATCGTCGGCTCAGGACTAAAAGGTCATTAGTGCGGTTTGTATGGAGTTCATAAAATGGAGTTTTCATATTTTGGAGCTCCTAGTAAATGGAGTTTTTGGATCATGAGTAGTCTCCAAAGTAATTACGGTAATTGTTTGGCAAAAAGAAACATTCAGTTTCTAACAAAAACATTTATTTGTAGATTTAGATTTTTTATTTTTTTTTTCAAAATTTATACGCATTTTTCACTGCATGCCCTTTTGATCCTACGGATATGTTATTGGCCCAATGACCAGGTCATTAATGTAAAGTGCATTGAAACATTATTGTGAAATGTGCTATACATGTACAAGAACTAGTTCCTATTATTGTAATATGAAATTGCAACTAATGACCTTATAGCTTTGAGACGACGATATTATTGTTCAAACTTGACGTACAAGTTACGTTTGTTTTAGGGAGATCCACAATTTTGTTTTGTTTTTTGTTAGGGGGTGCGGGGGGGGGGGGGGGGCGGGGGCTACTTCAGCATTGGAAAATTAGTTTTGGGAAAAGTTCCAACAGCTGGTTAAAGTAACATTTATTTGTTTTCATTTAAATAGTTATTTAAGAAAATGGTCATTCTGTTTTGAAACGGCAGCAAAATATTTTAGGAATTGTTTGCAAGAGTAGTTGAGCATTACCAAACCAGTAGAGTTGCACAATTTTTGAAAGTTGCCTTACAATATGATTTTGTTTTGTGAGGGAAAGCGTCAAATTGAAACATGCTTCAATGTTTTGCTATGGGGGTTTTCATGTGTGTGTTTTTTTTTATTTTAGTTTGTTTATTTTTTATTTTTTTTAAATTTATATTAAAACTAGTAGGGTGATGGCCTTAGCTTTCGATCCAAACCGGACCTTCGTCAGAGGCATAGACAAGCAACGACATAAAAACTGATCCATTTATTTAAAAACAAGGGAGTATGAAATTAATTAAGGGAAGGGATCCAGAAATAAGCGGGAAAACGATAGCCAATCACATATATATATATATATTTTTTGGAGGGTGGGGGGTTCCTCTACTTCAGCTTTGGAAAAATTGTTGGAACTGCTTTAAAAAGTGGATTAAAGTAACATTTGCACAGTCTGATATTGGATATTCCTTTAAGAAAATCAGGGCTATCTTTTGAAGAAAATAAATTGTTTGTGCGATTCGTTCGTGACAGATTTGCCACTCAAGTTGTAGAAAACATTTATCATGTAGTTGTTAGTAATTGACTTATCTATCATTATTAAATGACAAAAAGGTCAACCCGTTGCCATTTATTGAGTAGTTTAATAGACGTAGAATAGCTCAAATGTTGGCGGCATGTTGTTTAACCAACATTTTTGTCTAATTTGTAGAAACAAATTAATTTCAAATTTGCCTTTTCGTTGTGCACCACTAATAAATGTGGACATAAGTTATTAACACATTATTACTTTGCTTCTTATTATTGATTTATATATTATGGACTTTAGCTTTGTACGTGGGGCGTGTTTTGGAGTCTGTGATCAGAAACATGCCTCTGACCTGAACAAAATCATTGACCAAAACAGCTGTGGCGAGATTCGGAGTTCTCAGAGCAGCACTTCTTGAAAAATGGAAGCTGTCTGAACAGTGATAAATTCCTTGATATTGAACTTGGGTCGTTTCACCAGATTGGGACATTGTGTTACATCTGTGTGACATTTGTTCTCGACTCAAATTATTTCATGTAACATTTGCCTTTGAGTGTTAAAGTGTTTGTTCAAGTTTTAAATTGTTTAAAATGACCCACTTAGGGCCTTGTCATACCAGGCCATTTTTACAGGCAACTTAGAGGTAGCGTAGAGCAAGTTTGGGTGGGTGACTAGAGTTGACTTAACCATAGTCGATCTAGATGTCAGCCGGACACTTCTTCGGTTTGACGAGCTTAGTCCAACTGGATCAACCTAGCCGCCTCACAGCACTGTTTCTCTTTTCAAATTTGCAATTTACGTCGCAATTCAAGAGTAGTAATAATAACGGAAGATTTTGATCAATATGACAATAATGTATCTTTGCAGTGAGATCTGAAATAGAGAAAATAATACAAAATAATAGAAAATGAAACTGACGTGGCAACAATTTGCTTCGTTAACATCTACATTGACTGCATTGTCCGCTCAAAAAAATAAAATAATAATACGTTGGCTATTTTGACTATTTGATTGACTAGATGTGTTTGAGTGAAAAATTGACAATTAAATCACAAATTGAAGAAAGGTCGGCACCCGAACTTGCTCCTAGCTGCACAGCATGCAAAAGGAACACGTTGGTAGCACGAGACGTTTTTCTTCTGTCTTTCCATCCACAAGAAAAAGGTTAAACTTGAAGTGTGGACGCCCTTTCTTCTTTGAGATTGCCAGGAACCAGTTGGCCATAAATTGCTGTTTGTAACATTGGCCCTAACCTTATCAAATTGGTTATCATTATTGGCTTGTTATGCTCCAACATTAATTTCAAAACAACTTTTTATCAAAAACTTTTGGAACTTTGTAAATTCCTAAAACCAAGCCTAACTGACTAACTGAACTTATGAAAATGCTTTGAAAATTACCAAATCCCAAAGTTGTTTCTGGTCAGTGTCGCCAAAATACACCCTTGTACAAGATATTAACTCAGACAATCATTTCACTAATCACAAACAAAACCAAGAAACTGACAATTTTATGCGCTTCATACAATTTGTTTAAAAACAAAGGTCAAATATTTGCTAGACCCATAGAGTTATATATAAGAACTAGAGGGCGTACAAACCATGCGACACGGCCCAACAAGGAGCATTTTTGTCCATTGAGAAAATGGCAAGGACCATTCATTTACTCTGGTCACTTCTCAGTTAACACAGCAAATATTTTCTAAGTGGACATTCGTATGCAATTGACCCATATGGATTTTCGTCCATGGTGGGTCAGCGGAGTTCGGTGCGTGACATCGCGAGTGCTCCCTCTAGTTCTTATATATAACTCTAAGGTTAGACCCCAGCCTTACTGAAGCCATCGTTTTTTACTGTTTAAAATCAATGTGACCAAACTGAGACTCGTAAACAAGTAGACTGGTGCTTTTTATTTATCCGACTGTAAACAAATCCAAGTAGTCAGGGAACCTGACAAAAATGGCAGCATTTTGCTTAAAATACTTTAGGTAGACAAGAATTACTTGCAACCAGTTTTTAAATGTTGTTTGCTGTTTACAAAAAATAAAAAAATTAAGATTCTAATTGGTCAGCATATTTTCTGATTTGTGAATCTTCTGATTGAAATAAATTCGATATTTTGATTTAAGATGTAAACGATTGAATGTTTCGTTCTACGTTTTCCCTCCACTAGCCCAGTACATGGATGATGCCACGTCCCAGGACTCACTCAACGTCAGTTCTGGCAACCAACAGAGAGACTTTGACCGAAGGAAGAAGAAAAAGTGAGTGCCCAACGTTTATTTTTAAGAACAATCAGATCTCTCTTCATCAATGAACTTGAAAAATATTACCATGATTTGATGATGGCTAAACTAGCGATTAATATTGGATTGATTGATTGATTGATTGTGTCTGATCATCATCGAAAAAATTGTTGATGTACATGTACAAGTTGAGGGCAAGTGCGCAAGTCGTCACCGTTTTCACAAACAGCCACTTATCTTTAAATCCCATGTTCAAAGAGGCGATTTTTCGTTTTCACAAACAGCCTCTTATCTTGAATTAATATTTAATCATAATTTAGCATTTCTCCATATAAATAATATGATTCTATAGGTACGATTATGTACTTGAGTATCATTTAACATCGCATTGATGAAAAATAGTACTTATTTTACCTGTGGAATGACGTTTTAAACGCAAACAAAACTTCAACGTTGATTATCTCAAAAACGTTATTCTTGCGCACATAAAGATACATGGCTGTTCGTAAAAACGGTGAAGAAGTTGTCAAAGTTTTTAATTTATTTTCTTTATTAAAGACATGAACTTTTAGCTGAGGCCATCAAAGCAGGCACCCCCTTTGCCCTGTGGAATGGTCCAACCGTCGTCGCTTGGCTTGAGCTGTGGGTTGGCATGCCGGCGTGGTACGTCGCAGCATGTCGTGCTAACGTTAAGAGTGGGGCCATCATGTCTGCCCTGTCTGATACGGAAATACAGAGAGAGATCGGGATCAGTAATCCATTACATCGGCTCAAGTTGAGATTAGCCATCCAGGAGATGGTTAGCCTGACAAGTCCATCGGCGCCACCAACGTCAAGAACAGTAAGTTTAACTTAAAACCTTGGACAGACCACACACCAGTCTTTTAGAGCTGTAGGCACAGAACTTGGCTTAGCATGAAAAAAAAAAATGCTTAAAAGAAATGTAAAAAAAAAATGCTTAAAAGAAAGATGTGTAAATTGCATTTGTGACAGTCTCTTGCAATTTTTTTCCTGAGCCTTTAAAGACCATAGTGGTTTGTAGTAAAAAGCCTGTAGTTGCCGCAAGATTTAACCTTAAACCAAACAAAAGTTGTATTTCTAAAATTAGTTTTCTTGGTGCCAGCCTTAGGATGAAGCATTTTTGGTTGAGTGTCTTGCTGAAGGGACACAATTACCCTGACTGCCATCTGAACCCAAACTCTTGACAAAACCAGGATCCAATTTCATGACTCTGCTTTCCGCAGAATTTTGCTTGTACGGCCCACAGAATCACGCACTTTCAGGGTGCTGTAAGCGCAGAATTTTCTGCAGAGCCATGATATTGGGACAAGAACCTGCATCTGACATACACTGCTCAGTCACGACATCCTAAACATATATTTATGTTTATGTTTATTACATTTCTCAGGACAGTATGAAATACAAGTACATATATACAAGTATATAAATGACAAATGTAAAAATGCTTTGTTTCTGATCAGCAGAGTGTGGGTTTGAGTCCCGGTCGTGACACTTGTGTCCTGAACATGCTGAAGCAAGACACTTAACCATTATTTCTGTGTTGTGTAATGCACATAAACGAACCCAGTGATCTTATCGCAAAGAGAAGAGGTTCGCTCTGGTGCTTCTGGTCTGATCAGCTGCAGATTGCACCAAAGCACTCCTAAACCGCTTTTGTTGCTATGTAAAGGAACAGGTTTCATACTTCAAAACGTAACACCGCAAACCTTGCAGGAAAAACTACTGAGCCCTTTGGGACACCCATCGGGTGTGATAAAGCGATATAGAAGAACTACGTATTATTGTTATTATTAACATCTACAAGAAAGGAAAAGTTGAACCAGCCAGAGCCCTATGAATCACCGAAGGGAAACAAAGATAAATAAATGCTAATTTTTTTTTTCTCCAACAATATCAGACTCTAGCCTTCGGTGAGATGAACCATGAGTGGATAGGGAATGAATGGCTACCCAGTATAGGACTACCGCAGTATCGATCTACCTTCATGGAATGTTTAGTCGATGCTAGAATGTTGGACCACCTCAATAAGAAAGATATGAGAGGCCAACTTAAAATGGTCGACAATTTCCACAGGTGAGGAAGTACATGCACACACACACACATTTTCTTTTGAACACCTAGTTGTGGGGACTCCCTATTGCTGTTATATCATTTCCTTTTCCATTGAATTACCTTGTGGGAACTGGGTTTGACAACAAAAAATGTTGTGGGGACCTTTGTTCCTTTGTATAAATGTCCCCACAACGGTGTGTTTGCCTACCCACACCCACACACACAAATTATACTTAACTTGGGCTCTCTTGGTCTGATTTCAGAATTATCAATGTTTACAAATTTTTCAAATTTTCTTTAAAAAAAATGTTGGTGGGTGGGTCAATTGAAAATCGATATTTGATTTTTGGATATATCGGGAGACATTTGAGATGTATGCAGGTGCCCCAGTGAGCGGTCCTATTGTATGGTTGTTCATATTGTTGTTATATCTTTCTGGTAATGAAACCAAGGAACTCTGAAAAATGACTAGCACTGTGACCCAAAGGCCTGAAGAAACCTGTGTTATGACAATAATAATAATGCCAAATTTATATAACGCTAAATCCTTTTGTTAAAAAGCTCCCAGGCGCTTTACAAAAAGTCAATAAAAGACATAAACAATCACAGTTCCACTCAATAGACCTTATGCACATGACGTCATTTGAGTAGGGCGCCCTCGTCTAGAGGTCAAAATGAGGTTGTTCATTGGCCAATCCTGTGCGCTGCGCATACAAATCTCTGCGTTTCCATTGTTTTATCATCGATTTACCTCTAAGATGGCGGCGTGATGACGTCAATGCATAAGGTCTATAATAGGACTATGGTAAGAAACACAAAATGGGATCACCTGCATCTTGTCCAAAAGGAAAATATACAGTCAGTAAAAGATAAACGATAAAAATGAATATGGATAAGTAAAAGAATGAACGAGAGCCTAGACCTGCTAGGAATACTCAAACTACCACTCCCATCCATGAAGAGCCATATACATGTAGTATAGTAAAATACAATAATGTTTAGAAAAGATGATGAAGAAACGTTCAGTGTTTTACGTGGGACAAAACCCCCCCCCCAAAAAAAAAAAAAAAAAAAAAAAATGCGGAAAAACCCAGGTAACTAGGTAGGAACTGAAAACATAATCCACACGTAGTTCTCCAGGGAAGAATATTCTTAATTTAGTCTTTTTCTTGTGTTTTTGAATAAAGAACCAGCTTCCAGTACGGGATTTTGTGTCTGAAGAAAGTGAACTACGACACGAATGAGCTTCAACGAAGAAGAGATCAGAGTGCTAATGAAATAAAAGGTGAGTGGTACCCAGACCTGTCACCATAAACCACTTAATAGTCAACTACATGTGCCCAGACTAATTTTTTGAATCTAGCCTCATTCTGATTCTGTTATTGGCCATGTTCTGAAGTGATGGCCTCGGTAATGGCTATGGCTGGGTTTGGCTATGGCTGTGTATGGCTATGGCTGGGTATGGCTATGGCTGGGTCGCTGAAAAGACCCTCAATAATGTCACCGCTGCCAATAGGCCTTATTTTTGACTGCAAGAGGGCGCCCTTTAGGGTAGATTGGGAGTCGGACTATAAAAAAAGAGTCCATACACCGATGTGTGTTAAGCACTGTATACTCAGTACTTTCCCGAGTCCATACACCGATGTGTGTTAAGCACTGTATACTCAGTACTTTCCCGAGTCCATACACTGATGTGTGTTAAGCACTGTATACTCAGTACTTTCCCGAGTCCATACACCGCTGTGTGTTAAGCACTGTATACTCAGTACTTTCCCGAGTGCATACACCGATGTGCGTTAAGCACTGTGTGCTCAGTATTTTCCCTGAGTCCTGTGAAGAAAAAAAATCACAGGCATATTCCACGGGTGGGCTTCGAACCCATGACCCCTGCTATTCTGGAGAAGATGTCTTACCAACTAGACTACCGATATTGCCCAGCAACTAGAGCCAGTTCGAATCGTATTAGCAGCGGGTACCGCAACCATTATAATAGGTCTATTGTAAATTTTTTGTTTTTGCATCACGGATAAGAATATTGTTTGTGTTTCTGCCCAAACTTGCTTATTATTCTTGTTAATATTATGTCCGTCTGTAATGTATAGCTAAGGAAATCTTCTAATGTTATCTTTCTAGACGTACTAGTATGGAGCAACGACCGCGTCATCAAGTGGATTGTCTCCATCGGTCTCAGGGAGTTTGCCAACAACCTCATTGAGAGTGGCGTCCACGGGGCTCTGATCTCTCTAGATGAGACATTTGACCACCAGGCCCTGGCTTTGGCTCTACAGATCCCGACTCAGAATACTCAAGGGAGGCAGCTGCTGGAGAGAGAGTACTACAATCTTCTGGCTGTAGGAACGGAGAGACGGATGGAAGATGTGAGTAATGTTTCTCTACTCTTAAATTGTCTGACAGCAATCCTAGTATCCATGTAGGCCTTATTTTTGAAAGAAAGAGGGCGCCCTTTTGGGTAGACTGAGGGTCAAACTAGACGCAGACTTCTAATAAAGCATTTAATAGACAACTTTTGAGGTTTTTTTATTGACAGTTTTACAATGTAATCAGTGTAAAATAATTGTTTGGAAAATTTATGTTTTTAATGTTTTGAAACATTTTTGTACTTTCAAAATGGAATTTAGTATTGCGCCCTCTTGCTGTCAAAAATACAGCCTGTTGCTCCTGTTTCTATTTCTATGCTGGTACTTGTTGAAAGCCTGTTCAGCTAGTTAACAAGGATTGTGGTTTGGTGCCTTGAATGGTGGACACTTAATAATAATTTGGGAGGCTAGTCATTCAAACTGGCAGCAGAGAAGCTGAATTGTGAAGGACATAGCTACAACAAGTTAGAGCAGCAGGACTTCAAGGTTCCCTTTGGCAGCCAGCCACATCAACCCATATATGACCATGGAGCACGGCCTGAGATCGAAAGTGTTTGATTTTTCCGGAGGGAGGAAAACATGAGAGCCCAGAGAAAAATCCTTGTGGCATAGGAGAGATCTAATGCACAACTCTACTTACAGACGGCCCTAGCTGGGAATCGAACCAGGGCCACAGTGGTGAGAGGCCAGCACTAGCCACGCATGCCACCACAATTTATGTTTTGCAAGTAAAAAGCATGTGACTTAAGGTAGTGATGGCTTCCATTGAACTGTGCCACTGGGGCAGCTTAATGATGTTCTGGGGGAGCACATACGAGTCACATAGAGTTCTTGGGCAAGAAGCTTTGTATCTAGCTGTCAGATCTGTGTTGTTGCTTTTGGCGGGCTCTGCGGTGTCTTGGCTAAATATAGTCTGGGACTGGTATGGCAGTTTGCTTGTTGATGGCTTTGTAGAGCAGTGTTAAGCAGGCTGGCCTGCGTCTCTCCTCCAAAAAGTGCTCCTGGACTATGTGCCTTCCCCCTTAAAATCAGTAATATTAACCAGTTATTATCTCGTTGTATCCATCGCCTCGTTTACAGGACGCAAGCAGCCGATTTAAACGCGGCCCCTCATGGAGGAAGAAAATCTTCAAACCAAAAGATGGCGCTTCCCCTAAGGGGAAGGACACAGCAGCCGCCACATCTCAAGATTCCCCCGCACCGGGATCGCCGAGTCAACGGTCAAATGCAGCTCAAATGCCTCAGGGTCAGGGGTCAACGGCGGGGGATGGGCCGGGAATGAGGACGTATTCCTGTTGACACCAGGAATAGTAACAACTCAAATCTCAGGTAGGAAATTGGCAGGTATTGGCAGGTAGGAAATTGGCTGGAATTTTCAGGTAGGAAATTGGCTGGAACTGGCAGATAGGAAATTGGCTGGAATTGGCAGGTAGGAAATTGGCTGGAATTGGCAGGTAGGAAATTGGCTGGAATCGGCAGGTAGGAAGTTGATTGGTACTGGCAGGTTGGAAATTGGCTGGAATTGGCAGGTGGGAAAGTGGCTGAAGTTAACAGGTAGGAAATTGGCTGGAATTGGCAGGTAGGAAATTGGCTGAAATTGGCAGGTTTGAAATTGGCTGGAATTGGCAGGTAGGAAAGTGGCTGAAGTTAGGAGGTAGGAAATTGGCTGGAATTGGCAGGTAGAAAATTGGCTGGAATTTGCAGGTAGGAAACTGGCTGGAATTGGCAGGTAGGAAATTGGCTGGAATTGGCAGGTAGGAAATTGGTTGGAATTGGCAGGTTTGAAATTGGCTGGAATTGGCAGGTAGGAAAGTGGCTGAAGTTAACAGGTAGGAAATTGGCTGGAAATGGCAGGTAGGATATTGGCTGGAATTGGCAGGTAGGAAATTAGCTAGAATTGGCAGGTAGGAAATTGGCTGGAATTGGCAGGTAGGAAATTGGCTGGAATTGGCAGGTAGGAAATTGGCTGGAATATGTCTGTCTTCAATCTTATTCTCTCCTTCCACTTCCTATAGCATGCAAAGCAACCAAAAAATGCATTGTCCTTGTGTCTTTTTACAGTGGTAACACTAGTTTCCTACTTTGGGTAGCATTGAATTGTTAAATGCACCCACTCTTTGTCTTGCGCCTCCTCAAAGATTTTTATTTAATATGTATATCAGTAACGTATTTTATTTCTGTTTGTCTTAGGTGGCAGTTAGATTAACAAGCTATGGGACCAAGCTGGGTGGTGTGCCACCGTAGACCAACCCTTCTCACATTCCATGTGGAATCCATCACAAGCAATTTCAACCAGTCAGAACTGATTAAAACTAGCCGTAACTGACCAAACCCAGCCCGAGGAGAAGTGGCTGATGATACATTTGTTTGTTGAAACCAGTACGGACTAGTTGAACCAGGTGAAACTGACTCATAGTGGCTGATGATTATCTAGATGCAAGAGCACTGCTGTCAGCGAGACTGGATCTCTCTCCAGGATTCAGCTTGGACTGGTTGTAAACGGATCCCTCAATGTCAGATCCATCTTGAACTGGTTGTAGCCAGTTCTCTCTCTCTCCCAGATCCAGCTTGGAATGGTTTTATCAATGGAAGTTGTTGATCATCTTTGATGACCAGATTCAGTCTACAGTTGTTCAAGTCTGCATCACAGTACTCGGTCGGCTCTGACAGGATAGAACTGGTTTGTAGCAGATTTTTTTCCTCAGATCTGGTTCAGACTTGATCAAGCGAGCTGAAGATTCATCGTGATGCTTATTATCTCAGATGACCAGGGCCAGTCAATTTTAATATTCAACATGGATTTGTGACCAGATGATACTGGTCTGAACCGGTTTTAAGCAGCAGTTGTACAGATAAAACACATCCAGCTTTTAAACCGGATTGAATTGGTTGCTCAGCATTTTTTACTCTCATATAAAGCAGATCTGACTGTCGTGAGCAAGACTTAAAACCACTTCAAACTGGTTCAATCCAGATTTGACCACTTGGAACCTCTTGAGACCAATCACATTCTAGTACCGCACTGTGTACAACTCATATTGGAATAAACTATTTTGTCAGATGCAACAGCATATGTACAGCTTGAGTCTCATTCCAGCAGAAGCAGTGTTGTCATTATTAAGTAGTATCCAGATCTGACCAGTTCCATCTAGTGTAAGAAAGTTACAGCTGGTCAGAACCGGTTACATTTTAGGTATTTACTAGATTTGTAATATTTATTGCAAAATTGTGAGGAGAAAAAAAGACATTTATCGTAAGGTGATCCCACCAAGAGGCTTGTACATAGTCTCTGTTTATTTATGTTCACAAGAAATTTGATTGATTTTTTTTTTGTTCTCATAAGAAGTACGAGTCCTGTTATATTGCTTTCTGTTTGTGTTACCATGGAAACATTATCCATTGAGATGACTATTTTTCATTATCAGCCCAATGTCCTTACCAAGGTTAAAAAAGCTGGGGGTTTTAAATGGCCTCACGAAGAGCAGGTAACCGCAATTAAAATGATCAGATTCTGTTTGGAACTGTTACGAAATAGGATGTGCCAATTAGTCAGGAAAATTGGCCTTGCCCCTACTTATAGTATAAATCCCAGACCAGATACCAGAGTTGTAGTGGAGTACTTTTCCATGAGTATGAGTGCAAGTAATTTTTTCCTAAAAAAAATAAGTACTTTTCCATGAGCACAAGTGTGAATATGAATACTTGTCCATGAGTATGAGTACGATTGCTTTTCCATGAGTTGGAGTACGCGTACTTTTCCATGAGTTTGAGTACGTGTACTTTTCCATGAGTTTCAGAACGAATACTTGTCCATGAGTATGAGTACGATTGCTTTTCCATGAGTTTGAGTACGTGTACTTTTCCATGAGTTTCAGAACGAATACTTGTCCATGAGTATGAGTACGATTGCTTTTCCATGAGTTTGAGTACAAGTACTTTCCCATGAGTTTGAGTACGAGGACTTTTCCCAAGAGTAGGAGTACACGCTCTTTTGCATGAGTTGGAGTACAAGAACTTTTCCCTGAGTACAAGAACTTTTTCATGAACTCGAGTACGATTACTTTCAATAAGAATGAGTACGGGTACTTTTTCATGAGTTGAGGTACGATTATGAGTACACAAGTACTTTTCCAAAAGTTCGACTACGAGTACTTTTCCCATGAGTACAAGTACATGTAAGAGTGCATGAGTACTTTTCCATGAGAACGAGTACGAGTGCGAGTACTTTTCCACGATGAGTATACTTATGTAAGAGAACATTTCTGTGAGTATGAGTATTTCTCCATGAGTATGAGTACCTTTCTATGAGTACTTGTACAAGTCTAAGTGCATATTTATGAGTACAGATTCGAGTACTACAACTCTGCCTGTTATACTATATACCCATTTTTCTTTATTTTAAGCTCTGATCCTCAGCGTTTTGCAGTGTTACCAACTTGTGGCATTTCCTCCTTAATCTTTCACAATTTATGTTCAGGAACAATTTTTTGACTTTACGGAACAAAGTTCTGGTATTTCATGTCACCAAAAATTAATGACAACCTCATTTCAGGAGAAGCTTTTATGATGTTTGAAATATTATGCAAATTGGATTATATTTACATTGGAAACTATAAAAATGGAAATTATGACTGAAAAAAGGACAAACAAATCTTACCTGTTTGGAAAATGGTATCTTCTATTTCTTTTTCTTTATTTAGCTGATGGAAGAGTACATTTTTCGAAAAGTAGGATATCCGATTGTACATTATGCTTTTTTGTAAATTAAGAAATTCTGAGTCTGTTCTAGGAATAAAGATGCTAGAAACTTCCATTTATGATAACAAAATAACAAATATTTCTTCCTCTCACCGTGATTGTAAAAATTTGTACAGACGATCTGAACCCTGCAATGTGCTTAAATCTTTGTTGACTGACTCTTAAAAACAAGGAACCAACTTTACCAAAAGTACTCCTCAAAAGTGCTAAGCATTATTTTTTTTTCCCCCTCTGAGCCAGGGCCCAACCAGTTTTAAAGTGGGATCCAATTCCCAAAAGTTGTTACGCAGAAAAATGTTACTTAGCCAATTTATTTGCTTAGCAAACAAAAATTGCATGGCACCAGTTGCAACATTGTGATCTGCATGGCAATTGGTTGGTAACCGATTTCTACCAAGCAAAATATTCATGGGCTTAGCAAGTTTATGGACTGACCAGATTTACAACATTAGACCCAACTGTTTTGGGCTCACAGAGCATTCCTAAGCAGGCTCCCAAGAGCCTAGTCAGATCAAAATTTGGTTCTGAAATTATTAAGGGTCATTTCTCAAAGGTTAATGTTGGTGAATTTGATCGATTTCAGAGTCCAACCATCACGGTTGCAGAGAGCGCAAGGCATGCAGTATTAAGAAAGGATATAAAATAGATATAAAGGATGTTTAATATAATATGTCAAGTAATGTAAAACTGATCCACACCCACAAATTGTTTTCATCATTTATAGCAATTGTCAAGTCGGAAAAGAGCTTTCCAATGGTATACAGCACTGGGTCCGAAGGTTTATTATACTGTTCTGAAGGTTCGATAGTCGGAACACTTAGTTTCCCATAATTGAGGCTTCATTTTGTTCAAAAATGAAATAAGGTTTGTTAATCTGAGCATATGATGGGATAGTCGGAGGGTTCACTTGTCCGAAGGTTGGATAATCTGAAAATAAAAGTAAAACAAAGTGCGATAATTATTGAACCTTCGGAGTATTGAACCTTCGGACTATCGAGTGGACCTTTCAGCACTGGGAGTAGATGTTATTCATTTTTCAAAATTGATATCAGCATTTCTGGTTTCTCAGTAGGGAAAGAGCTTTCCAATTGAATCCAACACTTGGGGTTGCAAATATCACAACAGTTTTAACCAAAACAAGTTTTATGTTACAATAGATCTCAATGTTACCAACACAACATAGTCTGGTCTCTTTTTTAAGATTGGAAATTAGAACTCTTATTATTGTTGTGTATACAGGGAACTAGACTTACCTCTGTAAATATAGTGGTCTGGACTTAGAAATCGATCCGAAACTTAGCTTTCCCTCCAAAGTGCCACCATGCACTTGAAATCTCCCTTGTGTAGTTCTTGCTACGTTCAGACATTTTCTCTTAGTATATATTTGTAAAATTACAAGAGAAAGACCAGGAGAAAAAATGTCTTGTTTTTTCCCCTGATTATGGAGAGGACAAAATAAAAAAAACAAAAACAGGAGAGCTATCTCCTTTTGGACGTGTTGGAGAGTACAAGTATATAGCTATGCAGCAATAATTCAAACTGTACAGAAAATTTCTTGTACTATACACCATTGTCTGATAATTTATGTATGCATTGTATATGAACTCTTTGTACGTGGACCGTGTCAGTTTATTTTTATGGGAGGGGGGTGGGGGGTTCTCTGATTGGGAGTCCCATTCGAGAATCATCTCCACAAGTCATTTTTTTATTTTTTATTTTAGGGGAGTTGTGGGGATGCTTTAGTGGGCTTTTTTATTCCAAAGCTTCAGCCTGTTGCCATGTAGATGTCTGTCATCCGTTTTAAGAAGATTTGATGTGTTGTAATTTTTTGTTTAGCCATGACTTGTTTCGATCATGTAAAACCAGCGGCAGGTGCGTCATGCTGTCAGCCATTTTTGGGGGGGATCAAAGTCGATATGTATGGGGTGCACTCCATCCGCAGTACCACTGCAGACCTGCGGTGGGCACTAGGGGGCAGCAGACTTAGGCCGTGTGCGAAATAGTGGCTTTGGCTGTTGCTAAGGACAGCGTATGCTCAGTGCATGTTGACAGGGTGATCTAGCCGCAGTCGCTAATTTCAAAATGGCCTGCTGCCACCTAGTGTCTAAAAGTCTCCAGTTGAGGAGATTTTACATAAAAAAGCACTACAGGGTACTGTTCGAATGATACTTTGTTCTCTGAGCTTCTTGAAAGCCAACCATGTGCAAAATTTATGATGGTTGGTTAGGAAGGTTAGTCAAGCAACTGACCAAGCAGTGGAAAATCGTACTTGAAGTTTATGTGAGAAAAACTCAGTTCTTAATTTGCTTGTTACATCATGTTAATGCAAAATCTCAAGCCCAGACTAAAATTATGAATTCTCGTCCAGCAAATGGCCCTTTGATTTGGGAGACATTGGGGGGTAATTACACACAACATTAATGTTAGCTTGGCATGCTTGGGCTGGACGTAGCAAGCCGTTGAGACCCATGCAATCATTGTGTGCACGTGAAATGCAATATATGGTTATTGGTTAACTGTGGTGTGAAATAGCACCCTAGGGGCTTCAAACTTGGACATGACCTTGGAAAAAAGCTGTGGCTTTTTAAAGGGTCATTGACGCAGTAGATTATTTAAACAGAAAAATCTTATTCTAGTACTAATACATAGAGTTTATAACGGACTAATAAGTATCAACAACAGGTGTCTTTAGGTACCTTGTTGGAAATCTATGAATATCAAAGAGAAAGAAGGAAGAAAAAAAACATTAAACCTTCAAAGATTCACCCTAAGGTGGAAATTTAATGCCTGTACAAGATATTAGATCAATCGCAATTAAACACATAGAACAAATGAATGAAATTGATGGTTGAAGTAACTTCTCTGAAACTGTCTTCATGGTATTGCCCCTTCTTATCTCCAGGATTTATTCCAACAGTTTCAGCCAGTTTAGAACAAATTTTCTCTTGTCTCTCCCAGTGCATGCCACTACATTGTATGCTTCTTGCTCTTTTCAAGCTTCCGCTGTGAAGCTTGGGGCCCAATACTATAGAGCAGCTTCAACATGAAATAAAAATGCTTAAAACGTGTCTGCTAAGCAATAATAAGCAGGATACCATGTGATATGATATTTTGGCTGGTAACCTTTTTCTGGTAAGCATACTTTTGTTGTGCTTAACTACTTCTTGTGCTTTAGTAGCTCTATAAAATTGCGCCCTGGATGACTTACCTACACATGTTAAACTGGCTGAAACTAATGACTTATTATAAATACTGGTCAAAACACATTTGTTTAATTATAGTTTTCATTTATTGTTTTCTTTTCTTTAGCACCATTGGGACCTCTTAGTGTTTGGTACCATATAACATTCGTCTTATTAATATTGTCAACGTTTTCACAAAGTAACGAATGTGTTAAAAATCACAAAATTTGGCAATTTGGTTTTTGTACAAATTCTTGATATGCTCAATGCTGTTAACATTTTCAGCAAATTTTAGGACCTAAGACGTAATAGTTTCGTAATTACACTAATTAGCATGACTGATAAATCACCAGATTTGCCATTTTGCATTTTCACAAGTTGCCAAATTTGTGTGGCATGCCTTTTGCACTTTCACAAAGCAATGAATCTTTTGACATTTATGTTTTGTGTTTTTACGAAGAGACGAATCGCAATATGCATTGGTTTGTACACAGCACTCTGCAGGCAAGTCTGTTTTTTCCGTTTTCACAAAGTTACAGATGTGTTTAGGAATTTATAACTCATCACCATAGGTGCAAGATTGAAAATATATGGACAGTTCTGTACGAATAAAGAAGTCAGCTTTACTTTGAAAATAAAATTTAAAAGAAAAAATAGTAAGCAGTCTCCGTGACAGCAGTTTACAAAAATAGTTCAACTTCAAACGCTACTTTCTCCAATCACGGACTTTTGGCCGTGGTTCAGATTTGTCATTTTGTGAAAACAGTGATGAGATTATAAGTCATCTCTCTCAAAATAAGAAGAAAAACAATTTGAGAAGAAATTCCTAAATGTTCTGATTCATCTTACCATCAATGCAGATATTCTTCTTGTAAGCCCCCTTTTTCCCTTCTTCTTCTTCTTCAGAAGCGTCTCTCTTAGCACTAGTAAGAATTGTTTTGGGGGTCACAAGTCTTCACACAAGAGTTCCTTACAAATTAATTGAAATTTCATCAGGCTTTTGGCTGTCTCACAAAAAAAACCAGTTCCGTAAGAAAGAACGGAAGCTACAACTCAGGCGTGCAAATTCTCAGCGGATCGGCTAATTTTCTGTTTTTCTTCTTGGATTTTTGTTCCATAAAAATCTGGTAAAACAGTATTGTGTTGAAGGTAGTTTTCTTGATTTGGATATGTACAAGTTGTACGTCTGTACGCTGCTAATATCATCAAAATCTCCCTTAGTTATTGGCAAAAGTTTCATGTAGTTCTACTTAACATATTATCTCATTATGGTTGTACTTACCAAATGATTAAATTTGTTTATCAATGTTATTTTTGTTTTTTGAAATACAACAATTCCCTTAATTGATCATTGCTTTTAATTTAAATTGACATAATGCCGGTATATGTATCACCACCAGTATTGCAATTTTCTCGGAATTGCTATGTAATGTAAGTCTAAATTACTGATTATATCTGGGGAAAAGAGTTGTTTCTGTGTTTAAAAAAAGAGTACTGTTTGAAGGAATTCTGTGCATGCAGTACTCAGTTTACGATCATTTACCGTCCTGGGGTGAAATTTTATGCAGTTGATTAGCAGATTTCGGAAACCAAGGCTGATACCCTGCAGGTGCTAAGCAGAAACAGGTTACCAGTCAAAATACCATGTAATGTGTACTGGTTGTGACTGGTAGCCTGCAAAGTGTTGCTTAGCACTGTCCTCTGCTAAAGCGGGAATCGGGGACTGGTTTCACGTATTACACTGTATGACAGTTTGGCTGGTACCAAATCCAACATGGCTGAGCGAAAAGTACATCTGCTAAGCAACTTTGTGAAACTTTCCCTTGTAGATACAACGCTGGTACGAGTTTAATAATTCCGGGTCAGTTTTGACAAAGTAAGGAATATGTTAGTAAAAGACATTTAATATGTAAAGGACCGTTTCCAAATTTCACAGGTTTCGTTAAAAAGTGTTTTTCACTGACAAGTTTAAATAAACTGCTCTCTTTGGAAAAACAAATTGTTGGGGAAGGTGTGGGGAGGGGGAAGGGGGCATTAAACTGTTCAAATATTTTTTAATAGTTGTATTTTGCTTCAAAACCAAATTAGCAGGGAACCACTCATAGCAATATTATTGACGTGGTATTTTGGCTTGTAACATGGGTCACTGAGTGAGAGCTTATACAGTTGTGAAATTGGACTCAGAGTAATGACAGGATTCAAACTGTTATCTCGTCATTGCCGGGGTTAAGACAAATGCTCTTGAATTTTGGGGGTCGTGGGTTTGAATCCCACCAGAGTAGGATGCCTGTGGATTAAAAAAAAAATCTTTTTAATTTTTTGCAGGACTCGGGGGAAAGCACTGAGTATAGTGTTTCTTACACATTGGTGTACGGTAAAAACCAAAAGAAAAGTAGGTCTAAGTTGTTTGTTTGTTTTTGTTTTTTTGTTTTTTTAGGATGAAGAAGAGAACTCAAGAAAAATGTTTTGGATTTATCTGGAGGCATTTTAAGATTGATTAATGTTGATAGTTTTTTATTTTTATTTGTTAAAAGTGTATAACCATGTTTGTGTGTGAGTTGTTATGTTGACTGCTTTTTTTCAGTGAAGGCATTTTCTTGAGCAGCATAGGAACTTTTATTAGAGAGGTTTTGATTAGGGGAAATTGATAGGCAACTGACTGGGGTTTATTTCACCACTTTGTAAAAATATGAATTTTGTCAGGTGAAAGGTTAAATCTGACGTTGCTGTTGTCATGGTAACTGTGGGTTTAAAGGTCAACAAAAGCTGAAGCGTCCAATATTCTCCTCATTCGTCACACCAGCATTATAATTTAAATTCTTTGTTAAACAGTTTTTGTAGTAATTTCTTAATGATTGTTTTGTATTTTTGTTGACTAGAAATGAATTACCATTGATATTGTTATTCCCCCCCCCCCCCCCCCATTTTAGGTTATTACAAATCAGAGAGGGTAGACTTCTTGTAGAAAAATTATCATTCGTCGGACTTAAAGATTCAAAACAATGTGGGTAACAACAATTGAGAGGGATTTAGGGAGTGGTCCTGACTTTTCGACGAGGCAGATCTAGAACCCTGTTTAATGAAAGATATTCTTTGTCTCCAGCGTGGTCTTGTATTTATGCCACAAATGCTGGATTTAATTATTATTATTATTATTATTATTATTATTATTATTATAAAGAGAGGAGATTTCAACATTGTGATTTGTAAAGATGTATGTACATTAAGCCTTCATCAACTTCAATCTAACATAAGAAAACCAAATAAACAATGTAAGTTATTCTTTACTATAAAAAATGAGATTGCGAGTAGTTCTTGTCTTGTTTTAATTTCAACCCAATTTGGACAAAAATGAAAGGCCCTTTGTGATTTTATCAAATTTCAGCTAAATTTTGACAAAAATGCAAGGCTTACCCCTTGTGATTTTATCAAATTTTAGCCCAATTTGACAAAAATGCAAGGCTTACACCTTGTGATTTTATTCAATTTCAGCTAAATTTTGACAAAAATGCAAGGCTTACACCTTGTGATTTTATCAAATTTTGACCAAAAAAAATGCAAGGCTTACCCCTTGTGATTTTATCAAATTTTGACCAAAATGCAAGGCTTACCCCTTGTGATTTTATCCATTTTTAGCCCAATTTTGACAAAAATGCAAGGCTTACCCCCTTGTGATTTTATCCAATTTTGACAAAAATGCAAGGCTTACCCCTTGTGATTTTATCAAATTTCAGCCCAATTTTGACAAAAGTGCAAGGGTTACCCCTTGTGCTTTTATCAAATTTCAACCCAATTTTGACAAAAATGCAAGGCTTACCCCTTGTGATTTTATCCAATTTTAGCCCAATTTTGACAAAAATGCAAGGCTTACCCCTTGTGATTTTATCAAATTTAAGCCCAATTTTGACAAAAATGCAAGGCTTACCCCTTGTGATTTTATCCAATTTTAGCCCAATTTTGACAAAAATGCAAGGCTTACCCCTTGTGATTTTATCAAATTTAAGCCCAATTTTGACAAAAATGCAAGGCTTACCCCTTGTGATTTTATCCAATTTCAGCTTAATTTTGACAAAAATGTAAGGCTTACCCCTTGTGATTTTATCCAATTTCAGCCCATTTTTGACAAAAATGCAAGGCTTACCCCTTGTGATTTTATCAAATTTCAGCCCATTTTGACAAAAATGCAAGGCTTACCCCTTGTGATTTTATCAAATTTAAGCCCAATTTTGACAAAAATGCAAGGCTTACCCCTTGTGATTTTATCAAATTTTAGCCCAATTTTGACAAAAATGCAAGGCTTACCCCTTCTGATTTTATCCAATTTTGACAAAAATGCAAGGCTTACCCCTTGTGATTTTATCCAATTTTGACAAAAATGCAAGGCTTACCCCTTGTGATTTTATCCAATTTCAGCCCAATTTTGACAAAAATGCAAGGCTTACCCCTTGTGATTTTATCAAATTTCAGCTCAATTTTGACAAAAATGTAAGGCTTACCCCTTGTGATTTTATCCAATTTTAGCCCAATTTTGACAAAAATGCAAGGCTTACCCCTTGTGATTTTATCCAATTTCAGCCCAATTTTGACAAAAATGTAAGGCTTACCCCTTGTGATTTTATCCAATTTTAGCCCAATTTTGACAAAAATGCAAGGCTTACCCCTTGTGATTTTATCCAATTTCAGCCCAATTTTGACAAAAATGCAAGGCTTACCCCTTGTGATTTTATCAAATTTCAGCCCAATTTTGACAAAAATGCAAGGCTTACCCCTTGTGATTTTATCCAATTTCAGCTTAATTTTGACAAAAATGCAAGGCTTACCCCTTGTGATTTTATCAAATTTCAGCCCAATTTTGACAAAAATGCAAGGCTTACCCCTTGTGATTTTATCAAATTTCAGCTCAATTTTGACAAAAATGTAAGGCTTACCCCTTGTGATTTTATCCAATTTTAGCCTTGTTTTGACAAAAAATGCAAGGCTTACCCCTTGTGCTTTTATCAAATTTCAGCCCATTTTTGACAAAAATGCAAGGCTTACCCCTTGTGATTTTATCCAATTTCAGCCCATTTTTGACAAAAATGTAAGGCTTACCCCTTGTGATTTTATCAAATTTCAGCCCATTTTGACAAAAATGCAAGGCTTACCCCTTGTGATTTTATCAAATTTAAGCCCAATTTTGACAAAAATTCAAGGCTTACCCCTTGTGATTTTATCAAATTTTGACAAAAATGCAAGGCTTACCCCTTGTGATTTTATCCAATTTCAGCTTAATTTTGACAAAAATGTAAGGCTTACCCCTTGTGATTTTATCAAATTTTAGCCCAGTTTTGACAAAAATGTAAGGCTTACCCCTTGTGATTTTATCCAATTTTAGCCCAGTTTTGACAAAAATGCAAGGCTTACCCCTTGTGATTTTATCAAATTTCAGCCCATTTTTGACAAAAATGCAAGGCTTACCCCTTGTGATTTTATCAAATTTAAGCCCAATTTTGACAGAAATGCAAGGCTTACCCCTTGTGATTTTATCAAATTTCAGCCCATTTTTGACAAAAATGCAAGGCTTACCCCTTGTGATTTTATCAAATTTCAGCCCATTTTTGACAAAAATGCAAGGCTTACTCCTTGTGATTTTATCAAATTTCAGCTCAATTTTGACAAAAATGCAAGGCTTACCCCTTGTGATTTTATCAAATTTTAGCCCAGTTTTGACAAAAATGTAAGGCTTACCCCTTGTGATTTTATCCAATTTTAGCCCAGTTTTGACAAAAATGCAAGGCTTACCCCTTGTGCTTTTATCAAATTTCAGCCCAATTTTGACAAAAATGCAAGGCTTACCCCTTGTGATTTTATCAAATTTCAGCCCATTTTTGACAAAAATGCAAGGCTTACCCCTTGTGATTTTATCCAATTTCAGCCCATTTTTGACAAAAATGCAAGGCTTACCCCTTGTGATTTTATCAAATTTCAGCCCATTTTGACAAAAATGCAAGGCTTACCCCTTGTGATTTTATCAAATTTCAGCCCATTTTTGACAAAAATGCAAGGCTTACCCCTTGTGATTTTATCAAATTTAAGCCAAATTTTGACAAAAATGCAAGGCTTACCCCTTGTGATTTTATCAAATTTAAGCCCAATTTTGACAAAAATGCAAGGCTTACCCCTTGTGATTTTATCAAATTTCAGCCCATTTTTGACAAAAATGCAAGGCTTACCCCTTGTGATTTTATCAAATTTAAGCCCAATTTTGACAAAAATGCAAGGCTTACCCCTTGTGATTTTATCCAATTTCAGCTTAATTTTGACAGAAATGTAAGGCTTACCCCTTGTGATTTTATCAAATTTCAGCCCATTTTTGACAAAAATGCAAGGCTTACCCCTTGTGATTTTATCCAATTTCAGCTTAATTTTGACAGAAATGCAAGGCTTACCCCTTGTGATTTTATCAAATTTCAGCCCATTTTTGACAAAAATGCAAGGCTTACCCCTTGTGATTTTATCAGATTTCAGCCCATTTTTGACAAAAATGCAAGGCTTACTCCTTGTGATTTTATCAAATTTCAGCTCAATTTTGACAAAAATGCAAGGCTTACCCCTTGTGATTTTATCCAATTTTAGCCCAGTTTTGACAAAAATGTAAGGCTTACCCCTTGTGATTTTATCCAATTTTAGCCCAGTTTTGACAAAAATGCAAGGCTTACCCCTTGTGCTTTTATCAAATTTCAGCCCATTTTTGACAAAAATGCAAGGCTTACCCCTTGTGATTTTATCAAATTTCAGCCCATTTTTGACAAAAATGCAAGGCTTACCCCTTGTGATTTTATCCAATTTCAGCCCATTTTTGACAAAAATGCAAGGCTTACCCCTTGTGATTTTATCAAATTTCAGCCCATTTTGACAAAAATGCAAGGCTTACCCCTTGTGATTTATCAAATGTAAGCCCAATTTTGACAAAAATGCAAGGCTTACCCCTTGTGATTTTATCCAATTTTAGCCCAGTTTTGACAAAAATGCAAGGCTTACCCCTTGTGCTTTTATCAAATATCAGCCAAATTTTTGACAAAAATGCAAGGCTTACCCCTTGTTATTTTTTTTTATCAAATTTCAGCCCATTTTTGACAAAAATGCAAGGCTTACCCCTTGTGATTTTATCCAATTTCAGCCCATTTTTGACAAAAATGCAAGGCTTACCCCTTGTGATTTTATCCAATTTCAGCCCATTTTTGACAAAAATGCAAGGCTTACCCCTTGTGATTTTATCAAATTTCAGCCCATTTTGACAAAAATGCAAGGCTTACCCCTTGTGATTTTATCAAATTTCAGCCCATTTTTGACAAAAATGCAAGGCTTACCCCTTGTGATTTTATCAAATTTAAGCCCAATTTTGACAAAAATGCAAGGCTTACCCCTTGTGATTTTATCAAATTTAAGCCCAATTTTGACAAAAATGCAAGGCTTACCCCTTGTGATTTTATCAAATTTCAGCCCATTTTTGACAAAAATGCAAGGCTTACCCCTTGTGATTTTATCCAATTTCAGCCCAATTTTGACAAAAATGCAAGGCTTACCCCTTGTGATTTTATCCAATTTCAGCTTAATTTTGACAGAAATGTAAGGCTTACCCCTTGTGATTTTATCAAATTTCAGCCCATTTTTGACAAAAATGCAAGGCTTACCCCTTGTGATTTTATCCAATTTCAGCTTAATTTTGACAGAAATGCAAGGCTTACCCCTTGTGATTTTATCAAATTTCAGCCCATTTTTGACAAAAATGCAAGGCTTACCCCTTGTGATTTTATCAAATTTCAGCCCATTTTTGACAAAAATGCAAGGCTTACTCCTTGTGATTTTATCAAATTTCAGCTCAATTTTGACAAAAATGCAAGGCTTACCCCTTGTGATTTTATCAAATTTTAGCCCAGTTTTGACAAAAATGTAAGGCTTACCCCTTGTGATTTTATCCAATTTTAGCCCAGTTTTGACAAAAATGCAAGGCTTACCCCTTGTGCTTTTATCAAATTTCAGCCCATTTTTGACAAAAATGCAAGGCTTACCCCTTGTGATTTTATCAAATTTCAGCCCATTTTTGACAAAAATGCAAGGCTTACCCCTTGTGATTTTATCAAATTTCAGCCCATTTTTGACAAAAATGCAAGGCTTACCCCTTGTGATTTTATCAAATTTCAGCCCATTTTGACAAAAATGCAAGGCTTACCCCTTGTGATTTTATCAAATTTCAGCCCATTTTTGACAAAAATGCAAGGCTTACCCCTTGTGATTTTATCCAATTTCAGCCCATTTTTGACAAAAATGCAAGGCTTACCCCTTGTGATTTTATCAAATTTCAGCCCATTTTGACAAAAATGCAAGGCTTACCCCTTGTGATTTTATCAAATTTCAGCCCAGTTTTGACAAAAATGCAAGGCTTACCCCTTGTGCTTTTATCAAATTTCAGCCCATTTTTGACAAAAATGCAAGGCTTACCCCTTGTGATTTTATCAAATTTCAGCCCATTTTTGACAAAAATGCAAGGCTTACCCCTTGTGATTTTATCCAATTTCAGCCCATTTTTGACAAAAATGCAAGGCTTACCCCTTGTGATTTTATCAAATTTCAGCCCATTTTGACAAAAATGCAAGGCTTACCCCTTGTGATTTTATCAAATTTCAGCCCATTTTTGACAAAAATGCAAGGCTTACCCCTTGTGATTTTATCAAATTTAAGCCAAATTTTGACAAAAATGCAAGGCTTACCCCTTGTGATTTTATCAAATTTAAGCCCAATTTTGACAAAAATGCAAGGCTTACCCCTTGTGATTTTATCAAATTTCAGCCCATTTTTGACAAAAATGCAAGGCTTACCCCTTGTGATTTTATCAAATTTAAGCCCAATTTTGACAAAAATGCAAGGCTTACCCCTTGTGATTTTATCCAATTTCAGCTTAATTTTGACAGAAATGTAAGGCTTACCCCTTGTGATTTTATCAAATTTCAGCCCATTTTTGACAAAAATGCAAGGCTTACCCCTTGTGATTTTATCCAATTTCAGCTTAATTTTGACAGAAATGCAAGGCTTACCCCTTGTGATTTTATCAAATTTCAGCCCATTTTTGACAAAAATGCAAGGCTTACCCCTTGTGATTTTATCAAATTTCAGCCCATTTTTGACAAAAATGCAAGGCTTACCCCTTGTGATTTTATCAAATTTCAGCTCAATTTTGACAAAAATGCAAGGCTTACCCCTTGTGATTTTATCCAATTTTAGCCCAGTTTTGACAAAAATGTAAGGCTTACCCCTTGTGATTTTATCCAATTTTAGCCCAGTTTTGACAAAAATGCAAGGCTTACCCCTTGTGCTTTTATCAAATTTCAGCCCATTTTTGACAAAAATGCAAGGCTTACCCCTTGTGATTTTATCAAATTTCAGCCCATTTTTGACAAAAATGCAAGGCTTACCCCTTGTGATTTTATCCAATTTCAGCCCATTTTTGACAAAAATGCAAGGCTTACCCCTTGTGATTTTATCAAATTTCAGCCCATTTTGACAAAAATGCAAGGCTTACCCCTTGTGATTTATCAAATGTAAGCCCAATTTTGACAAAAATGCAAGGCTTACCCCTTGTGATTTTATCCAATTTTAGCCCAGTTTTGACAAAAATGCAAGGCTTACCCCTTGTGCTTTTATCAAATATCAGCCAAATTTTTGACAAAAATGCAAGGCTTACCCCTTGTTATTTTTTTTTATCAAATTTCAGCCCATTTTTGACAAAAATGCAAGGCTTACCCCTTGTGAATTTATCCAATTTCAGCCCATTTTTGACAAAAATGCAAGGCTTACCCCTTGTGATTTTATCCAATTTCAGCCCAATTTTGACAATAGTGCTCACTCGTTACCCCCGATGATTTTATCAAAGTTTAAACCTAATATGACCATAATGCAAGGCTTACAACCTATAGAAAAAGGGTCATAAATAATATAATTACAAATATGAAGCTTTGGTAACCTGTTCAATAGACAATTTATAAGTGGCACGTGACGTCATTACAGAAAGAAAGTGAACGTAACGGCTGGTTTCGGGCCTAAAAACGTTGATTTGGAGGTTGACAGAAAATGATCATGAGTACAATTAAATGCCTGTTATTATTGCATCGTTGATATCTTGAGAACTCAGTAGGCAATTTCCAGCTATTTTGTTGTGTCTTTGTCGTCACATTTTTTGAAAATCAGCCAATCGCCAAAACATGTACGTTGTATGGGGCGCCAGTAGGCCTACTGACATCCAAGTTTAAAATTCAAAGAAATACAGCGGCCCAGTTACTGGGTATTTTATTACTCCCCCATTGATGTGTAAAATTAAATCTCAATTGGTCAAAAAACAGAAGAAAAAAAACACACAAAAGCATTTACTATTTCTGATTTCTACGTACGTCCAAAATTCACGGGGACCGTTAGTTTTCCTTCTTATTTCACACAACGTGTGCCCTTCGCTGCTAGAGCCCCGACGGTCTCATCAGGGACCTTCGCACGGTAATTTTAAAAAGCGCGCGAAAAATGTCTTCGACGCACGCGTTAAATTAAAAAGAAGTTGGGTACAAAAAGGCGCGCATTAACGCCGTTGTGGTGTTATGCGGTGGCGTTTGTGTTACGCGCGTATGTGCTATGAAGAAAAGAGGTGGCTGGTCGCTCATTTTATCACTGAAGTTCAAACTTTTACGGAAATGCCGGATACAAGGTAAGAGTTAAATACATATTAATAATCAATAATAGAGTTTCATTTCACACATTTCACGTTATCGAGGGAATCTTTGTTTTGTGGAGAAAGGTTGCAGACAACCTTGTCGAGCACATCGGGTGATCGAGTCTTTGAATCCGAAAAGAAATGTTGTTTGAGAAGAAATACTTGTTTGTCAAAATGTTTGTTAAAAGAAAAATATGGGTCATATTTAGTTCTAATTATTTCATTTAGACTTGTCAATATTGGCCATTCTAATTGACTAATTTGTCACTAACATAAATGACATTGTCGGAGATCAATCCCTAAAACGTTTCGTTCACAAAACAAGTAAAGCTGTTCACAATAAAAGGTAGAATGCATGATTGGTATCCATATTATTATCAGTCTGAAAGTTTCCTGATTGTGAAGCTCATACAAGTACCAATCTTCCACAGAAATCTTTCTGTCTGAAATACTGTCAATGGCGTGAAAATAGAATTTTAATTTCGTCTGTAACAATCAAAATTATACGGACTGAGTTTACATGCTACAGAATGAAAAGTGTGCACGGTTTTTCCTATTACCTTCTCCTGACTCAAATTTTTAACAGGTTCGTTTTTTCGCTGTTTTCTCCTGACTCAAGTTTTCACCAGCGGCGTGTGATTTTCACAGGTTTGTTTTTTCATGTGTCGATTGAATCACACACAGTAAGAACACTGCTGATCAGCTTCAATAATCCTATATTTTACCTTTAATCAATAAGGCCAAACGTGATGACCGAGTCAGAAGCGACAAACCCCAAGGGAAAATACTTCAAGGCGCTCATCACCACCCCAAATTCCAAAAAGCAACCCCGGAAGCCCACCACAAGAACCCTCGTCACCCTCCAGCAAAGAAAACGCCGTCTAACCGAAGCTCACTCCATCATCCCGAAAGGAGATGCTGTTGCCATCAGAGAAAATACACCTACTGGAGGCAAGTATTCCCCCACCACCGTCTCTGAAGCTGTCCCTGCTACAGCTACGAGTGGTGGGGAAGAACGACTAAACGAAACCCATTTACAGGATCTAGAAGCATTGCGTGTAACCTCTAGATGTCAGGACAGAATAGGAGACGACGTGAGGAACTTGACTAAGCTTTTATTTGAAGAGTAAGTCAATGAAATCCAAAGCCTCAGAAGGCTTTCTTACTGCTTTGATTTCACTCAAACACAGAGGAGGTCAACCTTATCACACCCTAGCTATACTCCTTACCTTTTTTCTTCCATCTTGGGTGGATGCTCTCAAAGACAGTCAGTCCGTTTGAAGTGGATGAGTGGCAAGAGTGACTGAAATCAAGAGATGGTTGTTTTCTTTCACAGCCTGACAGCCAAGCTGTTAAGGTTGCTAAGGCTGTCTCAGTGAGAATGTGTCCCCTCTTTCAAGTAAACTCTTCCCTGTAGGAGCTGCCAAATGAGATAATAATGTTCCTTTACAATTTACTACAACATTTGACCTAAAAAAGTAGCTAGTTTCCTTTTAGCAACAGAAAAACAAATTCTATTTTTCACTCATTAACTAATCAAAGTATAGATTCTCGGTGGTGCACCAAGACATGTCATTTATTGTTTTTAAACTTTCAGAAATTTCGCAGGATTCATAGAGAAGAGTGAAAAACTTGAAGATGATATGGCAATCATTCAGTCAATCTTCAATGCCAACGATGGGCCTAAATTAGTGGCAGAAGAAGCCGTGTCCACCCCTATTGCGAACAAACCCACCTCCAACACAGAACTGGTTCCAACCGGTGAAAGCCAGCCCAGTTCAGTTTGCTCCACTCAGTCAGATCCCACGCAGCTCAACCAGATGACTGATCATCAGAGAGTGCCATATACTCCACTGGCAGTTACAGGGAAACACCGAGCATTCCTAAGGCTGGCGAAAGTCGAGAGAAGAGAGGAACCCCGCAAGAATGCAACAAGAGCGGAGAGGAGATCTTTTAGACACCGTAAACAAGTTGGTACTCTGATGAGGCTGCCAAAAATATCATCTCTGCCAAGCGCCATGTTGCCAGGCGAGGGGAAAAACGTTGATGGCGGTGGGAGAGAAGGTGGTCTCTCTTCGGAGATAATTTGCTGTGGTAGGACGAACCTGAACAAGTCAAGATCAAAGGGTGTATCTAAATCATCTCGATTGACACAAGGTACAAGACAATATTTCAGTAATTCAGTCAAAAATTTCTTTCCAATTCTTATAGTTAGCTGTATGAAAAACCCACAACAAACAAGTTAGAGAACTGGACTTCATTACAATTTTTTGTTGTTGCACTTTTCCAACTCAAACATATTTCCTAGACCTAGAATATCAACCACACTGATGGGCAAGAACAGCTTTATGTTGCTCGAGAAAATTCGTACATTAAAGTTTAAGTCTACACTGTATAATTGGTGTTTTTAATTTTAAGACAAAATCAGAACAGAATTTTCAATCTGCAAAAAACAAAATCTTGCTGCTTACCTCTCTGCCAAGATGCTGAAACTGGTCCCTCCATCTCCTACCCCTGCCCAAGCAATCTGACCATCATCCAACAGCGTGGATGCCACATTTCTACAAGAGCTTCCTCCCCAATGCCATTGCCGCGAAAACCCCTCCCACCAATCCGGAGACGACACCACTCGGATATCTGCACCGTTTGCCCGGAGGTCCATGACTGGAAAGGCTTCGCCAGGAACTCAAGGTGGTATTCAAATCAGTCAGGTGAGCTGTGTTCTTGCGATCGGGAGACTGAGAGCAGTAACTATCAAGGAGATGAAGCTGAAATGTGTCGGAAGCAGGTGTCTGATGAGGAAGAACTTGATGAAGAGAATGGAGAAGAGCATGGAGGAAATAGAGATGAGGAAGGGATAGATGCGAAGGACACTGGCAAGGAATCAAGGAGAAATGCAGACAGACCTGATTCTTGGTATCCGGAGAACAGCTTCCCCGTTGAAGTGTTTAACAACCCACCTCTGAAGGAGACTAGTAATGCAGGAAAAGGTACAATCACACATCGGTGTAAGGCAAATTGAAATTTATATTCATTCCCCCGATGCAAATATTAACATCTATCTAATTGTTGCGGTACCTGCCGCTAATAATACTGGATTCGAACTGGCCCCTCGTCACTGGGCGTGCTCGGTGGTCTAGTGGTTAAGACATCTGCTCTAGTCATGCGGAAGTCGTGGGTTCGAATCCCACCCGAGTTGCCGGTGGATTTTTTCCACAGGACTCGAAAGCACTGAGTATACAGTGCTTATCAAACATCGGTGTAAGGCAAATTAAAATTTATAAACTACCTGTTATCGCTTGGGAATCCCTGTACTTTCATCCTGCTTTCCCTTTGACGAGACTCTTAATTTTAAAATCGGATATTAACTGTTATTTTACATCAAATAGTTTGTCCTCTGTTGTTTCCATGATGTTTTGTTTCCGGAGTGAAAACAAAGTTCTTTTTTCTGTGAATCTTTTTAAATACAAGGTGGAATGTGAATCTTTTTGAATCCACGACAGAGATTGCTCCAAATTGGCGAGCAAACAAAATGTTGCATCAACTTTACACTGATTTAACTGGTTGCCAACAAAACATTTTGTTACAGCACAAGATGAGGATTATGCCCAAGTGAGCACAGGATGTGAGGCTGTCTGGACTGCTCACTGCCCTTGGCTTGACGACGCTTCACCAAATGATGACGAAGACATTTCTAAGGAATCCAAACTAAAACCTGACAGGCAAAGCCCTCATGCGAATGAAGACACGCTTCAGGCAATGGCTTTCGAATGTGAGAACAAAACTGAATGTGACTTTGAAGATGACAGCACTCTTCTCAGAGCGGTTCTCCTACGTAACCATGCTTTGAACCATGGCATTCTGTCCCAGTCTGGTGACCTTGAGTCATCTGAGGTCAAAGGTCATAATGATGATAAAGTTGATGAATGCTCCGAGTTTACAAATTCAAAAAGGGAAAGAAACTCAGAAGATTGTAGCGTGCTTCTCAACTTTTGCAACCGGCTTCTCCGAGATGGTGCAGGGTCTGAAAAAGTCAGTAAGCCAACCCACTTGTTGCAAGTACACAGACAGGGGTCAGATCTGACATTGACTCCAAAGGCAGCTGTCATAATGACCTCTAGAGGTCAACAGAAGCTTGTAAATAACAGCTTAGTAGCTGTTGGAAGAGGTCAAACGGAAAGCCAAACCAAAACAGTAGACAGAGAAATAATCTCAACCAATGACAACGCAGGTTTTGGTGAACGGGAAGAGTCGGACGAGGCCCTCCTGAGGCAAGAAATGAAGAGGTACCTCCATTCTCTTCGCCATGACAATGCTAAGAAGCAACACCACCCTAACGGTCAGCCCTCGGCACAGAACATCACCATGAGAGTGCAAAATCTCACTGCTGCGAGACCGATTACAGCAGATGTGACAAACAGCTCCAGACTGACGGAGCAAGTTACCAAGGCCGTTGGGTTCATACCCATCCTCACCAAGGAAGAGTACGGCAATCTCTGCAAAAAGAACAGCGGCCCTTCCCACAGGTTTCACAAAGCTCCTGCTGTTCTTCCTCCAATTTCTGGACATCCAAACGAAATGCTTCTCATTAAGAGATTCAACGGAGAGGTGAAGGGGATGCACTTGCCAAGGCGACAGGATAGAAAGAACAAAAAATGATGCTGTTCCTAGTCAGATCAGAAACTGCAAACAGATGGTCTGAATTCAGTCTAGTCTCTGAACACCTAGAGGGTTAAAGAAAAAGTGGTGTAATATTGGGTTTCTGATAATTTCTCACTGATTTTGATGAGCCACAGATAAAAAAAACAAATGAGGAAATGGTCACACCAAACACTCTTGTTACCATAGGAATAATTGTCAAAAGTTTATTCCGTTACACTTGCATCAAAAGTAACAATGAACGAATAATTAGTAGTCATACCTTTTTACTTTCTTAAAGATGGTAAACAACAACAAATAGTCGTACTATTTCACGTGATATGTCTTACGGCATGCGTTGGCCTAAAAAACACACACATGGCTCGTCTCAAAAATTAGTTAAGAACAGTTTTGCGCCCTGAGCATAAGTTTCTGACAAATATGACGACGCACTACTATGAAGGCTTAGGATTGGTTTGTTGAGTGCAGAACAATTCAAAATACGTGTACATGTAGCGTGACAATTTTTTTGTAGACGTTTATATTTGGTCTCCGTGCTTTTGGACTTTTGACTAGTTTTTGTGTGTGCATTTCTATGTAGAGGTCCGTCTCATCCAAGTTGGATTAATTTTTCACCCTTATTGGGGTATTAAAGAGTCCCAATCAAGATAATGGTGTATTCTCCTTGGGAAAGTTTAGGTGACAATGACCCTGAAAATGCTACAATAATTACAATCCCTTTCTCCCAATGAGGCTATCAAGGACCCCCAATCGGAATGTAATACCCCGATTGAAACTCTAGTCCCAATGAGGATATATAATCCCTAAAAAAGAAACCGGATATATTGGGATATATCTTTACCCGATTGAAAATCTCTAGTCCCAATGAGGATCCCCTATCAGGAAATCTGTAGGTATTGTAGCATCAAATCTACCCCAATTGGGATATATATTTCAACCCCGATTGAAAACCTTTAGTCCCAATGAGGATATCTACAATCTCCAATCATCAGGAAACCCCTTGTACTGTGACAGCCAATCTACCTCCATCGAAATAAACATCTATCCTGATTGGATCCCTTTTCCCCAAAGAGGATTGGTTTCAAATTGGGATATGATTGAAATCCCTTTCATCCTCTTGGGCGACATCACTTTTTTTGCCAAAACTTGCAAAGATAAACATGAAACCTTGGATTTACATTTTTCTTAAACAGGTTTAGCAATACTTCTTAGTCATCAATAATATTTAATGACAAGAAACACAATAAGTGGTAGTTGGTAGCACGCCACATCCAACATGTTGGCAGTTTCTCCAATGGTTTGAATTGGTTTTTTTTAAGTACCTGAAACAACCTAAAAATTGTTAATTGACAGCTGGCTTATTGACCCTGGGTACGCACGTCACATGCGGCCACTGTGCCACGCTCACCATTTTGGAAGTCAGTAGGTTTACGTGTAAACACTGTCGCCTAAAATGCGCGGGACACTTTATAACACATAGTGACAATGACTTCCAAAATGGTGCAACCAAGAAATATCGTGCTGACGACGTCAAGTCAGGGCCCAATTTCATGGCTCTGCTTACTGCGTCATTCTGCGCTTAGGAAGACCATTCGTCGCTTACGAGGTTAGCACAGAATTTCTGCGCTTGCTGTATAAGCACGGAATCCTTACATACGTGAACTACACACACGCACAAGCAAAAATTACTTGCTAATCAGTGAAATACGCTTAAGTAAGCGCGGAATTTTCTGCTTCCACAAGCGCCGATTTTTTGCTTACGGTAAGCAGAGCCATGAAATTGGGCCCAGGTGACTTGGGTCAATCAATACTGAAAATAATTTTGGGTTGTTTCAGGTGCTGAAACAAAATTAAAACCATTGGAGAAAACTGCAGGATGCAGAGATGGATTCGGTGTAGTACCCTTTGTTGTGTTTCTCGTCACATGAGTTAAGATTGTCACTTAAGCCACAACCGCACCGAGACTGGGATAAATCAACAACCGTTGGTGTTTGTTTTTAAACTGTTTAAAGTAGTTGATCAAATGTCTATCTTGCACTTAAATGTAAGAGACAAACAACTGTATACCAAAGAAAAAAATGTTTGGCTTTAAAAGAGCTACTTTTATTCCTTATTATCTTGTCATATTATGACAAATATGTATCTATTGTGAAGAAAGTTTTTGAAGAATTAATCTGTTGAGTTTAAGAATTCAGTAGCCTTTTAACAGTGTAGACTCTAAACACCAATTTGTCTACATTTTTAATTGATGCCGCACAATGGGTTAATAAAACCCACAAAAATGGCAGCACGAAAAACCAAAAGTAGAGGTAAAATTTTAAGTAATAGTTGATTTTGGCAATTGTTCATGTTCGTAAACTACTTTTTGTACTTAACTAAAATTAGTGTGAATAACATTTTTTTTTTAATCGGTGAAAAAAATGTCTTTCATGCACTACGTGTCTACAGCATCCTCAAACGGATGTGACTTTAAGTTTCGAACTTGATTTGGAAGTCAGAAATATTTCATGTTTAATTAATATTCATGTATGCACAATGACTGGTTATAAATATTCAAAATTACAAATCACAGAAATTACGTCAGCTATACATGTACAAAGTTGTGGTACACGTCAGTGTAAAAATTCCTACAAATAATTCTTCAAGAAAGAAAAGAAAAAAGTAAATCTCTTCTTTTTTTATTGTCAAAAAATGTTTTCTTAAGAAGTCACGGGAAACAACAAAGGTGGCAACAATGGCTGTACGATAAATATTTATCCGATATAATTAAAACATCGTTTAAACAAATGCCAAAACGTTGTATCTTGATTTTATAATAACGTCATATCATGCACAAGAGAGGCTTCCTCCAAAAATGTGGTATCTCCTAGCCTCAGGTTTTGTTTATACTTCTGGTATAATTTTAAGTGAGATAGTGTTTTTAGCACTTTCAATCTCACATGTCACGTATTATGCCAGTTTTGGAGATTTTTGCACTGAAACCAACAATTGTGTTTACTACAAATCACCACACCATGGAAACTTAATTTTTTAGGGGAAATCTGCTGCTTACATTGACTTCTTACAACATATTTTTGAGAGAAAATAAATGAAGGATCGTTGTTAAGCTCTCGCTCTAATCCCACTTTAACTACTGTATGCTTGAGGCAGGAGAGCGAGAAACCATCGCTGCTAAAAACCACACTGTGTTAAGCCACAGAAATCAAACCCATACGCTTGTCGCATGGTGTTGATATAGATAGGTTTCACGTGACGTCACCCGAGACCTTTTTCTAACGCTGCGTGCACAAACAGATGCTGGAAATCATTCAGCAGACGACGCGTCAGCCATTGAGTTTGTACATGCCTGGACTCAACATGGCTGTGAAATGATTTTTTCCCAAGGTCACGCAACCTCTCTTTTATTGCGTCCATTACTGACATAGAGGGCGTACACACCAGGCACAGATGATGGTTAAGCGTGGCGTTCACCTAGTTGTAGTTCTCCGTCTTATAAAAGCACATTGAGCCATTGCGATTACAATCAAATCACTTTTCCTGGTGGCTTTTCATAACTTGGCAAAATGTGATTTGTTCTACAGTTCAGACATATCAAGTCTTGCATCTGACTTTGTAGATGCAGGTCACATTACTGTCTTTTGTTTGGTGGATTTCTTTATACTCATGAATATGCATTAGCTTCAGCTTAATGTTGCCAATCAAAGATAAGGATAGTAACATTAATCATGAATAACCATAAGTTGCCGCCAAATGTGTCCAATCCAAACTCACATGATTACCATGAATATGCATGAGCTGCAGCCAAAATTGGCCAATCACTAATAAGGTGGACAACATCTTCATGAATATACATCAGCTAAAGCCAAAGTTGACCAATCAGAGATACGGTGGATCAAAACATTAAGTTTACATTAACATTAGTTAAAGTATTGTCATATACCAAGTTTTGTGTATTTACAAATGTCATTTTTGCCGAATCATTTTCTATGTTTAGTCTTGTCAAATTGGAAAACCTTCTGTTGAAAGAAAAACAAAAATTACCCTTTTTAAAGATTGACATTTAACTTTTATGACTATTGCACTGTTTAAACATTTATATAAATATCTGTTTGTTAAGTAATAAATACAAATAAAATAAATTAATATCTTGATAAAGTTATATTTCAAATATCTATGTGGGGTCCATGTGTTTAGGTATTGCACACCCATTGCACGTAAAATGATGTTAACCTGAGAACTGTCCATACTGCACACTGACTGTGGTTCAAAAAAAGGGTCAAATTGTTAATCACTGACCTTTCATGTCATCAGTTGACCTTTTATTTTGACATTTGACCTTGTTCATCACCAGTTGACTTTCCGTGTCAACAACTGACAATTTAATGTCACTTGTTGAGAATCTCTGTCAAGAGTTGAAATTCTATCGTATGTATACCAGTTGGTAACCTCTGCTACGAGGTGACCTTCTTTCTCATAAGTTGACCCTCATTGTCACAAGTTGACCATCTTTGTCACAAGTTGACCATCTTTGTCACAAGTTGACCTTCTTTGTCACAAGTTGACCTTCAGTGTTGACCTTAAACAGAAGTTTATTACTTGGTGTGCAGTGGTTAAGTGTGACAACAAGTAGTTGAGGGTACAGCATCTAGGAGCAAGCTGGATCAAGGACCAATGGTTAACTAGTGGTTGGTTAGTGACGTACGTAGTGCATGCGCTCTGAAGTTGAAGTGCAAATGACTCTAGTCATGTCATGTCAACGCTACCATGAGAAAATGGTGAAATCAACGTTATCACTTTCCTGATAACTGGTCCCCTCTGCACTGTGCTTATGAAACGCACCAAGCTAGTTCGTTCACACAAACCATCTCTGCCCTCACCGGTACCCATTTACCCCTGGGTGATGAGAAGCAATTGTAGTTAAGTGTCTTGCTCAAGAACACAAGTGTCATAATCGGGATTCGAACCCACACCCCGAAGACTTAGCCACCAGAACTCGAGTCCGATGAACTAAACCGCTCGGTCACGACACACTGACTAGCAAGCAAGAGGAATGAGGGGGGGGGATATGCATGGGGTAGGCTGCATCTTACACTGGATTCACACAATCTGAAGCGACAGTTACTGATTTAAGAATCACCAACGGTTCAGGGCCAAGTTTTATCTTGGCTTCAAGACTCCTAAAATCACCAGAGGATGAAGTCTTGTCAAGTGCCGTAGACAGTCCACAGGTTAACACAAACCGCTTGAAAGAACATCCCTTATTACAAACTCATATAAACCTTTATATATCCTTCTGTACAATAAGGTAATGCACATGTAGTAAGCACACATCAGTTCCGACTTTACTCGGTGTATAATTTTATACAGTCATTGAGTTTTTAAGAAAACTAAAGTCTACAGGGTGGATGGGGTATTATTGAAGAGTCACTGCAGACGTCTTCAACCATCTCAGCAACTTTGTTAAAAAGTTTAGGTATCTGGGTTGAACTTGATCAAGCTGTTAAGCAGAGGAAGACTACTTAGTGAAAACTTGCAGGGAACCAATCACACATGATGTACATTACAGGGTAGTTTGGCTGGTGACACATTTCTGCTTCGCCAGATTTTTTCATGCTAAGTAGTTCTACGATATAAAGCAATAAAGCACATTACAGAGAGATGCTTAAATGTAACAGGAAACCAACCAAAAGTACCATGTAAAGTATACTGATTGTGACTGGTAGCCTGTAAGTTTCTGCGAGGCGTCTCAACAAAACTGCACCCAGTTCACTGTGATCGGTAATCCTGCTCGTAAGTGTTACATAATTCTGCTTTGAGCCACGCCCACTTTGCACAAACTGGCTCTGATGATTACCAGAAGCCCAAAGGAAATGCATTGAGGAAGTTTTTCTTTGAGGATCTATGTAGGAATTGCCATTCAGATGTGCTTTGCAAAGGCTCAAGATCTTGTCAGAATTACAAGTTTCAGTTATAAGGTATGCCTTTGAATGTTGAATTGAGTAAAAAAAATCTTTTTGAAAACTAGACAAAACCAGCTTGAGAGCTGGAAACAGCCAAATCTTTTCAGTACAGTAGATGCATCAGCGTGTTACGTAACATATCACCAACAGGTTACTGTTGCATCAATCGTCAAATTTATCTTTACACAGATTTGAGGAAAAATCACATCTTAGACAAAGTGAATGGTCTATTAACGAGAACAAAATGCCTACAGTCAGTCTAGGTCAACGTTTTGGTCTGCGAGTTTTTTACTCCAGTACAAAATAATTTAGTAATATTACTTTTTTTCAGATCCTTGCGCACTGTGTCTATCTTTGACTCCTCCGTTGATGTCATGCCCTTCCAATTCCAGGCAGAAATCAGGTAAAATGTACTTGCTACTTTTGAAAACTGGGTAATACTGGTATGAAAAAGATGCATCTTTAAAAAAAACCATTGTGTGTGTGTTATTATGACATGGTTAAAGCATAGGGTTGGGTCTTTTCTCTACGGTCATAAGCAGTTCATTTCAATTTTCTCAATATCTCAGTGATGTTGTTAGCCCCAAAACATGGTTTAATCATTTATCCGTCGACTTCAGTTTATACAAATTATTTATGACGAACCCTCCAACACAGAGGTACCACAGACGTCCACAAAGTACCATACCTTCTAGGCTAGCAGTGGGTGCATGGGTTTTTTCTGTTTGTACAGCTGGTATTATCAGGAAACCCATGGCTTATGTACTGTGGACTTAGTCGCCACAGTCTCCTGTGGTATATTGCGGAGGGAACCAGCTGGTATTATCAGGAAACCCCCATGGCTTGTGCACTGTGGACTTAGTCGCCACAGTCTCCTGTGGTATTTTGTGGACGGAGCCAGTTGGGCAGGATAGTGCACTGATACTGTACGGACAACAACAAGTGTCTGCATGTACTTTTACTTTTTATACTTCAAACAATTTCTCTCCATCAAACACGTTTATTTTTGGTTTTACAAAGTTTCAGCTATGCGGTGAGTAAAAAATATAGCCTGGGATACTCACTTAATATTGTAACTGTGCCTACCTCATTCATGCATGGCGTAATGTTTCCTGGTGCCAGGCTATGGAAATAATTTTTAAGTGTCCCCCTAAAATAATACAAAAAAGTTCATCCGAAGAAACTCTTGCTTGGAGAGGCGTGTCTCTCAGTTCCTTTTAAAAATCAGTGAAGCTTGTTATATTTATAAAACAATTTCTAGTGAGTTTAGTGATCTAGCAAAGCCAAATGGTTTTATGTTTTTTGGGAGGTGGGGTTACTGTGCAGTAAATGGGAGTATGTACAGTGTGGATGCAATCAGCATATAAAAACAATGACATTACCTTTCGACACCCTTGGGCGGGTTCGTACTTACGACTGTACAAGAGTTAGGTACACTGTAAAATGGCACAAACCACCAAAATGTCCATGGTTCCCTGTGTTTAAAAGACAAACAAGATTGGCCAACCATAGTGGACACCAGTGAAGTGTCCACATTAGACTGGTGCCCCGAGTCCTCATCATTCCACATGTACAGGTTAGTCTGTACACATCGGGGCCCGACTGACGTGTAGGGCAAAGTCTGGACTGCTGGGTTATTGTTTAAGTCTCCAGTTTTGTGTAGGAAATAAATTTGTCATCCTACTCCTGCTAAGCAAGATGTTTTAATACTTAGCAGTTTTTGAGTCGTTCCCTGATTTCTCAACCAATTTTGATTCACTCCTCAACCTAAATAAAAAAATTCCTCATCCAATCTGCCAAAGCGCAGATCTACCCAACAACCCCCCTATGTTAAGATGTGTGTCAGTTAAACGATGTGTTACCATTTGTTACATCACTTATGGCCCGATGTTTTCTCTCCTCCTTCAGAAGCCCGTCCGGGGTCCCAACCTTGTCCGAGAAGACATCATCCCCGTCGTCCTCGCTGAAGGATTGGGTCAAAGGTTGTAACCTCATAGGGTCGGTGACGCTGGGGGTGTTCGTGGAGTGGAGGCTGCGGAGAGAGGATTCTGAATGACCCCTTGCCGAGGTCATGTGAGATTGTATGACCTCAACGAGACGCTTGAATCGCCGAGATGGACCTGGATGATTTGAAATAGAAATCGAGGCATTAGTCAAAATAATTACACAGGTTTACAGCTCACGGTCCTGTGGTCAGTAGAGGTCAATATCAAATGATATGGCCCTCACATTTTATAAATGTACATGCAATATCCAACATGAAACAGTTTTCCCAATGCAATATATCAATATGGTACACTGGACCCCTTATCAGAGGCCAACATAAAATGTTATGGACCTTGGTTAAGGCTGCTGGCAAAAATAAAATTCAATTCAAGTAACATCAGTATGACATCATGCATCTCTTACAAGAGGCCATTATCAAATGATATGGCCTTCATACAATGATTCAGTAAAATGGCCCTGAAAGCCAATGTAATATTATTTTGACATTCGGCCCTGATTAGAGGTCAATATTAAATCTTATGACCCTCACATAATGTTATACTGAAATAAGCCCAAAAAGCCAATACAAAAATCTGTTTTAGTTCCACCATGTAATATCAATAAGAAATATTGGTCATAGGCGAACATCAAATGTATCTCCCCTCACATATTGTTACAGTAAAATATTTCTAATGACCTATATTAAAGTCAACTGTCTTCACGTATCGCCAATATGACATAACCGACCCCTCAGGGGGGCAATATAAAATGTTATGGACCTAACACAATGTTTACTGTAGCATGAGGGCAAATTATGAAACTTATTGTGACATTCAACATCAGTATGACATAATGGACCCCTGATCAGAGGTTATATAAAGTGTTTTTGCCTTTACAGAGGGCCAATACACAATGCTACTGCCCTCACCTGATATCAGTGTAAAATGAACCACAAGGACTGGGTTCTCTTTCCCAGTATCGCCGTCAGAGTTTAATATCTCCACATGGAATTTCATGGGTTTGGCAAAGACGGCGCTGCTCCCACCTCTTTTGAATTCCGCCTTGAAGGCATGTGGCGACAGCACGCTGTGACTCAAATCATGAATCTTGAAGTAAACAAAAACAATAATTATAAAAAAAAGAGATTTACAAATTTGAAAAAAAAAAAGAAGTGTTTTAGAGTAAGGGCTTCTTCAACCAGTTGCCGCCAGGAATTGTTTATTTTTTTGTCCTATCCCCCTGGTGGGATTCTTTTGGCGGAATTGCCGGAATCTTTTTTCTTTAAGGGTACCGCTGGCGCAAAGAAACCCTGACTTGACAATGCCAAGAGAAGAAAGATTCTCTTTGTTGGATCGTTCATTTTGTTTCTCGTCCGTTGGTTCCAAAATTACATAAAAGGCGTCGCAAGACGACTTCCGTTTCCAGGCAGGGGAAAACATTTGCATGTTGTCACGTCATCCGGTGTCAACTGGTTAAAAAACAGGCCCTGGGTAGCTTTACCTTTTTAAAATTTTTTTTTTTATGGAAGTCGCCAGACACTCAAGGCTAGTAAGCCACTCGAGGTGTGGGCTACAAATCAACTGTTTTTTCCAGGGGCTGTTGCCACCTATTCCTGGGGCTGAAACAGGGTAAACCCCTTTACAGTCCGTAAGGATGTAGGCTTGGGTATCATCCATCAGAAGCCTGGCTGGTAGAGCAGAAGGCTCTACCTCCCCAACTTTTACGGAGCAATTATGGTTAAGTGCCTTGCTCAAGGACACAAGTGTCATGACCAGGACTCGAACCCACACTCCGATGACTCAGCCACCAGAGCTTGAGTCCGACAACTAACCACTTGGTCTTTCTAAGATGAAATTTAAACCCTATGAACCCTTTAAAGACATTGTACATGGCAAAAAAAAGAATTCTTACTGATAGTAATGCTTGGACGAGATCTGCCTTGACGGAACTGAAAGTCCGATCTCTGATTGCCATCGATAACTCGTCTTCGTTCCGATCACTGGTAACTAAACTGCTGAACCACGATTTCTTAGACATCCTGGAGTGAAATGGCCGAGGAAAAAACGAGAAGAAAAATGTTGAGAATTTTTTTTTTTAATTTGATCTCACACAAATGTCTTCCTTTCCCATACGGTTAAGTACATCAAAATCTTTGACCTGCACAAGAGTTACCTGCTAAACAATGAGCTCTGTAAAAGATCTGGCACTCCCAGTTTGATAGTACCAGGTTTGGTTTTCAGGTCACAACAAAGTCAAAGGTCACAGTTTGCTGTCTCAAATTGTTAATACAAACTTTTTTAAATGACGTGTCCAAATCAAGCGACCTTGGCAACGGCTGTGGCTACTGGCTGCACTGACAACATTGAAGAATAGGACTTAGCAGGGATCCACCTGTAGCCACTGCGAAGCCGTTAATTCGGACAGGGCCTATAACTTCATCGTTTGGCAGCCATCTTGTTTTATATCTATTCAAATCAATGTAACCAAAGTGAGGCTGGAAGGAAAACTAGTCCGGTCCCCTTCTGTGCAATGAACATTCAACTCTTTTACTACTATTATAAGCAGGGAATGAGATGCTTACTCTGGTGAGCTGTCTGGTGTGAGCGTGTTCTCCTCAGACTCTGCCGGTTGCATCTTCCGCCGGTGGAATCTCGGTGATCCCAAGATGCTGTTCTTGATACTGTTGAGCCGCGCCCTCCACAACGACTGCTGCTGGGGCGGCTGCTGTGATGAGTTGGTGGGGCTGCCGGGGGGCGTGTTGATGGGGCTGTTGGTGATGGGCATCATGGCACCGCTGGAGTGCTGGCGGGGGAGGTGACGGGGGCTGTGCTGAGGCGACGGGAGGGGGCTGTTAGTTAAACTTCTGCAACTGTAAGACAAAGTAACCAAGTCATTCAATAATATAAACAATACTAATAATAATAATGAAAATTTATTAAGTGCACAAATCCACAAAAGTGCTCATGGCGCTAGTACAAAACAACTACAAGGCTACTAAAATATAAAAAACAAAGTACAATGATACAGCAGAACATGCAGTAAACAACATTATGCAAATGCTTCATTAAAAAGATGACTCTTTAGGTTTTTTCTTAAATTGGTTCAAAGAAACTGATGATTTGACCTGTGTAGGGCAATTTATTCCATAGACGCTGTGCAGCATGAGAAAAAGATCGGTCACCCCATGAATGATTAGATTCAGGCTCAATGAGGAGGTTTAAATTGTCAGAATGGAGTTTGCGAGGCGGATTGTAAGGTTTAAGCAAATCATCAATATGTGCAGGGGCACTGTTCGTAAGGGATTTAAACACAAAGAGCAATAGTTTGTACTTAATTTTTTTTTTTTTATGGAAGTCGCCAGACACACAAGGCCAGTAAGCCACTCGAGGTGTGGGCTACAAATCAACTGTTTTATCCAGGGGCCATTGCCACCTACTTCCTGGGGCTGAAACAGGGTAACCCCCTTTACAGTCCGTAAGGATGTAGGCTTAGGTATCATCTATCAGAAGCCTGGCTGGTAGAGCAGAAGGCTCTACCTCCCCATTTTTTACGAAGCAATTATGGTTAAGTGTCTTGCTCAAGGACACAAGTGTCATGACCGGGACTCGAACCCACACTCCGATGACTCAGCCACCGGAGCTTGAGTCCAACGCACTAACCACTCGGCCACGACAGTAATCCTGCTACTCATTGGTAACCAGTACAAGTCTTGTAAAGTAGGAGTAATATGGGAAGACTTTTGGGGACATTTGGAAACTAGTACTGCTTAACTTGGAAGGAGTGAGAAATCTGGATTTTTTTTTTCAGGAATGAATGAGATCAAACTTTTCTGTTATACATATCAACTGTGGAAACAGGTCAAGCTTCCTTGCATTCTACTCACCCGCTGAAGTTCTGGGCGGCAATGGCCCTCCTAGCTGGTGACATGGAGACATCTCCCAGGGCATCTAGAGACTTCCTCTCTGCTGATCTCCTCCGGTAAGAATCGACCCGTTTCCTTGGAGGATCGGCTGAATCAAAAACCACCCGCAACACCACAAATCAAATTGAGAATTTGCCGTTGCAAACCTAACCAAACTCCATCTCAATAGTTTTGCTTGAATTTAATGGATTTGGTACTGTACACCCAAACCACCCACTCTTAGCATGAGGCCCGGCACAACAATCTTAACAGACAGGCATGATACTTCACGAAGGCAATTTCCTCCGATGCCCCTGGTCATTGCCTTGGTGCCCTTTTTATTTTCCTCATATAGGTGCCCTTTACCAACAGTTACCAAGGAGAAAAAGCCTTGGTGGCCTTGACCTTTCAAGAATGAAGCATACAGGCTTGATCAGAGTCTAAACATTTGGGTCTTGAGTTACCATAGAGTGGAGTATTTTGATGGATCTGGTACTGTACCCCTAAACCACCCACTCTTAGCATGAGGCCAGGCATACCAATCTTATCAGAGCCCAAACATTTGGGTCTTGAGTTACCACAGAGTGGAGTATTTTGATGGATTTGGTACTGGACCCCAAACCACCCACTCTTAGCATGAGGCCTGGCATACCAATCTTATCAGAGTCCAAACATTTGGGTCTTGAGTTACCATAGAGTGGAGTATTTTGATGGATTTGGTACTGTACCCCCAAACCAACCACTCTTAGCATGAGGCCAGGCATAACAATCTTATCAGAGTCCAAACATTTGGGTCTTGAGTTACCACAGAGTAGAGTATTTTGATTCATTTGGTACTGTACCCCGAACCACCCACTCTTAGCATGAGGCCAGGCATACCAATCTTATCAGAGTCCAAACATTTGGGTCTTGAGTTACCATAGAGTGGAGTATTTCGATTTAGTACTGGGTGGCCCAACATAAGGCCAGGTATAACAATCTTAACAAAGTCCAAAACTTAAGTCACTTTAGAGTGGAGTATTTTGATGGATTTGGGACAGCTCCAGGCTGGGACATCTTGGGAGTTTAAGTACACCTTTTAAACCCCTACATTGAGAAGAAAAAAAAACAAGGAAAATGAAACTGCCAACCAACCTGAATCTGAACGTGACCTTGACGATGCTTCACTCTCATCCTCAAAGCTTGGCTTCCTCTGCTTCCGATCCAACAGCAAGGAATAAATTACCTTCTCTGAATTGTTGCTGTATCAAGAAAATATCAATAAAAGCAAAATAATCATTTACATGATATGTCATCAATAATTTTTTTTTTTACATACATGTAGGTGATGATTTTTGAACTTTCAACAGCCCAAAACTGACCAAGCACTGATCACAGTCAATGTTTTGCTATGCCAAATGGGAGAATGGTCTCCCATCCAAGTACTGACCAAAGTCAATGGTGCTTAACTAACATGCCCTAGACTAGCCACCCAAACCATGTTCATACAAGGAATGGTCTCCCATCCAAGTACTGACCACAGTCAATGGTGCTTAACTAACATACCCTAGACTAGCCACCCAAACCATGCCAATACAAGGAATGGTCTCCCATCCAAGTACTGACCGCAGTCAATGGTGCTTAACTAACATGCCCCAGACAAACCACCCAAAATGTTTCAATACAAGAACTGGTCTCCCACCTGAGTACTGACGACAATAAATTGTGCTTAACTTCAACTATCCTCTCACTGTCGTCCAAGTGAGAGAAAACTGCACAGGATTTGACTCACTTTTGACTGAGTAGATTTCTTAAAAGTTTTTCTCTGTCTTTGAAGCAGCCTAGTGAACCCATGCTGCCTAAGACGTCGGGGTCAATGTCCTCTTCACTCATTAGTACTGGAATCTGAAAATGAGCATTGAAATCTTAAAATGATGTCACCAAGAAACCACCAATAACAGGATAGCTTTGTAGTTCTTATGGCTAAGTAGAGTTCTCCCTTTTATCAGGGATGACTGTGTAGTCCTCAATTCCAGACCCTCGTCCTCTTTTTGGACAAACAAGGAATTGTGAGAGCTACAATCCGGAACAAAATTCGTTGGGACACCCCCTGCACCGCCAGTTCAATGTTGAGCACTTTCATGTCTATCAGCAAACCAAGCAATGATCACTTCTAATTGCAGTTGCCAGAGCGCTTGTCCCATCTTGACAACATTGAACCAGGGGTTACAGGGGCGCTGTTAACACTGTCCCAACAATTTTGTCCGTGATTGTAGATAGGCTGCCATGCTTGTTTAACCAATGTATTCGGCACGGGAGGTGAACCCAAGATTCCAGCATGCCAAGGTCGATTATCGGCTGTAGCTTCTAGCCAAGAGTTCGGCTGATTTACAGTGAACACAAACCACATTTTCTCGAAAGAGAAAAAGAAAATCCCAATGCATTTGGGAATATTTGTTGTCTTTACAAATGTACTTAGTTTAGTCATGGTTTCATTGTGACAACAAAATTCTTAAAAAAAAGAAAAATTACAATAATAAAAAAATCCTGAAACTCTAAAAATTAATTCCACAGATTACGAAAAACATTTCAATAACCCAAGTGGTAAAACGTTTAAAGGGGCTGTGTCATGATTAACAGCAGTAAATGGAATAACCCAGTTCTAAGCTCACATGCGCGCCAGCGGTCACATCAGTCTCACAAAGACGGCACCCTTTGTGATTTGACCGCAAGCGAGCGTGTCTGTGCAGTATCTGGGTGACAGTTCATCTTTCCGTGCACAGCCACAGGCCAGCTATAATCATGACCAACACAGCCCCTTTAAGATGCGAACAATTTTACCATTCTTCCTAAATAATAATAATACCTGGATATTAATTGTTACTTTTGGAAAGAAATCAAATAATTTTTCATACCTTTACTGATGGTTTTTTCGGCAAATCCGTGTCATGACTGTCATTCTTTGAACCACTTCAGAGAAAAAGATGAAAAACAAATACAATATTTTAGACAAAGAAAAGTTTTTAAAACAGAATGGTTGATCCCTGGCTTCATGGCAGTAACCGGTTGAATGGCTTCTGACTGGTACCCCCCCCCCCCACAGAACAAAGATACTGAAAAAATAAGGAGACCGCCAACATTAGGGCTGGATAGCTCAGTTGGTAGAGTGTCGATACGTTAAGCCGGTGGTGGCCGGTTCAAATCCCGCTCAATTCAATTTTTCTTTGTTCACCCCAAAATTATAACAAATGGATAACTTTGACACAGTAGGGAAAAATTTTGATTAATAGTAAGGAGTCGAACCAGGGACACATTGGTGAGAGGTGAGCGCCTTATACACATGCCACCCATGCTACACTGACAATGGTGTGTCCTTATAAAATCAGAAAGGTCGTTTTCAACAAAATGCAACTTTCAATCAAATCAAGTAAAATCAACGCTATGTTTATTTCCTAACTGAAGATTTTTCATCCTCACACAATTTTTGTGATAACTCTTTTTGGTGGGCGGGGGAAGTCTCGTAAAGTAGGACTCTCTGTATCACCTTAAAAATGTTGAAAAACCTTTCAACGAACCCCCAAGTTAAAAAATGTCAATGTGGTCATGGTGACCTTTAAAAAAAAGGAAAAACTGCTTTTAACAATTTCAGATAAGAAAATTCCCTAATTAATCATGGATATCAATCTACAGACACATTTCTAACGGTTGTTTATTTTCATCCGCATTCCTTGGTCAAGATTTATCTTCACTGACCGTGAGAGACACCCAAGTTTGGTTTTATGGGATTGTTGACTTAACTCTCCAAACATCTCTGGACCGAAGCTATTCTAAATAGATATTCTTTAGATATTGTAAGCAAATAAAATATTTCTTCTCAGTCTGCAAAGTCTCTCTACGCTGGCATCATTTTTACAGATTTATTGGCAAGATTAGTTTTAAAAAGAATTTTGTGATGAGTCGGAACTTAGGACAGTAAGAGTTTCCAGAACATTCCTAAGTTTCCTTATTTCGATATATACATGTACACTGTACATCAGAGTTCTCCCCAGGGGTTGATTTCACAAAACTAATGTCGTCCTAACTTAGGACTAGTTCTAACTTATGGCAAGTCCTATAAGTTAGGACTAGTTACTCATCCTAACTTGAGACAAGACTGGTGCTATCACTTTGTGAAATCCACGCATGGATTTTTCAAAACTGGGGTCATTCTGGACCCAATGTTTGGACGAAGCATGCTGAATTGAAATAGGGTCCTCGGAATGTTTTTTACGGAATGTTTATGTTTGGTTTTAGAAGCTCTCTATCCATTATGCCCCGCCCCCATATGTGTTGACCAATCACAGCCTTGGGTACGCCACCGAAAGTCTGACAAAAGTCTGACACGATAGAAATCCTATTGGAAAATGTAAACATGCGTGGGCACACTTGTAGCGTGCCCGTTCATGTCGCGCAGTGTGGCATTGAAGAGACGCACATTGTGCTGCCCACGTGTACAGTGGTGATGTAGCCGATGCTGTGATTGGCCAATATGTTTCGGGGCGGGGCTTGACGGATCGGTCTATTGTGCAGTCTGGAGTATTTTAAATGGTTTCTTTTCGTGTGCATTGGCCCAATACACTAGATCATGCGTTGCAAATACCCTGTACATATATGTTTTCAGGTTTTGCATGGTCTGAGTTTTTTTTCTTCTTCTTTTTTCCTTTCTTTCTTGTGGGTACAACAATGTAAAAATATCCCTTTGTTTGGAAGAGTGTTTGGTTTTGTCTGAAAGTTTCGACTACTGTGCTCTACTAGAGACGATTAGAGCAGGGAAAAAAAAAAATCCTCAGCGTACTCGGATGCAATTATTGCACAGTTTTAATTCTTAAGTTTGATTATTAAAAAAAAGCCAAACTGCAATATCAGACTTTGAGAAGTATATTCATAGCAATTGTTTAGTTTTCTATAGGCGTGGAATTTCATCTGAAGAGGGCAAGGCCATTTTTCATTTTGCAAAAGATACTTCCATTGGAAAATCTTAAAGTCTATGGGAAACTGTTAAAGGGGAACCAAGGCCAGGACCAGGGCAACAGAGGCCAAGACCAGAGCAACAGAGGCCAAGACCAGGGGCAACAGAGGCCAAGACCAGGGGCAACAGAGGCCAAGACCAGGGGCAACATAGGCCAAGACCAGGGGCAACAGAGGCCAAGACTAAGGGCAACAGAGGCCAAGACCAGGGGCAACAGAGGCCAAGACCAGGGGCAACAGAGGCCAAGACCAGGGGCAACAGAGGCCAAGACCAGGGCAACATAGGCCAAGACCAGGGGCAACAGAGGCCAAGACCAGAGCAACAGAGGCCAAGACCAGGGGCAACAGAGGCCAAGACCAGGGCAACAGAGGCCAAGACCAGGGCAACAGAGGCCAAGACCAGGGCAACAGAGGCCAAGACTAAGGGACAACAGAGGCCAAGACCAGGGCAACAGAGACCAAGACCAGGGGCAACCGAGGCCAAGACCAGAGGCAACAGAGGCCAAGACCAAGGAAACAGACGCCAAGACCAGGGCAACAGAGGCCAAGACCAGGGGCAACAAAGGCCAACACCACGGGCAACAGAGGCCAAGACCAGGGGCAACAGAGGCCAAGACCAGGGGCAACAGAGGCCAAGACCAGGGGCAACAGAGGCCAAGACCAAGGAAACAGAGGCCATGGCCTCAGTGTAATTCCTGGCCCAGGTCTGATACTTCATGGAGGCACTGGAGGCAACGGAAGCAAATGCCTTGGTGCCCTTAAAATGTTCCAATAGAAATGTACAATTTCCTCATAGAGGTGCCCTTTACCAAAGAGAAAATGCCTTGGCTCCCTTGCCCTTTCAAGAACGAAGCATACAGGCCTGTTTATGATCAAAACGCATCAGAACTTGTAACATTTCATGCAATAAACCACAAGGGAAACTGACTGGGTAAATTTTTAGTTCATTTTGGGGTGAACAAAGAAAATTAAATGGAGCGGGATTTGAACCTGCAACCACCGACTTAACGTACCACTGCTCTACTAACAGGGCTGGATAGCTCAGTTGGTAGAGCGTTGGTACGTTGAGCCAGTGGTCGCAGGTTCAAATCCCGCTCCATTCAATTTTCTTTGTACAACCCCAAATTGAACTTGTGAAATTGTCAGTGTATATTTGTAAAATTTCAGGATTTGATGTGTTTTACATCTGTGTTATCTTCGCTAAATAAATAAACAAACAAACAAACAAATTGACAGAACAGGAACCATTTTGTTAAAACAAAAAAAGAAAAAAAAGAAAAGAACACTAATTTTATTTAAATTTGATAATTCAGTTGTACATTTATTAAAAACTAGAGATTTAGGATAAGTAAACTCTTCCAAAATCCAAGGCTTTACCACACATGTACTTTTTGTAACAGACCGACAACAACGCATCAGTGGTTGAGAATTTATAAAAATGCTCAAGTTACAGCGTGATTCATCGCCATGTTGACAGTCGATGAGAAGAAATTTCACCTCTGTGATCTTTAAAAACTCCACACACGTCGTTCAAAAACCTGACAGATGATCATTGCATGCCCAAATTCATTTCAGAAATTTGTGTCGGCGGATATCGAAATTGAGTTCCCAAAAAGGCGATGATTAAAAATTCTTAAAAGTCATCCTGGACATTTTGTTTTTGGAAATGTATTCTCATCAGCCATCAACATTGAGTCGTCAAAGAGGCAACACAATGACGAACATTCTGATTTATGATGATTACAAGCTGACATTTTGTTCAAAACAAGAAAAAAAAATCCACGTTATCAGCAGCCGTTGATTTTGCCTTTTTGTCGCAAGAGGTGATGTTTGGAAATCTTCATGGCATGTTCAAATATACACGGGCAATATCTGCAGCCACGGTAACATGTGTGCGGTAAATTGAAGTTGACAGAACACCATTTACTGTTGTTTCCCCAACGGTCCACGGGGAACTAGACTCGCCCTACGGAGGAGCCGTGCTATCCAATTCACGTAAGCGTTGGAGTTAAAGACAGAGAAAAATAAGAGTATCGGGTGACTCTTCTATAACATGGCCTCCAGACAAGGCCTAGTTTTTTTTTTTTTAAACTAAATTAGAAATCCCACCTCAAATATTTCTGCTGTTTGTTCAAACAGAAGGGACAGCTCTCCTGATTTAAGCCGTTCAGAGACCATCACAACTGAAATCATTGCCATACATCCAGACATTGCTACTAATCTTGATCTCTGACCAAATTTTTAACCAAGCATTTTTTTTTTGAACTCGTCACAGCAAAACATACAAAATTGCGTACAGCACTTGTTTGGTGTTCTATTGCGCTAAGAAAAAGAAAAAACAGAGGAAATCAGCTGACCAGCTAAAAGTTGCACGCCTGAATTTTTTAGTAGTAAAAAATATCTACATAAATAATAGAATATTAACATGGGAAACATAGGAAAATGTCAGTTTATTCATGATCTTTTTGGTTGTGTGGAGGTAGGTAATATCTAGAAATCTTTTCTGGCGACTATAGCTATTTGATACAGGCCATTCACAGCCATTAAAGCCCCAACTCAACATTGGTTAAGAAGAAAAGCATAAATGTTCACAGATTTACATATACCTTACATGGTATGAAGATAATGATGGCAGAAAACTTTCCTTGAAATATTTCTGTCTGAAATGTTAGGCCTATCGTTTTTTAAAATAATAAATGAAATAAGATCTAAAATTAGTTTTCGTCTCAGTGAGACGAAAACTCTGCCTATAGGAATGCGTACAAAAATGCTGAATGTAGTTTTACAGTTTTCTCGCAAATGAAACAATGAAATGAGCTGACAATTTCACAGGTTGGTTTTATTACAAATATCTTGATTTGTGCAAAGTATGGAAGCATTTACAGTCAGTTTACCAATGTGGAGCTGGGGTTTTAAGTCCCTGTCCTTTTGGTATGTCATCACGCCACACATGCGCGCATCTGCTGCACGCCAAAAGTGATCGCTACTTCTGGTTCCAAAACTGGCATACGTTTGTGTGTAATTCTACCAAAAATCACACATTTCATCGTCCAAAAGCATTTCTTATGACAGAAACTTATGATTCTGAGAAGACCTCCAGTCTTTGAAGAACGTATGTAAATGCCAAGTCTGATTATTAAACTGTTCTTGCATAAATCACCAATGACAAACTCAATGTGACTTCTACTGGTTTCTGGTAATGAGGGCAGCCAGTTTGTGCGAAGTGGGCGTGGCTTACAGTGGAATTACGTCACACTTACCAACTTGAGACTATTCATGCTTTCCTAAACCAAATATTTTAATCCCAAGTTTGTGTGTTTTGGAATATTTGTATTTCTGTCGTATTTTGCTACAAGTTTTGAAAAATTTGACACATATTTTATTCCTCTTAATAAAATAAAAATTCACTTACATTAAAAACCAGGGATGTCGTTGAATCTGTGATATCTGTTGAAAGAGAAAAGATGTAAAGTATTGTTTATAAAAAACCTTAACAAAAACAATTTATTTGCTAGTTATGCAGGGAACCACTCAATAACAGTAAACAGCACATACAATCTTAGCTGGTAACCCGTTTCTGCTAATAAGCCTTATTTTTTACTGCAAGAGGGCGCCCTTTTGTGTAGATTGGGGGTCAAACCATAGAAATAGTGTGGTAAACCAGATGCAAATATACTTCTAATAAAGCAGTTAATATACAACTTTTGAGGGTTTTTTCATTGACAGCTTTTACCATGCAATCAGTGTAAGATATTTGCTTGGAAAATTTTATTTTTAATGTTTTGAAATATTTGTGCACTTTCAAAATGGAATTAGTATTGCGCCCTCTAGCAGTAAAATAAATATGGCCTATTAACAATTTGCTCAGCACAGGGAAAAAAACCTGCTTAACAGAATCAGGTTACGGTTACCAGCTGAAAAACCCTGTACTAACATGACTAACCATTGCCTCCATACTGGTTCCCTAAAAATTTGGACTAACCCAAACTCCATACAAGGATTTACCAGGATCCTTCCTGACTCTAACAGAATCCAACACTATGGAAACTCAATACCCAAACTGTTGGACTCAGACCACAGTGGTATGCCTGATCCCATGTAAAGCATAATCAGTTTACCAGTGCAGTCCTCAGTCCAACAGAATCAAACAAAACATGCAGTTGGATTCTGAAGGCTGGTTGGTTAAGGCTGATCAATAAAGTATTAATTAAAACAGGTCTCTAGGAAGCCTACTTAGATTTACGTTGCAAATGATTTCTAAATTATTCATTGACCCACCAAATAATCAATGCCCTTAATTACCTTAAAAGCTCTTACAATCGTTAGCTTAAATAACTGACTAATGAATATTTTAAATACCTACAAGAAGTAGATAATAAATAATTTACAGTTGAATTTTATGTTTACCATTTGTGTACAAGTACTACAAACTTGGATCGGAGACCACTTTATATAAGATTGTAAGTTTTTTAACCAGTTTGCACTGGACGGCATGTATACACACCATTATTTTACAAGCCAGCAAATGGGCGTCGTGAGTTTGGTATTTTTGTGTGTCATTCGAGGCCCCAAACAAAGGTCATCCGGACATTTTGTTTGGGAGTGTGCAACGAGTATGCACTCACCGTACAATGCTTTATTTCAACCACACAAAGAGGACAGATTGTGCTGAATATTTCACTGATTTTTTGCCCAGATCCCCGATTCCAGACCTTTGTCCTTTTGTTCCAAGAAGAGGATTACGAGACAACCAGAAGCTTCCACCATAACATATTTATTGTATTTCAGCTCAATGGAGGTAAGCCCGAGTGAACTGAGTATCCAGCCTTTGTTCAGGAGTTTGGAACAATCCTTGGCTCACACCCGAGGTTTTTTGACTCACGGTGACTGTATACAGTAATTTCTCGAAAGAGAAAGAATAAATCCCGGTGCTTCAAAGACACTCTTTGTTCTCTTGGCTTTGTCAAATCAAGGTTTCTTTGTTTCAGCCATACTCTAAAAAAACATATTCTGGCGATTCCGAGAAATTAATCTAATCAGGCTGGACGATAAAAAAATGGAAGATTCCCGGCTGGAACTGCTTAAGCAAATGGATAAGAGTTGTTGGTACACAGATTCATAAAGAATTGTACAATTTCTTTAATCACAGACATGTCATTTTATAATCGCCAACAAGGACACAACTGCCCAGCACAAAAAACTTTGTACAGTGTTTTCCAAATTTCTATGGCAATAAAAAAGAGGGAACCAGCTGATCAGCTTAGAAGTACATCTAGCATGTCTGTTAATTATAAGTACAAGTACAAATGTGCAAAGTAAATGATCATTTAAATATACATGCGAGCGTATATTGTACCTTAAAAAGAAAATGCAAAACAAATGTTTGCATTAGACTCATCCAGTCTGAAATTAAAAACCTGTGAAAAGTAAAATTCCCCCCCCCCTGTATTGGTTTGTAATGGACAAATAGACAAATAGATTAAACCCTGTCTAAATATTTGCACCAGATCTAGTTACATACAAAAACTGAACAGTTCTTTATCTAAAAAAATGATTAAGTTTTCCTACATGAGTTTCCTACATACATTGTACATATACTGCACAGCTAGTGTATCGATTGGATATAGTGTATTGATTGATTATAGTGTATGGATTGATTATAGTGTATCGATTGATTATAGTGTATCGATTGATTATAGTGTATTGATTGATTACAGTGTATCGATTAATTATAGTGTATTGATTGATTATAGTGTATCGATTGATTATAGTGTATTGATTGATTATAGTGTATCGATTGATTATAGTGTATCGATTGATTATAGTGTATCGATTGATTATAGTGTATCGATTGATTATAGTGTATCGATTGATTATAGTGTATCGATTGATTATAGTGTATCGATTGATTATAGTGTATCGATTGATTATAGTGTATCGATTGATTATAGTGTATCGATTGATTATAGTGTATCGATTGATTATAGTGTATCGATTGATTATAGTGTATCGATTGATTATAGTGTATTGATTGATTATAGTGTATTGATTGATTATAGTGTATTGATTGATTGACAGTATATTGATTATAGTATACTGATTGGTTGATTGCCAAGGACCAACTGTCTTTTCTAATTATTTGTGCCTGTATTTATTTGTTTTTGTGGCACAAGAGAGCATGTACATGGGCATTATAGGCCGTTTACGAACCACAACTTGGGCTTGGGCTTAGGCTCTGTGGTTTATTTAGAAAACGTGTGCTTTCCTTACAGGGCCTAAGCCGGAGCCCAAGCCTGAGTCATTGTTTCGTAAATGGCCATAGTGTCTGATCAGGTGTTAGTTGATGACAGTTATTCAATGCATTAACCATCCTTGATGAATGTACCAGTTCCAATTCAAATCAATATCACGTTTATTTCCATACTCATATCAAACTACAGTATCGGGTGTTAAACAACTTGTACAAAAGGGCATACATGGTTCACAGTCAACCCTCCTACTGTCTGACCATTCAGTATCATCCACTGTCATGACCGTGGTCTTGAATGATAGATAAACTATGCCAGCCTGCAATGTGATATCATGTAGTGAATGCATCTACACAGTACACAGTCAACCCTCCTACCGTCTGACCATTCAGTATCATCAACTGTAGTTTTGAATGATAGATAAACTACGCCAGCCTGCAATTATGATATCATGCATGTCATGTGCCGAATGCATCTCCACAGTATACAGTCAACCCTCCTACTGTCTGACCATTCAGTGTCATCCACTGTGATTTTGAATGATAACTACATATGATGCCAGCCTGCAATATGATATCATGTGGCGAATGATTCACAGTCAACCCTCCTACTCTATAATACGCACAATACACAGTTCTGTGCACAGTTACGCCACCATACACAACCAGTGCAGCTGAATCATGTCGAACTATTGGTCAACTCGCTGGAACGTGTGACCAAGAGAAAGAGGCTTAAAGCGCTATTACCGAATCCTCGACTCTGATTGGTCGATCCATAGCAACAAGAATGTGATTTATAGTTGTATTGCATGGCCCATATCACACCCTGTTCTCTAACACGCTATTCTTATGCACCGTTCTAACTTCCATCTGCAGAATTCACTATAAGTTCAAAAGTGGTGCGTTTGCTTGACAATAAATTTGTTATCATGGAATACAAAAAACATAGCGTATCTGTGTCCCATATCCAACTCAGCCTGCGGCCTCGTTGGATAAGGGACGCAGAAGCGCTATATTTTTCCATATTCCACTCGCACTTCACTGTTAACTATTATTACTATTATTATCTTGTATAACACAAATACTGTACCAAGCAATCCCATTTGGAGGGGTGTAAGAGCCAGGATAACAAAATCCTAAAATCTCTCTTACCGTTAGTCGTTTCTCTGCGTGCGTCTCCACCATACCTCGTAGCAAGTTCTGACAGTCAGGCGGAACAAAATGAGGAATATGGAACACTCCTCTCTTCACTTTCTCTAAAAGATTCCTGAGGTTGTCGTCATCAAACGGTAATGCTCCCTAGACCGGGGGGAAGAAAAAACAGAGGGAAAACTAATCAATGAAACTTAAAGAGGATGGGCCACGATGATTGATGTTGATGTTATTGTTTAGTTTTATATTTGCTGGGAGTTTTTACTCCTTTAACTAGCCTGCCGCCTAAATTGATCAAAATCCCCGAAAACAAGGGGCAGTAAACAAATCACGACGTCACTGGAAGTACTGAATCCCCGGATGGTCAGCACTGAGCAATGCTTCAATGAGTTAACAACAAACAGCCGTTCGACAGAGGAGTACTTCCTGCGACATCACTATTCTTTAGAATTTCTGGAGACAACTTTCAGGCACCGACTGCTGTTGTTCTGATTTTGTCTCGAGGCAGGGGGGGGGGGGTGTGAAAAAAGGCTCGGAAACTGCCTTTGTAAACGAATAACAACGCATTCTATAATTCTGTGACATTTTTTCACAGTAGATATAGGTGTATTAAGGGATGTCAAACTTTTTTTAAAGCGAGACTTCTAGCGTGGCCAATCCTCTTTAAGGAAACCAACAACCAATGTTAAATGTTGACCAACATTGCGTTCTTCAAGTTCTATTGTTATAGTTCATCTTTTGTCTGCTTGCTGCTCCTTGCTTTTTACTCCATAGCAACTTTTCCACCCTACTACCACCGTCGCACTTAGTATACTTGTATAGGTGTGTTCAGGCCTGACTGCTTTGTTCTTGAAAGGGCAAGGGCACCAAGGCATTTTCTTCTTGATAAAGGGCACCTCTATGAGGAAGTTGTAAATTTTCTAGTGGAACATTTCACGGGCACCAAGGCAATGACCAGGGGCAATGGAGGCAATTGCCTCCGTGAAGTATCAGGCGTGCGTGTTGTGTTGTCAGTTTAGTCTTTGAGTAAGACTCTACTAAAGTTGACATATCAGGCCATTTCAACTTGTTTTGTGCATACAGGGTTGCAACTTGACCATTTTCAGTGGTGCCCTCTGAATCCAAATTTTCTGAAGTCCACCAAGAGAGAGCTGAGTGAGTGGATTGTTGTGGCTCGAGGCCAGGGTCAATCAGGGGCCCACACAGGCCTGTGGTGGCTCAGGCGCATCGTAACTGTTGGGGGTTCAGGGGGCAAGAGCCTTCACTGTGTCTGTGGTCAGTGCCATTATCTGGAATCAATTATGTTATTCATCAATTCAGTACGCCAGTGCTGGGTGACCTGACTGTTTGATGAAATGATTATTTCTTTGGGAAATCTGTGCCGGGCGGCACAGTGTAATTTGCTCAGAGTGCTGGGCGGAAATTTGGGGTTCTGGGCGGGCACACGCCATGCTGCCCACCGTGGCTACAACTCTGTATGCATATACACCAGTTCATTTTTTCTTCTGTTTTCATAAACTAACCACAAACTAGGATATTTTCGACTGAAAACTTACCACCAGTAGAGCATAAAGTATAACCCCCGCACTCCATACGTCGGCTTTCCGTCCGTCATACTTTTCTCCCTGAAAAAATAATAATAAATAAATAAATAAATTATCTTGAGCCATTTTCAAACTCCCGAGCCAATTCCCGGGAAATAAAACCTGGGGAGCTTTAATCCACTGCCACCCATGTTTGTTTCCACTTTTTTACACAATTTTCCACAGAAAAATTAACACTCCATATGCCAACCTTGAGGTTATCTGATATTATAACTCAAGTTATCACACAAGCGCGAGTGGACGATGGAAAAATATAGCGTATGATGGCCTCGATATGGCATGCAGACGCGCTATATTTTCCCGTATTCCACTCGTGCATGTGTGATAACGAATTTATCTTCCAGTCAACTGGAAGATAATACAACTTTGAGAGTTATGTCATGAAGAGTTAAACGTGCAACGCGCACATTTTAGAACGTCATTTTGCACAGTCTGTGTACGGAGCGTGACGCATGACACTCAGAATACGCAGAGTGTAATACAGACTACTGGGAGAGTGTTATGGTTTATTGTCACACTCCCATTGAGCAGTCTGATTGGAAGATCAATTTTATATTAACTTTTGATATGAAGAAAGACGGCAAACCTTAAGACTTGTTCAGCTCTTTTTTTACAATTCTCCAATTTGAAATTTTGTACAACTTATGTTTTATGTGGTTACTTTAATTATACAAAAAATAAAATTCCTCACTCGACCTGTGTGTATCTTGCCTGCCAGGCTATGCCATGGAATGCACAAAATCACTCATTGCCTATGCTCTTAATATTACACAGTGTTTAAGCATAAAGGATACAGTAGGGTTTCACTCGACAAGTGCTGCTATTTTGTGTACCCAAACACATTATTTGCCACTCTTTTCTGTTAATTTGTATGCACATCAAATTTTCATAACAAATCATTGTTAATAGTTGTTTAATATTTCTAAAACTTACTCCAACTATGAAAATATGTGCTTTGAGTTGTAAATAAAATCAAATAATTGATGGCATTCACACAAACTTGTTTTTAATACTATTACTCAATATTTGTTTTCATATTTTTGAAAGTTCCATCCGATGAGAATATTTTAATTCTCAACTGTCTACCAAAGTCCTCGACGACTTAGCGGGCGATGCTGTAAACACCCTTCGCGTTTATATCCGAAACAAACACGTGCGACAAAAACAACCGGGGCCCGTGCCGTCCCAGAGAGCAGAACGAGGGTAGAAAAACCATGCCCCTCGAGGCAAAACCACAGCAAGAATAGCAGTCTCTGATGAAGTGACATTAATGTTGGACACTCGACTGCGTTATTGGAACGTATATAAGATAAAGAAGGACCTGGGGTACCCTCTTTAAAGCTGCAACACACAGGCAGTACAGCCTGGGTTTTTGAAAGAGCAAAAACTCCTCCTAGTATTTATTAATTGACTTCATTTATATCTTATTTATCCTCAGTAAACCTTGCGGTGATATACTGCTTTTCAAAGGTGCCCAGTAGGAACAAAACATTCATGAATATAAAAGTAGAAAATTACAATCACAAACATTATTTGAATAAGACTATGAAATGTGAACACTGAAATAGGCAAAATAGGGAAACATCAAATTACATGGACAAGTAAAAACAACAAATCTGGGACAGCCAGTAACCAGAATAAAGAATGTAGATTAGGAAAGAAAAAAATTATAAATAAGAAGTTTACCCTACGTGTACATATTATACAGCATTTGTGAGCTTTCAGATTGGAAAAAATACATATATCTTAATTCCCCCCACCCTATCATTACCAATCCTGTAATTGTCTTAAAAGCAGAAAATCCCGATAAAAAAAGTTTTTAGTTAAGCAAAAATTAGTAGAGAACCAGTCAGAAGCAATTTAGATTACATAGAATTTTGGTCGGCAACCCATTTCTGCTTAGCAAGATTTTGAAAATACTGTTTAAAGAATTTTTCTGACTAAGCAAACATCAGCAGGAGACCATTCAGAAGGCAATACATATTACATGGTATTTTGGCCGGTAACCCAACAAGCCCAGGGTATCCTATTATTATAATTAGTTTGTCTCACCCGTATGACCTCCGGACATGCATAGTGAGGTGACCCACAGCTGGTCTCCAGCAACGACTGATCCAGTTGTAGCGACGCCATCCCGAAGTCGGCAACCCTGATGTTGTTCTTCTCATCCAGGAGTAGGTTCTCCGGCTTCAAGTCCCGATGGCTTGAGGTTCGAAGAAAACAAAATAAGACATGAGCCGGGCTGACGTTTACTTTCAAAACATGCCAGTGTGTTCAGTCAAATCCTGACTGCTCATTGCTGCTTTTTTGTTGACGATGCGATTCATTGGCGGTAATCGATAGAAATTCGACCAACATATCATTAACAAATAAACATAATTAACCCATCTCCCTATACCCTAGAGTAATTTATTAGGATCCTTCCTTATTCTAACAATATCCAGCTCCATACGATAACTCCACACCCCAAACTATTAGACTCTGACTGTTATTTGTGTTTTATACCCATACACCGATGTGTGTTAAGCACTGTATACTCAGTACTTTCCCGAGTCCATACACCGATGTGTGTTAAGCACTGTATACTCAGTACTTTCCCGAGTCCATACACCGATGTGTGTTAAGCACTGTATACTCAGTACTTTCCCAAGTCCATACACCGATGTGTGTTAAGCACTGTATACTCAGTACTTTCCCGAGTCCATACACCGATGTGTGTTAAGCACTGTATACTCAGTACTTTCCCGAGTCCATACACCGATGTGTGTTAAGCACTGTATACTCAGTACTTTCCCGAGTCCATACACCGATGTGTGTTAAGCACTGTATACTCAGTACTTTCCCGAGTCCATACACCGATGTGTGTTAAGCACTGTATACTCAGTACTTTCCCGAGTCCATACACCGATGTGTGTTAAGCACTGTATACTCAGTACTTCCCCGAGACCATACACCGATGTGTGTTAAGCACTGTATACTCAGTACTTCCCCGAGTCCATACACCGATGTGTGTTAAGCACTGTATACTCAGTACTTTCCCGAGTCCATACACCGATGTGTGTTAAGCACTGTATACTCAGTACTTTCTCGAGTTTATACACCGATGTGTGTTAAGCACTGCTAGAGTGGTTCCTGGTCCCTATATCGTTCTCTTCTGTCTGTATATTGGGACCGGTATATAGGAAGCCATTTTGGATTTTTTCTTCACACCAATATCCAAACTGAGGATGGAGGGGAAAATAGTCTGGCTCCTTGTTATCTTATGAGGATTAGCACACTCTTTATCAATGGTAAACAGGGAACCAGTTAAGGCTTAGTTCATTGAACTGATGCCATGCTCAGTGTGCCCATTAATTTCATTAACGCAATTGACAGTCTTACCCGAGACTTCCTGACGCTAATGATTTGATAAAAGCTCGCAGCTCTGAGCCAGGAGCTTCTAGGCACATAGGAGTGGTAGGGGAGGAATTGCATCGAAGTAATGTTTTCAGCCGGCGGTAATATTCATGTAGCATTGGCTGACACAAATCCAAATAAATCTACGTGGGGGGGTTGGGTGTTACAGGTAATTTTGATGAGATTATTGCATTATGTGGGTAAGGAAGTTTTCAATGGATTGTTGAAATAGGTTTTTGTGAGAACTCTGTTGAAAAGTTTTGTAGGGGGATTGGGAAAGACAGTTGAGGTGGGTTGATGGGTGGGGATGAGGTGGAGTTGATGGGTGGGGATGGGTAGTGAGGGTTAACAGAGGGCCAGGTGAGGTTGGTAGAGAAGTTACGGTGTAGGGTGGGGTTCATAGGAGTAGGAGGCTAGAGTAGGGTTAATTGGGGGAATGGTGGGGTTAACAGGGAGCTGAATGAGGTTTGGGTGGGGTTGATGGCTGGGGACGGGGAGGGTTGGGTGGGGTTGATGAGGGTGGAGGACAGACAGGGTTGCGTTAGAGTTAGGTTATAATCACTGCACATTCAGATTGAAATCCCCCCCCCCCCCCCCCCCGCCCCGGATGGAATTACCGGTCCTGTAATTTGTCTTTCTTCCGATGGCTATGAAATTTGCTCAACACCAAATATTCTTGCAAAGCAAAATCAAGTTTCCAGCAGAAGACAAAAATCCGATCATCCCACAAGTTAATTCCTAGCTCCTTTTGCGATTCTTTTTTTTTTTTTTTTTTTCTCACCAGATTGAGTGGCTATGACAGAAGTCAATCGCAGAGATGATTTGACGAAAGAACTTGCGGGCCTCCCTCGGTGTCAGCCGTCCCTTCCTTACCAAATAATCAAACAGCTCCCCTCCAGAGACATGCTCTAGAACGAGATATCTAGAAGCAGAAGAAAAAAATTGTCGTCGACAAAATTAGATTTCAAGCAGAACGTTGGAAATCAAGGCCATACTTAAAGGGAACATTTTACCCCTTCCTTTCATGATGCATTGGTTTAGTGTCTGATTTGGCGACGGTGGCTACGGCTGTGGCTGTTGCTATGGGCAACCATGCTTTAATGCATGTTCACAAGGGGATCAAGCCACAGTCGCTAACTCAGCCACTGCCTTAGTATCCAGTTAAGGCTGCCTCTTTTTAGTTTAATTGGTATTTTATTAAAACTGGAAAAGAAAAAGAAAAAAAAACTTACAAATATTTTCTGTTTTCGTAGACGTCGTAGAGTCCCAGGACGTGTAGATGCTCAATGAGCTTCATTATTGCAATTTCCCGTTCAACCTGAAGATAACACATAATGAAAAAAAATTAAAATAAAATAAATGTTCAAAAAGATTAAAAATATGCTTGGAATATTAAGGCTCCACAAAAAAGACCATTTAACATGAATCAATATAAATTATATTTTTAAAATTTTAAGAAATAATGAGCATCTATAGTGCGCCAAAATCTGTCAGAAAGAAACACTCATAGCGTGAGCTGAAAATAAGACCAAACCGGGCATTAAAGACAGGGGACTATAATTTTGGGAACAAAATAATTTGTGTTCTTAATTTGTCTTTCTTTCTTTTTTAAAACCAAATCTGCCTGACTAGTCACAGTACATCAAAACTGTGCCAGTCTAATCCCATGATGCGCTTATTGCTGCATTACAATAAACATTCATTATTTACTACCTTGAAAATAAACAAACTGTCTACTGTTGGAAAGAGTACGCTGTTCTCTTTAAAGCCTTACTCCATAGTCCCAGCTTGCCTACAGGTTACTGGCAATCCTCTCATAGAGAAAGGACCTTACTTTGTGATCCTCCAATATCCTCTTTTCCTATGTCACTCCACACCAAATTGTTTGGGCTTGGATAAGATGTGTATGCCTGAACCAGTGATAAGCAATTGTTATTTGGGACTACAATCCTCAATCCTCAGCAATTCTCCAATTCATGAAGACGATTTTCTTTTTAACTGGGAGGGTTAGGGTTTTAAAGTGATCTTTAGTCATGTTTCCTGTCTCTTATCACTTGTAATGAGAGTATGTAGAAAGACACAAACTTCTTTTTTACAAGCTTTCTTGTAGGAACGCGTTTACTGAGTTTGCAGACCCGTAGTTGGGCAGATATGGAATGTACATGTAGTCAACTCATTTCACAAGGTATCGAACAGCTTATCAAATCAGCAATTGATCAGAAAATCAGGCTATTGGCTGATCAATCTAATCTAATCTAATCTAATCATTTAGTTTTAATGTGCACTACGTACAATCATCACAGCACGCTGTAAAACAGTAAAAATGCATTGCCATTAAAAACAATAACAGTAAAAAAATCAAAAATCATTTAACTAGACGAACATGAAGTCAGCCTGTACATTAGTCAATCAGTCAATCAAAACATCAATTTATCAATCATTCAATCAATCAGCTATCTGATAAGTTAGCTAGTTAATTATTTAATTAAGTATCCAGTTAGTCAATCAATAAATCAGTCAGCCATTAAATCCAACCCAAATCAACAGATTAGTCAATTTAATTCATTAAGTCAATCAACCAATTACTCAATCAATCAATCGAGATTGATCGAACGATTGAATAATTGATTGATCAATTGATCAAAAAATCAATCAATCAATCAATCAATCAATCAATCACCAACCAACAAATCAATCAATCAATCAATCAATCAATCAATCAATCCATCAATCAACCAACCAACCAATCAATCAATCAATCAACCAACCAACCAACCAACCAACCAACAAACCAATCAATCAATCAACCAATCAATCAATCAACCAATCAATCAATCAATCACTCAATCAAACCATCGATCAATCAAACCATCCATCATTTTGATAATCTAACTACAAATCAAGTTACAATTAACTCTAATTTTCAAATTCTAATTAGCAAAAAAAAAAACCGAACAAGAAACTGTCATAATCAACTGAATTTGTAAAATAGAATTAAAAAATCAAACCACTAATAACGACTGTTCTTCCAAAAACATTGATTTGGCAAAACGATTTATTTGAAATTAAGTAATGATGACAATTCTACGGCTGGCTACAGTCTAACAAAAACAAGAATTCAATATCGGAAGGAGTCTGTTTTGTTGATGATTGCATCCAGACCCCCCTTTAGTGTGACAAATCATACCACACGTTCAGCACATTACATCACGGTTCACCGGGCCCAGGACGACCTGCACCACTACTTGGTCATAATCATGTTTACCACATTGCACAGTACCCAGCATCCGATTGCTAATCAAAGCGAGGAATGTGTTATCATTATTCTAGCTAATGAGGAGATGCTACTTGACGACCAAATATTCTTTCTTCATATATTCTTGATGACAAATCTTGTTATATTAAAAAAAAATTGTGCTTTTCAGTTTTAACGATGATGTAATTTTGTAATAAATATCAATTTGTATCAATGATGCAAAACTTTGTTTCAAATAAATATTAATATTTTCAAATTCAAAATGAAATCTTGATCTCATTCGTTTGTTTGAAATGCTTGATCTTAATAAAATTAAAATTTTGTAAATTGGATCCTCAGGTTTCAGTGATCCGTTTTTTTTGTTTTTTTTGTTTTTTTTGCTAAAAAATCTGAACCACCCCCCCCCAAAAGAAATAGATCAGACCTGATACTTCACGGAGGCAATTGCCTTGATGTCTTTTGAAATGTTCCAGTAGAAATTGACATTTCCCTCATAGGGGTTGCCTTTTACAAAGGCATTATTAATCAGTTTCTGTTTTGTTTTTTGTTTTTTTTGCCCCATTTTCATTCCAGCTGAACACATTTACAAGTATTTCCATTCACAGATCATCGACTTGCGTAATTTTTATCCGTACACTCCACTCCGTGTTTTCATCCATTATAAACTGAAAAGAACCTATTGAGTTAATTAAGCATTCCTGACCATACGACCTTCGAACGCGCAAATACTGCCAACAGTCGCCTCACTCACGATCACCCCCCCCCCTTATAATACACACATGTCCCCCATATGCCGACCTACGCTAATTATCTAATTAATCCTCATACAATTTGATTTTCTGGCGCTGTTTGGAGTGGATTGTTGGAGTATGGAAGAGTTACAGGCCCTGGAGGCTAAGGTCTGTACTGTGTTCCCGACAAGACGGAGATCCGTTGCTTGTTTTTTAATTGCTGTGTGCGGAGGTTTTATTTTTAGCGTTTAGCCAAAGTGTACAAATGGAGTGCCAAAACTCCAAGTTGGCTGCACCATGTTGGATAAAAACTATGCTTTATATTGACGTTAAGGTATCTGTAGGACAAAATCTTACGGAATTCTACGAAAACCATAAATATTGTTTTTGTGTTTTTAAACAAAACAGGTTAAGGTTAGCGTTTAGGGTTAGGGTTAGGGTTAGGATTGAGGTTAGGGTTAGGGATTAGGTCAGAACAGCTGCCTCACCCGACACAAAAACACTCATGAAAACAATGACCGAAAGCTCAAACACGTTTCTGGTCGGGGTCCCCTAGCAGTCTAGTAGATGTGAAACATTCACTGCACTGCTGGCCTACTTGAAATTATTCCATTAAATCTGCTTTGTGGCAAAAGGAAAATTCTTGCGGAGACTACTGTCCTACAAATTCTGTGACAGACATCCAAATTAACCAGTTGAAAATGGATGTTGTGAATACATGCAAATGTTTCCCCTGCTTGTAAACAGAAGCCGTGTAAAGACGCCATTATGTCATTTCGGACCATCCGAGCATTTTATGGTCGCCCGGTCATTCAACTACGGAGCGTGCACAGATCACACACACGCTGTCTAACGCTTCGTTTCACCCACACAAAAACAAAAAAGGTCTTATAAATACTGGCATTTTGTGGCTATTCAGACGTGATTTTTGTGCAATCCCCGATTAGACCTTTGTCCTTTTTTTTCAAAGAGGAGGGTAACGAGACATCGCGAGGCTTCCACCATTGTTCATTCATTGGTTTTTCGGATGAATGGAGGCAAGTCAGAGTGAGCCGGGAATCGAGCAATGGTTCCGTGATAAGTACCACTCCTATGCCATAGGTAATGGCCGATGTTCTGCAATTCAAAGTGCGAGGATTTGACATTTTCTCAGTCGAGAAACAAAACAGACGATCCAATAAAGAGAATCTTTGTTCTCTTGGCATTGTCAACTCAGGGTTTCTTTGTGCCAGAGGTACCCTAAAAATTAAAAAAGATTCCGGCAGTTCTGCCAAAAGATCTTGCCAGGGGGACGGGACAACAACAAAAAAGAATCCCGGCAGCACACTGGTTAGTACACGTTCATTTACATTTCTGAAAACGTACAGTAGGGCCTATCTGTCGTCCCAATGCTAGCAACCACCCATGACAGCTTATTATACTAATGACGCACAACATAATGTCACTTCCCTTAAAAAAGTACTTAGTGTGACCACTATCACACATACTAAAGCGTCTTTACATCAAAGTAATTTTAATGTTCAAGAATTCAATATTTTCCAAAGAGGGATCAATAACGGTGTTGGTTTCGAGGTCCTACTTAATGATTTCCGGATGAAAGTTGTCACGAACAAGTGATTGCAAATCCATCTGGATAGCTTAATTGTAACAATAACTAAAGGGGCGGGTTAATGTTGCTTGCCTGATTTTTTTGCCGAAAGAATTTTATCTTTGAACAAATTTTTCAAAAATAATGCTGTTTCAAAATCAAAAACATACAAAAAACGTTCGCATAGGCCTATGCAACATACAAGGCACAAAATACATACAACATGCAAAATTGTTTGTATGTGACGGACGGGTTGTCAAATGAAGCAATTTGGACACGGCAAGTAGACTTAATTCACGTACGGTTAATTCTGAAAAAAAAACGAAGAGAGAAACTAAACGTGTCACTGGTCTTCGTGCAGGAAACTAATTGTCAAATCATTAATCAACAACATAAAGTAAAATATTGACCAAGAAAACAATTATAAGGTTTTAAAGCGCAAAATATTTCCAAACACTGTTTGACCGAGGGGCCTCCAGGTGTATCATTAGTTAATTCTATTTTTGACAACTTACATCAAATTTTGACAGTTTGGGATCCCGTCTCTGGTCACGATGAAAACAGTCCAAACTCCAAACGATCGTTGAATTTTTCGCGATTTCTGATAAATAACTGATCACTGACAAATAATTGGACTTTGGTCAGTTGGGATTACAGTGTTCTAATAATAATAATAATAAATGGCGCTTTATGTAAAAATACCTCAAAGCGCCTCACAGTAAAACTATAAAAACTAGGCACTAATGACACTTAAAAAGTGAAAAAGATATTTAAAGTGTACAGAAAACAACCCCCCAAAATATATAAACATAAAAGCAAACAAAACAAAAGATAAAATGCAAGAAGAAAACAAAACTTCTAGAGATATAACCTTAAAAAGCCAACAACAAAACATTGACGAGAAAAATGATAAATTACAAGAACTATAAATAATAATATGTAAAATGCTACAAAAGAACAAGAAGCCGAGAAAAGCAAAGCCCTGACCACTAATGAAAAGAAACAAAAAAGTAAGGTAGAGCTAGTTATCCAGCTGGTGTGTCTGGACACCACTGGGACCTGACACTCTGTTTCAAATTGGGACAGCTTATAAACAATTTGCCAACAGTAAAAAAAAATGCAGACGGTAAAAAAAAAAATAGTATAAAAACCAATTAATGAGTTTTGATTATGCATTTCCCCGAAAAATACATTTTTGATATTTTTCCCATTATTGGTTTTGAAGTTGGGAATTTAAAAGAATGGCCTTGTAGCCAGAGGGTGCACATAAATTAGATCTGGTTCCGGTTATGAACCAAAAAAATGTACACAAAACAAATAATAAATGAAAAAAAAAACAGGACAATATTCCTGATGCAAACGTAAAAAAAAAAAGAAGAAAAAAAAAAAAAAGAGGCTTTTGTGGAAGTATATCCTGAAAATTGATATTTAATCTCTTTATATCCGTTAATTGTTTTTTAAAGTTAACTTGGTTTCATGGCCTTGTAACAAGAGAGTGCTCACAAATTAGTTTCAATGAAAAAATGTAAACAATAACAATAATATTAATGAAAAACAAAAACATTCCTGATGAAAACTGAACATTTGTTTTTTGACATTTAATTTTGTAAGCCCCTTTTTGGTTCCAGCCATGTACAAACACATGAACAGCACAGTCTGCTGTTTACTCTTTTCGTGTTTTTGTTTTGTTTAATTCTATTTAAAACAATTATAGTCTGTACATGTCTTTATTTCAATTTGTTTTTTATGTTAGTATAACTCATGGGGCCATCCAGTTGCATTATGTCATTTTCCAATTACTGTATATGAAAACACATTCAAGGATCTAAATTTTAGGAGGTTTATGTGTATGTTGAAATGATGGCATTTCCACCTTCTGTTAACCCGTTGACAATGTTGACAATAGATTTCATGAAGCTTCTAGGAACAGTATCCTCAGCACTAGAGAAGAAGAACAATGAGCATGTGACAGACACTAGAGAAGCAGAACAATGAGCATTACAGACATACATGTATCAAAAGTCTCAAATCAGAACAAAGATATTGACAAAATAGGGAGACGGCCAACATTAGGGCTGGATAGCTCAGTTGGTAGAGTGTCAGTACATTTAGCTGGTGGTCGCAAGTTCAAATCTTGCTCAAGTCAATTTCTCTTTGTTCACCCCAAAATTGATTCAGATAGAAGTCTAAAATTTCTCATCCCTGCAAATGTCTATAGATTTGTCAGACTCTCCGTGTTTCCTCCTTTAACTACAAAAATATCAACATTTTAAAACACCTTTTAAAATCAAACATGTTCTTTGCTTCAGATAAAAGTCTAACATTTCTAAACCCTGCAAATGCCTAACTCTAGATTTTCAGACTGTGTTTCCTTCAATAACCCTCCTACTGTACAATCAGTGCACTTTGTTCAAAAACCCATTCATTCCACGGAATTCCACAGTTGTGGAATTTTGAATAACATGTGTACTGCTGGAGAACACAATGCAATTTCACCCAATACCACAGCAAATTGTGGAATTTTGATCCGCTTCAACAAAGTAAAACTGGAATTTTGAAGAACATAGAAACCACATACATGTAGTCCCATGGCATCTGGAAAACAAGACACTGTGTGAGCATAGCAGGTCAGTTCCACATAATCCTGCAGTAACTGTTCAGTGTGGGACTTTGTTTATTTCACTGTGGAACTTTGTAGTACTTGTGCACATTACTCTTCAGAAGAACATGCAAAAGTTTGTAGAAAGCATTCAAATGCACCATGTGGAAGTTTGTGGAACAAATGCATAGGAGGGTTAACTATAAAAATATCAACATTTTAAAACACCTTTTAAAATAAAACATGGTCTCTGACTCCACCCCCCCCTCCCCAATACTCTTTACCCCACCCCACCCCAATACTCTTTGTATAACTGTAAGAACGTTGACACTTTGGACAGCCCCCTAATAAGATGACATAATTGACCCAATTCACCTTCAGGACGTCATATAACAGAAATCTTGGTTGCGCTTTTTTGGTAGTCAATGTCTCAATGAGTTACATGTACAGTGTAGTGCACATTTTAGGCGATGTGACGTTTCAACGCTTACCATAAATTTCTAGGGGGATTTGACTCACAAAAATGAACAAGCGTGGCAGCCGGGTGTGACATTGGTGCAGGGGATTACTTATTGGCTTGTATCAATCCAGACACTCATTGATTATCAAGTTGAAATCAGTCACCAATCCACCTGAGAAATTTGTTGATCTGAAATACTGTCAGAGTATTAGAGAACAGCATTTGAAGATCTCCGTAAGCCTTGCAGCATGTCATATATTATAATGAATATGAGAATAGTCTGTGCATCATCAGGATCTAGATTCCATTCCTAGCATGTGCCCCATATGGAATTTTGTTAATTGTTCCGATGTCCTTCACAGGAAGAAAAAAATTATAATTCATGGCCAGGAACTGTCTCCAGTCAAAGACCAAATAATTTAGCGATGACATCTCCATTTGGATGTTTGGTAATATACATTTATTATCTTAATTGAAATACCACAAAAACCATTGTCCTTTAATTGGTATTGTAAAACCCTGAAGTTCAGTTTTGTGCCGGCCAGCCACACGAGGGCCTAATTTCATTGCTTAGGAAATTTACATACATAAACACATTGTACTGTAGCGAGTAAAATGTGGCGGGGGACCAGTAAGAAACTGTAATCACCACCTGTAATGCACATTGTGTTAGTATTTTGGCTGGTAAACATTTCTGCTTTTGCTGGTGAACTCTTTCTGCTGACTGAATTTATTTGCTAGGCAAACAAACCAGTGACAAGCAGTGTACATGTACACTGCATGGCTTATTGGCTGGTGTCCTGCTAAGCAAATATGTTTTGAGACTAACAGCTGGCTGAAATCAGACCCCATTTTCCACTTGTTTATCATTTTGGCCGCTAACCTGTTTCTGCTTACTGAATCCATTTGCTAAGCAAAAAATAGCAGGGAACCAGTGACAAGCAGTACACATTTTATAGTTCATTGGCTGGTGGCCCAATTCTTCCCAAGTAAAATTTCTCGAGTCCTGTGTTTTAGCAATATTTTTTTGTTTTTTATCTAGTGACGAACGGCTCGATGAAATCGGACCGCATTCTCTACTTCTGCTTTTAATAGGAAGATCGTATTTCTCTCACTTTCCAAAGCTCCCTTACGCCGTCCTTGAAACAGAATATCTCCGAGGGTGCAATGCATTTTCCAGTCTTTCCTTTGTTGGCATGAACACATGACTCAAACATTCAGGGCATACACATGAACAGTACAGTTTAAAAAACAGCTGCTTAAAAAAAAAAAAGAGGAAATATATTCCCAGAAAACAAACGGAGAGAAAATCCTGTGCCCTTTCCAGAATGAACAAAGTTCATTCCCAGCCACAAACAAAAAAAGTGTTGTCAATAATTGTGTTGAGTCCGCCCTGAGGCAGAGACGCTGCACATGAGAAGGGCATGTCTGTTAGAAAAATCAGATTTATGAGGAGAATGTTTTGAAGGGGCATTGAGTCCAAGAGTGGGGCAACAGATGTGTGGCCTTCATGTTAATTCTATTTTCTGGCCTGCAGAGTGGGTAGGGGGCTTTCTACAAAATGCAACAATGATAGTAATAATGAAAATACGAGTATAAACCCTCTTACTGCCTGACCATTCAACATCACTCACTGATATCTTGAATGAGAGAAACTGTGCCAGCCTGCAATATGATACATCTTTTGGTCAATGTATTCCACACAGTACACAGTCAACCCTCCTACTCTCTGACCATTCAAGCTCATCCACTGTGGTTTTGAACACTGCTAGCCTACAATATCATTTGGTGACTGCATCTTCACAGTACACAGTCAACCCTCTTACTGTCTGACCATTCAATATCCTAAACCTGTGGTTGTGATTAATACAATTATGATATCATGTGAGGAACGCATACACAGTACACTCCAGTACACACTTGTGCACAGTTGTGTCACCATAAACAACCCATGCAGTTGAATAGTTTCAAATGGTGTATTAACTCGATGGAAAATGTTGCTAAGAGTGGGAGTGTTAAAATAACAAACCGAGGAGATTCCACACTACGTGGAATTACAACCCACGCACCGACACGACTGCATGCCTAAGAAACTTTTGTATTCAAGGAGGAAGATTCAAAATGGCAAACTCGCGAATATGGCCCTTGAGGATTACTTGTATGTTTTAAGTTCCTCTACATATATCTGATCCAAAGGTTTTTTCTCCCATTTTGAGTTTGCCACCCACACTTAACGGTTTCTTCATCTTCTTCTTTTTACAGGCTTCTTCAGACCTTTTGTTCCACATTCATATCCACGGATCATCTTCATTCACTGCCTTCTTCATAATTATGGTGCTAATGTTTGTACAGGCATGAAACTTTGAATTTGCACAAAAACAAGGAAATAGCCGAACACATAACTTTGTACTGTGGTTTTTTTTTAGTTTTCTATGACACTACAAGTGAAGAAAAAAGAGGAAGTCCGCTGATACACAGAAAAGTTACATGCCTTTATTTACCAAACAAGTCAAAATCACAAAGGAAAGTCCAGAGTCTACTCCAGTGTTTGCCCTTAACTAGTCCAGCGGGACTAGTTAGATCATTGATTCACTAGACAGTCAGCTTTTTCACTGGTCCGTATTTTTATGTAATAAATACTGTTAAATTGGGATGCTATTCAAACACTGAACCAGCCTGCTGGATTACTTGGTGAGAATTCCGACTGGTCCTCAGGTGTCTTAACTAGAATTTCACAGGAAACACAAGAAAGGGTACCAGTTTGCATCCGTCACATTACTGGTGTAGCAATTTTTCCAATGGTTGTAATTTTTTTTTTAAGTTCCTGAAACCACCTGAAAAGTGTTTCTACATGTGAATGGACATGCAGGCTTACACTGAAAATAATTTGAGAATTCATTTGATTATTGTTATTATTAGTTAACATTTTAAACCACCCTCAAATTTCCGTCAAACATTTCCATCCATTCGTTGATTGAAATTTGTGAGTAATTAAAGAATGAATAATTACTAATCAACTCAAATTATTTCCAGTTTTAAGCCTGATGTCCGTTCACATGTTGAAACACTTGTGGGTGGCTTCAGGTAAAGTGCTCAAATTTTACACTGGAGTGCAGTCTCGAGGCCAGTGATTTAAGTGTTAGGCCAGTAAACTCACGACCAGACTAGTCCTGCTTTCTAGTGTTCTTCAATTGAACAACAATACCTCACTCCAGGGTTCTCCCCATACAAAAGCTAGAGTATCGGGCCGATACGCGCGAATTACGGGCCGATGCGCCCCCCCCCCCAAAAAAAAAAAATTCTTTTCTTTTTTTACATTTTAATATCAAATTCACAAACAATCCTAACATATAACCATCTTAAATGCTCCAGATTGCACAGTAGAGCTTTTCAAACTAAACATAAACATTAAATAAAAACATTCCAAGGACCTGCTTCCAATTCAGTATGCTTCTGCCACACTTTCAAAATTTGGGTCCAGAGTGCCCCACAGTTTTGAAAAAACCTAGGGAGAACCCTCACTCTGTAATTTCTTGAACAGAAACAAACTATGTTTAAATATTGACTTTGAATCTGATAAACACGGTTCAATTCCGTTGCGTAATGAAGTATACTTAACAACCATCAAATGAGATCAATCTCCTCTAACATGTCTTAGTTCTTGTTCAAATAAAAACAGTTTTAATGCAAGTTAAACTGTGTTTTTCTCATTTTGATTCTGGTCTTGTAAGCAAATCTCTGGTCCAGTAGATTTCCCCCCAAATTCAAGCTCTGATTTTTAGTTTAAGTTACAACTGTTGGAAAGAACTGCTAACGTGACGGTAGAAAAGTTGTTGACTCGATTGTGGTTCCTTTCATTTGGCCTGTGGACCACTGCTTGCATGGTTTGAGGCAGAACTCTAGACTCTGGTGTGCCTAGTACCTGAACCTCACAACGTGACAAATCTTACCTTCATTAATACTGACTCGCTGAGTTTCTCTTTGTTGATGATTTTGACGGCGACTTTCTTCCCTGTTACGCAGTGAACGCCGAGCTTCACCAAACCTGAAATGTCCAATGAGAAAACAAAAAAACAAGATTCAAATCAAGCACTCCAGGATATGTACTTTTCAGCAAGCTGGGACACCCCTGACTAACAGTTCACTACATGTATAATGTACACAGGTCTGGTCGCTTCGTTCTTGAAAGTGCAAGGGCACCAAGGCATTTAGTCTGGTTCCCTGACCAAAGACTCCCTGAAGACTCTTGTTCAAAATCCTAGGTCAGGCATCATCCAAAGCTATACATAGATTATGATGCAATATATAAATATTCATTACTTGTCACCAACAGTGGACGATGTCATTGGATGATGACGGGCATTGTTTACTTTCAAAAAGCCTGGTATAATCAGTTTGTATATTCAAATATAGTGTTGAATTTGTTGGGGGAAAAAATAAAAAGAAAAACTATAATGGGATGTGTCTACAAAATTTTTGAACTTTTATTAAACAAAAGAATGACGACAGCGAGTTCGGAGCATTTAGGATATTTTCGGAAAAGGAGGAATTCCTCCTTTTTAGACACATGACATTTGGGTGATGCCTGACCCTAAAATCGACAGAGAATAGTCAGAGACTTTTTGGTCTGGGAACCAGACTGCAAGGCATTTTCTCCTTGGCAAAGGGTACCTCTATGAGGAAATCATAACTTTCTACTGGAACATTTGAAGGGCACCAAGGCAATGACCAGGGGTAAAGGAAGGCAGTTGCCTACGTCAGGCCTGATGTACACATATGATTTATGTTTGCACCGGTGTTGTAGTCGAGACCCAAAAGTCCCAAACCGAGACAAACCAGAAGGTCGAGACCAAGACCGAGATCATGAAGGTCCGAGACCGAGACCTTAATGATTAAATGACACAGTAAAAGAGTCAAGCAAAGGTGTTAAACTGTATGAGTGATAATGTGCACAATTTTGTTCTCATGAATACAAATAACCCACATGTGAAAAGAATTGTAAAAACCAAGCTACTGAAGGTTGTATTCCTGACTCATCATATCAAGTGTGGAAACAAAAGCTGTCTCAAAATGCGAAATCATTTGACGTTTCAACAGACCCGAATAAAAATGATCAATCAACTTTTTTCATGGGTTGCATTTTGAATGTAAAGGCTGGTCGCAATGCCAGACCAGTCAAATATTTGAGACTGGAAGACCAAGACTGAAACCATAGGGTATAGACCTTTATCATGATGCGGCCATCTTGATTTTTTCCCATTCAAATCAATGTAACCAAACCGAGGCTGGAAGGAGAAATAATCTGGTTCCTTTTTGTACAATGAGTAGTAGCATTCATTACTATTATTGGATACAAGGAACATGACCAAGATGGTGGCAGAATGATAAAGGTCTATTGGAGACCAAGACCAAAGACCAGAGACCAGAAAAAACGCTCTTGAGACCAGTGTCGAGACTGAGACTGGTCTCGAGACCTAAAATGTACAACCCTGGTGTGCACCTAGGTCCAATCTACTTCACTTCAATGCCCTTGGTAATTGCCTTGGTGTCCAAATGCTCCAGTAACAATTTACATTTCTCTCATTGAGGTTCCCTCTAATAAGGAACAACTGCCTTGTCCTTACATACAAGAATGTGTTATTGCCTTGGTGCCCCTTGAAATGCCCCAGTGAAAATTTACATTTCTCTCATAGCGGTTCCCTCTAATAAGGAACAACTGCCTTGTCCTTACATACAAGAATGTGTTATTGCCTTGGTGCCCCTTGAAATGCCCCAGTGAAAATTTACATTTCTCTCATTGAGGTTCCCTTTAATAAGGAACAACTGCCTTGCCCTTACATACAAGAATGTGTCATTGCCTTGGTGCCCATTGAAATACCCCAGTGAAAATTTACATTTCTCTCATAGAGGTTCCCTTAAATAAGGAACAACTGCCTTGCCCTTACATACAAGAATGTGTCATTGCCTTGGTGCCCCTTGAAATGCCCCAGTACAAATTTACATTTCTCTCATAGAGGTTCCCTTTAATAAGGAACAACTGCCTTGCCCTTACATACAAGAATGTGTCATTGCCTTGGTGCCCCTGGAAATGCCCCAGTACAAATTTACATTTCTCTCATAGAGGTTCCCTTTAATAAGGAACAACTGCCTTGCCCTTACATACAAGAATGTGTCATTGCCTTGGTGCCCCTGGAAATGCCCCAGTACAAATTTACATTTCTCTCATAGAGGTTCCCTTTAATAAGGAACAACTGCCTTGCCCTTACACGTTGTACAACAAAGCAGTGACAGACCTGCACATCTACATGTACTTCAAACAACCGATTTGATTAACATTTTACAGACATTATTTTCCTGAAATAAACAAACTACCAATAAATACAAATGAATGAAAAATACAGACGAATACACTCTACAAGTACGCCGTCCACACAACCAGTTGGTCCAATAAAAATAGGAACGGTTAATATTTGATGAGTAGCATGTATTAATTTTGTATAAGGATATATATTGTAAACATTTTGCCTGCATACCGAACCCCAATTTCAAACCGAACAGTTTGACAAATGATTGAAACCAGAAAACGATGAGAGATAACATTCAATGTCTTTCAATCAAGTATTGTATTGTATACAGTGTGGAAACATACCTCCTGTTCTGGACGCAGATGTGCATTAAGTAAACAACAGTTGTTTACGATTGATGGAATTACAAAACCAAATTAAAAACAAACAACTCAGTGAGCTGAATATTAAAAAAAAAAAAAAAAAAAAAAAAGAGGATAGAATTTCAGATGTATACCGTCTATTCATAGATTTCGATCAATTAAATAGAGGAAAATTAACATGCACATATAATGCGGGAATATTGTTTGAAAACAAATTAAAAACATAATTGGATTTATTTCCCAAGCCCCTTGTCATTAATAATACTCCAAGCCATCAAACAGTTTTTGATCAATTCAAATGCCGGTAGAGTAAAAAGAAAAAAAAGGGGGGGGGGACACACAATTTGTACCGATTGAAAAACAAACAACTGGATTATATTTTCAGAACCACCACGTCCACGACAAATGAAGATCCACCACGCCATCAAAGAGGTTTTCATCAATTAAAAATGTTGCAGACCCCAAATTATGGCAGACCAAATTCAAAACAAACAATTGTATTAATTTTCCACACCATCTTATACGGGTTTGATCAATTCAACGGAAGATATGGTATTCGTTATTGATTATGAGCGATGTGTTACAGTGTATGTCCAACCCTTGCAGCATCGTCCAACATTCCCAGAGAGACTGAGATCGCCCTATTCAAGGCCTTTTACTCGATGATGCTCAGGCATGAAAACTATACGGAGATATCGCTGATGATGACTCAGGGCACACTTGGCCACGAGGAAATATGAATACGTTTATCCTATTACGGCGGGGTGGAACTTCACAGGGACATGGTGTTTATTATTTTTTTTGTAGGCTTCTGGGTCTGGCCCTTTCACTGTTTGTGTAGTTTTCTAGCTCTGTGAACCATTGCCTACAAGAAATTACTACAGACCATCATGGTATGGGGTTGTTTGTTCTTTTTTTGAAAATGGTTAAAAAGGTCATACAGATAGAGTAGTACATTGTAAGACCAAGTCCCCCCCAAAGGAACATGTAGCACTTATCAATCTTCGTAGGTGTCAGTATTGATGCATTAATATTACATGTTTTTTAATAGTAACACCCCCATCCCCCGATTGATTGTTGTGATTGATTGATTGATTGATTGATTGATTGAGTGATTGAAATTTTTGGTAGCAAAAGGGCATGCTGGCCAAGTTGGTAGTGACAGTGCAATCTTTCTGAAGGGCATGCTGGCCAACTTGACAGGGCATGAGACTAATGGCCTCGGTGGCCTCGGTTAAGATCAAGGCCTGAAACACCTATGCATGAAAGTCATAAACCACTGTAAACAGCCTCAGACTAACGTCCGTCGATATCAGTTTTGACAGAGGCAATTGCCTCCATGTCCTTGGTCATTGCCTTGGTGCCCCTTGAAATGTTCCAAGACAAACTTACATATTCCTTCACTGAGGAGCCCTGTATCAAGGAAGAACTACCTAAAGTGAAGTACATGTATCAGACTTGGACAACATGTACAAAATGTACTTTCGATCTTACAAATTGCAGGGTATCTGATACTTTCACTGAGGCATTGGTGGCAATTGCCTCCTTGCCCCTGGCCATTGCCTCGGTGCCCTTTGAAATGTCCCAGGCCTGATTATTTGTCTTACACACTGCTGACCAGATACATACGTGCTTTCACTGAGGCATTGGTGGCATTTGCCTCCATGCCCCTGGCCATTGCCTCGGTGCCCTTTGAAATGTCCCAGGTCTGTGGCTGTACAAAATGCAGACTGTCTTACAAAATGCAGGCATGATACTTTCTGTTCTGTAGTTTATAGAATGTGGGTTCGAATCCCGGCCTGGCCAGTCGCGACACTTGTGTCCTTAAGCAAGACACTTTACCATAATTACTTTGTCCTTCGGATGGGACGCTAAGCCATAGGTCCCGTGTACTAGTATGGGTGGTACACATGGGTGGTGTTTCTGGTTCAGATAGCAAGCATCCTTATCCACCATTGTCCACAGGTTTTCTCAGGCTTCCGAGCTAAAGTGATTAAGTTGGCATCCTTGTTTTCATTATCAGAAATCAATAATAACCACAACAATTACCCCAATGCCCCTTGAAATGGGCCACTAAAAATTGACATACAGGTGTCCTTTAAAAAGGAAAAAAATGCAGTGCCAACAAATTGATTTTCTGATCATGCAAAGCTTCCAAACTCACTCCAAAGATCATTCATCAACTATGTAAATTATTGCTGTAATTAGTGGCCAAGCCATTGACTGGCATGATGTATTACACTGTAGAGTACAGCATACTACAGTACGTATTATACAAATGTTATACATGTAGCTTGTTTGATTATTTTAACTATTCAGTGTATGACTACATTGCGTACACCGCCATTGCCGTATCGTGGTATTCAAAACAACCTTGAACTGTTGAAGAATCTGGACATACACACGGAAAATTGTAGGGTTGGCGAAAATATAATACTGGTGAATAAATTATTAACCTTGCTACCATTTTACCCATGAATCTTACAACCAAATGTGACCCGCTCTGCAGAAATGAGTCTGATGTGGCATTAATTTTTCTTCAGTTATTCACATGGGCTTCAAAGAGCATGAAGTCAACTTCCAATTGGTGGTGTTACATGTCAGAGCACCGAAGTGTAATGTGTTGATTTTTTAATGATTTTTTTGAAAAAATTGATTATTCACGAGAGTCAAAAACCCTATGAGAGAGAAAAAAAAGGCTTTTTAATGTTAAAATTGTTATCAACATGACTCAAAAGAGTTGACAAAAGTGTAAATTAAATAGTTTTGGGATTTAAAATTGTTATTTATTTCAATGTCATCTCCAATTCTACTTTTTTTATGATTTTTTTGAAAAAATTGATTATTCACGAGAGTCAAAAACCCTGCGTAAGTCCACTTGCGCCACATTTTATTGCACAAGTGGCCTAACTTATGCAATAAATGTTGCGCAAGTGGACTTATGCAGTTGCATAAAGTTGTGTGAAATCGGCTGCAGGTCACAAATGCGTTCAATTACACACTGTACATGGTTTATTATGTATGTTTTTGTACAGTAGCCTATGTAGTGTCTACTGTACGTTTGTGGCCACTGAACAAAGTAGAACTTAATCATCGTGTTCATAAACCATGCATAACATGGGTCAGGATAACCAGATATTAACAGCAAATTGTTGGTGGCTTGGTTTTGGTTTTTCACAAAAGTGCATTACGTTTACTGTAAATGTACATTACGTTAGAGTCAAGTTAGCCGTCTTGCTTTGCTCATTATTTACACTAATGCAGCCAATTTGAGGCTTGTAGTAAAAAGGTCTGGTTTTTTATTTTGTATTTTGATAGAATCGCCATTAAGACTCTACCACTGTCTGACTATTCAATATTATCCAATTGTGTTTTGAGCGATGCAATACGCCAGCCTGCAATAGTTCATGGTGATTGCATGACACAATACACAGTGAACCCTCCTACTGTCTGACCATTCAATCATCCACTATGGTTTTGAATTATATTAGTCAGCACTACATCCATGTGCAAGTGTACGTAATGCCAGCCTACAGTATGAATGATATCATGTGGTGAATGCCTCACTACATCATGGGTCTACTTGCAGAGTTTAGTTTCGTGCACAGCTGGAAAATGTAGTCTCAGAGTACAACAATCTGGGTCACTGATTTCCCAAGAACTAGCGAGAGAAAATGAAAAACAAACACACACATCATCCCATGCGCTTTGAAGATTCTGGTAGGATGGTTAATTTCTATTGATTGGATACCCATGAAATATGACAATCAATACTGCACAGAGGGGCACATCTGCCCCTCTGCCTCTTCTCAACGAACCCCTCCTCCCCCATCCCATCCCCCCTTCCTTCTTATACCCACTCCATCATCCATCCCACCACCAATAGAAACTATCAGGGGCTCAATCTCGCCACTAAAACCTGACAAGAGACATTTCTTCTCTCCGCACATGATTTTCCTTTTCTTTCCCTTTCAATTCAAAGGTCTGAAACCCTGAGGGCGTCAAAGTGTTGATCGTTGATCGGGGGGGGGGGGGAACTCAGGGGAAAATAACCCGACATTAATAACAACGATATCATCTGACAACGTGCGCTGTGTGTGTGTTCTGACTGCGTCTGTATCAATGTGATTGAAACAGTGTTCTGTTTCTGAGATGCGGCTCTTCAAAACACACAAACAAATGTGACTTGATCGCGTTCGCATTACATCGTAGCACTGGGATCTAGTCAAATTTTCGCCGTTGTGAATGGAATGAGTTAACTTAAGGTTCCCTTGACAACAAACTAAAATCCATGCAAGAATCTAAAATGCTGTGAAAATAATTGCAAGTGTTTTGGTTCCTGCAGTAAAGCCTGCAAAAATACACGAACGAGTGTGCTCTGATTTTTGTTATTTGCATGCAAGGGTGTGATTTTGCAGTGTAAGCTTGAAAACAAGAAATCCTGAAAATCTGAACTGTTTCCCATTTTCTCTGGAGATGAAGCCCCCCTCTGAATATACAGGATGCTATATTTTAGTGGTTTACAGACTCTCGACATCACCCCAGATAGAAATCTAGAGGTTTGGTCACAACACGGGCGATGTCTTTTCTTCCCTGTGATGGCAATTTTGCCTCTTTCAAGAAAACCTGAAGCCGTACGGAGATCTCAATAAATCTTTTGAAATCAGGGGGAGGGAAAAAATCCTAACAAATCACAGACAGTCCTGGTTTGGAGCATGTATCATGTTCATATTTAAACTTAATTTTATAAACTAGATTTTCTGAAGTAATGTTTAAAAGAAAGAACTATTTTAGGCCTTGCAATAACCAGGTCTGGAATAATTTCATCTTTGAGGACATGGCCATTTTCAGTTTATTTTCTATTTGACAATTTTTAAAGGCTATGGGGACATTTTGAAGGGGCACCAAGGCCAAGACCAGGGCAACAGAGGCCATGGCCTCCGTGTAATTCCGGCCAGGTCTGCTATACACAAAGTACATGTGAAATGTTCAGGGTTAACATATTCAAAAGCATCCATGCCTCACTACATCCTCTCCCCCACCCCCCCCCCCCCCATCCCAAAAAAAAAAACACAAAATGGCAGGGGAAAATAACTAACAACAACTCTGTTAACAATAATAAACAAATGAGGATTGCAACCAGCACTGATAGTGATATCCCAAACTAACTGCGTACACACATCAAGCGATTCGGTTCCAAATTCCCTTCCTAATCCAAACACTCCGTCCCGATGTATTGACCGAATTAATTTTCAGGATGACTGAGGGTGCACAGAAAACACTCCTCCATGATTATCCGAGTCGCACCTTCGGGGTTTCACGCTCTGCTTTTCCTTGAGACTTCATGTCGAGGGATTGGGGGGGGGGGTGGTTATTAATTTCCTGTGTGTATAATTTGTTCATCTTTTGACGAGTTTTACCTTGGGAAAAAAAAATTGAAATCAGTTTGAGCTGATATTATTAGCTTTTGTTTTTCATGGTGGGATTATGATTAGGGGTTTTGGAAAGCCTGAAATGAGTGAGTGACTGACTGAAAATGACTGACTGACTGAGAATGACTGGCAGACTGGGAAAAGGATTACCCATTTTAAAATGAGGCCGACTGAGAATGACTGACCAACAGAAAATGACTGACTGGGAATAACTGCCTGATTGTGAAAGGATTATCCATTTCAAAAAATTGATAACAGTTTATGGAGAGATCGACTAACAATGACTGACTGACTGAGAATGACTGGCTGACTGGGAAAAACTACCCATTTCAAGATATTTACTACTGTTGATGGACAGGCTGACGTTGGGTATGATTTTACTCAAAGCTCTAAAAAAATCCAATGATGCACTTAACATAAATGTTTTCCCATTTCGAAACAAATATCATCTTTTAAAACACGTTCAAAGGCAAAATATTATTTTCATCCAAAAATTGGGCAACACAACTTTAAAGCACACAGACAACATTTGTAATTGTCAGGAACCAATATCCGCACTTTACATGACTCAACATACACATGAATAAACCTGTGAAAATTAAATAAACCTGTGAAAATTTAAGCTGAATTGGTCATGGGAGTCACCATTGTATGCTTTCACTGTTTTCAAACACCAGATTTTGTAATGCGAGATCAAAACTGATTTACTCATTTCTCAAAAACTATTTAAACCGTTCAAGCAAAAATATTTCAGGGGAAGGCTTCCAGCATGACCATCTACATGTAAACCCTACCTCCCTTGAGTGATTTACTAGGATCCTTCCTCACTCTAACAAAATCCAACACATGGTAACTCAACACCCAAACTGTTGGATTCTGATTAATATACAGTAGTGTGTGCCTGATCCCATGTAAAGCATAATCAGTTTACTAGTGCAGTCCTCAGTCCAACATTATTCAGTAACTTAACACCCAAACTGTTGGACTCTGATTATGGTGGTATGCCTGATCCCATGTAAAGCATAATCAGTTTACTAGTGCAGTCCTCAGTCCAACATCATTCAGTAACTTAACACCCAAACTGTTGGACTCTGATTATGGTGGTATGCCTGATCCCATGTAAAGCATTTCAGTTTACTAGTGCAGTCCTCAGTCCAACATTATTCAGTAACTTAACACCCAAACTGTTGGACTCTGATTATGGTGGTATGCCTGATCCCATGTAAAGCATAATCAGTTTACTAGTGCAGTCCTCAGTCCAACATTATTCAGTAACTTAACACCCAAACTGTTGGACTCTGATTATGGTGTATGCCTGATCCCATGTAAAGCATAATCAGTTTACTAGTGCAGTCCTCAGTCCAACACCATTCAGTAACTCAACACCCAAACTGTTGGATTCTGATTATGGTGGTATGCCTGATCCCGTAAAGCATTTATAATCAGTTTACTAGTGCAGTCCTCAGTCCAACACCATGGTAACTCAACACCCAAACTGTTGGACTCTGATTATGGTGTATGCCTGATCCCATGTAAAGCATAATCAGTTTACTAGTGCAGTCCTCAGTACAACACCATTCAGTAACTCAACACCCAAACTGTTGGACTCTGATTATGGTGATATGCCTGATCCCATGTGAAGCATAATCAGTTCACTAGTGCAGTCCTCAGTCCAACACTATTCAGTAACTCAACACCCAAACTGTTGGACTCTGATTATGGTGTATGCCTGATCCCATCTAAAGCATTTATAACCAGTTTACTAGTGCAGTCCTCAGTCCAACACCATGGTAACTCAACACCCAAACTGTTGGACTCTGATTATGGTGGTCCACAAATGTATGCCTTGCCCCAAGCTAAGCATGATCAGTTTACTAGTACAGTCCTCAGTCCAACACCAGTAACTCAACACTCAAATTGTTGGACTTTGATTATAGTTAGTTATGTATGTCTGATCCCATATACATAAAACAAACTAGTGCAATCCTCAGTCCAACACCATTCAGGAACTAAACACCCAAACTGTTGGATTCTGATTATTCATGTATGCCTGATCCCATGTAAAGCATTTAATGAGTTTACTAGTGCATTCCTCAGTCCAACACCATTCAGTAACTCAACACCCAAACTGTTGGACTCTGATTATGGTGATATGCCTGATCCCATGTAAAGCATTTTTAGTGCAGTTCTCAGTCCAACAGAATCAAACAAAACATACAGTTGGATTTTGAAGGGTTAGGGGTGGTTAGGGAAGTATAAAATTCTTACATTTTCAATCGCACCAATATTGTACACAACCTTCAAGATACTGTTAACAAGAGTGTGGCTATACCCAGTGTGTTCCATGCAACAGCATGCATTATTATGACTAGCAGTCCACTAGACCTATATTTTTAATAATGTTCCCGCTCCGTAACTGTCAGTTCCCGTCTTATTAAATTTTCTGACTCAATAATTCCGAGATAGATCGCTTTCTCAAACTCACGTCATGGCCATTTATTCCCCGGCCACGTACTGTTACAACTCCCGGGTCGAACTTCAATGTAATCATTTCAGATTTGCGGTCCGAGATTTTGTTAATTTTTTAAATTTTTATTTATATGGGTCAGTAAAAAACATAACGGTGGTGACTTAACAGGGGTAAATTGCATTGAGTTGATGGGCACAAAAATGTGCCAAGCATACAAAAATCTTGCTTAGACGGAAACAGGTTACCAGTCATAATACCATGTCCTATTGATTTGTTTGCGACTGGTTCCCCATTAACATTTGCTAAGCAGATAATTTTAATGAGCAGATATTTTTGTTATTAAACTGCTCCATGAATGATTTGAATTGGGTCCATGCTTCCTGCAGGGCCCAGTTTCAACTATTTAAAGCCCCAGCTCAACATTGGTAAGGGAAAAACATACATGTTCACCGATTTACAAATTTACCTTACATGGTATAAAGATTTATAATGATGGTAGAAAACTTTCCTTGAAATATTTCAGCCTGAAGTGTTATCGTTTTTAAATAATAAAAAAATGAAATAAGATCCAAAATTAGTTTTCGTCTCAGTGAGACAACAACTCTGCCTGTAGGAATAAGTACAAAAATGCTGAATGCATTTTTTACCGTTTTCTCGTAAATGAATCAACGAAATGAGCTGACTTTTCACAGGTTGGTTTTATTACTTATACATGTAGGCCTACATATGTTTTGATTTGTGCCAAGAATGGAAGCATTTACAGTCAGTTTACAAATGTTGAGCTGGGGCTTTAAAGCAGAAAATGTTGCCTTGAAACATTTTCTGCTAAGCAAAAAAGAGCAGGATACCAGTCACAGTTGGTATATGTAAGGTATTTGTATATTTTTTGTTGTGCTTACATGTTGCCACTTTTTGTGCTTTAAGCAGCTTCAATGAATTAGGCCCAGGGTCCAAGCACAAAAAAGCAGTTAATGGTTAAGCACAAAACAATTTTGATTACAAGAAATAGGTTACCAGCCCAAAACCATTTCACATTATGTACAATTTGTGACAGGTTCCTGCTACATTGCACTTAGCAGAAAATTGTTAAGCAATATTTTCAACTTAAGCAGCTCTATGGAATTGGACCCTGGTTGTAAAGAACTTTCTTGAAATCACATTATTTAATATTTAATACAGCCAGGAACACACAGCTGGATTTGAAGTCTAATCAGGGATTTCTTTTTAGAAAATGTCACTGTGTACCTCAGACACAAATTGTGAAATCTCATGGTTTAGAAATATTTTAAAAACTATTATAATTATTGTTTAGTATTTTCTGGTGAAGAAACCAAGGGACGCTAATGCGAGCAGCTCGTTCATGGGTGTTTACACCACCGCAGCTATGGTCGCTGCACGCACGCGTCGACGCACACGCACTGTGAATCCTCCATGCTGCTACATTGTACATACGTGCGCTGACTTGCTATTGTCGTCTCGCGCACATGTGCAGCGACCATAGCTGCGGTGGTGTTAAACACCATAAACGAGCACTGCTCAGATTAGTGTACACTGTAACCCATAGTCCTGATGATAGATGATCTAGAAATGTTCAGGTATTTGATGTGGGAGGAAGACCCCCAAACAGGGAAAAAGCCACGCAATCAGGTAGTGGCTGAAAAACCCAATCCACATGCAAGGCTCCAGTCCGGGATTCGAACCAGGGTCCACAGGGGTCAAAGGCAGGGAAGAAACTACAAAGTAAGCCTTACTACAAAGCCAACCTGAATGCCCACATTTGAAGGTCAACCAAGGCCATGAAGGCAATGACCACACCATTTTTATATGTTTTTTAATATTAATATCTCAGCTCCAATTCTTGGTAACATATTCTAACCATTTGGAATCATTCAGCTGTACGAGTTACTGCAGAGTTGAGTTGTGTGTGATGGCACATCTCTGCAGAGAACTATCACTAACTGTGTACACAAAACTAGAGGATTGGAACAAATGTAGCCTACTCTTCCAAAAACCAATAAATGTTAATCGCTTTATGAATGTTTCTTGAAAACTAGAGGATTGGAATGAATGTAACCTACTCTTCCAAAAACCAATGATGTACCATCCCTTTCAGATATGTTTCTTGAAAACTAAAGGATTGGAATGAATGTACTCTTCCAAAAACCAATGATGTACCATCCCTTTATGTTTCTTGAAAACAAGAGGATTGGAATGAATGTACTCTTCCAAAAACCAATGATGTACCATCCCTTTATGATATGTTTCTTGAAAACTAGAGGATTGGAATGAATGTACTCCTCCAAAAACCAATGATGTACCATCCCTTTATGATATGTTTCTTGAAAACTAGAAGATTGGAATGAATGTACTCTTCCAATAACCAACGATGTACCATCCTTTTATGATAGGTTTCTTGAAAACTAGAAGATTGGAATGAATGTACTCTTCCAATAACCAATGATATACCATCCCTTTATGATTTGTTTCTTGAAAACTAGAGAAAGGTGACTAATTTACTCGTCCAAAACCATTGTTGTACAGTGGTGTACTTTCCATTAAGACTCAACTATGATAAAACAAAATTTATTTCATTCACGGTACTGGTAGTACCCTACTTGTAAATGTTCAATTCTGTTTCTTGTTAAATTAAAAACTATAAAAGGCCTTGAGTTTAACAAATTGTAAAACTTGCATCGTGCCTTCAAAATGCTAAGTCTGATTTTTGGTTGATTTGACCTGAAAATTTAGATTTAAATTTTACATAGATATTTTTATAGACTCGAGAAGGTTAAATAAACTTATATTTATGGTAGGCCTATTGCATAATAAAATCTGCCAAACTAAAAATGAATTATTGTTGGGATCCCGACATTATCCCATGTCCATCAGCCATGTACAAGCAATTTTGCATGATACATGTACGTGTAATTTGTGCACTGTCCTTGGCATATATTGCCAAAGGTTTTTATGTTGTTTTTTATTTTGAAACAGCATCTGTCAACATTTAATAAGAGACCAAAAAAAAAAAAAAAAAAAAAAAACACTTTCTTTTGGCGAAAATTGGGCCACTCATGTACTGTGTACGCAAGTTTGGGTGTTTTTGTTGTTTTTCCTTTAGACAAATAATTCAAATAGTACTATAAATTATAAAGACAGTTCAGTACACATGTTATGTACTGTACAATGTAGTCAACGGTTTTTAATTTACAATGAAAATACAGGTTTTTCCCACCCAACATATAGCTCCTTTAAAAAGTTTCCGAATCTCAAAAACACACAGTTAGGTAGCTACCCTAATTTGTAAATTTGAAATTAATTTGTGACTCATAAAAATAACATTTGATTAACAATAATTTTACCCAAAACAAACACATGAATGAGGCAATCTCGGTTGACTAAATTATTCAAATAAATACATTGCCAATAAAAGTTTAACATGATCACGAGGCAGCAGGAAGCATAAGTAAATAACTGATCACTTGTAAATATCATGAGTGCACTGGAGAGTAAAAGAGAATTTTTACACATAATGCAAAGAACATGATAAATGATCAATGAACGAAAAACATCGTGTCATGTGGAACTTAATTTGGTTGAGAGGACGGCGAGGAGGGGTGGGTAGTTGGGATCAACCATTCAATTCAAAGGGGTTAAAATATATATAGCCACATTGTTTACAAGAACTAAATAGTTAAATGTTTTATCATAAATAAATTTAACACTTAAGCGTGTATTTTAGCATGGAAAATACAGTTCAAATGGAGGTTGTAAGAAAACAATTAAGTTAAATTATCGTATAATTTTATTAAAGTATGTTCTTCATCTTCCCGTTGATGGAATGAATTATCCCGAACGATGGGCCGAATTTAGCGAAATGTAGTGAAATCTTAGATTTACGTTACCCGTTTGTCCTTTTCCAAGGGTTTTCTCCAGTTTATAAGGCCCCACATGTTGCGTGTCCCCACTTGACATGATGCACGCCGACTGATGAGCTTATCTTGAGAGAAGAAGTGCCGAAACATCGCCGAATCATCCACAAGAATTAGATAAAATCGGCAGTGTTACCGACTGTATGTTACCCGTTCCGCCATCGTTGTGCTGAAAAGATGTCCTAATAAATATTCAGTGTGTGACGACATTAACTTTGACCTATTTAATTTGGAACAAACCCTCGGGTTAAAGTAATTTTTTTCTCAACAAAAGTGACATGAAAAATAAATCAAATAGACGTGTTTAACGTTCCGATCGCAAAATTCATTCGAACAGATTTAATTTACATTTTCCCCAAAAATAAATACTAAAACAAAAACGAAAGTAAATGAATTATTCATAAGCCACCTGCCCCATTTAATTTTACTCTTACTATTGAGGGCGCTCTATCAAAACAACATGCCTGATTTATTTCCAATGTTTTTTTGCAAATTTACATCGGAAAATTATCGAGAAATTTAAGGAAAATAAACAGGGAATCTTGAGAGCTGAGCTGGATTAGATTATGATCTTTGATTGCTGAGATATTTTCCTTTGACAGTTTAAGCGTTTTCCAGTACCAGGCATAACAGTACGGATACACATGTAGATATTAATCTTCTTCAACACGAACGGACGTGTGATAGAGCGCCCTCTGTATGTGTAAATTGGTAATTTTCAGCAATATGGCTGCGACAACAACACTCGATTGAGTTAGCGTCGTCTACACCGGAAACCCACAATTCTTTTGCAATTTTACACCACCGATCTCCGCTCAACTATGGCAGGTGTCTCCGTTACCTTTAAGCCAATCATATTTGTGATTATTTCGACGCTTGGTTTTTCCGTTTGCTTCCAAACAGTGTTTCAATTCGCGGTGTTTTTGTTCCGGAACGGCTTAACCCTCAACAAACATGACAAACGGTTTGTTGTAGGGTCTTCGCAGCAGCAAAGAGAATCAAGCGAAGGTAGTTACAGTGGACGACCCCCTTAAGATATCGTTTTATGTTAGACCAGTATCATAGTGGGTGGAAAAGTGGAAGTCGGATTTGGCGTATTTTCTTAATCTGAGCTCAACCTTTGCCTTTCGAGGTCTTAAAATTCATTAAGGGCCTACCTGCCTACTATTAGCAGATTAGTATTACTAACTAAGTGCAAAGGTTAATGTTTCAAGTAGTTGGTAGCACCTTTCCTTTTAGGCTTTATGTCTGGTCTGCACCACACCAACAATCAAGCCACTCCCTTGGCTTTACGTCCTGACTTAAGGATCCTGCCGAGTTATCAATGTAAACGTAAACATCGGTATTGCAGGATCAGATGTAGCACCCTTGGCCTTTACTCCGTGTTGCACTGTCGGAATGCAACAAAGTAAAGGGTTTTATATTAGGTCATTAGATTGAGACAGAATTGGGTGGTACTGGTAGTGGTAGGCGGTGGGGGAGGGCTGTGGGACTCTGGGAGGATTTAGTTGTGATGATTGAACCCTTAAAAATGGCCAGCGGAAACATTGGGTTGGTAGGGAAATTGTGATCATTGCAACTTGGCTTTCAGGTGGGGGGGGGGGGGTTGGTGGGTGTGTGTGTATAGGGCATGTCTGGACACTCAAACTGAGGACTTTAACCAAAGGGATCCGGGAAAATGACATACCGGGGACAGTCCTTGGTATGTTTTGTGTACAAAACCTATAAAGACGTCGCCAAAAAAAAACAAGTCCAAACAAAGGGAGAACAAAGGGATGTCCTCGGTCTACACCATAAACATACCTGTGTGCGTGTGTGTGTGTTAGGGGTTGTCAAAGAGGGTGGTTAAATTGGGTTATTTGTTGATTCTGGGAAATTGTAAAATCTATTTATATTGATGCCATTTGTTTTGTTGTAGTTTGTTGGACATTCCGTCATGCCCTTTATAAAATATTAAGTCGGATTTGGAGTTTATGCAAGTTTTATGACGTATGTGATTTTGTAAAATCGTGTCACATGTTTCAGCACTTGTTAAGTAGACATTCTTGGACTTGTTTCACCTGATGTGATATTTCCAGATGCTGCAGATTCATACCTGAGTCACCTCGTGCTGGACATTCTTCTTGTCACTGCATTCATTCTGCAGCATACTCTGATGGCTTGCAGGCTATGGAAAGACTTCATCCAATGGCTGGGCTTAGAAGTGGTGGAGCGATCCCTGTATATATTGGCTACATGCGCAGCTCTGCAGGTAACAGACGGGTGCCCCCATCTTGTGATACATTGTAAATACTGGTGTTGTGTTACCATAGAGTGGAGTATTTTGATGGATTTGATACTGTACCCCCAAACCACCCACTCTTAGCATGAGGCCTGGCATACCAATCTTATCAGAGTCCAAACATTTGGGTCTTGAGTTACCATAGAGTGGAGTATTTTAATGGATTTGGTACTGTACCCCTAACCAACCACTTTTAGCATGAGGCTAAAAAGAAAAAATCTTAAGCATTTATTATTTGATCAAGAGTTTCAATGTATCTTGATTTTTTTATGGTTTGAATGAGGATTGTAACATTATTTCATTATTTTTCTACTGAAAAGTTTCTGATGTTTAACTGGAAGCCACTGTTCCCAGACACCATTCTCTGGTCCCTTGATGCAGAGAGTAGCGTCGTCTGGATCATCTTCAGTTTTATCTACTTTGTGGCATGTCTGTTTGTGATTGGAGCTGTGTTGGTGTTAGACTACGCTGAGCTTGTTGGCGTTAAGCAGGTAGGGGAGAAAAAAAGACATGGAAAAGGGAATGCAGTACAGAAAGGTTAAATTAAAAGAGGATGGGCCATGGTGATTGATGTTGACGTTATTGTTTAGTTTTCTGCTTTCTATAATTATTGCATTTGACAAACTTCTATTTTGTGATGTTAAATTGACAAAAGAAGTGATATTTGCAGGGAGTTTTTACTCCTTTAACTAGCCCGCTGCCTAAATTTATCAAAATCCCGGAAATGAGGGCAGCAAACAAATCATGACGTCACTGGAAGTACTGAATCCCCGGATGGTCTGCACTCAGCAATGCTTCAATGAGTAACAACAAACAGCCGTTTGACAGAGGAGTATTTCCTGCGACGTCACTATTCTTTAGAATTTCTGGAGACAACTTTCAGGCACCGACTGCTGCTGTTCTGATTTTGTCTGGAGGCGAGGGTGAAAACAGGCTCGGAAACTGCCTTTGTAAAGGAATAACAACGCATTCTATAATCCTGTCACCATTTTTTCGTGGTAGACATAGGTGTTTTTTGGGGATGTCAAACTTTTTTTAAAGAGAGACTTCTAGCGTGGCCCATCCATTTTAACCAGTTGGCTTTGGAGGAGACAATAACACGCAATACTCTTACGTAACACACACAGCGGCAGTGGTTATAAACTGATAGATGAGTTTCTGCACATATTGTCGGTGGTCTTGTCAACAGGCCACAAGTGATGAGACACTGTAGCGGATTGGGAGTACCCAGGCAACTGTTTCATGGTTATGGTTTGGTGGGCCCGAACAAAAGGAACTGCAAACAGTTAACAAATTAACTCTTTGCATGGATTTGTGCCTAATGCCTTTATTGAAGACCTGTTCCACTCACAAACCAACCAAGATTTTATAAAGACGGATTGTACTGCATTGTCATGAGGAATTTGCTGCCTGTTTGACTGGGCATGATTTGATGAAATGGCCGTTACATAATAGCTTTCTAACAGTTCATGTTGGAAGTGTGGCATTGGAGACATACCCATTGTGCTGCCCACATGTACAGTGGTGATATAGCCAATGCTGTGATTGGTCGATATGTTTAGGGGGCGGGGCTTAACGGATATGTCTATTGTCAAAGAACTGGAGAGAAAATTTAATGAATACAATCCAGAATATCAAACTTATAATATTTTAGCCCATTGTGATCTTAAATACCTTTGCTTATGAAACAGGTGTATTACTATCTCATGGACTTAGAGCCCCCTCTCGTATTGAAATCCAGAGAGTACCAGAGACTATTCAGCAACTTCCGTCACCCCGTCATGACAGGTTTTATGATCATCCTTTGGGCCGTTCCGGTAAGTTCGTCAATTTTTTTTACTTTTAAGGAAGTAGATGTAGATCTATCAGGGCAGCGAAGATGTCTGAAGTCTGAACAAGACTGATCCATTAGGCTCTGCCTACCATAGCAACTGCCCTGCTCACCATAGCAACCACCCTGCCCACCATAGCAACTGCCCCCACCCACCATAGCAGCCGCCCCTGCCAAGTATGTGGCACATCAAGCTGAATCAATCACAAGAACCATCTCTGCCCTCACCGATACCCATTTACTCCTGGGTGAAGAGCAACAATAGTTATCTTGCTCAAGGGCACAATTGTCATGACCGGGATTCGAACCCACACCCCAGTGACTTATCCACCAGAACTTGATTTTGGTTCACTATACTGCTCAGCGATTACCTTTGATGCCTGATAATTTAGCCTGGTGCTCATATGATCACTCAATTGTAACAAGTTAGGGTGAGGAAATAATTTCAACAACGGGAAAAATCAAACATTGGACGTTCCGTTTTCTTACAACCAACAGGTCATGACGATTGGTAGACTCGTCCTAGCCCTTTCACTGATGCTGTACACGCTGTACGGTCACCGTCTAGATATGCAAGACTACGACTACATCTGCTTGCAGCATCAACTGAAGAAGGTCACGCTGGGGTCACCACAGGGTCATGTTCACCTGAGGTCAACATCTGTTAGTTATGGTTAGGAGGGAGGATCAAAATCATCTCAATCATTTTATGATTTGTTTTTGTTTTGTTTTAAATATTTCTGGTCATGAAATCAAGGGATCCTCGAAAGCGGCCAGCGCTGTAACAGGTATGCCTGAAGATGTAGAGAAGAGGATGGAGAAATGTTCAGTTTTAGAGGCGGGAGGAAACCCCAATTGGGGAAACCAACATAATCTGGACAGGTAGGGACTGAAAACCCAGTCCACATTCAAGGCTCCTACTGTGCTTCCCCATCAGTAGATGTGGTAAATTTTGCCATACAGGCTCGTCTCATGGTATAAATCAAAGATTACAGAGCACCGAAGGCGCAAGATGGGGAGCTCTGGCTAAAATGTGAAATCCCACTGGACGCCATTACAGCAAGAACTCTATTGATACAACAATAGATCAATGCAGACTATGACCATTGCTATCAATGGAAAACAAAACATTCACTTGCTGAAATGGCGACCATGCGTATTTCACATTCCAACAATAGATAAAGCTCCAGTTCCCCATCTTGCGCCTTAGGCTCTCTAGAGTATAAATACTCTACGTCCTTAGCTGACACAGAGGGCGTGCTCAGCTGACACAGACACCAATTGAGCTCAGCATTCTGTGTTCTTTTTCTATGGTCTTGTAGAATAGATCAAACATCACATCAGAACACAGCATCCAAATAAATTTTTTAAAACTTGTACAAACTCTTCTTTTTAATAAGCTTTGAAACTGAAATATTTAATATCTTCTCACTTTGTTGGGAAAGTGGTTGGTTTTGATGATTTTTAAAGTAGTTACATAATACAATTTTTACAGGCAACTTGGAGGCAATCAATTGTAGTGCATGTAAAAGGAACATTTTCTGTGGTGCAAGACACGTTTTTCTAACAGTGTTTTACAATTCTCGATAATTTTTTTTATTAAAACTGAAACCTTTTTCTTCTGCAAGTTTGCCTGGAGTTGGTTGTTCGTTAATTTTCTTGTGTGACATTGCCCATAAACTTTCCAATCACAGTAGAAATAGCTAGATTGCATTTATAGCCAACCTAATTTTTGCTGGAATGACATTTTATTATTTTAATTCTTGGGCTAATGTTAATCACTTTCGAAAGTGCCTTGCTTGTGCACAGAATGTTTTGTGTAATAAAATAAATGACTTCATTGGTTTTGCAGTTGCATGTCCTGATTTTGTACAGGGGGGGAAGAGTGTGTTACAGTAGAGATTGGGGGAATTCATCTGCCATACATGTATCGGGCATTATTTGGAATGGGAGTACCAATAACCAAAGTTTATAGAGCGCCGTAGGCGCAAGATGGGGAACATCTGGCTGAAATGTGAAATCTCACTGGACGCCATTTCGGCAAGTGACTCTATTGATACAACACTGATACGTGCGGACGAGTGTAGACAAGGACAATTGCTATCAATGGGAAACACAGGCATTCACTTGCCGAAATGGCGCCCATGCGTATTTCACTTTCTAACAGTAGAAAAAGGCCCAGTCCCCCATCTTGCACCTACGGTGCTCTATAATCTTTGGCAATAACCATGTGTCCATGGTACCTGCGGTACTTAGTGAGGCACCAGTGGGATTCTCTATCTATAGTCAATGATGGAGATTAGGGCATAGACCTGTATCAGGTCAGCCATCTTGTTTTTTGTTCCTTTCCAATAGATAATGCCAAACCGAGGCTGGAAGGTTTAGTAGTCTTGTCGCTTGTTGGTATAAACCAAAGTTGTATTCATTTCTGCTGGTGCATGTGAGGAACTTGACAAAAAAAATTGACTGCATGTAAAATGTCTACTTTTGAGTTGAGAAAGATCTGCTGACCATGCCTGAAATAACGGCTTCGGCAGTGGCTATGGCAGGAATGCTGCAAAGCCCTATTCTTCCACTGCAGCCAACAGCCATAGACGTAGCCGAAGGCGCTTCATTCAAACATGATTTTGTGAAGCTGTTAAGCAGAAACTGCTGCTTTGCAAAATCATTTGCTAAGCCGAAATAGTTGCAGGGCAACAGTCACAATATCGTGAACTCTGTGGCATTTTGGCTGGTAACCTGTATTTTCTAAGCAGTAGCTTCCGCGCTTACCAGCTTTTGAAATCGATCTTAGAAATAAAGATTCATATCACTATCAGAATACGTGAACTCGTCCGGGTCGGCTGGTTCCTGGCCTACTATCTCTGGAATGACATTGAGAGACATGGAAGGAAATGCCGTGAGCGAAAGGTGCCTGTCTGATCTTCTCCCGTCAATGTCTTTGCGTTCACGAAGCAGCGTGTTTACGGATCTTTCCCTGCCGATGTCATTTTCGATTAAACGGCGTACGGAATCGCCGGCTTCCTGGCAAATAAAAGTGAAGACGAATTTGAAGTTTCATAATGAAAAGAGGGTATTTAATCTCTCGAACATCTTACATAGATTGTTTTCAGTTATTTTTAGCAATGCATTTTGTTTCCATTACGCAAAATGATGTTTAATTCCAATGTCTCTTTCCACCATGGTTAAAGAGCAAGGACCTCACGTCATGCCAGTTGTTAAACTTGTCTGTTTGTTCTGGTACTATTCCTGCTGTGTGTTTGTCCGTTCATCCGGCATTGCACCTTACTCCATACTTCCCGTGGTTGTTTACTAGTGTAAAAATTACTTCATGTCTATACTTTCGCATTGTTAACTATTATTTAGACTCCAGGTTAAATGTTTTTTGACGGTGTGGAGGATAACTGGGACAAACAAATGTTTCTTTTTTGCTCACCCAAGATGTTTCGGAGAGAGTTTTCATGTCAAACTCTTCTGTGGCAGTGTGGATTTCACAAAGTGCTCGGACAACTAGGCTTATCTCGAGTTAGGACGAGTAACTAGTCCTAACTTAAAGAACTAGTCCTAAGTTAGGACTAGTTTTGTGAAATCCACCCCTCGACGTACAAGCCTCGATTTGGTTACATTAAATTGAATTTAAGAAACACGAAAATGGCGCCTGCACCGTCAAGTTATACCTGGCCTTCTTCCAAGTAGCTGTTCACGCATGCGTGCTCAGTCAGAACTCCCAACAGCCTATCAGCGTCCTTCATTGGCTTTGAATCCGAGAGGACAGCTGGCAAAGTGCCAGCACGAAAAAAGTTCCCGTTTGGTTTGGCGCCGAATTTACCCGCCAGACCATGTGACGTTGTCTGCTGTTGCTCATCGGAAATTGTCGCGGTCGTCGTCGGATCAACGGTACTTTTATTGTTGCTCGTCCGTTTTCGTTTCTTGCATGAGTTTTTGTTGTCGAGATGAGATTTGACGGAGGAGTGCCTGAAGAGGTTTGTCTTTTCGCTTTTGTCTGAAATTGACAGAAAGGAACTGACAAATTCATGGAAATAAGAAAACTAAATCAAAAGTTCTTTAGACGCATTCTTCTTGTGGACCCGGGAGAGTCGCTCGTGTTACCCATCCACCTGCCGATGCGGCGGTTATTTAATTGATAACAATAATTAAATCAAATCAACGTAGGCCTATACAATAATACAGTGATGTTACTCATTGTTTTAAGGAAGATTTTGAAGTTTTGTGTCGTGTTGAAGGATTGAAGCAGCTAGTGGTAACAACGATGTATTAGGTAGACTCTTGATTAGACGTTAGCCAGTGGTGCCGTAATTCTCGACCCTTGAACAGTTAACTTTATGAGAAATGCGATGCTGGTTGTTAGCACTGTTTTGTATGAAAGGGAACTATTTTGCCTTTAAGACCCATCCTTGTAAGAAATCACAATTATAATCCATTTCGCTTTCCACAATCCCACTGCAGGCTGAATCAGGGACGGCATTAGACCCAGTAACTGGGGCGCTGTACTCCTTTTTTGAGATTTTGACATTATCTGTCGTACTAGCGCCCCAGTAAGGAATATGTAGCAAAGATTATAAAGCACCGTAGGCGCAAGATGGGGAACTCTGGCTGAAATGTGAAATCTCACTGGACGCCATTTCGGCAAGTGACTCTATTGATACAACACAGATACGTGCGGACCAGTGTAGACAATGACAATTGCTATCAATGGGAAACACAGGCATTCATTTGCCGAAGTGGCGCCCATGCGTATTTCACTTTCCAACAGTAGATAAAGGCCCACAGTTCCCCCATCTTGCGCCTACGGTGCTCTATAATCTTTGATATGTAGTAACTGCGACGGTCAGGAGGATTTAAATCACCTCTGTTAAAAAAAATGCCTTAGACTCAACAAAATTGCTCAAAATTCGCCTACTGTCTTCTCCAAGTGTTTATGGTGTAATAAAATGCATTTAATTGTACTCACGATCATTTTCTGTCCTCCAAATCGATGATTTTTAGGGCCTCTGACAACCCTGCCGTTACAATCGCCATTTTGATTACTAATGTCACGCCTGTTTTCTGACTTGAAAAAAGTCGTATTAACGCTGCGGGGATCACGTGTTCGCTGATGCCCGGACTTGAATATTGTTTTGCGCAGTCAACGCAGGATAACAGTCAACGAACACCACAAAGTTCCATTGGTCATGATTGCCGAGCGCGTGCTGTACAATGTTGCCATTGTGGGGGTCGTTGACACAGCTGGTATCCTGTGTAGTTGCGTATCTTGTGTAGTTGTGAGCATGCGCAAATTTCCGAGAACAATGGATTGACCTGGTAAGTCTGCTGTCACCTAGTGTCCTTAAAAGTCTCCCATTATGCTGTGAAGAACAGTTACGGCGTCTTGAAACCAAGGCTAGTGGCCTACCTTCGCCGTCACTGCCGTTGTCATCATCAAGTTGTACCGTTTCCCAAGACGATTCTTCCGTTAGAGGCTCCATCCGCTCCTCGTCGTCGTAGTTAGCCAGCATAGATACTGAGCTGACAGGACTACCAGGCGGCTGATTGAAGAACAACTCCCCACTGAAAATTAATGACATACAAAACCACGAGAATCATTGTACGGGCAAACATATCCACGGAAGTGCCCCTCCGCCGGTTGGGCGTCACTCGTATAAGTTGTACATCTGCAAAATAACTCTGAGCACATCCCAAAATGTGCTCAGGAAAACGATCAAAAAGCTGCTTTTGCATTCTCTCATTTGTAGGGGAAGTGGTGAATTGGCCAATGTTCAACTGAACGCAGTTGCTGAATGGCTGGTGTCAAATCGTCCTGACAGTGTTGCCATCTTTATCTGAAAAGGACAAGACTGAAGGGATCCTTAGATTTGAGAGCGCTGAGTCTATCTCAAAACTGAAAAGCTTGGGTGCTCGTGTGTATGGGGACTATACTGAAGATGGTTGGCGGGGGACCACATGATGAGTAATGTCTGCAAGATCAGCCTTTTCAACTGTCAAAGTTATACAGGACACCTGCCAGTGCCTTTATTACATCGACCATCTCGTTACAACACACCGTCTTGACCGATTGGTAGGCCCTGTAACTATACCTTGGATAAGGGGAGATTTCGGGACTTCCCGGACCTTCTGCAGTCACGAACCGCTTCCACCCAACCTGTCCACGCACGCTGCAAGTTTTACCTACCGTCGCTCTGCTGTCGCCACGCCTAGAAAACGGCTGGCCCATTGCTTTACAAAATACAGTTAGAGAATTCTTACACTCCACTTGAGCATGTTGGGTTTGGACCGGACGTCCCTTTGTTGAGTAGACTGAAATAATTTTGAAGGGAGGACGACGTTGAATCACATCCGTGCACGTGTGAAGGGCAATTTTCTACAACACAGTATGGCAGCATCACTGCAGTGCGGTCGTCATATTTTATAGTTTACTTTTGTTAGCAAAATGTCACCAACGACAACGCCAGCGCTACACTTGTTTCTTTTTACATTGTGAGGTAAACTCACAATCAAAGACCAATAACAATGCGCCATGGTTTAGTTCTTTGCATGCGCACAACTCATAATATCACAGTCTCTGTGACGTACTATGACTTATCACACTTTCATCCAATCAGATTTCACAGTGCTGCCGTGCGCCTTTGAAACTCTCCCAATCACACGACATACAAAAGACCTTTCCATTGTTGATAAACAAACCGCGCTGGTTGGCATGGACGGCCAAATGTAGCAAAACATTCAAAATCTTGTTGACAGACAATGTGACCAAATTCAACATTATTTTTTTGCAAACTTTCTGTTAAAGAAAATACATCCCATTATCGGTTGGTTCGTTTCCAACAAATTCTAAACAATTTTTGAATGTTTGTGTAACATTTTTGCAAACTGTGATTAAATCTGGTTTCGCTTTGCATTGATGGACCCCCATAGCTTCTCCATCTTGGTTGGCAAAAACTCGGGCACATGACGTCTTTGAATAGGGCGCCCTCGGCTACAAGAGGTCAAAACAAGGTTCCTCATTGGTCCATCCTCAGCGCTATGCGGACATAGACGTGCGTTTCCATTGTTTCGTCATCGTTTTACCTCTAAAGGCTGATTTATAGTTCGTAGCGCAATGATAATCGCTCGACGCTGTGATCGCTGGACGGTACGCTGAGCCTGTGTCTCTACATGAAGATCACTGAGCCATTGATCTCCAATAATACGGAGACACACACACACACGCACACATTCTCATTTTTGCATCCTTGTGGAGACCTCTATTGTTCTTTCCTTTGTCCCTGTACTTAATATTTTCTCATAGACTTTCTACACAAATTTCCTTGTGGAGCATCCCTCTCTTTAGAATTCCCCAGTGGTGACCAATTGTTCTTGCGCTTCCCTTTTGTTATAGGACTCCACCAGGGAGCGAATTCGAGCACACACGTACTCCCCGCGAACACTAGGTAACTGAAAGCCAAATAGTAAAAGGACAGATATATTTCCACACGTGTTTAACAATAAGTTTATTGAAAACATTATTACCGGTGAAACAGTGTTCGATAACTCTATTACAATATCCACTGTAACAGTCGATGTACCAGAAGAAATAACAATTTGGAACACTACATGTGCAGGAAAAAAAAAAGGATTTTTTTTGAAAAAGGTGGCAATTATCTAGCCCAAAATATTGGAAGTTTTCTATTGGTGCGAAATTTAAGAGTGGTAGATAATTTCCTATACTCTAACCATTGTAGCTCCAATTTCAACCAACAAATGTATAAATTAATTATATTCAATTGATAACATTTTATTCTAAACCCTTCTCAAATGAATTTACAGCATAACAATATGTTAATTTGTTTTACTCATAATTACCTCTGTCCTGTAAACACTTCCACCTTTAAATGACTAAAAAAATAAAAACATAAATAAATTCGCTTTTCAACAAATTTGAGAAATAAATGCATAGAATATTTAAAGCAACATTTAAAGGGAAATCACACCATTCGTATTTTGAACCGTACGTTTGTTTCAATCCAATGTAATTGTAGATGTATACCATAAAACTAACATGTGAGAATTTCATTTCAAAAGGTGGTAGCGGTTTTTTCCCAAGCAAAAGCAGGATGAAGAATTCGTGGTCCAACGAAACCTATTTTTGTCTGCAAATGATGGCCGGCCGACCGTCGCTTCAACATGAAACAAGATTGCATTTGCCTTTAAAATTAAACAACACTTGGCGAAACGATTTCACTGGATACTTGGAAGTTATGTACTTTTAGTCAAGCAAGTTATTTTGTAATAAATTGGAAGTACCCTTTTTCCATGTCTGCAAATGATGCAATTTTCTTTTAAAGACAATGGGTTGCTGGACATGACATTTCAACAAAACCCTCTGCAAGACTTTCCCCTGATGTCTTTTTCGATAAAAACAATTAATAAATGAATACAAAGTCGTATATATATATATGAATAAATAAGGAGTTCGATTTTGTAAACAGCCAACCAATCTGATCACCCAGGACTATATTTCATGAAGCTGCTTAAAATGATTGTGTTAAACACAAAACAGTTTTTCCCTAAAATCAAGGGGAAAATTTATGTATATACTTATTTCCCACCTGTTCCCCTCAGAAATGCCTTCTGCTTTTGCAGATCTACAATAAAGTTCTAGACAATGATAGTGAGATTGTATGAAAATAACAAAAACCTGAAAATTGGATAGCAGTTTACTCTTGGTCTGGAGATAATGCCTACTGATTTTACATTGTAGAGGCTTGCAGACTCTCTACCATAGAGCGCCGTAGGCGCAAGATGGGGGAACTGTGGGCCTTTTTCTACTGTTGGAAAGTGAAATACGCATGGGCGCCATTTCGGCAAATGAATGCCTGTGTTTCCCATTGATAGCAATTGTCATTGTCTACACTGGTCCGCACGTACCTGTGTTGTATCAATAGAGTCACTTGCCGAAATGGCGTCCAGTGAGATTTCACATTTCAGCCAGAGTTCCCCATCTTGCGCCTACGGCGCTTTATAATCTTTGCTCTCTACATCATTTCAATCAGATATTCTGAAAATTTGGTCACAACATGGGCCAAGTATGTTCATCTATGTGATGGCAAGTTTGCCTCTTTCGAGAAAATCTGAGTGCGCAGGGAAATCACTGAAAAATCAAGGGAAAATTCAAACAAACCACACAGTGAACGCTCTTCTGTTCTGAACCCTAAAACTTCTTGTTCGTTTGTGAAAGTTTAAATTTGATTACTGAAGACAATTTTACTCTGCTTATTGTAAGTAAATTATAAAACGGGAAAAAATCCCAAAATGAAGTTCACTACAAAGTTTCTTTAATCTAAGTTAAATGTTTGAAAACAAAATGGAAATATTTTGAAGAAAGTTACTGTTACTTGGAAAAAGAAGTTATAACTAAATACTAAAATATATTGAAAATTGCTGTAAAAATAATTTCAAAGTCAAAATTGAAAATTGAAAAGATGGAAACTGGGCGAAGACCTGACAAATTAAAAGAGTATACTTATTATTTTACTGTAACAAAATACTTTTGATTTCTTCAAATTTCATCAGCTGTTGTCCAATTTACAGTAAGAACTTTTTTGTTTTTGTACAAGTGGAATATACTTACAATGTCTCCCAATTTCAGCTGATCAGAAACTGGTTACCAGATATATAATGCCCTACACTTCACACTGTTTGTCACTGGTTTCCCGCTACTTTGAGCTAAGCAAACTGGCTCTGAGAGATATCGACATGAGGAAGATTCCAGACGTTTCACCAATTACAATAAAATATAAGAACTGGGCCCATTTTCATGACGCTGTTTAACTAAAAAGAAAAAAAAGAAAAAAATATGCTTACCAGAATAATGTTACCAGCCAGAATACCGTGTCACATGTACCATGTGACTTGTATCCTGCTCATGGTTGCTTTGCAGAAAGTTGTTTTATAAGCAATATTTTCTGCTATTTGTGATTTTTTACCCATACACCGATGTGTGTTAAGCACTGTACATACTCAGTACTTCCCCCCCCCCCCCCCCCCCCCGAGTCCTGTACAAAAAATCCACAGGCATATTCCTCAGGTGTGATTCTAACCCACGACCCCACGCCAATTTAGAGCAGATGTCTTACCAACTAGACTACCGAGATTGCCCGGCAGCTAGAATCTGCATAAACAGCTCTATGCGAATGGACCCTGAGTAGGTTTTTGAGTATTAACCATGTGAACACCATTACTATCGGTATACTCTTCCGCCCAACTGGCCCGTGTCACAAAAAAAACACAGAAGACTGTGGAGACCAAGTCCATAGTACACAAGCCATAAGGGTTGCCTGATAATGCCAGCTGGTTCCTTCCACAAAATACCACAGGAGACTGTGGAGACCAAGTCCACAGTACACAAGCCATGGGTTTCCTGATAATACCAGCTGGTTCCTCCCACAAAATACCACAGGAGACTGTGGAGACCAAGTCCACAGTACACAAGCCATGGGGTTTCCTGATAATACCAGCTGGTTCCTTCCACAAAATACCACAGGAGACTGTGGAGACCAAGTCCACAGTACACAAGCCATGGGGTTTTCCAGATACCAGCTGTGGTCTGTTCAAGAGAAGCGCTGATTCTGAGAAGACCTGAGGTTCAGATAAAGTAGAGTCTCAACGTTTCCACCAGTGTCCTCTGTTCATCTTCAGTGTGCTTCGCACATGTCAATTCATTATCAGAGCCTAATTTCCTAGAGCAGCTTATTTCAGGACAATAATGCTTAAAGAATTCCTGCTGAGCAAAAATAAGCAGGACACCAGTTGCCAACCGTATATAAAACATGGTTGCTTGGGCTGGTAACCTTTTATCTAGTAAGCACAATTATTTTGTGCTGAGTAAAATGTTTGTGCTTCAGCAGCTCTATGAAATTGGGCCATGTTTTACAGTTCCTTCGAATCATACTCTTTATAAAATAACTTCATCAATTTTGTTCGGCTCATATCACTTCCAGAAAGCTTGTGGAAGACAAACACAAATTTATAATCACCTGGCCCCATTTACATACATGTACCACTGGAATTGTCAAGTCTGTTTTTCAATCACACTTTTAGAGGATCATATATTTAATATTTTATATAACTATGTTTAATAACCTACAATAAAATATTTATGTTTACTGTTTTCATTTTTAAAATATTTACGATAAAGTTTTAGTATTCTTTGTCACAGATACAATACTTTTTATAGTACATTTTATTTTTTTTCTCTTTTAAATACATTTGACAATATAAAAGAAACGTAAACATTGTGACTCCCAATAAGCTGGTGCCTTATCAAGAATCCTCAAGTGCAGCCATCAGATACTAAACCTCCATTAACTAACCATTACTCGACACACTTTTGATTAACAATTTCCTTACTTTGGCCCAATTGTTTTCTTATTCAAACTGTGAACAAAACTGTAGCCAAAATTTGCCATCAACTGCAAACAGGAATTACATCCATCTTACAAGTTTCAAAAACACATGTTTAACCATACATTGTACGACCCAAATTGCATTACACCAGTCATACAGAGGTCTAGGTCAAAGGTCAAATTACACACCACAATTTGCTATTACAAAATTGATTCTCCACGTGATGAACCACATCCTGACCCCAACCACTTCCAATGTCACAAAATATATATCGCTCAAAGCTACAACCGTGCAGATAGAAATTCAATGCTGTTTTTTTTCTTCCTTCTTTTCTTTTCCCCGAGCAAAGTACAGGATTTTCATTACGTACAAAAACACCCGACAGTGGTTACACCACAGTTATGAGGTCACACCACATTTATGAGGTCACACAAAACAAGCGAGGGCGCCCTGAATACACTAAAGATGACATCAACGGTTGATTGACATACGTTTCGTCCCAAGCCATGTTACTGGATGACAGCATTTTAAAAATCTTTTGACAGCAGCCTCTCGTGAAAAAGCAGCAAATAGGACTTCCGCCTTAGTATATTGTAGCCGATTCGCCTAGCCACTGCAGTTTATAAGCTTGGCACCAAACATGATGTGCTTGGTTATAAACCTCCCATGATACTATCATGGTATCATGATAGTGCATCCACTCTTTAAGCAAGGTTGATTGGGTTATCATGATACGTGTCCGCCTCGCTTATAAGCTACAGTGGCTATCATGATACATGACAGCCTCACTTATAAGCAACAGTGGCTATCATGATACAAGACCACCTGGGTTACAAGCTACAGTGGCTATCATGATACATGACAGCCTCGCTTATAAGCTACAGTGGCTATCATGATATGTGACCACCTCACTTATAAGCTACAGTGGCTATCATGGTACGTGACTGCCTCGCTTATAAGCAACAGTGGCTATCATGATACATGACAGCCTCGCTTATAAGCAACAGTGGCTATCATGATACATGACAGCCTCGCTTATAAGCTACAGTGGCTATCCTGATACATGACAGCCTCGCTTATAAGCTACAGTGGCTATCATGATACATGACCACCTCACTTATAAGCAACAGTGGCTATCATGATACATGACAGCCTCGCTTATAAGCTACAGTGGCTATCATGATACGTGACAGCCTCGCTTATAAGCTACAGTGGCTATCATGATACATGACAGCCTCGCTTATAAGCTACAGTGGCTATCATGATACGTGACAGCCTCGCTTATAAGCTACAGTGGCTATCATGATACATGACAGCCTCGCTTATAAGCTACAGTGACTAGCCGAATCGGGTACATATTGGTTTACATATTCTTTTATTAACAATATCAGATAGAGACCCAAAGGTCAAATTGCATGATAGTTTTGATTTACAAGTCCTCTTAAACACATAGAAATACAACCAGGAGAATGCTGTGCTTGACCATCATCTGTGAGTAAGCGTGGTGCTGACCTTTCATCAAATTGCAATTTAAATCACGCATGCGTTGTCTGTTTTTCATTCAAATGCCTCTAGGAGTAACATAAACGTTAATGAAGCAAATTTTGGCACGTCATTTTCGTTTTCTTTTTCTATTATTTTCTCTACTTTGGTGCCATAATTAATGAAGTATCAATGAACAAAACATACCGTTATTGTTAAACTACTTACCAATTGTGACGGGACTTACGAACTTGACTAGAGATACAGTGTTTTGGGGTTTGGTTGATCCAGGTGGACTAGCTAGTTAAATCAGACCAATGGGAAAGTTGCAATTTGTCATACATCTAAAATGGCTGCATGCATGAACTTCCTCAGTTGGGACTTGCACAGACCCTCATGTACTCGGCATTCTCCAGGTTCAATTTCTCTGTCTCAACAGCATCCATCTGGGAAACTCTTTCTGCTATGGAAGATTTCACCACAGAAAGTTTCTCAAAGTTAGACTTTCGGTGACTACAGTTTGTATATCATCCACAAGGACCAAATTTCATACAAATCAATTGGCACTGAAAATGATCGCTTGTAGCATAAACAGATTACCAGTCAAAATCCTATTTGATGTACGACGGTCGCGACTGGCTCCCTGCAAAAGTTGTGTGCTCAGAGAAATGTTAGCAGATGGAAGGTTACCAGCCAACATTCCCTGAGCACTGAAAAACATTGCTGAGCATTAACAGGTTACCATTCAAAATGCTATGTGCTGTACATAGCTCAAGACTGGTTCCCTGCAAAATTTGGCTTAGTAAACAATTTTCTGCACAAGTTAGTGCAAAAAAAAAAAAAAAAAAAATTACCAGCCAAAGTTTCATGTCATATGTGTAGTGTTGGCTGGTTCCCTGCTAACAATTGTTTAAAAAGTACTACGAAAATGCTCTCTGCTTTACATTTCAATGAATTTGAACCCTGGGGTCTTTAATTAAAAGCTGTTTATAAAAGTTTTGATTGGGTTGGTCAACCAAATCTGAAACGGAGTTCACATGATAGGGGACATCAAAATGGCTGACTCAGCTAAAAAGGCGGAGCTAAGGTCAAGGGCAGGCCACTATACAATGTCCCACGCAGAAAGGTCTGACGTTACACATCAGCGCAGCCATAGTACTGTGAATGAATCATAGGATGTCTAGGTCAAAGGTCACGAGCGGAACAAGAACCCCACAATGAGTTGTCCAAGCAGCAGCACGGCGGCGATGACGATCATTTCTCGACTCATGAGGGCACTGTCACTGCCGTCCTCCCGTCGACTCTGTCTGATCATCACGGAGAGCCTCGAGTTGATTGCTTTGAGTTCTTCTTCGATCCTCTTCTGCCCCTCGACCATCGGGAGGATGGCTTGGTCCACGGGAAGCACACCCCCTCGGTAGACTGTACTGCTTTGAATCGTCTTTTCGGAAGTCACTAAATAAAAACAGTTTCAAGAAAGACAGTTTCAAGAAAATTAACCCCAAATCGAAAAAAGGGGCCAAGGGCAAAATTTTATAAGCAGAAAATGGTGCTTAGCAAATTTATCGAGCGGGATCAGGGTAACTAAAAGACAAAGAGAAGTCCTTCTAAAAAGAACTTACACTCCTCTTCAGTCAACTCATCTTCGGAGTCTTTCTCCTGTGGCGTGGAGCACTCGCTGTCTCCGCTTCCGCTCGCAGCCGCTCCCGTCATTATCCCCGTGGGTCTACCCCCGGCTTGCTTCTTGTGCTGCAGTGAGGCGTTACGCTTGAGGCGTTTCTCGTGGGGGCCATTCTTGTGCGGGAGGCTGATGATGCTGGTGGTGCGCAAGATGGACGTCTTGTGACGGGTTCGAGTCTGGATGATGCCGTTGTGCTCAAACTGATCGATGTCGTTGAGAGGATCCCAGGGTCGGTTGCTGAAAGGATTAATTTGGACATCGTTGATGCAGAGCTCAATGGATTAGTCAATTAGGAACTAGGAACTAGGAGCTTTATTGCAGAATAGTTATACAAAAACAGAGCTGGAATGGACCTTATGCATTGACGTCATCATACCGCTATCTTAGAGGTAAAATGATGATGAAACAATGGAAAATGCACAGCATGAATGCGTGGCGCACAGGATCAGCCAATGAGCTTCCTTCTTTAGACCTCCAGCCGAGGGCGCCCTACTTAAATGACATCAAGTGCATCAGGTCTATTACTTACTCCATGTGCTTGTAGACCCAGTCTCTGGTGATCTCGTCCCTCTCAAACAAACGTGGAATCCATTCAACCATCTTGATCTTCCTCTCCTTGTGACCCTTCCGTTGCTCCTCTTCCAGGACGAACTTCTCGTTGGTGGCCTCCTGGATGTCCCCTCTTGATAGGGCATCGGTGACGCGGGACCACAACCTGAAGCGGGGACGTGATTGTGTTAGATAATGAAAAATTCCTGAAAATGGGCAAGGGTCTCCAACTTGGCCTAGAGATAAACAATAAAACTTCACAGCTGCTACAATTTACAGGATTTACAGACTCTCTAGATCATCACAAATACATGACTAGGGTAGTGGGTCTGGGTCTCCCCTTGGTCTAGAGGGTGATGCCCTCTCAACCTCCTGGGTGTTACATTTCACAGAATTTACAGACTGTCAACATGTACATCACCACAAATACAGAACTAGGGTAGTGGGTCTGCGTCTTCCCTTGGACTAGAGAATGAAGCCCCCATGAACGTCCTGTGTGACATTTCAGAGAATTTACAGGCTCTCTACATCACCACAGATACAGAATGATGGTAGTGGGCCTAGGTCTCCCCTTGGTCTAGAGGATGAAGCCCCCCAACCTTTGGGTGTTAAATTTCAGAGGATTTACAGACTCTCTACATCACCACAAATACAGAACTAGGGTAGTGGGCCTAGGTCTCTCCTTGGTCTAGAGGATGAAGCCCCCCACCTTTGGGTGTAAAATTTCAGAGGATTTACAGACTCTCTACATCGCCACAAATACAGAACTAGGGTAGTGGGCCTAGGTCTCCCTTTGGTCTACATGATGAAGCCCCCTGAACCTTCTGGGTGTTACATTTCACAGAATTTACAGACTCTCTACATCACCACGAATGAACAACCTAGAGGTGTGGATATAATAGGGCTGAATATTTGAGCTTAGCTAATTTTTTTTTTGTACTTAAGCAGTTCATTGATTTTGGCAAGACATTGAGATAGGAATCGGAGAAAGCTGAGACCAACTGTCATCTGTGTCTGATGTGGACACCCTCTACTCAATTTGTTTATTGTCCATTAAAAAATATACATATAAACGGACAATTTACATCTCTAAAAATTGATGAAAGCTCTTAAACAGGACATTAAAAAATTACAACTATAATAATTAAACTAAACTACATGTACAATTTGAAAAAATAAAATAAAAATAAATCTGTCACCTGCAGAAATCAACACCATGTGACACGCATGGATGGCAAAATTAACCAGATCAACCAACGGGACAGCCCCCCTGAACCTCCTGGGGTGCCCTACAGCTAAAAAGACAGCGTGAGCGAACTGCCTCAAAGCTGGGCCCAATCTCATAGAGCTTCCAGACCACGGCAAAATAAAGTCTACTAAGTTGTTGTACTAAATCAGGACGGAGCTTAGTGTATGTGTTGTCTCGCTGATTGCCGGAGTAAGAGAGAGGGAGTAAGAGAGAGAGAGAGAGAGAGAGAGAGAGAGAGAGAGAGAGAGAGAGAGAGAGAGAGAGAGAGAGAGAGAGAGAGAGAGAGAGAGAGAGAGAGAGAGAGTTCTATGTTCTTCTTTGCCGTATGCCTGCTTTTTGGGTGCGGCCCGTGAACAAACATAATAACCAAAAGACTCTGAAGATTTTGTACTGAAGATTTTGCACAACAGACTCTGCGTTAAGACGACCAAAATTAACTCCAAGAAAGGACAGCGGGGGTTCCAATCCAGCCTTCTGGTGCTGGTGGGGAATGCCAGCAAAACACCTGGTGGTGGCATGCCCCTGGAATTTCACTACAGTATAACTTACTTTTCTGACTCAATGTCCTCCTGTTCCTGGACAGCTACTGTGGAGCGCAGCAACCTGGAAGATTTCACCTCCTGTGACACCACCCAGAGCAACTCTGCATTCTATCAAAAAATAATAATAATAATAGTAATATTAATAATAATAATAATAATAAACAAATTCATACGATTCACTTTTTTTGAATGAACGAAGGAAAAGCAGTCACAGATGGGGAAAGAGAGAGTAGGCCTTAACCTTAATTCTTGTAAGGGAAAATAGACTCCTGTAAAATAAAGGCCACTTCCATTAGAAAATATTCGAGTCTACAGGAACATTTTCAAGGGACACCAAGGGCCAAGACCTGGGGAATAAAGGAAATATCCCCAGTGGCCTCTGAGAAAGTCTTGGGCAGAGAAAATACTACAAGTAAATGTATCTACTAAAATGTTTCAATTTTACAACATGGGTTGCTAGAGAAATACATTCAAAAACAGTCCAGTTTCAAGAAACAAAAAATCTACAAAAATTAATAAATAAGTTAATAAATAATAAATAATAAGTAAATAAATAATTTGGGAGGCTGATCATCCTTACTGGCACCTGAGAAGCTGAGTTGTGAAGGACGCAGCTAAACGTGCGCATGCATTGGTAGTACACGTACACGATTCACTTACTTCCGGTTCCAAAGCTGGCAATTCTTTGTGTATAATTTAACCTAAAATCCATTTTTTGTTTACGTTTATCTGAATTTCTTAAAGCAGAAGACATTATTAAGAAGATTTAGTGTCTGCACAACACATGTGCTCAATACAACCAACTAGCTTGGTTAGTTTTTGCGTAAACCGTTACAGAAAATGTTGACCAATGCGTTAGCAATGGGGCTTCTGTCACTGTTTCAAGCCGGCACGCGTGAAGTGGGCGATATTTATGCTGTAATGACGACAGACGTACCAACAGGATAGGCCCTAATCAGGTTTTATTTTAGCACTTCCCCTCATCTATTGAATGAGAAAATAAAGCCAGTTATGAGTTGAGGCCAGAAGTGCCTGATCTTTGCACAGAACCTCACAAACAGTTAGCCCTGTAACTGTCGTTCAGTTCAAGTTATATCAGAAGCAGTACAGTCTTTCATTGAATTTGTCTTATAATTTACTCAAAAATGAAAATGTCATTTAGAATATATTTCATAACTTGAGTGAGTGATGAATATTCAACGGAATAAAAGTGTGATATAACAATTCTTGGTTCTAACATAGAACTCGCATGCTAGTAGCAAGATCAAGGCACTTTACAACATCATCATCCCTGTTCATCAGGCATACTTTCCGACCATTCAGACCATTCCTCAAAGTTTCCCAACTCCCTGGGGAGCAAAGCTGCTTAAATTAGCGCTAAGGGGTTAATCCAACAAAATACTGTCTCAGCCGTCTCTGGTTCCCATTTATACACCTGGGTTGAGAGAAGCAGCTATGGTTAAGTGCCTTGGTCAAGGACACAAGTGTCATGACCCGAAATCGAACCCACACTCTATGACTCAACCATCAGAACTTGAGTCCGCTGCAGTAGACTACTGAGCCGCGCCATGATGTTGTAAATGTATGAAATAACTCCGATGGATAAAAGAGAAAACAAAAAGAACAACTAAAAAAAGGTAAAATAGACTTACCCCAGTCCTTTTATCTCTGATGTAGACTTTTTCATCCTGAATGAGACAATTAACAAATATTGTTTTTTTAATCAGTTGACAAATAGGCCCAAATAACAATTGCTGGTCCACTGGGCCAGGCATATCAATCTGATCTTCATGTAAGTCCAGACATTTTGGTGCTGAGTGTTCATAGAATGGAGGATTGAGGTTGCCTGTGGGCAAGTGGGCCTAGAATTAAGGTTACATAGTTTTTGGTAAATGACATAAAAACAATTAAACAGCAAAAATTAATCAATTAATCAGTGTAGCTTGGACGACAAACAAATCAACGAGAATGCAACTTTTTTACCTTGCAATGCTTTAGAGGTCTTCAATTCAGGAATTGGTAAGAATTTGAAGAAAACAAAGTTAAAATCTCACCCAATGGCCTTCCAGAGTTGCGAGTGTTTCCTTGCCAAACTTGATCTTACCCACAATCTGATTGGATGAATCGCTGCCACCAAGGAAGGGCTGTGGGAAAATGGACCAATCACAACAGGTGTCAGAAACAAAAATGGTTCTCAATTTTGTTCAGCAGAAAAGGAAAAACCATTAGGGAACCAGTCATAAAGAGTGTAATCACATTACATTTAAGCTGGTAACCTGTTTCTTTGTCAATAAATTGTTTTAAACTTTAGGCAATTTGTAATTTTAACAGGTAATTGATTTTAATGTAATTTGATCTTAACTCAATGAGATTGATAAAATAAATGTAAACACAGATCTTACTATTAATTCAAAATTTTTATTTTAGTGTCAAAAATTTTTTCTAAAAAAATCCTACTGAACTCATTTTTTAAGAAAACTTAAAAATGATTTCTGTTACATTTACCTTTAATTTGAACTCCAGCTCGGTCTTGTACCCAGTCTTGTCGCATTCAATACTAACCCGTCCTCCATACTCCATGGTCAGGGTACCATACAAAATCCCTGAAGGTATGAAGATATTTGTAATAAATGACAAAACATTGAAAACACTTTGAAAGTCAATTCAACTTCTGCATTGTTACAACAAATATAATGAAATGAAATAATGAACAGTAAGTTCAATCAAGGACCATAATTAACCATAGTTCAACTAACTCTGATCGAACTCATGCTTGTCAACGATGGTTGGACTAGTCTAGTCGACTGTTCATGACCAGCCTATCGAGGTTGGTTGCATCGCTGGTTACCAATAGACTTTGCTTAAGCAAAGTGCAGAGGGGACCAGTTATTGAAAGTGATAACGTTGATTTTGTCATTTTCTCACGGTCTCGTTGACGTGGAGTTGCATGACTTAAGTCGTTCGCACTTCAACTTCAGTGCGCATGTGCTACGCCTGTCACTAACCAACCACTAGTTAACCATTGGTCCATGATCGAACTTGCTCCAATGAATTCACAACAAAGTGCGCCCTCTACAGTTTACCTAGGAGAGGCTATTTTTCCAAAAAGCGGTCTACTTAAAAAACCACACTCGCAACTCAGCACCACATCGGCAGTTTGGGACCTTGAAATGGTTGATATGAATGTGAAAAACATTCACCGGCATCATTGGTTCGGAGCTAGTTTTTGTATTATAACCTCCAGATCTGCTAAGACTGGTTTCCTTGTGCCACACATTTCATTAAGAATTATGTATAGGTGTTTGTCGTCTCTTATGTAACTAAGAAAAAGGCTTGCCCCTAATCATGTGACAGAGCAACACTGGATGTATTCTGAGGATTTCGAATTGAGCAATTACTTGTAACCAAAGAAGACAATCCTAACCGACATCATAATAAATCTAACTTGCAAGTGGCTGAATTCAAACAGACAGTATCTTCAAAATGTTCTTTACGATTCACCACTCGCAATAACTCATACTTGATCCCCCCACCCCAATAATTCGGTCTTTACCCCCCCCCGAGAACATGCAACATTTATCCGATCAAACCTACCTTTGCAGTTGGCATAAGGCATCGTTATGTGGTAGTCTTCCCCCCTGGTGAGGAACGACAGCGTGGCCAGCCCGTCCATCCCCGCCGTCACTGAGTTGCCGTAAAACTTGGACTTAGCAAGAATACTGCCGCTGATGCAGAAGCCGTCTTTGCGATTTGTGACGTAGAAGGCCGTCACAGGAGGATGATGGGAAACCTGGAATAGAAACAACGACAACAGACGCCCTGAAGACGAGCAGAGTAGACTGTTTCGAAGGCCAAACCACGACTTTTCTCAGTGCCAACACTCCTTCCAAAAGAGAGTTACACATAATTGTACCCGCAAGTTTTACGAGCAAAGGTTACTTCTTATCATCAACATCGTGCAAATCTTCAAACATCACTTATAAACAACAATGGTAAACAACAATACAGATAAACAAATAACTGATTACTTGTAAACAGGGAAAAGTTTAAAAGAGCTGAAACTGATGCTGAGGGAATTCATAAACTAAGCAATCATTTGTGGGGAACCAGTCATAACTAATGTGCATGTTGAGGCATTTTGGCTGGTAACCCATTTCTGCTAAGCAAGGTTGTTCTCTTCTAAGCAAAGCTCCCTGGGCAACGTCTTTCTTGCCTTGTTGGTCAGTTCACACCTTCAAGGAAGCTTTAAAGCAAAAGGAAGATCTTGAAAAATACAAAATGGTATCTAGAAAAATCTCTGCCTTGGTTTCTGACTCTTACCTGTTCAGCGATGTAAAATGTTTGACTTTTGGTTTTTGGGTGGGTCCAAAGACACCTGAACGTCTCCCCTATGATGGGGTTGTAGGGCTTCTTCAAACCCTATGGAGAGGATAAAGAAATCATTTAAGGTAAAACAAACAATTTCATTTATTTATCTACGAGCGTAGAGCGTCTCAAAGCCCTTATAGTATTTCAGACAGGTATGCTAAGTTCTTAAATTATAAGACCGTTTTTATAGCACCTTGAAAGAGTTTACAAAGTGCTGCGGTGCAATCTGCTGCCAACTGCGCCAGAAACACCGGGTTCAACCCCTTGTCTGAGCATTGAGTGTACTGGGTTCTTTTACACGCATTGCACAACGCATGGGACCTACAGCTTTTCGTCCCATCCACAGGACAAAGCAACAATGGCTGAGTGTTTTGCTCAAGGACACAAGTGGCAAAAGCAGGACTTGGACTCACACTCTGCTGACAGAAACACCAGAGCTTGAGTCTGGTGGCTAGACCACTCGGCCAAGACGAGCCACTAAAAGAGGCTGCAGCCAACAACATTTGACGAGCCGATACCTACCTTTGGTTTCTTATAGAATCCAGACAAATACCAACGAGCGACTTGCTTCATCCGAGAGAATGGATCATCCTCGAGGAGGGATCTGAAGGGGGGAAAAAACAGAAATTAAAAAGATTCACTCTGGATTTAAAGAATCATCCGGAGAGATTGTCCAGGAACGACCTGGCTTTCCCCCCGATCCATCCACCTTCCATACTTATAACGACAAGAGGTCTATGCTAATAAAAATAATCAGAAAGCTTTTTCTGGGAATTCACAAGTTCCTCCCAAAAATGTCCTTCCATCCATGTTTCCCCGACAAGAGACTGACATGATAATAGAATTCTAAAAACTTCTCGGTGTGATCAACCCCAGCTTTTCCACCGTACCAGTCACCACCCCCCTCACTATATACTCCCTTTAATGAGAGATCAGCTTGATAATCAAAATTGCTCCAGAATACCCTCATATACCCCCCACTTCCTCTGACACTCACTGTGACAAGTGACTGCCATGATAATAACAGTCAGAGAGGTGTCCATCCCTGCCCAACTCTTTCCCTTCCACCCATGTTTACATTTCATACTCCCCAGATCGAGTGTTCGGCAGAATAACAAACGCCAGAGAGTTCATCCTGGTTATTTACCGATTCTCCCCCTCCCTCCCCAACCCTTTCCCCTTCACCCAAGTTTCCTTTACTATGGGACGAGGGATCGGCATGATAACACAAGTCAGAGACTTCATCCAGGGCTGTCACCACTTCTCCCTTATCACCATCCTTCCCCATCTCCATCCCTCCCTAACCACCATCCCTCCTCTTCCCTTTCTCATCCACCCATATTTCCTTCCCAACACTCCCTGGGACAAAGGAACTGCATGATAACAACAGTCAGAGAGTTCCTCCAGGGACTTCAGTGCTTCTCCCCCATTACCATTCCTCCCCAACCTCCACCCCTCCCTAATCTCTATCCTTCCCCTACCCTTTCTCATCCACCTATATTTCCTTCCCAACACTCCCTGGGACAAAGGAACTGCATGATAACAACAGTCAGAGAGTTCCTCAAGGGACTTCACTGCTTCTCCCCCATCACCATCCCTCCCCAACCTCCACCCCTCCCCCCACCCTTTCCCCTCCACCCATGTTTCCCTGCTACACTCACTGTGACAAGAGATCGGCATGATAATAGAAATCAGAGAGTTTATCCAGGAATGACCGAGGCTCCAGAATGAAAGTTGGAAGCACAACCTTAGAGAGGTCCATGCCCGGCCGGACCTGCTTGACCAGCATCCAGATCAGACCTTTATTCTCATCTTCAAGAGTCTCCGTCTGGGAAGAATTCTGGAACAAGAAAAAACAAAACAACAAAAATAATCACAACAAAAAATTATAAATAACCTTTGAATTTCACCCAAATGATGAATTTAATCTGATATTATGGCCTCACCTCAAAAAGCAACTAAGCAGAAATAGTGCTGAACAAATTCCTGCTTAGTTGAAAGAAGTAGGGAACCAGTCACAAACAGTACACACAACATGCTTTTTTGGCTGGTAAGCAAAATTGATGCAGCATAACTTCTGTGTTTAAGCAGATCTATGAAAGTGGACCCAGGCCATTTCCAAAGGATTCGGGGAGGATTTTTTTCAGTTTCTCTCTTGAAGTTCCACAATCAAGTGACCTCATATTGGGCAGCTTTTTTCAAAACAGAAGACGAGAACAAGTGAAATTTCTTGTCACTTACAAGTCCGAGTTCCTCCACTTTATTAACTAGGTACGTAGTCTCGTTATGGGCGTGAGTCGGACTGTCCATTGATCCAACTTCTTCGAGTTCCGAGAGGTCCGATTCACTCTTACTGTCTTGATCTTTATCGCTCTCATTGTCTGCACAAATCTCGTCAAGACCTGGCCAGGAAAATACACGAAAATAAATAAAATACATTCCACTGTTTGTGTTTTACTTTACACCGATGTGTGTAAAGAACTGAATACTCAGTACTTCCCCCCCACCACATGAGTCCTGTGGAAAGAAAATCTGCAGGCGTTATTACTTAGCGCGACTTACTGTGGAGTTACGTCACACCTAGGGAGCAACTCAAAGGTTGGGGATGTTCTAGGCGCGAAGGAACATTCCCGTAGGCATATGCCCGCAATCCAGTGGACTGCCAGGACATTCTGCTTGACCACCACATTGTAACGAAGTACGGAAACATTTACTACCAAGAGAACATTACGCATTGGTATTTTGAACGTTCCAGTGGAACTCTCCGGTAGTCCAATGGAACGATTCATGTATGCCCACAGGAATACGTTTAATCGAGCATTGCTACTGTTTAATTTATCAACTGATTCATTCTGGTCATAAAGCCAAGGGTTTTCAGAAAAGCAAACTTAATCACTATACTAGCCAAGAACCCAACGGAGAGAAGACAAGGAAGGAAGTTTCATTTTTAGATGTGGGAGGAAAACACCAGAGATTTATTCCAAGGAAAACCCTTGCAATCAGGTCGGGAATTAAAACCCAATCCACAGTGCCCCCAGCGGGATTTGAACCGGGGTCCTAGAGGTGGAAGGCGAGGAAAGGTACCTCTACGCCAACCCGACCACCCTGACATTTGAGACGCTCTCTTAGAAACAGGATAGAAGTTTTCAACACCTAAGATAACTACAAAATGCGTGCTTTAAGTCATACAACAAAGCAACACTGTCCTTTGTCTTTTGAATTGAGCATTTAAAAAAAATCTTTTACCTTCATGCTTGAAGTGAGTGTTCTCAATCTCACTCTCGTTCAGTCCCCTCTCCTTGCTGAAAGACTGCGAGATGACTGTGGGGTCAAGGGTCGTGCCGTCTCTCATTGACCTCATCAGAAGGCTGGAACAGCGGAGGGCGAGTTCCAGGGCGTCCATCCAGCATTTCCCCGCCGCCTCCGAGGGCGCTCGGAAGATGAGGTACTGGCTGGGGAGAGGCTGGGTGATCGATCCCATGTTTTCGCCCTTTGGTCCCTGATTGAGGAGGTGGAGTGAAACAAACGGATAAAAACAATCTTCCCAGGAAAGATTTGAGGTTCAGCTTGGCTCAAAATATTCAGTAAACTACTGACATCAGTCTATTAATTTTTACAAACCAATAAGTCTGTAGGTCAGTTGGTTTTTCCACAAATGTACAAACACAGATATTGGGTTGCCCTCGTTGACCGTACTGTATACACTGGTCCTGGTAGATGGAGGACCTGAAACATAAAATCTTTACTTGAAGGTCTAAACTATTTTATCTATCTTATGACCCTGAAACACCTAAAACAGCGCCCTCATATTCACCTGCACAGTACAGGGCCCAATTTCATAGAGCTGCTTAAGCAGAAAAATATTGCTTAAAAATGTTCTGCTAAGCAAAAATGAGCGGGATACCAGTCACAAATTGTACATGTGACATGGTAGTTTGGACGGTAACCTTATTCTGGTTAAGCATAATTTTGTTGTGCTTAATTTTTTGTGTGCTTAAGCAGCTCTATGACATTGGCCCCAGGTATATTGACTTTTTGATACCCTTGTTGGCCGTATGGATTGGTACAGGGGACGGCAGAGTTTGAAACAGAAGCACTCTGCCCTCATGGTCTCAACTATTAAAATCTAACCCTTGGATCTAAACAGCGCCCTCATATGCACCTGCACAGTACGGATATACTGACTTACCCTAGTTGCCCATATGGATTGGTCCAGGGGATGGTAGATCTTGAAACAAAAGCCATCTTTTCTTGAGGGTCTCTCGATCAGCTCGCAGTTGTTGAGGAGGATTGTGCCAACCCACTGACCGTGCTGTCAAAATAACAAAATAATAATTGTTAACATTTATAAAAAAAAAATTAAAAAAAATAAAAAAATCTGATAAAAAAACCCATTTATTTTTTCTCAGAAAAAATAAACATCACTGTGCTGGTTACTTTAGAGGAAAGAATAAATTTTTAATCAAGCAGATAAGAGAAAACAAAATAATATAAATCAGGTGAGACTATGTAAAGCTGTTTATGAAATAAAAATAACAATGTTCAATTTAAAAGAAAAAAAACCCCAAAAAACTAAAATAAATAAAAAGTAAGAGAAAATTCATCTAAATAAACAAAATCAAAAAGACTGAATTAAATTTTTGTTTTCACAAACAATTAGGTTTTTTAAAAACAACTTTTAATTCTGTTTTCACGCACAGTGAACTTTTCACAAATTATCTTTACATCTCATTACAAAAATTTAAAAAGAAAAGTCATCCTAAATTTAGATCAAGGAAATGCTTAAGAATAAAATAATTAAAGGAACCTTGCGCCTCACCTTGGGGCTTTTGTAGATTATAAGAAGACCTGGTTTTAAGACACACCAGAGTTTCGTCCAACTTTTCAACGTTCCCCTCACCTTTAAAGACAAAGAACAAGCTTGGTAATTATCAAACAACAACAAATACAAACTAGAAGAAGTTCCGTTCATTCTGAAAGCTCGTTAATTACAAAGTTCATAGCCAATCATCCAGAGAAATGTTTCCCTTTAACCAGTTGCTGCCGGGATTTTTTGTTTGTTCCCGTTCCCCTGCCAGGATTCTTTTTCGGCGGAATAGCCAGAATATTTTTTCTTTGAGGGTACTGCTGGCACAAAAGAAACTCCGACTTGACAAAGCCAAGAGAACAAAGATTCTCTTTATTGGATCGTCTGTTTTGTTTTCTCGACCGAGAAAATGTCAAATTTACGCACCGTGAATTGCAAAACATCAGCCGTCACCCATGGCATAGGAGTGGCACTAACCTCGGCACCATGGCTTGAAAGGGTGCTGTCTTTGTCAAACTGTGATGTGACCGTCGGCACGCATGCGCCAGAGTAACTGGGTTATTTACTGCTATAATCATGACAACACAGCCCCTTTAATGCACCTTCAAAAGTTTCCCCCTAGACTTTCAGTTTTTCCAATGAAAGTGCCCTTTTGAAAATGAAAATAGCATTGCCCTCTCAAAGGCCTGCACACTAATCAAAATGTTGAGACAACAAACCGGCTATTTCAAAGCCAACACTTTGTCCTCTTGAAGAGATTAATTTATGGTGTTCCTGAAAGAATAGCCCATGCATGTCCCAGTGCGCATGACTAGAAATGATTGGCGCGCAAAGGATGCTGGGTGAAATCCGAGTCCAAACAACATCGGCAACCATTATGGCGCACTGAATTTAAAAGCAGTGCGGTACCCAATACATAAATCCTGGCATAGTTACTGTACATGTTAACTACACCAGGGCGTCCATCTTGGCAACTTGATTTCCTTTTTAGCTGTACTCGGTTTCCCAAGATGCATTGCTGTATACACTAATCCGATCAGCGCTCGTTCATGGTGTTTTACACCACTGCAGATATGGCCGCCGACTGCGCGCGACGCAGCAATAGCGCGTCAGCGCGCATATGTACCAATCAGAATTGAGGATTTACAGTGTGTGTGCATGGACGCGCGTATGTGGAGGTCATACCTGCGGTGGTGTAAACACTTATGAACGAGCTGCTCAGATTAGTCTATAAATTTAAAATGGCGCTTGTGCATATACAGGCTATTATAACTATATCTATCTCCACCATGCAAAGCCTCAATTCCTAAATGATACATGTATGTTTACTTAATTGCCAAAATGACTGTCAACGTCCAAACATTATTGCATTTTTGTTTTCTTTCTAATTATCTTTAATGCAGATGGAAACCTATAAATAAAAAGCCATTATGAGATTGGGCCGCTGCCACATCCTACTGTAAATATGCATTAAGTGTTTTGTGTCAGTCACGGGTGGGGGGGGGGGGGGGGGATTGGATTGGGGGCGACTTGACAATCTGTGGTTATAAAACGTCAACGATTGATAATAGGACAAAACTGGTTTTAAAAGATCACTGACAAATTGGTAATTATCAACGACGAGTATCAGCACTTACACATGTAGTGTAACCAAGAAACATTTCCAAGAAATAACAAACCTGTGAAAGTTTAGACTCAATCAATCATCAGAGTCACGAGGAAATAATGAAAACCCACAGCACTGTTCTCACAAAAAAGTTCAAACAAATATTAAAAGTGAAAGAGAAATATATTTGGTCTTGTAAAAACACCTTATAGTCCAATAAACTTTTTGAGTTAAACATGTACAACACCAGAAGCTAAGTGAACACTTCCCTCACACTTAAGCCTTGTAATCTGAAACGTTGCAAGACGTCAGTTTGAAAAATTAACCGTGTGAAAGAAAAAGTTATTCAAAACACAAGTCTAACTATGAAAGGTAAATCGAAAGCGAGCACACAGATGATCATGTGAAAAATCCCCAATGACATAACAAGTGGTACTATTTTCTTAAAGACTGGACTTCCCTCATGTATTCTTCCAAAAACCACTGATGTATCATCCCTTTATGGTATGTTTCTTGAAAACTAGAGGATTGGAATGAATGTACTCTTCCAAAAACCAATGATGTACCATCCCTTTATGATGTTTCTTGAAAACTAGAGGATTGGAATGAATGTACTCTTCCCAAAACCAATGATGTATCGTCCCTTTATGATATGTGTCTTGAAAACTAGAGGATTGGAATGAATGTACTCATCCAAAAACCAATGATGTACCATCCCTTTATGATATATTTCTTGAAAACTAGAGGATTGTAATGAATCCAAAAACCAATGATGTACCATCCCTTCATGATGTTTCTTGAAAGCTAGAGAATTGGAATGAATGTACTCTTCCAAAAACCAAAGATGTACCATCCCTTTATGGTATATTTCTTGAAAACTAGAAGATTGGAATGAATCCAAAAACCAATGATGTATCATTCCTTTATGATATATTTCTTGAAAACTAGAGGATTGGAATGAATGCACTCTTCCAAAAACCAATGATGTACCATCCCTTTTTGATATATTTCTTGAAAACTAGAGGATTGTAATGAATCCAAAAACCAATGATGTACCATCCCTTTATGATATGTTTCTTGAAAACTAAAAGACTGGAATGAAAATTCTTGTGAAAAAAGGAAAGAAGAAAAAAAAGACACCAAAATAATGTATTATCTCTTAAAAATTGACCCAAATACACTTGATACAATCACTTATAATTTTCCATCATAAATGTGTCAGTTTAATAACAAGATGACGATCTAACATCACAACGCCGCGACGAACGATAACAAAACACCACACGATAACAAAACAGCCGCGGGGTCCATTAGCTCAGATTAAAAAAAAATAAACTAGAAGATTCCTATTGGAAGTCCCAGAAACCCCTTAGCTCTGATTTATGACGCTGATTTATGACGGAGGGATTGCAATTCTCAGGATAACAACTCTTGGAGATTACACACCCAATTTATTTGAGTGATTTTAATTCCACCCAGATAAGGGAGTGGTTTCCCTTACAAAGCATTTTTTCTCCGACAGATCCACCCTAATCCACCTACCCCTCCACAAAAATAATAATAATAATAATAAAATAATAAAATAAAATAAATAAATAAATAAGTAAAAATAAATAAATAAATAAGTAAAAACTTACTAATTCACTTACTAACTAACTAACTAAATAATAATATTAAAAAAAATTAAAAGTAAAAAAAACCCATATATCTAGCTGAAAGAAGTCTAACAAAAAAAGTTCAAAATCAAAAATAGAGCACTTTCAAACCCTTCTCCATTTCAGGTTATCCAAAGTGGTTTCACTTACATATTTGGTATGTATAACATCTTGAAACAATTTCCCAACTGAATCAAAGCCTTTCTAAGAAAAACCTCTACAAATAATTGTGTAAAAAAAGCATGTCTTGGCCAAGTGGTCTACATGTACATGTTCTAGAGTATCGAAGTCAGGTTCTATCTAATACAGTAGTTAAGTGTCTTGCCTAAGAACTCAAGCGTAAGGACCGGGATTCGAACCAACAATCCGATGACTAGTTGGTTCAAATCCCGGTTCTGACAATGGTGTTCTTAGGCAACCGGAGACAACTTCAAATTATCACTGATTATAGATCGGCCGTATTTACCCCTGACATCCTTAACCATAATTGCTTCTCATCATCCAGGAGTACACAGGTACCTGTAAGGGCAGAGGCTGCTGATCAGCAACCAATTCGGCTGCCGGTGCTGCATACTCCAAAGGAGTTGAGATGGTTTCAGGACTGCTTAAGGCCCAATGTGTAGGGTGCTTTAATACAATGTTTAAAAGTGCTTAATAAAATGCCTGTTATTAAGGTATTGATGTACATGCAACTATTTTTTATTTTTTATTTTTTGGAAAACACCCCCAATAATAGAATGTTTAGTTAATGGGAGACTTTTGAGACGCTGGTTGCAGCAGACACAACCATGACAACGGTCCTTTTTGACAGTTCTGAGTGTGCACGCACATGCTCAGTATTGCGCGCGCAGTTCTGAGCAACGCGTACTACTGGTGAGAACTGCTAAAACAGGACTGTCCAAAAGTCCGCCCATTCCTTCCAGGGCACACATACCTTGAGGTGGTCAGCCATAACGATGATGGAAGGATCTTTAAGAGCGCTAAGGAGCTCCTTAGTGACTCTCTTCTTCTCTCGTCGGTAATTCTTCTTTTGGGCCTGCAAAAAACACCAAAAATCACAAACAAATTGTTACTTGAGAAGATTGTATTGGTGGAAACAAGTGGATGGTATGAGGGAGTGAAGGTAAGTTGGGGTGGGGGCAGGGAAGGGGGCGGCTTTAAGGAGAAATATCAGAATTTTAGAAGTCGTTCATGGTATGAGTTCACTTACTGTGATGTAAGGCCGGCGTCTTGCGGACATTTTTAAAAACTTCACGAACTTCGCGCTGACAAGGTTTAGGATGAAGTTTCACTGGGCACGATTTGAAAGCAGAAAGGACTTCAGAAATCATGCAAGCTTTCTTGTTAAGTTGTCCATCGTAAGAAGAATGTCAGGGGTAAATACGGTAGATCTATAATCAGTGATAACTTGAAGTTGTCTCCGGCAAACACTCTTACAGTTTTAAAAAAACCCGCTATGCTTGGAATAACTCAAAAGCAGAAAGTGGGGTACAAATGAGGTGAACTTTTCCGGTAAGACGTCCCTCAAGAAAAGTAAGTCCAGAATAAATGTAATTGCTCCAAGTCTCAAGTTGCCTAAAGTCAACCACTGCGAGCGTCAGAAAGAGTTGTTCCAGCTAGAACAAACGGTGGCAATTGGAGCGCAGAAGACTTTCAGTAATTTCATCGTGCGGTGTCGGAGGAGATGATTCATTGAATGCATATCCCTTCGATTGATTGAAATATCCTTCCTCAGTTAAAATCTCTCAGGTATTACGGCAGACCGCAGTTTTAGCGCTAGCCTGGACATATGCAAATTTAACTGCAACTACATCATAGAGCTTCTTAAGCAGAAACTATTGCTTAACATTTTCTGCTAAGCAAAAATAAGCAGGACACCAGTCACAGATTGTACATGTGACATGGTATTTTGGCTGGTAACCTTATTCTGGTAAGCATAATTATGTTGCTACTTTCTGTGCTTCAGCAGTGCTATGAAATTGGGCCCACGACCCAGTTACATAAAGCTGTTAAAAAGCACAGTTTGCTTAATAAAGAAAAACCTTGCTCAGCAGAAACACAGGTTACCAACCAAAAAACAAGGTAATGTTTATTGTTCGTAACTGGTTCCCAGCTAATTTTTGCTTATTAGCATACAAATTTTCTAAGCACCATTTTCTGCTTTCACAGTTTCATGAAATCGGGCCCATGCCATTTGAAACCACTTCTTAACTTGCCGATGGACCATTATTTTTTTTAATATTCCACACACACAGATCCTGGTTATTTGATTTGTGGAACAGCTGTCCTGTGTCATCCCTTATTTTGCCACGTATTTACTGTCATGACTCTCCAAAATTTAATATTGGACCGTCCGATATAGATAATTATTGGACGCTTTGCAGCATCGTTTCAAAACCAATCATTCCCCGCCTGTTTCTCCAAACGAGGCAAGGTTGTTGTGTCATGGCGGACAAGGTTGGTGTAATTGTTTAGAAGGTTTTGTTTTAGAATTTTCAGAGTGTGGGGTGGAGGAGTTTCCGTGTCTATTTTGTGTTTTGGGGGAAAAGATGTCAAAGGACAAGGATCTATGTGTGAGTTATATTAAACAAATACTGAATGCATTGTCGCAGAATATAATCACTAGGTGAAATCTGGCTTTTCCATTTCACTTGGCTTCACCTCGTTTAAATGGAATAGTCCAGATTTCACCTCGTGATTATATTCTGCGACAATGCACTCCTATGTATCAAACATTTGCATATTCAAAACTGACAGCTTGGTGCAATCCAAGTGCTTCAATTTCAAAGATTATCCCAGAAGCAAAGTTGAAGATTGAAACTCAAAACTTAAGTTATGCTAACTCTCCAAATTGTCAATCCCTCCTCCAATCCATCTGTGTGGCTTCCTTCATATCCTACAAATTGCTGCCGACAGTGGCACACCGAAAAAAATGAACAGCAATTCGCCCATTACGAGGCCCAAAAGCCTCTCGAGGTGTGGGCTACTCTTTGAAGGGATAGAAACCTGCCCCAATGTGCAGAAACAAGACACGGCGAGAGATATTGCAAGTTTCTTCACAGCACAGCTAAAAACAGGGAGGGGTCAATGAATCCGTTGCGAGACGAACATAACTGCCTCTTCTCCTATTTGACAATATAAAAACATGGCTTCGGTGCTACTCATATTATAACGGAGTAGACATATTTTTCTGCAGTATTTGTTATTTCATAGTTTGGGTTCCGTATCCTAGCATTTCTACAAATCATTTACCATCAAATTAAGTTTGAGGGCTCCACTTTGTTAATGATTAGCTTCCCAATTGGGTTGTTTGTTGTTAATTGGGAGCGACTGAGATTATAAAAATGAAGTTTGAGGGCTCCACTTTGTTAATGATTAGCTTCCAGATTGGGATGTTTGTTGTTAATTGGGAGCGACTGAGACAGTGTGGTAACCAAGTCGTTTTTCCTCAAGTCAAGTCGCAAGTCAAATTTTCCGACAAACTCTATCACCCAAAAGTTAAAATTGGGCCATAACAGGAATCATATTCTACCATGTGGACTTGCTACATATGTATGTACCTAGGAAATTCATTGTGACAAATAAAATTGCGTGAGCGTAATTAAAGAGGGCAAAACAAGTAACTTTAAAACCATCTTGATCAAGTTATGCAGTTGTGATGTCTGATTGGTATTAACCTAATTTAGAACTGGAGACGAAGAGTTACGATCATTGCAACAGTAAATGCATCATCTTCAATTGACTGTAAAACTGACATCAACGTTTTTGTATTTCGTGTAGAAATACAACGTTTTAATAATTACTGCAGTTGTTATTAACATTATTCAGACCACGGGTAAGTACTTCGTTCTTCGACAACAACACTGCACTGAGACTATAAGAGATTCACAATTGGGTCATTAGTCATTAATTGCGAGTGATTGAACCAGTCATTTATTGAGAGTGACTGCGACTAAAGGATTCCCAACTGGGTTATTAACGATTAAATGGCAGTGAGTGACTTGCAGTGATTTCTGATTGGGTTATCAGTCATTAATTGGGGAGTGATTGGACCAAAGAATTCCAAATCCGTGTTGTCATTAATTTTATTTGGAGAGTCTGAGACTAAGGGATTCCCAACTGGGTTATTAGACACTCATTAAGAGTGACTGACTCTGATTTCTGATTGGGTTATTAATCATTAAATGGGGATGATTGAGACTAAAGGATTCCAAACTGGGTTAAAAGTCATAGAATGGACGTGACAGAGACCCCATTATTACAAATAAATTACTTTTGAAACTTTTAAGTACACTTTCAAATAATTGTAATGCTCTAAACAATATACCTCTGTAAATAAAGGAATAATACAAGAGTGGTTTAAAACCTGCAGGATCGTCGCCGTGCGATAAAGGACCGAGCCGAAGGCGAGGTCCTTCATCCCTTGGCCAAGACCCTGCAAGGTTTTAAAACGGCCGTTTAAGACCGAGTCACTACTCTTTTATTCCCATTCATAAATGCCCTTTTTGTTAAAAAGCGTAATAATGTAGGATAATGAAACTTTTCTGTTTTTTAAATTCAATTTTCAATTGAGTACCGGTATTTAGATTGCGCTATGCATAAATTAGCACCCATGTAAACTAGTGCATCAACACGCGGGTGGCTATATGAGCACATAAAGCATGTTCACAGCCGTTAAAAAAAAAAAGACGGTCTTAAACAGTCATGTGACCACCTTTCAACCAATAGGACTGCCCAAATTGTCCCAAACTGTCAGGGGTATTTATGAATATTCATTACAATCTTTTGATGCTTTTTGGCAGCACCTTTGCATCAATACTTTTGAGACTTAACTTGTGACACACATGTACCCTGAGAGTAGGGTTGGTGGTGAAGTTCAGGCTATAGATGAGGATTGAGCTGGGGGTGGAGTTGAGGGTTGGTTAAGGGTAGGGTTGAGGTTGGGATTGAGGTTAGGCTTGAGGGTAGAGTTTTAGAGTATTGAGGATAGGATTGAGGGTAGGGTTGGTGGTGAAGTTCAGGCTATAGACGAGGATGGAGCTGGGGTGAAGTTGAGGGTTAGTTAAGGGTAGGGTTGAGGTTGGGATTGAGGTTGGTGTTTGGGGGTCGGGATTTTTGTTGAGAGTAAAGAGATCTTACCTTAAGAGACTCCCTCTTTGAGAGCTTGCTCGGAGTGGCGCTTGCTGAACTGTAGCCATCTCCAGTTGTGTTTAGTTTCCCTTCAGACTAAAGAAACAAGGAAAAGAAAAAAGTGAATCAAAGACAACCAAAAATAAAGAAAACAAGTAATTAAGCAACCAATCATAGGTTGCCAACAACCGTGGAGAACAACATAGAAATAATGGGCAAAGTTCTGTAGGAGTGTGGGTTAGATTTTCAAAAAGGTCTCTTCTACTTGGGTGAGTCTTTACGACAAGGAAACTTTCTTACAAATGTTACTCGCGCTTGGTGCGTGGTCCTCCCTGAGCCTGAAGCTTGAGCACTCATCTAACGATGTTTCAGGTGGGTGGTTTCAATGTTGAAGTTCAAGAAAGGTTTGGAATGAGGACAGGGTGAGACAAAATGGTGCGAAGAGGCAGAAGTTAAAGAGACAGCACAGAAGAAGGCAAATGAGGTTGATGGAAGTTACATGTTAAAGATAGTTTGATGGAAATGGAATTAAAACAGGATGGAGACTTGGGAGGAGAGATGTGGACTCCTTGAAGGAAGGAGGAGTCAGTAAAGACAATGCAATGTGAGGTGATGAAATTTAGCACAACATAAAATTTGAAAATAATAGAACGTGGCAGAGAGATCATCAGTTAAAAAGAGCAGTTTCCAAAAAGATGTCATGGATAATGATAAGTTGATCACTGGAAGTGGGGAAGACTTCATGGATGAGGAAAAATAAAAATGAGAATGAGCGGCGATGAGGATGTGAAAGGAGGAAGAAAGAGGAAGTAATTACAAGATGTATTTAAGGAGACATTAAGTAGGAAGATGTGATAAATTACAGGATGGGGGAAATAACAAGGATTAGGTCTTAAGAAATATCTTCCAAGGATGATGAGGCTGAGGCGGAAAGGAAGTGTTGAAGGACACTACGGAGGACAAGCTGGGGGAAGAAGAGGGGGTAGGAATGGCGGGAGGGACGGTTCAAAGGAAAACACAGAAGTGACAAAGAATAAGGAGGCGGGTAGAATGACACAGAAGAAAACTGAGATAAGGCACGTTAGAGAGAGGTCTGAAGAAAAGCTTGGGTGAGACATTATTCCGAGTGATTGCCGTAAAAACAAATGATGTCCACAAAGGTTCAAACGGATGGCCCGAGCGTAAGATTTAGACAAACTTCTGGCGGTCGCCTGTGTGGGTGAGTCAGGGTACCACGACCTTGAGGAAGATCACCAAGTATTGCCCAGCTTACTTGAGAACTACAGAGTGACTGTACTTGTGTGCAGAGAGGCAAAATCTGGCTTTAGACGTTGGACTGTTTCAGACAAAAATGACAACCGGATGATATGTGCCAGCCGACGTTTGATCAATTATGGGTTGGAATTTTTCCTCAGCTCCGCCAACAGCAGGAAGCGAGGATTAAACACAATCCGAATAAACAATCTATTTTGGACGTTCGTGTGTAAACAAAAACGTTCAATAAATCTTTTTGTGGCGCTTGGTCTACAGCCCCTGGGGGTGAGCACAGCTAAAATTAGCAGATTACAGCACACGCTTTGCAATCGCGTAATTAATTGAGGTTGATGTGCGCTTGATGGGTCGTCGTACTGTGGTGTCAAAACAAGGTGCTGAAGAGTTGTGTATTAATTAGTTTGTGATGTGGGGTTCAAGAAATCAGCACAATCTCATTGTGAAATGACAAAAACAACTCTGGTTTCAGAGACCACTGACTGGGATTGTCTTCTTTACGGGGCAAGGTCACTTTCAATTTTTTTTATGAGGGCACTTTTATTTTATGGGAACAATTTCAAGAGGCACCAAGGCCATGACTAGAGCAACAAAGGCAAAGGGTAATAACACTATAATAGGGCACTTTCATCTTATGGGAACAATTTCAAGAGGCACCAAGGCCAAGACTAGAGCAACAAAGGCAAAGGGTAATAACACTATAATAGGGCAGTTTCATCTTATGGGAACAATTTCAAGAGGCACCAAACGAACAAACGAACAAACGAACAAACGAACAAACGAACAAACGAACAAACGAACAAACAGTACAGTGCTTAACACACATCGGTGTACGGACTCGGGGAAAGTACTGAGTATACAGTGCTTAACACACATCGGTGTATGGACTCGGGAAAGTACTGAGTATACAGTGCTTAACACACATCGGTGTATGGACTCGGGAAAGTACTGAGTATACAGTGCTTAACACACATCGGTGTATGGACTCGGGAAAGTACTGAGTATACAGTGCTTAACACACATCGGTGTATGGACTCGGGAAAGTACTGAGTATACAGTGCTTAACACACATCAGTGTATGGACTCGGGAAAGTACTGAGTATACAGTGCTTAACACACATCGGTGTATGGACTCGGGAAAGTACTGAGTATACAGTGCTTAACACACATCGGTGTATGGACTCGGGGAAAGTACTGAGTATACAGTGCTTAACACACATCGGTGTATGGGTAAAACATTACAAATAATATTCTTTATCCGCGATGCAAAAATTAACATCTATCATAAATTAATTAAAAATACAAAATGTCATGAAACAAGTTCTCAGCCTATATAGTCTAAGTTCGGGAAGGCCATGGGGCTGTATACATTTGTACGACAAAAATAATGTACAATTTATCAACATAAAGCAAAAAATTATTCATCAACTGAACCAACTATAAAAAGAAACGTTTGTGATTTCAGTGTGGCACGAATGTCCATGACGACTCGGTGAAGCTCTGCATTGCCCAAGGCCTGCATATCCGCTTAATGAAATCAGTTCTTATTTAAAGAGGAAGGTAAAAAAAACTTAGACGTCGGGGTATTCAGTTTTTGTTGACGATCATGTCCAAAGTATTTCTGAGGTCATGCAGAAGAAGTACTGTGAAAGGGATTCAATATGTTTTTCTGAGCGAATTTCTTTGATTTGATTAACAAACAAAAAAAATATTATAATAAAAATCCTTTTGGGGTTCCAGCACAAAAAAATGTGCAATGTGAAGAAAAGATTTCCTTTTAGCAGAAAACAAAAATCATGGTTAAAAAATATAGGGGTGAGAGATACTGCTGACAAAAAAGTCTGAAACGAGAATCAAAATTTTAGGAGGTATGTTGAAACGATGACATTTTCACCTTTTGATAAGCCCTAGAATTATAGATTTTAAGGAGCTTTTGGGAACAGTATCCTCAGCACTTGAGAAGTGGATTAGAGAGCAGGATTTCTTGATATCTGACAAAAACAACAGCTATATTTTTTTCACCAAAAAGACATAAAAAAGTGCAACTTCAGACGAATGTCTGTAGTTTCTCATTCCTGGAAATACAATGCAGAGTACGATGTTGAATTCCAGGCTAACTGTCAGTCCGAAACAAAAACAAAAATTAAGCAATATATTCTGCAGCAAATTGTTTATAAAAAAATTTGATAAGCCGATGATTGTTTATTATATGAGTTTCAATATTTATCTTGGAATAATCTGAAACAGCTTTCTGATTACAATCATGTTCTTGACATGCTTGAGGGTGAAATGCTTAAATTGTGAAAGTAACATCTCTGCTAGTTTCACTCAAACCTTAAAGACGCTAGGCCTGTTTTTTGGCCGATTTGACCGGCAAATTGAGATTAAAATTTTAAACCGGTTATTCTTATAGATTTGAAATAGGCTTTCATTTAAGGTACTGCACGAAAAAATTTGCCAACGATAAGGGGTTGTTAATTAAGAATTAAAAATGAATTATTGCCCAGATCCTGAGATTATCTCACGTCCATCAGCCATTTACAAACAATTTTCCATACACGTTTTTGTGCATTGTCCGTGGCATACCCTAAAGTTTTTGTATATTTTTTATTTTGGAACAGCATCATGTGTCAAAATGCAGTCAGAGAGAAAAACAAAACAAAACACACATGTTTTCAGCGAAAGTCTGGCCATGCAACTTTAACTTTCAAAGATGGAATTGTCTTCAAGCTGGGCCTACAACAATCTACAGTGTATTGTACACTGTACTTATAAAAATCCACAGAGCTTTTTAAGCTCACAACTTAAATAAGCATCAATAAAACTGCTTAGCATATCAGGTTACCAGCCAAAATACCATGTAATGTATACTGTTTGTGACAAGGTTCCCTGCTAATTTCTGCTTAGCAGATATTAAATTTGCTAGGCACCATTTTCTGCTTGACAGCTTCCTAAAATTGAGCTCAGTCTTAAAGTGTCCCTTTAAAATGTTGCCAAAGACCGGGGCCCAATCTCGTAGAGCTGCTTATAGCATAAAAAGTAGCTCAGCGCAAAAACAAATGATGCTAACCGGAGTAAGGTTACCAGCCAAAATACCATGTCATGTGTACAATATGTGACTGGTATCCCGCTTAGTTTTGCATTAAAAGATGCAATGCTAGGCTTTTTGCAGTATGTACATATACAGCACTACAACTCATATCAAAATTATCCACACTCTTTACCCAACCCAGTTTTATATTAAACCGTTCCGAAAAAGAAATTCCCTCGCACCACAAACATGGACACACATTTCTCACACAAAATGTCATTTTGCACAATTGTACCTATATGAATACATGTAGCTGAAGGCAGAGAAAAAAATTGGATCGAAAGCTGGCCACCTCTTTGCAATTAGATTACCCTAGAGCAAAGGAGTTAGCAACTCAAAAACGAATCTCGCCAAAAAACGGACTCAGGAAAACAAAAAGTTGACCTACATTCTGGGCAAATACCAGCTGTTTGTTCACTGAAAATGAAATTAACTTTCACTACAGCGCCGGTGTTGTTAATGGATAGATTTATAGAAATGTATAAAAAAAAAAAAAAAAAAAAAAAAAAAGACGACGCAAAATTAAGAGTTAGTGTGTTGCACAATGAATATTATTGTCTGGTACTGTTCGTGACTATGCATGACAAGACTGAAGCAATAAATACAGCACTAATGGAACAATCAATATGGTGTGCGAATTCAGCAAATTTATAAGTTAATAAAACCTTTCTACCAGTGGCGTAACCAGGATTTTTTAAATGTGGGGGGGGGGGGGGGCACAGAGGCATTGCCTTTCAGTGGGGGGGGGGAGGCAGGGACTATGTTTTGTAATGAAAACATGTATCTGGATTTTATTCATGGAGGGGGGGGAGCACTGAGAATTTTTTAGGGGGCACATGCCCCCCCCCCCCCAAAGGACCCCCCTTGGGTACGCCGCTGCTTTCTACTCTTGGTAGCATTTTCCAGAGAGTTGACCAACCATTTGAAAATCATTTAACTGCATGGGTTGTCCCCTTTCATTGTATGGTCAGGCACAACTGTGTACTGAACAAACAGTGCATGTATAGTAGGCCTACATGTAACATCCCCAGTTCATACACAATGTACATGTTTTTCACATGACCTGGATAAGAAAACAATCTTCCACAATGACACGCTTAGCTTGATTGGCTTTCCCTTTCACTATGGGTACCTTCAATAAGCTTGCCCAGGTCGACCTGAGTGTTCTCGGAGGGTTTAAACCCTGACAAGCGCTAACCGAACACCAAGTTCCCTTAGCATTCAGATGCATCTTGGGACAGCCGACCGGAACTACTTTCATTGTGTGTATTACGTCCAAACTCTTTGCGACTCACGAAAAGATCACAAAATAATTATTCTCGTGGTGACACTGCAATGTTAAATTAGTTAACAAGCCCGGAATGGTAGGTGTCTAATTACTTAATGCTCACAAAGCCGCTGTTTTACTTGGAGTGAAAATGTGTCAAACTGCCTGAAAGTGTCCCGTTGAATAACAACAATGGCGTCAATTGAGATGGAGTTTTTCATCGTGACGTCATGCACCAGGGCCAGCCCCAAGTAACCTGCTCCAAAAGCAGGTTACTTGGGGCTGACCTGGGTGAGCCAGGACAATAGTGTCCAAGCTATGTTGGAAACTTTTGTGGATGCTACATGTAGGTGGCAGAAGACTTACATGTATCAAGTAAATCCATTGCTCTTGTAAATGCGCACATGCTCAGTATTACAAACAAATGTACTAAAACAATGGAAATTTACCTGGCACATGTATGCCTGCTGTCACCTAGCTTTCAAAAGTCTTCAATTCAAATGCTGTAAATTAGGATTAGGGTATGTTAGGTTACGGTTAGGGTTAATGGCCTCAACTCCTCCAGTGATGAAACAAAAACGGAGTTTTATAAGTGGTCCCCGCCAAAAGCAAACTTTGGTGCCACCTACATTATAAAGATGACTGGCTTGAGATGAGAAGAGCATTGACCATGGCCTCCTCTTGTGACTGGGCGACTCCGTGGCCTCACTATTTGACCTCTGATTGCTGTAGGATGACCTCGCCTTCCCATGATCCTCTCTGAGGAAGCTGTCGCTCATCGAGCGTTGCTGGCGAGTGGCGCTCGTTGAGCTTATGAGTTTCTGAGCCATGATCGTAAAATGATTCGACTAAAGGTGCTTCGAGTTTCACCCTGTATCTCTCCTCTGTAAAGGCATGTTGTGAAAGTGAGGCTGCCAGGTAAAACAAGATGGTGTATCTACTGAGGTTCCTTTCAATGTCACAGAAATAGGGAGAAATAGGCTGGTCCCTTTTACTAATTGATTATTAGCACTATTATAACCATAGTGGTATACAGGATATCCAACAAAGATGGTAGAAGCATGTTCCACTAAGTATTTCACGAATATCAAAGACCATCGTCTGCAGCGAAAAGCTCCATGCATACATGTAGTGAACCCCAACACGATTCGTTATGCTCCGGGTGTTTCAAAGCTGTACACGATCTTATTACGAAGTCAACGCTGATCATTGACTGTCACTGACCTCCCATGACTGTCATGACTCTGAATGACATCCTTTATACTGTTCCCCCCTCATCAATAGATCCAGTTCCCAGAGGCTTTATGATGAAGATGTATACAATCTAAGATTGATACAAGTAAGAGATTGGGACCAGTCTAACCCTGACACAAGTCTCGATATGACGTGCATAGAATTGTGAGATGATAACCTCAGATGGCTGATGTCATCTAGCTGTGAAGTCCTTCCTCATTGAGAAATACTCATCCAGTGGTTTCAGATGTCTGGAGTCTACAGTAACGACAAATCGCTCATCCTTTCGGTGTTAAGACAAGGTGGCTTATAAATTCTTATGAAGAACCCTTGACGGTGAGATGAACAATTTACAATGAAGAAACTGTAGAAAACAGTGAGCAAGTGTGGACATTCACAATGAACAAGATACATGTGTACACGTACGATCCTTCATATCAGTCAAACTCAAAATGAAAAACACAAAAAGAAGTAATCTCTTCTTAGTGTAGGGTAACACCTTCTGATTCTCTGGGGTAATTGGAAAACTAGAGTTTAAAAAACCCATTGGATCACCAGCCAGAGTCCGGTAATTTTAGACCTTGGCAAGCAATTCCACAACTGAACAAGTCCTGCAGTCTAGTGTTTTTTTTTTTCAAAACACATACTGTTGAAAAAGTACTAATGTGTACTTTTATTTTAAAGCGTTTTAAATTCCAAACCTCCTCCTAAAAAACAGGAAGACACATTTTCAAGGTCTTGTAAGAAATATTTCTGGTCCAGCAAAAGTTCCAAGTTACGAGTCATGTGGGCAAGAGAAGATTTTCTTCTGGTGGAGATGTAAGACGCAAGTTCACTTCTTGAGGAAAGTTTGAAGTCAAAAAAGCATATTTTAAGAAAAAGCCTAAAATCAGTCAAAAAGATTACTCACAAACCACAGGCCTGCATCGCAAAGTTAAATTCACATACATTGTACATACATGTACCAAGGAACAGTTACACCATGTATTGTAAAACACAAAAGCTCAGCTTTTCAAGAGATCCACGGATGAAGAATGGTTCAGGGGTCGCACTGGCATATTATACTCCTCCACACTGTCTAAAAACAGAACACTATCGTTAGCCCTTACTTTTTTTTTCAGACGACACATGTGTACCAGAGGGCAATCATGCCACTTGGAGTGGATTGATTATGTGACTGTGGGGCTTACACTCATGGCTGTATTTACCTGATGGAATATATGATGGAATAATACGAGTGCTAATGTGACAACAAGAGCTGGCTGGCGAGTTCACAAGTATCTGGAGCAAATTCTACCAGGAGAAGTTGAACAAGATGCTTTGGAAAGTACAAAGCCAGAAGTTATTATTGCAGACATCACAAATGTCACATGGTGAGCAACTTAAGGAAAAGACGCACTGATTGTTTGCAAAACAAGACCTGACGATGCTGGCAGTTGAATCTGGAGCAAACACAGTGCAGAAAAGTTCGCGAGTCTTGTCAAAAGAGACTTCAAATTTCAAGTTAAGGACTGAATGCAGTGACAGCAGAAAAAAAAAGACATGCAGCCTTCGAATGTAAAATCAAAACCAGCTTCCACTACGGCTGTTTTTTCTTTGGCTTTTACATCTGGCTCAATGTAGAGAGTAGCATTCTTACCAGCATAACTTGTTTTATTTTCTTTTGCAGTGTTGTTCTGATCAGTGGTCTGCTGGCCAAATGCCAGTTTAAAAAACCTGAGGACCAGTCAAGATGCTGCCTAAGTAGTCCAGCTGGCTAGATTGTTGCTTCCTTGACAGTGGTCTGCTCGCCAAATGTCTGCTAAAACACCAAAGGACCAGTCATAAACCTCCTGGTGGTCCAGCTGGCTAGATTGTTGCTTCTTTAACAGTGGTCTGCTCGCCAAATGTCTGCTAAAACACCACAGGACCAGTCAAAAACCTCCTGGTGGTCCAGCTGGCTCGTTTGTTGCTTCTTTAGCAGTGATCCACTGGCCACATGTCTGCTAAAACACCACAGGACCAGTCCAAAAACTTGTTTCCTTAAACTTGGTCTGTTGGTTTTGAGTAATTCTGTCAGAGTTCTCCCACAATCCTTGGCCCAAATGTCTAGTAAGGTTTGCGGCAACACCATGTACATGAAATCTCTCTTTACCAGTTGTAGTGGTTCTGAAAAGAACCAGTGGTGTATTACGACTCTATGTTGTGATCAGTATGCTCTGATCATCTGCAGGAGATGGTCCTATGCCTGCTTAAACACCTGAGGAGACCAGTCAAAATTCTCTCCAAGTAATCCTGCTGGTTGCTTGCAAACCACTGTATGCACACGTCCTCAAATTCAAGCCACAAGCAAATGATGCTGTTGAAAGATGACCTTCGGGACCAGTAAAGACAATGCCGACAGTCTAGTAAAATGACACGCTTATTGGTCACTGACCAAATCGAGGACAAACCCTGCCGTGTCTAAAGCAAAATGTGGCCGAACGTAGCGCCGAAAGTCACATTTGATACAGCGGAAAACATACACCCAGTGGCCTTCAGAACCACCAAACAGCAGCGAAAAACAAATCATATGATATCGTCAAAAATAAACGTTAACTCGTGCATGCAAAAACAAGTGGATTGCGAAACAGGAACTAGGGGCTGTGGATACTCTTGCTCTGTTCTGTACATGTATGTAACCCAAGTAGGAGTGATACAATGTTCATGGGAAATAATATTGGTTTACAAACATGTATTATGTGTAGTTTGTATCTGTGAAAGACTGCACTAAAAATACCGGAAAGCAGTTGAACTATTTTAAGTCAACAAGTCCAACAAGTGCTGCCACATTTTAAAGGGAAAGTAGGATGTCATTGTATTTTTTTCAGGGAGAGAGTTAATTAATAAGCCATTAGCGAGTTAGATTCAAACGACGTCTGGTAATGCCTTGATCGGTCACAAGTGAATGCTCAATTTGAATTTGAGAGACTAAATCCAGTGTGGCTATGTGTCACCTGGTAAGGGACAAGCTTTTTCTTTAGCTAAATACATGAAAGAGATGACAAACACGCAATATAAAAATCTCAATGATCTGGGGGCTGCAATGCAAAAGCTTGCCCCAAAATGATGTTGTGTTTATGATGATTCATAACTAGATGATTGGAATGAATGCACTCTGTACTCTTCCTATAACCAATGACCATCGCCTTTTGATTGTTGTTTGAAAACTAGAGGATTGGAATGAATGTAGTCTTCCAAAAACCAATGATGTACCATCCCTTTATGATATGTTTCTTGAGAACTAGAGGATTGGAATGAATAACTCTTCCAATAACCAATGATGTACCATCCCTTTATGATATGTTTCTTGAGAACTAGAGGATTGGAATGAATGTACTCTTCCAAAAACCAATGATGCATCATCCCTTTATGATATGTTTCTTGAAAACTAGAGGATTGGAATGAATGCACTCTTCCAATAACCAATGATGTACCATCCCTTTATGATATGTTTCTTGAAAACTAGAGGATTGGAATGAATGTACTCTTCCAAAAACCAATGATGTACCATCCCTTTATGATATGTTTCTTGAAAACTAGAGGATTGGAATGAATGCACTCTTCCAATAACCAATGATGTACCATCCCTTTATGATATGTTTCTTGAGAACTAGAGGATTGGAATGAATGTACTCTTCCAAAAACCAATGATGTACCATCCCTGTATGGTATGTTTCTTGAAAACTAGAGGATTGGAATGATACTCTTCCATGACCAATTTATGATATAGTCGTGTAAGCTAGAGAGTAGGAATGAGAGTACACTTCCAAAAACTGAAGGTTTACCATCCCTTTAAAAAACAAAAGGGAAGTGGTTTCATAATCTATTCAGAAAATATGGAGACTACCAAAACAGGAAGTCCTGTTCTGTAGATCTACACATACATGTTTTATCTAGGAATACGATAACTCAAATTAAAGTACGAAAAGAATGTAGTATGAATATGCACAACATTCCAATTATTTTGTTTTAATGGACATGTGAAATGCACTTTTTATTCATTAAAAATTAAGAAATGAATTTTTGGAGTGTAAACACACCTTTTTTTTGTAAAAAAGTTTCTTGTAAATATTTTAAAATAAAGTTTGAAGATTTTCAAACCCCAGCCCTCCAATGGGAGCAATTATGTCAACATTGTGGCGTAATCGATCTATTGCATATAAAGATATGGAGGATGACTAACGGTGGGGGGGAGGTGCCTAAAATACGCGCTTCATCTACTTTTACTTCTACATGCACGAGGCACTGAACCAAAATTTGGAATTGTGTCAGACCTGGTCACAAAAGACCGATCCGTTAAAGACGCCCACTCGTCAACGTACCATGAAAGTTCACCTTTAACCGGCGCACGCGTTGTATGTAAACTAGGTATGGGTACATGATCGTTTTGTGCCACAGAAACAGTCGTCGGGTAATGGTGATGAGCGGGTGTCTTTAAGCCTCGCCTACAAACGTATTGACCAATCAAAGCCTTGACAACGCTAAAGAAAGTCCGACATAATAAAATCCCATTAGAAAAGTAAACAAACCACTGCCATTGTTCTGACACACAACAGCACACACAACTGTACTTACTTTTGTTTTGTTTTAACTTGTTTGCATTTCTGGTGGTGCAAATCCCACAGCAGTGGTCCCTGTACAGTCGTGTTAAAGTGGTTTAACAGTGTTCCTGTATGCATTGTTCTTTGGACTCAAGGCACTGCTCAGCTGCTAAGGTAGGCGGAGCTTAATGGATGGTTCTATAGACCCATCCATTAAGCCCTGCCCCCTAACGTGTTGACCAATCACAGCCGAAAGTCCGACAAAAGTCTGAAAATGTACACATGTGTGCACGCACTTACTTATGTCGTGCAGTGTGTGGCATTTGAGAGACGCACATTGTGCTGTCCACGTGTACAGTGATGATGAAGCCAATGCTGTGATTGGTCAATGTGTTTAGTGGGTGTGGCTTAATGGATCGGTCTATTGCACAAACGCTTTCATTTGACAGGATTGACTAACAAATATATGACAGAGGAAATTTACTGCTACCTACCCGACTTCGTGGAGCTTGGAATTTGGAGGTTGGACGAAGAGAATCCTTGTCGAATAATTCTGCGTGGTCCTGGTCAGTCCCTTGACCTGAAATGAGGCGGGGAAAAAACAAAGGGAAAACTGTTCATCAAAATCTCGAAAAAAACATATTTTGGGAAACCGTATGACTGCAGCTGGGGTCAAGGGTCAAAGAGAGGGAGAGAGGCTTTAGACTGGTCTCTGGTCTTCATCTTGTTGTCTTCATCTGATAAGACTGGTGGGGCTGGCCTCATGGTTAGAATAAGTGGTTTATGGGTGCAGTACAAACTCCATCAAAATACTCCACTCTATGGTAACTCAACACCCAAATGTTTGGACTCTGATAAGATTGGTACGCCTGGCCTCATGCTAAGAGTGGCTGGTTTAGGGGTGCAGTACCAAATCTATCAAGATACTCCACTCTTTAAAAAGTCGACACCCAAATGTTTCGAATCCGATAAGAGTTGGTGACTGGAAGTACAGAATCCCTCGAATTCAAGTAAAACCATGCCATGGTTTTTGGATGATTCGGTATGGTTTGAGATGATGGAATATGTTCACTCACTGGTGTACAGATAAAAAGAAACCTTTATTACAAACACAGCTGCCAGTGACACCAACCAGGGTCAAAGGTCAAACTCCATAAAACTGATACACCCAGAGACCTCTACCTTGCATTTTTCACCATCTGCGGTGTGCAGAACCAGATCCTAAGACAAAGACAGGTGCTTAGTCCAGACAAGATGAAGAAAAAAAATCCACGAGAAAGATTTCCTTTCTTAAAACGGTGCAGATCTGCTATTTGATCACATTATGCTTAATGTTTGTCATCTTGGTCAAATGTTGGCTGGAAGCGTGAAACAAATTGGTTGTCGTCAGTGGATTCTACAACGTATCTCTCCACTATTTGACAACACTTGGTGAAATTCTCAGCATAACGATACCACAGTCTCGAATCTCAAGCTTCAAGTTCTCTCAAGTGTCTCCACCGTTGCCTGTCGTTTTCCTTAGCACAACATGCACAATGATGGCATATTCTTCACTCTCCTGCTTCGATTTATCCTCACTTTTTCTATTTCAACTCTCCATCGTTTTCTTCCATCGTCCCGCCATCCCAGACAGATTTCACTTCTGACGCTTACACAATACCAGGAATGCTAATATACTCTGGAGACAACGATAAAAAATAGACTCAACAGTCTCCAATTAGCACAGTAAAGAAGACAACCTACAATCACGACATCACCAAGGCCAACCAGTTACAAAATCACCTCCCCATGGGAAAATTACAGCATCTCAGTCAAAAGCATCCGGTTCGTTCTCATCAACCGGAGGACATTGGAGTGGAGAAGGATCCAGAAGGATCGAGGCCATAGTGGGTTTCAGCTTTGGGAGCATTTGGAAGGAACGGGGTCATCAGGTTGTATTTGATGGGGTGTCGTGGCCGAGCGGATAAGAACATTGGACTCAAGCTCTGGTGTTTCTGATCAGCAGAGTGTGGGTTCGAGTCCCGGTCGTGACACTTGTGTCCTTAAGCAAGACACTTAACCATTATTGCTTCGTCCTTCGGATGGGACGTTAAGCCGTTGGTCCCGTGTGTTGTGTAATGCACGTAAAAGAACCCAGTGGCACTTATCGCAAAGAGAAGGGGTTCGCCCCGGTGTTCCTGGTTTGATCGGCTGCAGATTGCGCCACAGCACCTTGTGAACCATTACATGGTGCTATGTAAAGGAACAGGTCTCATATTTCAAAAACGTAACTCATCATACCTTGCAGGTAAAAATATTGAGCGCTCTGAGACGCCCATAGGATGTGATAAAGCGCTATATAAAAACTGTGTATTATTATTATTATTATTGATATACATGTAATAGGTACATACAAGAGAAGGATTGGGGTCTTATGCAGCTGGAATTCAGAAATGGAATTCAGAAGGATCTGGGTTTTATGGGGGTTCAATGCTGATATAGGCAATGATAGGGTCCCTAAGCATTGTATATAATGTATCATTGATATAAAAACAAATAAGCCTACCAATAGAATTGTTGAGGCCGTTGTCCTTGTATGAAAAGGCCATACTAGGTGGCATTATAAACACACAACATGAGCCCCAGCCATCAGCCATCGCAAGAAAAACCAGAAGGATTTACAATGATACATGTACATACTGTACGGTCCAAGCAGCTTGTTCATGGTTGTTTATACCACCACAGCTACACTGTATGGCCACCGCACACACACACACGCGCGCGGCGCGACAACAGCGCGTCAGTCGCACATATTTACCAATCGGCAGGGAGGATTCATAGTGCGTGTGCGTCGATGAGCGTGTGCGGTGGCCATAGCTGCGACGAGCTGCTCGGTTAAGTGTATAGGAAGGCTACATGTGTAAGCAAAAGAGCTTAGTCCATCAGGAGAATAAAACAAAATAAAAATAATTAAACAAAAAAATAAAATACTAGAAATAGTTGTCTGTGTATGTGTATTTATGGCCTCCAATGAATACCTCCCGCAGGGGGCCAGGGAAGCAGTTTTGCAGAAACCAATTACACTATGATCCTCATTCAATTAGACTTGTTCACCGGTGAACGTTAAAGTCTTTTACATTTGGGACATCTCCGTGATTCGTTAATTAGGTACATTGGCTTTGGTCAGGCATGAATTCCCAACAACAATTATAATTTAGATTGAATTGATTGAAGGCTTCGGAGGGGGGGGGGGGGGAGGGGAGTCAGAAAGTGGAACATCATTACTATACAGAGGTAAAGTAGGAACTCGTCACAGTTGTCTTTTTACCCAGTAAACGAGGATACAAATTTGCTTAGTATAATAAAATGTTGCTTAGTACATTCAGGTGACCAGCTTTAAATACTGTCTAATATATTCTGTGTGTGACTGGTCCCCTGCTTACTTTTGCTTAGCAGATAATTATGGTAAGCAAATTGTTTTCTGTTAAGCAGCTTAATGACATTGGCGTCAACTTGAAAAATGGAATAAAGTCCAACAACTACATTGTGAGACAAAACATTTGTACAAAATGTGTGGTTTGATAAATAGTGAAAATTTCCACAACGATACGTACCTGCGTGACTTTTAGAACGCCCTCGTGGGGTTCCCTCAATCTTCAGCCTCTGTAACATCGCAGTGGTCAATAGCAGCGGTCAATAGCGTGTAGTAATGTCTACCACTGGTTAATAGCAGTGGACTTACATGTGTTTATTTTACAATCCTGGGTGAAATTTTATCAGCATTGGTTTTGTACTGCAGAGACTCAATGGTCAATAGTACTGGTCAACGGCATCAGTCAATAGCAGTGTTCTACAGCAGAAGCTATGTACATGTACACTACATGTATTTATTTGTTTACAACTTATCAGTGCCACTTGTAAACTGTAATAATCCAGTGGTCAGTAGTAGCAGACAATAGCACTGGTCAAAAGCACTAATCAATAGCATCGATCAACAGTAGGAGATGCGTGCTTGATGACAACTTATCAATGCTAGTTGTATACTGAAATAATCCTGTGGTCAATAGTGGCAGACAATAGCACCAGTCAAAAGCATGTATCAATAGCACCAGTCAGTAACATTGGCCAGCTGTCAAAGGAGATGTGTATTTCTTGTATCTGATGACAACTTCTCAGTGCTGGCTGTATACTGTATTAACCCAGTGGTCAATAGTATGGGGGGGTTAAAAAAACTGTCTTGCTGTCCACAAAGAAAGAACTGCCTTGCCCTCTACAAAGGCAAAACTGTCTTGCCCTCTACAAAGGCAAAACTGCCTTGCCCTCTACAAAGGCAAAACTGCCTTGCCCTCTACAAAGGCAAAACTGCCTTGCCCTCTACAAAGGCAAAACTGCCTTGCCCTCTACAAAGGCAAAACTGCCTTGCCCTCTACAAAGGCAAAACTGCCTTGCCCTCTACAAAGGCAAAACTGTCTTGCCCTCTACAAAGGCAAAACTGCCTTGCCCTCTACAAAGGCACAACTGCCTTGCCCTCTACAAAGGCAAAACTGTCTTGCCCTCTACAAAGGCAAAACTGTCTTGCCCCCTACAAAGGCAAAACTGCCTTGCCCTCTACAATGGAAAAGCTGCCTTGTCCTTTACAGAGGAAAACTGCCTTGCCTTCTCCAAAGGCAAAACTGTCTTGCCCTCTACAATGGGAAAAAGTGTCATGCCCTCTACAAAGAATAAACTGCCTTTTAAAAATAAACACACTTAAGAAGTCGGTATAGTAGGCCTAACATGCCCTATGGTGCTGGTTACCAAAAAATTATGCGCTTATGGCATCCTGTAAAGCGTGTACTCCTATGGGCCATGGTAGGGTGTAAGCGCTGAATTCCGCGGTAGGCAGAGCCATGAAATTGTGCCCTGAGCCTTGCTGTCACGAGAAGATGGTCATTCCATGGTTTAAGGAGCTGCATTAACTCCACAGGCTAACACACTTTTCTACCAGACACAGACACAACACGCCAATCCAAGTTTTAATGCGAGGAAGATTGGTTACCCCTAAATGTCCGGAAATTGCAGCAACTCTACAGGCAGAGAAGACCATCAGAGCACACTGGTCGAAACACCGAGGTAAAAACAACCGGCTCTCCTTGGAGGCATCGTTACTCAAGAGAGATGATCACACATGGTGCTCACGCAAACCTTACAGACATATTACACTAACACGCTAAGACACTCTTCCACAGTACACGCAGAGCAGGTAGAGATAACGAGGACGGCACAATGACAAGTGTAGCCGCATCACACTCTTGCTACAATTAGTGGAACAGGAGGAGAGAGGTAGACCAGCTGTCCGAAACACTGGTTACCCTGTTGAGGGGTTGCGTTTCAGTCGGCAGGGGAACGACACAAGGGACCGGGGGGTAGAGTTAATATTGATTGAGAAACTAGAGCTGGTTGTGCCCCGTGGTTATACACTATACATAAGGATTATTGTGCTCGGAATTGATAAACGTTAAGTGTGCGGTGTATCGGGTGGCGAGTTTTGTTGAAAAAGCAATCGCGAGAATTTACTTTGCCTTCACGTTCGATGAAAGGTTCCAATGGCCCTGGAGGGAACTGAGGAAGAGTTTACACGCAGTTAACTAACAAAAAACATAAAAAATAACAAAAGAAAAAAATAATAACTTCTTTCATGTCACTTATTTCCACACATCAAAATTAATCAATTTAAACTTTAAAAAAATACAGACGGACACGGATTGTATTACAAGTGGCCGAATATTTTCCCAAAGTGTCCAGGTCTCATACTGACAGTTTCGGAGGAGGTATTGGCTTGGAAATGTTAAAAGTTCACCTCAGTATAAACTTAAAAACATGACAACTTAAAAAGAAGACGAAGAAGAAGAAGAAGAAAAAAAAACACATCAGATTTTACGAAGGATGTCATCGTTCTGTGGGCCGACGAAAGATGCGCTGGGTGGACAACATCCAATAATGGACAGCACTGGAAAGATGGGCTGTGGTGGAAGCGGATCCACTGATTCCAGTGGTGTACAAATTTGAGGAGGAGACCACAGGCCTATAATGATGAGGATGAGATTATACAATGTATCTCCGTGTGTCGGTCATCCAAATGCACATCGATCGGCTGTATGTACAAGGTTATATCTACACCCTACATTAACCCTAACCAACTAGGACCATTAAGCTCACATACATGTAAACCAAGTCCTACAATATCCTTCAGTCTGAGAGGGTAATAAGACCACAAAGCCCAAACCCTTCTAAATCCTTGTATATTTTATCCACATGGCATATGACCTAATTCCTTCTGAATCCTTTCGGCCCATGATAATCTGTTAATTATAGTTTAGCCATATTGCATATATGACCCAATTCCTACTAAATCACGTTTCAGCAATTCACATACATGTACTGTACCTGTATGATCCTAATCCTTCTAAATCCATCATCAAATACAGCCTAATACAATGTAGCCTAATTCCTACTTAATCTGTTAATCCTTCCACACCAGAAACACACTATGACCCAAATCTTTCTGGATCCTTCTCTGCTGCAGTGGCCTAATATCCCATATCCTTCAAAATCCTTCTATTTGGAGAAAAGGAAATTGAAGGATTTGGGGTTGGTTAGGGTTAAGACATAAACTGTTGTTTCCAAAGGAATCTTGAGAGCAGTACACTTGTGGGGCCAGTACACAACCCATCACCTCCCACAGTACACATACATGTATGGGGACAGTACACATTACTACACAACCCATCATACTCCAACAGGTCTTGTGCTGTTTGAATTTGGCTAACTTGGCATGTTATGACATGGGTATAGCTTGATCATTTGAAAAGTACAGTACAAAAGCCCATCAATATCCAACAATACAGTTTGTATCATAGTGTTTTCCACACTCAGCCAAAGTCCAACTCTAGTCCCCTGAACCATTGGTACTCAACCAGCCATAGTCCAACAGCAGATACAAGATTCACAGAACTCAACCATCCAAAGTCCAACAATAACCCCTGTTGGATTTTGACTGACCTGGGGTGCTTAGGGTTAATTAATGCAGTATTCCACTACCAGTAAAACTCTTGTCTTTTGAACAATAAATCAACCTGACTGGCAAATTAGATCCAGAAATGAGAAGAGCAAGACATGACTTATTTTAAGCTCCGAACATAACTGAAAATAACTGAACTTTGGCCAGAGGTCCAGTGGGTATGTGAAGCGCCGCCCAGTCACCCCTCTGGCTGTGACTGAAGACCCCTCCAACAAGAAACACAAACCCAACTCGGCAGAATCTTCCTCCATTTCACACAGCTGGAACACGTCAGCAAGTTCACCGTACCCTGACGTTTTTATTCGAAATGATAAATACTCCCAGTTCTGTTCGTGAAGCTTGGAGAAAATGCCACCCCCTAGGCATGTACTGGTGACAGCAGGGTAATATAGATCCAACGTGACAATCCACATCTTTTATAGATTTACGAGGAACTCTGACCAAAATGTTTCACAATAAAATATCAGCTGCTAAATTGAGAAAAGAACCGGCGTGCCTTTCTACAATTTGCCAAGATTTTAGAAAACATCTCCTCGTGAAGACCTTCGCCCTTCCAAGAAAGAAATGGCCACAGTGAAGTATTGGTTTCCAAATTGAAGAACAACCCAGTATGAGGATTTCCACACATTGTGGAATATTTAACCTGTCCGACACATCTGAGAAATATTGGTCCATGATGAAATATTGGGTGGCTCAGACTAGAGGTTCTTGATGAGTACACAAAATGCTCTACAAGTATGTACATTAACACTGTGTATTCCACAAATTTGTACATTTACATTTAAAGGTAGATTGGAAAAATAAAATTGGTGGTTGCAAACTGCTTACCAACCACAAGGACCTATTGTGTAAATGCAAAAAAAGTGTTAATGGCCTCGCGTTTCGACCCTAGCAGTCTTCATCAAAGGCTTTCTTAAAGGTAGTTTGTGTTCAAAGTACACAACTACATATGTACAATGTGTGCATTGGTTTTTGATAGAGTAGTTTAATTCAAAGCTAAAATGTTCAAATCATCCAAATACTCAAATCAACCAAATACTGAATTCAATCAAATATTCCATGTAACCAATTATTCAAACCAACCAAATATCAAAATAAAACAAATGGTCAAATCAACCAAATATTCGACTTAACCTTACATTCAAATCAACCAAAGGATTAAATCAACGAAATATTCAAATCAACCAATTACTCAAATCAACCAAATATTCAAATCAACCAAATATTGAAAATCAACCAAATATTCAATACAGCCAAATACTCAAAATCAATCAAATATTCAAAACAATCAATTACTAAATTCAACCAAATACTCAAATCAACCAAATGTTTCAAATTGACCAAATATTTAAATCTAACAACCATTCAAAATCAACCAAATATTCAAATCAAACAATTACTCAACAAAATACTAAAAATCAACCAAATACTCAATTCCACCGGATGTTCAAATCAATCAAATATTTCATTAAACCTTATATTCAAATCAACAAAATATTCAAAATCAACCAACTATTCAAAACAGCCAAATATTCAAAAAGAAGCATTAACCATCTATATGTAGTTTTTTGTTTTCGTTTTTTGTTTTTGGATGAAGCAAAGAATGACCCTTTCATCCAACTTAAAAACACTAAACCAAACACCACTTCAAATAACTAAAAATCACTGACCGATTCCCCATCAGAGCTTTTTTGACTGATCGTTTATAAGAAACTGCTTCCCGCCACAGACTTACATCAGTGGAGACCACTCACTCATCCGAGAAACAAGAAATGTCCGACTACAAATGCTCGCCTTCGCTTCAAGACAGCTTGCAATATCCATGAATAAATATCAATCGAAACTTAGTCTCTCCGGAACACATTGTCCATTTCCACCGGCAGATCTTTCCTTCTGAAGAATGACTCTTGGATGTCACTTTTCCTTGCGCTTAAACGTGTCTGACCGTTCAGAAAAAATTGCCTGCCACAATCTCTGGTATGTTCCTCTGTGTGCAACAGCAATAATGAACACTGATTGTAAATATATCAAAGAGGGGTCCAGACTATTTTTGCCCTCACGCCTCAGGTTGGGTTACATTGATGGGTGACTGGATATAAAACAACAGCACTGTGATAAAAGCTTTGATAAAACTGAAGAAGTGACACCTGCGATTCGGATTTGTCGATACGACTTCTGTAACGGTGCTCGAGAGTACATCCGTGTTATCAATGAGATGATCTTGGTTAATATTGATGGATTTACATCAAACTTTCATATTTATTGAGTTTGTCTGCTACAACATACAGGCCGATTCATTTGACTATTGAAGAGTCTTCATACAAAAAGTGTAGCCTACAAATGGAGTCCAACACACGTGCAACACAACCAAGTTTCAAACAGTTGTAAAAAGTCTTGCTCATTCATACCGACCACGTTCACAAAAACCGCAAGCCTACCAAATCAACACTGAACTCGCAATCAGCACATTTATACTCCTTCTGTTGCAGGTTAGATTAAATTTATTTTGCATCCAGATGAAAATAAAAACCCAGACCTCGTAGCAAATTGGAAAATTCACCAAATCGATTGCTATTTTGTTTTTCGGTTAACCAATCACCACATGCCTACCGGGCATATTCTAAAGTGCACAAAATGGGCTTGGTGAATATACAGTATATAAAAAACATACATCTGACTGTCACAGGACATTGACTGCATTGGGATGTTTATACAGACCCCTGGAAATAATTCTCAAAACGTATCGTTCAATCAAGGGGTTACTTCACTCAAGTGTTTACTTTCAGTTTGTTTGTTTCAAAATCCAAACCTCGCTCCGTTCCGACCAATGTTTACTGGTGAAACTTTGGACTGATTGAAGGAAAACAACACTCTGTTATTTTAATGGTCTGCTATAGAAACTCAGAGAACCAATGGATCTGTCTGTAACATCAAAACAGTTCAGCTTTTGTTGGATGCAAAAGTTTTTAACCAGTAGCTGTTGAGATTCTTCCATTTTTCCCCCGTCCAACCTGACAGGATTATTTTCTCGGAATTGCCGGAATCATTTTTCATCGAGAGTACCGCTGGCACATAAAAAACCTTGACTTGACAAAGCCAGGAGAACAAAGATTCTCTTTATTGCACCAGAAGAAACAAATGCAAATTTTCACATCAACTTACAAATCAAAATCAACTGAAAATTTAAATCAATAAAACAATCAAATCATCCAAATTTTCAAATTGACCAAATGTTCAAAATCTTCAGAAGCATTTATCATCAAAACGTCTTTTTTTTCCACAAGTTTTATTTATTTATTTTTTTAGGGGGAGCATAGAATAACCCTTTCATCAGTATTCCATAAAAAGCACAAGTTCAAATCGACAACAAAATGCCGGGTCAAATTCTTATCAGAACCTTTTCAATGAACAATTTATAAAAAATTACTTCCCACAAGAAAAAATATCAATTCCAAATCCCTGGCGTTGAATTACTCCTTTGATGTCTCGCATCCACAGCGGCAACGATCCTTTCCTTCGATGAAAAGAGACCCATTTGAGGCGGGGGGTAAAAAGCCTACCAAATTGAATAGATCTGGAAGAATCCAGTTTAACAACAAAAATTGCAGATGAAATCTTGTCGGACGGTCGATAAATTTGTCGGTACGAATCCAAGAAGACAACAATTAATCACAGAGCAGGCTCGGCAGATCACAAACAGGCATTTCTCCATCGAATATCAAATTCACCATTTTGAAGAATTTGATAGTGGATAAAATTAGTTCCCAGACTGAATGCGTTTCTCCAAAAGTCCACGGTATTCAAATTTAAAACACAAAGATTCGGTTCAGAGAGATTTAGACCTATACAACTTCTTCTTGGTTAAAAAAAAAAAATATAGAAGACAATGACTTGCATACGTTTGCGCAGGCGAAAGAAAAAAGAACAGGCATTGTACACATTTTTGCAGCTTTTTCAATTTTCAAAAAGTCCAGCGAAGATATAAAAAAATGCTACTCCAGAAGACCAGGCATGCTCCCAGTGATTGCTGGCTACACAAACAATGTCCAGGCTTGGCCGAGAGTGAGATATAGAGCATGTACTTGTACGACGCTCCGCCTTCTCTGGGCATCTGATTGTTTTTTCCACATCCCATCGTAAAAAGGATGAGGCGTAAGCCACGATCTGGCGGAGAGCGATCACATTACGACTACTAATCTTTGCCGTTCACTGCCAACGACGCAATTAAAACCCAAAATCTGATTTGTGCAAATTAGGCTTCCAGGGTTGCCTTGGCAACAGGCCAACCAGATCCCCTCTGCAGACGATGTTTTCACACCCAACCATGATGACCTTTTCAAAGAAAATAAAACAGTCCCCTTTGACTAAAGAAGAGAAAAAGTTCACTTCTTCATTACCGCCGTGTAAATCTCCAATTACAATTTTCAGTGGGTTGCCGTCAAACCATCAGATTCCAGTTTCCATCAAACGAGATCAAAAAGTAAGCCTCACACGACTAGATCGGATTCTGCTTCGGTAAACACATCTACATCTTGGCCGACGTTAAAAAGGAGAAAAAAGAAAAAAAATACTCCACAGTTTTTCCCCTCCGCATTAAAGCTTAGTAGGAGTCAAGTCTACGGGTTGTCAGAGCTGAACGTCAGACAGCAAGTTGTCCATCAATTTATGAGCACTAAGGAGGATCTGCTCTGATTGGCTGAAGAGGCGATGCTCATCACATACTGGGATATGATATGCGAATGATCTTTCCAGAATATCGTGGGGCAACAATAGTTGATTGCATCTTATGAATAAGATGCTGTGTGCTGTGTACACTCGGCGTTGGGCAAAGTTCAGTACAAGCGCATGGAGCCACTTTAAAAGTGCGATATTTGCTAAGCTAAAATGACCAGGGAATCAGTCTTAAAAACTATGCATTTAATTGCATTTTAGCTGGTAACCTCTCTTTGCTAAGCAAACAATTTTCTGTGCTTAGCAAATTTATGTGTTGGCAATAAGGTTTCAGTTAATGAACCTACAATATACACGAACAACTACGATTGATTGATCAAATGGTTTGTAAAAAAAAAAAGTCAGATGAAAAAAAAACACTTGCTTGCTAACAAAATGATTGATGTGGCAAATAAATGTATTGAAATGTTATGCAGAACAGAGAAAATTGTATGCATCATTGTGAGTAGGCCATAAATTAATTCACTCCTGTGAGTGTCCCTTATCCTTTCCACTGTGGCATTTGCAAAGTTCAAATCTTGGAGTACTCCTACACAAGCAGCAAAACAAAAGCATCAACCGCACTGTTGAAAGATTGTGGGCATCAGGTTGGCTCAGTGGTTTCTTTCCCTGCCTTTCACCTCTGTGGACCCCGGTTTGAATCCCACCTCAGACCTGGAGCCTTGCATGTGGATTGGGTTTTCAGTCCCTACCTGATTGTGTTGGTTTTCCCCATTGGGGATTACCCTTCCACATCTAAAACTGAACATTTCTTCTTGTTTCCTTTTCACCATCCTGTTATTGGCGCTTGCGCTGTTGGATGTGTCATGAAATAAAGAAATAAATAACAAATTCTACAGCTCTAAGAATCTACTCCCTTCCCCCCCACCCCCGGCTCTGTCCCTTTGCCCCCCCCCCCCCATCCCCATCTCCCCCAATTCTGTCAGAGGAACAGTTAATATTTAAACCTTGCACTGCTTTATGACAGAAATTTAAAATACCATGACAAAGAGAGTCACTACACTGTTTCTGTGTAAGGCCAGCTGGGAATACAAGCGATAGCTAAGCTGTAATAATGCATGTCCGTCACGGAGATTGTTCGCTTTCTCACTGTCTTAAGACGGGCCCGTATCAAAAGATCGAAGGATCTCATTAGCCAGGTCCTGTACAGATGGAAGTCGACTTGTCAGGCATGGTTAAGATCTCCTCCGCAGGGGGAAAGAGAGAGAGAGATCTTATCTGTCTAGCTGATGTTCTAACGACATTGATGATGCAGTTGGTCTGCAAGCACCCCAGCGGAACTACATGTACTTCAGAGGGGCTCTTCTGTCGCGAGAGAGGCGGAACGAGAATCACGAGATGTATCAATGTCGGAAGAAGGGGACTCCTTGACATCTTAGAGTTTCTAATAACACGAGGAGGGAGAGCGGGTCTTTAAAATAAACATTAGTGTTGTTAATACTGTATGTAAATACACGTACATAGGGCGTCAACAATCAGGGGTGAGTGCCATTGCTGACAAAAACTTTTGAAATTAGGATCCAATTTAGTTGAAGGATTTTAAAATGATGACATTTCCACCTTTTGGTAACCCCTGGAGTTATAGATTTCAATGAGATTTTGGGAACATTATCCTCAGCACCAGAGAAGTACATCAAAGAGCATGATTCCTTTAAATCTCAAGCTATTCTTTGTCACCAGGCAGATAAAAAAAAAAGGCTGAATTCAGATACAAATCTACAATTTCTCATCCCTGAAAATTTGTTGGGAAAATCTGGCAGATAATGCATGGGAAAAGAATAACAATAAAAAAAATTAAAACAAATTTACATACATGTACTTCTCTAAATTTACAAAAATTGTTCTTGCTAAACATCTAACCATGTACATGTATACATTGACCCATCAAGTGTTGCTTGTTTATGGTAAGAGTGCATTATTTTATGTACAAAATGCCAAACACAGCTTCATTTACAAACAATAACAAAACTTTCCCCAGTCGTCCCCAAACCCAGAAAAGACGTTTGCAGATGCTAAAAAGAACGTCTTGCAAAGTTTTCCTTCAAAAAACTCTGGACAATAAACAGCGCTGGCACAGGCACAAATGATAAAAACACACTGAATGGATTTGTCCCTTTTTCACGGGGGCAAACAAGACGACGGTAGACGGCATGGCCACAGCGTGTTTATTCAGTTGCCATCGTTCATGTCTCCAACCATTCAGGACGCGGCCCCGGGAGGTGGGTCACGCTTCTGTAAGATCAAAGCGGAGTGCGTCTTGGACTTAAGAAACCCTCTTTGGAGACGCTGCTCTGAGATCTAGGTCACCCGTTCTAATCGAAGAGGGGTACCCGTACACGTCAATCCATGGTGATGTGGAGAGTGTTTACTTTACGAACTAGACAGAGTAATGGGATTGGGGAACAAAGTGCTTAAAGCAGCAGGGGGGAGTTTCTTGAGGAAAGACCAACATGGCCAAGGAACATTTTCAGCACCTGCCGGTCTTTTCTTTGCTCACAGGAGTAGACACGTTTCTTTGATCCTCTTCAAACAATCCGAGTGAAAAATCCACACTCCATGATAAGTTTCTCTACAGAAAAATCCAATACTACTCAAACCAGTGTCTTTCCCACTGACTACAGACCGATTGCGCGACCAATGTTTACATGTCATCACGTGACCTGTAGTGGGTACTCATCATCTCAGCTGATGGCAAACTACGTGCAAATACATGCTGTGACCGACAAAGTCACATCAACAGTCAGCTTTTGGTAATAATAACACAGTTACTAAGCCCTTTTTTTTTAAGTTGTATGTTGTAACATTGATTTTTATCACATTACTGTTTAAAAAACTACACTGTACCAGTATTCTACTACAAAAGAAGTTTATTTTTTAGTTATGTGTGCGACCGGAGTCGGACAAAAATGTAGCCACCCACCTGTTATTTTGGTTGCAATGTAGGCATAAAACACTATAAAAAAAGGGTAAAGAACATTGGAAAAGTGAGCATTTTTAACTAGCCTTGCGGAATTTCAAATAGACAAAGGAATCACACAGTTTTGGACAGCCTTTTCTTTGGCTGATTTCAGCTTCAAAACCGTAAAATTCTTGTCTTGAAAAGTGCATTATCGCGGTCGTCTGGCCCAAACGTTCTGCGTTCCTTATAGAATTTCCAAGACCTGCTGGAACTGTCCTTACTGGCCTTATTCAGCCACTCAAAGGTCTCTGGTACGAACTTTGAAATATTTTTCACAGATTTAGAGAAAGAAAAACCTTGATCGAATAAACAAAATGCAACAATCATCATGTACTGTACCGCACTTTCCTATGGAGGATGTCGTGTTTGTTTACATTTAATACCCACTACAGGTCATGTGATGTGGGTCGCGCAATCAGTCGATTCAAACTTGAAGTGGCTCACCTCACTACTTTCAGTACTTTTTTTTGCCAATAACAACACCTTGCTCTGAAGATTTGCCATATATATAAAATAGGAAATGTTAATTGGATTTGTATTATTTACAGGTGTGGGAGTTTTTTTGTCAATTTCCCTTCCTCTGTGGTAGCCTGACTCCAACAGGAACAAAAAACAAGCCTTCCTTGAGAAAGTCTCATTGTCCTCCACGCAGGAGGAAGAGAGAAATTCTCATGCCTGAGTTGTATCACAAAAGGAAAAGCAATCCTTGAGAAAATTTCTCAAACTTGAGAAAAATTCTTGAGAAATACATATATAAAAATACCACCAAATGAAAAAGTAAACCCTGAGAAAATTTGATAAAATTTCTCATGCTTGATAAAAAATGTCATGCTTGATAAATTACATAAATGTAATACCAAAAAAAGAAAAATCCTTGAGAAATTTTCCCATGCTTGAAAATAACACCTATTGTGCAGGCTCCCTGCATCTTAAATGAATTTATCTCAAAAGTGGATAAGTTTCACCAGACATTCTAACTAAGATATTTGAAATTTTGTCCATCTTCGGACAAAATGATTCCACTTACATTATGTGTATTTCCTTTTCAAATACACCCCCTCCCCCCTGCTTCTCTCTCCCCACTCCCCCTCCCAACCTACCTCAACACTACCAAGTCACCAAATCCAAACAATTTATTACTTATTGGCATGCACATGTAATGGAATCCTGTGTATACAAAACAAGAGTGTTTTCAATTGTGAAGGTTCAATTTTAGAGCGGCCAGTCTGTTTAATTCCTCTGAACCCACTTCCCGACAGGAAAAAGGAATCTCTTTAGAGGTCAACGTGGAAGAGATGAGTATCCGGTGACATGAAATCTGAAACCCCAAATCCGATTTGCCAGATTTTGAGCGATATTTCTGTCATAGTTGGTTGCAAAATGGGGGGGGGGGGGGGGGGGGACAAAAATTGACACTGTGATCTGTCTCGGGTAGGGACTGTGCTGCGTGTGAGAAGTAGTGTAGAACAAATTACTGGCATTTTGCCAGTGGACAACTGTATGTGCATGTAAATGCCCTTCATAACAACAAAGAGACCGGGTTGGCTTAGTGGCAGCTTGCCCTGCCTTTCATCTCTGTGGACCCAGGTTCGAGTCCTGTCTCAGTCCCTACATCTACCTGGTTACATGGGTTTTCTCTATTATGGGTTTCCGTCCTGAGCATTTCTTTGTGTCTTCTCTACACAGGTACATACAATGAGGAGATCACGTTGGCTTAGTGGCAGCTTGCCATGCCTTTCATCTCTGTGGACCCTGGTTCGAGTACTGTCACAGTTTTCAGTCCCTACATCTACCTGGTTACATGGGTTTTCTCTATTATGGGTTTCCATCCTGAGCATTTCTTTGTGTCTTCTCTACACAGGTACATACAATGAGGAGATCGCGTTGGCTTAGTGGCAGCTTGACCTGCCTTTCATCTCTGTGGACCCCGGTTGGAGTCCTGTCACAGTTTTCAGTCCCTACATCTACCTGGTTACATGGGTTTTCTCTATTATGGGTTTCCATCCTGAGCATTTCTTTGTGTCTTCTCTACACAGGTACATACAATGAGGAGATCACGTTGGCTTAGTGGCAGCTTGACCTGCCTTTCATCTCTGTGGACCCCGGTTCGAGTCCTGTCTTGGTTTTCAGTCCCTACATCTACCTGGTTACATGGGTTTTCGTCCTGAGCATTTCTTTGTGTCTTCTCTACACAGGTACATACAATGAGGAGATTGCACTGGCTTAGTGGCAGCTTGCCCTGCCTTTCATCTCTGTGGACCAACGCTTGAGACCTGTCTCGGTTTTCAGTCCCTACCTGGTTACATGGGTTTTCTCTATTTCTTTGTGCATTTCTTTTTGTCTTCTCAAACACACAACATGTACAGTGTATCTTCAGGCTTACAAGTCAGAGTGCCAGTCGCGTTTGTGGGTCTCTTGGTTTCATGACCAAATATCACACAGATTCAAATAAGTAAATACAAAATACAAATAAATAAATAAATAACAATAATTTACATGTACATTTACAAGTATTTCTTACGCTCTCGCAAAGGGATGATTTTACAGGACAAGTCAGGACAGGATGAGTTCGACCTTGACCTTAGTGATGAATCGGAAGAAAGTCAACAAAACACCAAATACATGTAGGTACAAGTGTTGTGTGTATGTGTATGAGTAATGATAATAATAATAATAATAGTGTACATTTATAATGCACCATGTCTGTCATAAATGACACTCCTGGCGCCAAATTATAAAATCTGGCGGAGATTGTTACGAATGATTTTATGAGACGAAGCAACCATAATTCAACACCTTGAAAGGTATACAAGGTGAGGTGGTGCATATTTGCTGCCAGACCATGCCAGAATACTTGTATGTGTGTGTTGTGTTGTCGTTTAGCTTTGAGAAAGACTCTGCTAGAGAAGAGACAAAAAAACAACATTCCTAAAATCAGAAAGAAATCCTGACAAATCATGCCGGTACACTGGCACAACGTACACCCACCCAACACTCAAGTCATTTCTACTAGTGTTTCATTCACCTGTCATTTCAAAACTAGCTGATCATTCTTCACTGTTACTAATCCCCCCAGGGCGGTATCCACCTTGCAAAACACGACCACTAGGTTTCCAGGAAATCCCGTCCAGATAAAGCGAGCTGGCACGAACGTTAAGTTGACCGATCGAGCAACGATACACTCTGTACAGATTTCCATCAAGTGTTAAAATGTGTCCTGGGGCACGTTTAATCAAATTTAAAGCTGCTGGTAAACTTAGCAGGGAACCAGTCACAAACAACATTAAATGGTATTTTTGCTGGTAACCTGTTTCTGCTAAGCGAGATTGTTTCCACGCTTAGCAGATATTCAGCCCGCAGAGATTTTGGTTTCTGCTTAATAGCTTTCAGGCCCTTATTTTACCTAACAGCTAATAATAGAAACCAACCAAGCTCAATCAAATGAGACTAAAGGCCGAGTCTGAATAGCCCATATGCACAAGCGCCAGCTTAAATGTACAACACAATGCATCTTTGGAAATCGAGTACAGCTAAAAAAGAAATTACGTTATCAAGATGGACGCTGTGCTGTAGTTTACAAGTACATGTACATGCCAGGTTTTATGTGTTGTGTACCATAGTGATTCAAAATCAGCGCGTCATGATGGTTGCCGATGTTGTTTGGACTCCGGTTTCACCCAGAATCCTTTGGGTGCCGTTAATTTCTGGTCATGCCCACTGTGACATGCATATGGGCTATTGGTGGCTGTTGCTAAGGGTGTTGCACACGGCAGCTGAGATGCTTCAATGAAGGTTAATGTGGTGATCTACAGTAGTCACAGTGGCAGCCATAGCTGCTGATTCAGACACAGCCTAGCGTGGTCACTTTTTGAAAACTTAACAATTAATATTCAATGATTTACTGACCTGGCACAGGGCTGTAATTGGGTGAAGAGTCGTTGCTGTACATCTCTCGTCCCTCTTTGTCCGAGAATTCTTGTATTGGAGCAAGATTCATTGCTGTTGAGGGGATAAGATTTCAGTTTATGAAAGTGGATATTAGAAGATTAAGTGGGATCAGTTTGGCTGTTTTCAAAACTACAGGCCTTGATCTTAACCGAGGCCACTGAGGCCACTGGCCTCATGCCCTGTCGAGTTGGCCACCATGACCCTCAGAAAAATTGCACTGTCACTGCCAACTTGGCCAGCATGCCCTTGTACAATTTCTCTGATATGGCCAGCAAAGGCCTGCCCCTGTTTTTCTTAAGACCGAGGCCTGAAACTATGGTTTGGGTTCGACTCCGGCCCAAACCTGAGCTGACTCTGAGTCTCTGTGTCACATTTTGACCAAAAGCCAATGGTCTAAGGTTCACCTCCAAACAGTCTAGACAGTGAACACATAAAAAACCAAAGCCATACATTGTAATATAACAACTTCCGGGGGAGTAATTAATAACAAGGCGCAGTTTCATGGATCTACTTACCGTAATGGAGAAATCAGCGCTTGCACTATCACCCCCCCCCCCTTTTAACATCAGCGAAGTTCAAAAGTTATCCAAGTATGGTTAACTACATAGTAAGTATTCTTCACTTACACAAGCTCTACATGATGCATAATAATAAAAAAAAAATGGTAAATTTTGCACTAACTCTGTCAGTGGAGAATGGTGCACCAATGCAGGCCACTGGCTCTGTTACCCTGGGCTCAATTTCATAGAGCTACTTCTGCACAAAAAAGTAAACTAAGCACAAAACAGTTCTGCTTACTAGCATGAGGTTACTAGCCAAAATATTACATCACGTGTACCATTTGTGGCTGGTTTCCTGCTTATTTTTGGTTAGCAGAAAATGATAAAGCGCTTTTGTCTATTTTTAAGTCCTGCAGTCGATTTCACCAAACTCTTCTTAACTTAGGACTCATCCTAACTTTAAGATGTATAGTGATTTGTATTGTGACATCACACTTTCCTTGATTGATTCATCTTAAGATTGATCTTAGTGCTTCGTAACATTATCTGCAGGGCACTATTTCACAAAGCACTAAGATTCATCTTAACACCTGCTTAAGATAAGTTGTCAGCATCACTAATACATGTAGTAATTTGTATTGTGACATCAGGCTGTTTAGATTGATTTGCACTACACAACAATCTTGGCTCTTTGTGAAATCGAGCCCGAACCTGTCCTCTATTGGGACATTTGTGACATGGCGGACATCAACATACTCCTCAAGTAAAATCCAGAGAATGTGTGTACATGTCGTCGTGTGCCCGGTAAAAGGACATAAGGGAAAGTTCCCGGTAAAAAGGACGTAAGCAATTTATGTTTCAATTTGTGTTTTAAGAATTATAAGCGGGAAAGTTTGGTAAATTTGTTGCCATGCAAAAGTCATTCTAGAAAGGTTAAATTCTGCACATGGGGATTGGGGGAAAATATCAGGAGCCATTTTGTTGCTTACATCCTTTTGTTACTGGGACGAACTACTTGTTCCCGGTAAAAGGGCGTAAGGCATTAACGGGCACACGACGATGTATGCTTTGAATTAGGCAACTTTACCCTGGTATGTCTTAGCCACCTAGCATCTCCAACTGCGTACCTGATTTAAAAATCTGAACAGTAATTTTTTTTCCCCAGGGTGTACATGTAAGTATTACCAGAGTGGGTTGAGTCAACCTCGATTGGTTCCTCCAACAATAACTCAGGAGGGGTAGAAATACTGCGGACTCGACGGGATGGGCCTGTCGATTTCCTGAGGAAGCCTAGAGTTGGCTTGACATCACCAGGCCACACAGCGTCAATGTTACAGGGGCTCGATGGCGAAGATACACTGCGAGTTCTGCTCGTCCACTTTAGGGACAGACTTGGAGGGGAAGACATTTTGGTTGAAGACAAAAAACTCGCTGGCTTTTTTAAACTCTCACCACTTATCTCCCAGAGTTTCCACCAAGCTTGTCAGGAACTCTTCTCTACAGAAAACTTTTCAGAATCGCAAACTCAGCAGGCATGGGCTCGGACTACGTTAATCAACTCCATCAACTTCCACCATCGGAATTAGGCTTTTACATGTAGTTGATGATGCCAACTGTGCCAATGATGCACATGTACAAAAGTTATCGTGGACTACTTGTGAAGAAGAAACCACCCAGAAATCATTCCAGTAAATGGAAAACAAGTGTCTTGCTCACAACATGTAGATCACGTCATTAAGATTAAAACTATATGTAGCTTGCTCAATGAAGACATTTCCATGGACAGCAGAGAGTTCTACAGTCGCACCAATTCAAACTGATACTATGCTATAATGGTTTTATAAGAGGGCTTTCTGATCGCACATCGGAACTATTATGAGAGTTTAGTTAAACATTACCCTTTTTCTGGAACGCATGTCTGCAGCGCAAACCACTTTGCTTTATATTTAAGAGTAATACCAAATCTGACCCAAAGCGACCTTTCTCAACTTTGGACCAGCCTGTCCACCATACACCGTTTGTTTGCAATTGTATGATTACTGGAGAGCGGGACCAGGTTGGATTTGAGGCTATCTTGTTTTGGAAAACGTGGACTTTGTTATTTTCACAAATATTTTGACCTTGGACTTGGCGTTATCTATCCCTTCTCCTCACTGACCCAATTCACACATTAACTTCAAAGGCTTGTCCACAGCGGTAGCACTTATCTTGTACTTGCTTACCATTTTTTTTTATAAATCATTTATAGAAACAATGGGGAGATAAGAGCCAGCCAGCTTTTGGTATGCTGTTACATGTAGGTTTGTGAAAACTAGTTGCTTAACTGCATTTGACGACCTTTGAAATCAGGGTAAAGACAGCAAGGGCACATTAAGAAAGCAGGCTCTGAGTATAAAACCCTGGATCAACCGATAATAGCGCTGATTGACTGAAACACTTGTCCGCCAGTTTATGCAACAGAGTCACCAGAGTTTGGGTTCATATCCCAGCCGTGGCACTTGGTGTCCCTGCATTAGCCACATAACCACAATTGCTTCTCATCACCCAGGAGTACTTCTGATGATGGATGAGTGTTTAACAGTGAGTGTTACTGTGTGAAACATTGGGTTGTCTGTTCTGCATACTCCTAAGGAGTTAAGATGGTTTCAAGTATTATGCATTAAGGCCAATGAGGATCAATCATGTGGTTAAAGGTGCCCTTGTATTTGGTTCAAAAGTGATTTATAAATGTCTCAATGGATCATTAAAATAGTAATCTTCAGTGGCGTAACCAGAGAGGGGCAGGGGGCCTGAGGCCACCCCCCTCCCCTCCGATCAGAACTCAACTCTTGCCCCCTCTTGCCCCAAAAAATTAGAAGAAAAAAAAAATCACAAATGAATGGTACGACACACTAAATAGCCCCCCACCCCAACCCGCACCCCCACCCCCCCAAAAAAAAAAAATAATTATGTCTTTTCCTCCGCTTGCCCCCCTCAAACAAAAGAAGTCTGGTTTGGCCACTGGTAGTCTTGTTACAATACAAGAAAGGTGGAACAGGTTTTCTTTTGAGACAAATTGACAAAAATTGTCTTTAATTTTGGTTGAAACGGAAAACAAAAATCAGGTCAATGGTATTAATGTATTAACTTTTCACACATGTATTAATTTTTCACACAACTAGTCATGAACACGCTTCCAGTTTCATTTCATGTATGTAACTTCCATTGTTTTTGTTGACTTTGTATTGTAATGAACTATACACATGGTTCATACTGTGACAGAATTTGGTTTTGTAATGTTACTTTGCTCAATTTGTGCTCTATCATTATTACAGCACTAGTCAAGTGGCACTATATTTGCCACAGTTGGCTGTCCATATAAGATTTGTTGGTCAAACTCTGAACTCTAACAAAGATCCCCACCTGTTAGCTGTAAGTAGCTAGTTAGTATGGTAAACCCTCTTTTGTAGCAGTCCCCATTCAACCCAACTGGGGCTCCGCATTGTGTGGTAAACCCTCTTTTGTAGCAGTTCCCATTCAACCCAACTGGGGCTCCACATTGTATTGTAAACCCTCTGTTGTAGCAATCATCATTCAGCCCAGATGGGAGTTTAGTATTGTAAGTTGAAAGAGCCTTCTTTTCTACCCATTGATCCTAACCCAGAAGTTTAATGAATTACTATTCAATTTATTGTGGCATGACTACTTGCTTTATACACCAATGGTGAATTTGGTATAAAAATATTGTTCACCATTGCTCATGAGGGACTTGTGACTGGGAGACCAGAGGGAGAACATGTCTTGATGTGTTGTGTCCTCAACCCTGGTTTTTAAAGACAGCGCTACCTGGTTCTATATGTAAGTCTGTGCTTGCTTTTATTTATTGTACCTTGGGCCCATTTCAGCCATTCCAAATCTATTAGTTCTATTTTTCTGATCATAAATTAGGTTCATTTCATTGTATTTTTTACTTGAGGTTTTGACAGGGTGTTTCCGGTACATGTGGCCAAGGGCATTATTGTGAGGGTAATTTTAGGGGAAAGTTGTCGCTTTGCTAGGGGCATAGCCCCGAATTCCGACGGGCTGTCATCCCGGAGAGAGCCCCCAGAAAGTAGTGTAAAGTGGTTTGCTAACATGTGCCGGGAACAGCCAACTCAAAGCCTCATTTTATATTAAAGTTAGCTGAAGTGCATTAATTGATTGTTCGTAAATTTAAGGGTTCAATTGTGCTTATTCCTTTTTGCATTATATCTTGTCCATTTTTGAATCCATACTGCCGTTTCTTGTAAATAATTTAATTAGTTAGTGGAATAAAAACCCGCTTAGAAATATAGCGGTAGCATTGGAATTTTTTGGGTCCTTATCAATTCTTTCATTGAAAATGGTTTGTTTGGACTAATCCAACTGGCGTAACTCTTGAGGGGGTTTCGTTACAGTTTTTGGTGGCAGCGGTGGGATTTAAAACATACAAATTTTCTTTGCGAACAGGTCTATTTAAAAAGATAAGTTCGGTAAAGTAGTCAGTATGGCTTCAAGAAGGGACGATGTAGGAGATCATTTGAGTCAAACTTTAAGAATGCTAGAAAGAGAACTAGACCAAAAATTAGCTGTACTTGGTTTGGCTGAAGTGGGTTCGACGCCTGAGCCCATGGGTGCTAGCATAGAAGAACCCGGTCACATGTCCCTCCCCACGGGTAGGTTAAGGCGTACCCGGGGTATGAATGCAAGCGACAGAACAGAACCAGTTAATGTTGGAACCCCAAAGTTTGGAGTTCCGTTAAGCACTTCTAGTGCTAGAGTAGATTTTTCTTTGCCTCAACAGACCCAAAGTATGGGTCGTGAACCGATAACTGTAAATACACCTGCTAATACTAACATAAGTGACACAAAATTTTAATGGTGATTTACGTTTCGATCCAAGATTTGCATATAGCTTATCTGAACAGAAAGTAACCAAACCTGTTGTACAGCCAGACAATTATGACGGTAAAACACCTTTTGAGGATTGGCTAAGTCACATGGAATTGTGTGCTAACATAAATAACTGGACTATTGAACAAAAAACGAAATTTCTTGCTGTTAAGTTGAGAGGTCCCGCTTTACAAGTTTACACAGATTTAGCACACTCTAAGAAACAAAGCTACACAGAACTGGTACAGGCTCTTAAAGAACGTTTTTGTCCCCAAGGACAAGTAGAACTTTTTCGAGCACAACTTAGAGCTAGATCTCGACGAAAAGGGGAATCCTTGCAGCAACTTGCAAGTGAGATTCGTAGGCTGGTCTTGAAGGCATTTCCAAATGTGTCAAGTAAATTCAGGGAGGAGATGGGTAGGGATCAGTTCATTGAAGCTCTTGACTTACCTGATGTAAGAATTCAAGTTCGACGATCAAAGCCTAGTAGTTTAGGAAAGGCTTTGACTTTGGCTCTGGAGGAGGAGGCATATCTGCAACTAGAGTGCAATAAAAACCCTTTGCCTAAACATGTTGTGGCCAGCGCCAATGAGGGCACTTTAAATTTGTTAGCCGAACAGAGTACCCAGGTCAACTCTGACCTAGAAAACAAACTTAGGGAGATTGAACAAACATTAAAAGAACTGAAAAGAACGGTGGGAAGTAAGCCTAGATACAGTGCCACGAAATTTCCATTTTCATGTTGGGAGTGCAAAGAGGTTGGACATAGACGAGCACAGTGTCCTAAGCTAGTGTCTCAAGCCATGCCCAAATTACAGACTCCTATAAATGAGGGAAACGACAGTGGGTTGTGCAAGGGGCCACTGCCCAGCCCCCAGTAGTTAGCAAGGCCCAGTCCCCAGTTTGCTTTGTCCATGGTGGTGTTCACGGTGTTAATGTGAAGTTTTTGCTTGATACGGGTTCATCAGTATCCATTATCCATCCACACATCTGGGAACAGTTACCCCAAGATGTCCGCCAGAGTTTACGTCCCTGTGTAGAGTCAATAGTAGCTGCAGAGGGCAGTGTTTTACAGGTTTTGGGTTGTACGGAAATGGTGGTTCGTTTTGGTAAACTTCACAGACGACATCTGGTTTTAGTTGCACCTATTATGCAAGCAGGTATATTAGGGATGGATTTTCTCATGTCACACGGTGGAGTACTTGATCTGCCAAGACGTAAACTAACATTCAGTACCCAGGAAATTCCCCTATTTTCTGAGAGCGTACCTTCGACATGTTGTAGAGTTTCGGTTGGCGAAACTGTAACACTTCCGGCAAGACGAGAGACAGTTATACCAGGAGATTTGCAATTTCGCAATGGTTGTACGTACCAAGGGGTTCTTGAGCCTGCTGGTAGCTTTTCTTCTAAAGATAACGGTCTTTTGTTAGGTTGTACTTTCATAAGTTCCGAGCAAAACAGAGTTCCTCTAAGGATTTTCAATTTACAACCTGAGCCAGCTGTTTTGTACAAGGGTACACAAATAGCATTATTGCAACCTGCAGAGGAAGTGAAAGATGAGCCCATCGAAAGTGATGATGAAGATGACTTAGCACCTAGTTTGAAAGAACTGTATGAACGTAGTTCAAAATTATTGGATAGTGACCAAAAAGACATATTGACAGACTTAATGCGTCAACACAGTAATGTTTTTTCCAAGTCGGGCGAATTAGGTCGAACTAACTTAGTTCTCCACAAAATTGACACAGGTAATGCTCGTCCACGTCGACAACCAGCACGACGTCTGCCACATCATCAGCGAGCTGAGGCACAGCAACAAGTAGACGAGATGTTGAAAGCCAGTGTCATATCTCCTTCAAGTAGTCCATGGGCAAGTCCAGTTGTCCTGGTTAAAAAGAAAGATGGTTCTTCAAGGTTTTGTGTGGACTATAGGAAGTTGAATGAGGTGACATATAAAGATGCCTACCCCCTACCGAGGATAGATGATAGTCTTGACGCATTAGCTGGTTCGCAGTGGTTTTCTTCATTAGATTTGACCAGTGGGTATTGGCAGGTCGAAGTAAGCCCTGATGACAAAGAGAAGACAGCTTTTACCACCGGAAGTGGATTGTATGAGTTTAATGCAATGCCATTTGGTCTCTGCAATGCTCCAAGTACATTTGAAAGACTGATGGAGTTAATCCTGGCTGGTTTACAGTGGAAAACATGTTTGGTCTATTTAGATGACGTTTTAATTTATGCACCAACTTTTGAAGAACATGCAGCACGTCTCAGCGAAGTCTTTAATAAGTTAGAGGGAGCTGGACTTAAGCTTAAACCAAAGAAGTGTTCACTTTTTCAACAAGAAGTTAGTTACTTAGGTCATGTCGTGTCCCGGAGTGGTATAGCCACTGACCCAGAAAAGACAAGAAGAGTTAAAGAATGGCCTACCCCATGTAATCTCAAGCAAGTCAGAAGTTTTATTGGCTTGTGCTCATATTACAGGCGTTTCATTAAAGATTTCTCACGCATAGGTGCACCATTGTATAAGCTAACACACAAAAATGTCAGGTTCAACTGGACCCCCGAATGTGAATATTCCTTTCAACTGTTGAAACAAAAACTTACCTCTACGCCAATTTTGGCTTTTCCAGACTTTTCTATTCCCTTTATAATAGATACAGATGCCAGCGGTGAAGGAATTGGTGCCGTGCTGTCTCAAATACAAAATGGTCAAGAAAAAGTGATTGCTTATGCAAGTCGTAAGTTGAGCAAGAGTGAACAGAATTACAGTGTGACAAGACGAGAACTGCTGGCAGCAGTTCACTTCATGAAGTATTTCAAGCATTATCTGTATGGCAGGCGCTTCACACTTAGAACAGACCATGGCTCCTTGAGGTGGTTGTACAACTTTAAGGATGTTCAAGGACAGTTAGCTAGATGGATTGAAATCTTGGGCACATTTGACTTTGAAATATGTCACCGACCAGGTACACAACACAAAAACGCAGATGCACTTTCAAGAATTGCTGACAATATTGTGTCAAGTTCCACTGTTATACAACAATCACAACGGTCTCTCTCTGTACCGTGTTGTTCCGTAAATCATGTCTTTTCAGGTTTGAATCAGGATGAGCTCAGTGAAATGCAACGGGCAGACAAGACTTTACTTCCGATCATCAACTGGAAGGAGGAAGGAGACAAAAAGCCGTCTCCCACCCTGGTGATGTCTTATGGCCGAGAAACAAAAGGCTATTGGTACATCTGGGAGCAACTTGAGTTAAAGGATGGCATACTGTACAGGCGTTTTGAGGTAAATTCCACATCAGTTTATCAAGTCGTTGTACCATCTGCCATGAAGAAAGATGTTATGGTTCAGGCCCATAATGTTAGGACTGCCGGTCATCTTGGTCAGTCAAAAACGGTCAAGAAAATCCAACGGTCTTTCTATTGGATAGGATGGCGTACAGATGTTAAAAGATGGGTCAGGCAGTGTGAAGATTGTGCACGCCGAAAGTCCCCTGCTCCAAAGGCGCGTGCTGCTCTGAAGACCTCATTGGTTGGTGCACCATTAGAAAGAGTAGCTATTGATATATTTGGACCTTTACCTAGATCAAAGCGAGGGAATCGCTACATTTTGGTTGTAATGGACTATTTTACCAAATGGGCCGAGGCCTATCCTCTCCGGAACCAAGAAGCAGAGACTGTTGCTACAATAATAGTTGAGCAATTTGTATGTCGTTATGGGGTTCCATTGAGTCTACATTCAGACCAAGGCACAAACTTTGAAAGTAAGGTTTTTCAAACAATGTGTAGACTATTAGGCATAAACAAAACTAGAACAACAGCATATCATCCCCAGTCTGATGGTCTGGTAGAAAGATTTAATCGTACTATCCAGACAATGTTGAGTATGTATGTAAGAGAAGATCAAGCAGATTGGGATGTTCATTTGCCGTACGCCATGATGGCGTACAGGGCTAGTGAACAAGAGACAACAGGTGTGAGTCCAAATCGAATGATGTTCGGAAGGGAAGTTTCTTTGCCTTTAGATTTGTTGATTCCACCTCAACAAAGTACTAGCAAAAAGCCAGAAAATTACGCTACTGAGCTGTACGAACGCCTAGAAAAGGCGTTCGAATTAGCTAGAGATAAAATAAAAGGGGAACAGAAAAGACAGAAACGTCTGTATGATGCCAAACTACAAGGCAAACCCTATACAGCTGGAGATAAAGTATGGCTGTATCGGTATGTGCGGAGAATTGGCCTTAGCCCAAAATTGCAGTCAAAATGGACAGGCCCATATTCAGTAGTTAAACGCATTTCGGATGCTGTTTACCGAATCAAACACACTGCAAACGGGAATCGAATAGTTGTACATTTCGATAGACTTAAACCATGCTTTACCAGTCCCAATCTACAGGTCAGTGAGGCAGCAACGCCAGCAGCAAATGAAGTAACGAACAGCACCAAAGGACTGAGTGAGCTGGATGAACTGAGCCAGACACCGAATGTTGCTGATGGGCAAGATTCCTTCAGCAAAGAGACACCACACATCATCGATGGGCCAGACGCTGCCGAGATAGTAGTAAATACAGCTCATGGTAGGGACCCTGATGATGAGGATGGAGACGTGCTTGATTTGGAGTCAAACCATTTGCAACATAACGGTGAACGTGATACCCCTGATGAGAAGGAGTTAGTTGAAGATAGCTTCACAGATAGACAAGATGAAAATAAAGTAATAGACTTGCCACCAATCTGCTCCCCTGAGGAAAGTGATGTGCCTTCGGCCGGGGTACGTCATCAACGTCGGAGGAAAAAGCCGGCATGGATGAGAACCAATGAATTTGATGTGAATTAATTCATCACCTTAAGCAACATCGAAACAGTATGCCAACTGGGCTGCAGACCAGACATTAACAAGAACTTTTTGGGAAACTTATGTGATGTGGAAATTGCTTAAATAAAGGTCGCACTTGAATTAGCATTAAATAAAAAGAGGCATTAATAAGTTTGGTTGTATTTCAAGAATAGATTGTTCTTTGGTGCAACATGCGCTAAGTTCTGTTCTGTAGATTCAAAATCACAGTCAGGAAAAGTTAGTTTGCTAAATAACAGTTGCTTGAAGATAAGTCATGTAATGCTTCCGCACATCTTGGAATTTGATTTTGTTTTGAGACAGAGAAAAACAAGATAAATAACCTTTGTGATGTCAGTAAAGTAACCTTAATGCAAATTTACATAAAATCCAACAGCAGTATGGAAATATTGTTTTGCTTATGAAATGAATTAGATGTGCTATATTTTAATGTAACGGCACAGGGACGTGCCTTGCCCAAAGAGGAGGGTATTGTGACAGAATTTGGTTTTGTAATGTTACTTTGCTCAATTTGTGCTCTATCATTATTACAGCACTAGTCAAGTGGCACTATATTTGCCACAGTTGGCTGTCCATATAAGATTTGTTGGTCAAACTCTGAACTCTAACAAAGATCCCCACCTGTTAGCTGTAAGTAGCTAGTTAGTATGGTAAACCCTCTTTTGTAGCAGTCCCCATTCAACCCAACTGGGGCTCCGCATTGTGTGGTAAACCCTCTTTTGTAGCAGTTCCCATTCAACCCAACTGGGGCTCCACATTGTATTGTAAACCCTCTGTTGTAGCAATCATCATTCAGCCCAGATGGGAGTTTAGTATTGTAAGTTGAAAGAGCCTTCTTTTCTACCCATTGATCCTAACCCAGAAGTTTAATGAATTACTATTCAATTTATTGTGGCATGACTACTTGCTTTATACACCAATGGTGAATTTGGTATAAAAATATTGTTCACCATTGCTCATGAGGGACTTGTGACTGGGAGACCAGAGGGAGAACATGTCTTGATGTGTTGTGTCCTCAACCCTGGTTTTTAAAGACAGCGCTACCTGGTTCTATATGTAAGTCTGTGCTTGCTTTTATTTATTGTACCTTGGGCCCATTTCAGCCATTCCAAATCTATTAGTTCTATTTTTCTGATCATAAATTAGGTTCATTTCATTGTATTTTTTACTTGAGGTTTTGACAGGGTGTTTCCGGTACATGTGGCCAAGGGCATTATTGTGAGGGTAATTTTAGGGGAAAGTTGTCGCTTTGCTAGGGGCATAGCCCCGAATTCCGACGGGCTGTCATCCCGGAGAGAGCCCCCAGAAAGTAGTGTAAAGTGGTTTGCTAACATGTGCCGGGAACAGCCAACTCAAAGCCTCATTTTATATTAAAGTTAGCTGAAGTGCATTAATTGATTGTTCGTAAATTTAAGGGTTCAATTGTGCTTATTCCTTTTTGCATTATATCTTGTCCATTTTTGAATCCATACTGCCGTTTCTTGTAAATAATTTAATTAGTTAGTGGAATAAAAACCCGCTTAGAAATATAGCGGTAGCATTGGAATTTTTTGGGTCCTTATCAATTCTTTCATTGAAAATGGTTTGTTTGGACTAATCCAACTGGCGTAACTCTTGAGGGGGTTTCGTTACAATACCCATGTAAATATGTACAATACATTTACATGTGTAGCTGCACTAGACTGGTTCCCGGTCCCTACATCGTTTTCGTTCTGACTGAATGTAGGGACCGGTAGCGGGTAATGAAAATTAGCATACATGTATATACCTGGCAGGTTTCAGCCAGACATATGCTAATTAGAATTAGCATATGTCTACGTAATACCATAATGCATTGCGGTCTTACACAAAGCGTGATGGACACAGAATCTCCCATCATGCAGACCATGAAGGTAGAAATTACGCCAGTTAAGATATTCTTCTAAAGTTAGCTTGAATTTTGATGTTGAAGGTTGGTTCACTACGTGTCCTAGTGTGCTAGTGTCAAACAACAACATGCACACGTCACGAGCATAGCCAACGTCATCTCTAAAACTAGAAAACTATTACTGCGCTCGCACAATCGAGGGCATTAAAAAGCGCCATATCGGTAGTAGCTACCGGTCCCTATATACAGACAGAAGAGAACGATGTAGGGACCTGGAACCAGTCTAGTAGCTGCACCTGCCTGACCAAAATCAACCACAAGAGGGGGCTTGTCATAAATTGTGTACATGTGCATTAAAGTTGACATTTATGCTGTGACTGTTTCATGTTTATTAACAGTCGACACTGCACTATGACTGTTTTATTTATGAATGTTTCTTGGAAGTGTCATCCTCAAAGGCCATGAATTAGGTCTTGACCTTGGTGCAGCCAAAAAATAAAAAATAAAAATTGGCAAAAAGATGTTTCGATTTTCTGTAAAAGAAAAACCTTTGAAAATGAGTATAATTTTGGTTGAAATTCATATGGCGATTTGTTTAAATTCAAGAACAATGATTGGTTTAAAATCATGAACAGTGATTGGTTAAGATTCAAGGACAGTGATTGGTTAAAATTCAACGACAGTGATTGGATGAAATCCAATGTCAGTGACTGGTTTAAATACACAAAGGGTGATTGGTTAAAACTGAAGGCCAGTGACTGGTTGAAACTCACAGTGATTAGAAGTCCTAATTGCTTCGTTCTTGAAAGGGCAAGGGCACCAAGGCATTTTCTTCTGACAAAGGGCACCTCTATGAGGAAATTGTACATTTCTATTGGAACATTTCAAGGGCACCAAGGCAATAACCAGGGGCAACTGAGGCAATTACCTCCGTGAAGTATCAGACTTGGATTGGTTGAAATTCACTTAAGGTGATTGGTTAAAACTCAAGGCCAGTGATTGGTTGAAATTCACAGACTGTGATTGGTTAACATAATCTTACGTGGATTATTCCTTATATGGCCATGGGCAAACCATTCCTTAGCTTTCTCGGCACCTAATAATTCTATCAGCTCCAAATACCGATTTATCTATTAAAATTAATGTTTGATTTGAGTTTATTTTTGAAATATTGCAAAGGGCCGATTGAAATGAAATTTGGAATTCGAGAGTTAGTATCAAAACAGGAAGTGAGAAAAGCAGAACAATTCAAACAAAGAGTTTAGTTTTTTGGGTTGAGTATTTACAGTTGGTTTTTGTTTGACCATTTGAAAAGAAATTCAGAAAGGGGAAAAATTACCACAAAAAAACAAAACAAATCAAACAGTGCAGAAAAAAGCAATAATAAAATTTAAAGGTGGATTACATGTTGTGTTAAAAAATGTCCAATATAACATTTATTGGACCATTCAAAGAGGAGAAAATTAATAAAAGAAGAAAACAAATCAAGCAATGCAGAAAAAACAAAAACAAAACGATAATAAAATTTAATGGTGGATTAAATGTTGTGTTAAAAATGTCCAATATAACATTTGTTGGAGACCATTCGAAAAATCAGGATAAGTGAGGAGTTAACAAAATTAGTAGCAGTGAAGTCATCGGGAATTTCAAAATAGGTTTAGTTTTGTATTTAATACGTCCAATATGTTCAAGCCAGACACCAATTCGTCAACAAATATCAAGGAGAGATGAAAATGAGATAAACAAGGAGTTCAGTGAAGGACCCTCAGGGGTCACGAAGCAAAGCAATGATTATTATTGATCAGTTGGAGGGATTTTTTTTCCAGAGTGGCCGAGGGTTATCACGGATTGATTATGATTATCAGAAGATAGCAACATTTTGTTAAGAATAAAGGTGGGGAATGTTGATTCCAAGTGTGTTTTGTGCAAACATTTTACAAGAGCATGTCATCGCAGTGTAAACAATTTAGTCATGAAGTGTTCCACGAGTTTGATCAAACCAATCGCAAACAGAAGGTGCAAACAAACAAAATTAATAAATGTATTCAATTTTAAATTCGTATCATGTTTTTTTTTTTTTTTTGACAATATGGATTGTTGGACCAAATCATTGTGACGTTTAATATTTATAAAAAGAAGATGCAATGGTACACACAAAAGAACCAAATAATAAGAACGAATGTAAAGTGAAGTAAAGTGAAAATTTGTGATAAATAAGAAATTTGGCACACACAGTTATGTGTGTTTTTTTTTCAAGTGAACAGTCAGATATTTTTATTTAATTTGTGGTAGGAAAATGCAATTTTCACAAGCAAGGAAATTTTTTTTTTTTTTTTTTTTCATAGATAATAGATTCATCCAGTTTTTTTTGTGGTGGGAAAAAATGGAAAATTGAATTAGAAAAATAGGGGGAAAAACAGAAGGAAAAACAGCCATTGTGATTGTTCAGACATTGTGAGGATGACACAGAGAAATGTTAATTTTTCCCCAAACAGGGCAGAAAGAAAAGGTTGGCAAAAACCAAAAGCAAAAGCGTGTTTTAATTTTGGGCGTTAATATTTTGCAAGTTTATCAGAGATTAAAAATTATTATTGTTTTTTATGTTTAAAAATGAGATGGTGATGTCAATTCAATACAAGTGATGAAATAAGATAGAGAAATATTATAGTTTTTTGAAAATTTTGTTAAATGAAAATTCAAGAACAGTGGTGATTTTTTATTTTCCCAAGTAAAATAGAAAAATTGTGTGAGTTTTTTTTTACAACGGCAAACAGTTATTTTACCCAGAGATAACAAAGGGGCAAACCATACAATACCGAGTTGCGGGTAGAAAGCATTTTAATGAAGCCATGCCAACAATGCAACACCATGACGACGTCAGGAATAATAACCATGCAAATAATAAGGGGGAAAGAAAACAAAACAAAAAGGCAACGCAAATCGTTAACACCAGATAAAATTACCAATGGGTTATTTTATAATGATTAACCCTCCTACTGTCTGACCATTCAACTCCTCTGGTTTTGAATGATGGATAAACTACAGTGTATGTCAGCCTGGAATATGACATGTAGTCAATGCATATCACACAGTACAGTCATCCCTCCTACTGTCTGACCACTTAATATCATCCACTGTGGTTTTGAATGTACATATGTAATGTACATGTATAAACTACGTCTCTGCAATATGACTTCATGCGGTGAATCAAACTACACACGGTACACAGTCAACCCTCCTACTATCTAACCATTAAATATCATCCACTGTGGTTTTATATGATAGATAAACTATAGGCCTATCAGCCTGCAATATGATAAATGTAACTTGGTTACTACATCTACATGTATTTATACACAGTCAACCCTCCTGGTGTCCGACTATTCAATATCATCCAAGTGGTTTGAATGATAAATAATCTACAGTATGCAAGCCAGATTTACAAACTTTCTAATTCAATATCATCCACTGTGGTTAAATTGAATGATAAACTCTGCCAGCCTGCAAATATGACTTCATGTGGTGAATCAAACTACATGGTACACAGTAACCTTCCTACTGTCTGACCATTCAATATCATCCACTGTCGTTTTGAATGATAGATAAACTAAGCCAGGCCTGCAATATACATGTAATGCGGTAAACGCATACACAGTACACAGTCAACCCTCCTACTGTCTGACCATTCAATATCATCCAAGTGGTTTTAAATAATAAATAAACTACGCAAGCCAGATTTACAGACTCTTTACATTAATATGAATGGGAATCTAGATGCTTGGACACAAGTTCACATTTACAGGAGTTTTCAGTCAAAGGAAAATCCCTGAAGAAAGTCCTGAAATCAGAGAGAAACAAAATCCTGACAAATCACAGGCCTGGCTTGGATGTTCATGAATATTCATAGGATCCTCTCAGCTTTAATGAGATCTTGACTGGGAACACAAAACCTCAGCGGCATTCCCGCATGGCCGATCAATTTGCACATCAATTTGGCAACCACAACATCGAGTACATGGTGTAGTACAGTGTCAATGTTCCTGTACCAGTACCTAAATATACATGGTAGTTGTCGAGTATGCATGACACGTCAAATGCATACATGTAGATCTGCATGCATTTATTCAAAAAGCGTTGCATGGTTTTAAGTGACAAGTATTCATCCCCCCAGCACCCACCTTTCCAGCCTTTCTCCTCCCATGACAAGACTAATCTAACAGACGTACAGTACAGCGGCGAAGCCAGAATTGTATCACTGGGGGGTGCAGAGGAAGGGCATTGCATTTCAGTGTTTGGGGGGGGGGGAGCCAGGTACCATGTTTTTTTAATGAATTGCATACATTATCATCTCCATTTTTTTATGGGGGGGCACTGGAAATTAGAGGGGGCACGTGCCCCCCCCCCCCAACTGCTAGGCAGCTGGTAAAGTATGCTTATTTGGTGGCAAACTTGATCAGTCAAATAATCAGCCACCCCCCCCCCCCCCACCTTTGAAGAGTTGAATGGTTTTGAACTGTTTACAAGTGACAAGAGGAAGGATGTGAAACCTGCATCCCCCCTTCCCCAGGCAAAATTAATCCATGCTTACTTGATGGCAAATTGGATCAGTCAAATACCCCCCCCCCCCGACTCTCTTAATCCGCCCCTTTAATGGCAGAGATTATCTGCAAATGGCCTTGTCATAATGGTGAAAGAAAACAAGTTGTGAAAGTTTGAATGTTTTTTCCTCCCTCATTACTAAATACATACATGTACATGTCAGATGAGATTAGGAGTATCAAATTCACATGTACTGTAGGTCTACTGTAGTTTAATGAGGGCTTGTAAATAACACAAAATGGGAATTAGCTGATATTGCTAATTTGCTAATTACCAACCAAAGTGGCTTGTGGTATAAATGCAAATATTGTTAATGGCCTCACGTTTCGAACCTTGCAGAGTCTTCCTCAAAAGCTAATTGACAACACATGATACACCTAAGATAAGGATTTCTCAACAGTAGAATGTTTGAGACATCACATTGTCTTCACTTTCAATGCCATTTCACTCATGTCCGTGGAAGCGCCTAATTTTGGCACGGGGCGTCACAGTTGGTCTCACTCAACTTAGACTGGTTCTGGTTTAACTCTTTTGCGTATGAACGGAAAACAAGTTAGACCAGAACAGGTCTAAACCCCAAAACTTAGACCGTCCAGCGGGATGGTCTAAGTCTAAACCACTTCAGGTTTATCTTTTAACACCGCGTGTGGACAGAATGACATCCAGTTTTAAGTCTACCCCAGTGACTGTTGACCTGTAAATATACCGGATGTTGTATATTGGGTCATGATGCTAAGTTGACTTCTTAAAACCAAAGATAAACCGTATCTGGTTCAACTTTAGACTGTCTGAACTGTCTTATTTTTTTACGACAGCTTCCCTGCTGCTCGTAAAAGTTAGATCGGTTCTGGTCTAACTTTAGTACTGTGTCTGAATGTACCCTCAGTGACAATCCATACCACATGACACAAAGGTCTCATTTCAACATTGTACATATATAGTAAGCGCTATTTAACGGTCCACTGCAGATTAAAAATCTTTTGAATGTCACCAGTCACTTCATGATATAATTAAATTGAAGCGAGGCATGTAGAATCCATTAGTAACCTTTGCTGCCTAGGAATTGTTCATTAACAAGACCGGTCATGCGGCACCAAGAGCTCACAAACTTGTCATATACAGTCGACTCTCGTTAATACGAGCTCGGATGTTACGAGGTTCCGGTTAATACGAGGTATTTTGCCGGTCCCGAACTGCCCCGTGCGTGTTTTTATGCATTTAAATACGGATGATACGAGCACGGTCATAACGAGAACACGGATAATACGAGGTATTCTTGCGGCCCCGTAACGAGCAAATGTATTGTTTGTCTTACTTTTACAGCGAGTTTGGGGAATCAATTGTTGGGCATCGATAGTTTACCTTCATGGAGGTGAAAAATTGACGTCCCAGCCTTTCAAAACATGTGCTACCGCTCCGTTGATCATGATCAATAGAGGTGCTATTTGAGCGTTGGCAATGGTACCAGTCTATTAAATGGTAGTAATTGTACAACGCAGATGAGAGGTGGACACCAGACCGTTTATTGTTCGCTGGTATCCCGCCTTGGCTATGAGCTATCTCGCATTACTTACTAAGGTACGGTGTGACAACCAATGAAAATCAACATTCAACTTGTCATGTTGGCCGTTGCGACCGAAACTTGGCTGCCAAGAACGGCAAGTTAAAGTCATATGCGTTCCTTTTTCAGTCATGAAAAATGTAAATTGTTTCATAAATTGACTTTCGAAATAAATTAATTAAATCAAAACAGTTTTATTTGCCCAAAATGTTGTATGTTTGTATGGTACATGTACCTGTAAATCATCACAGTTATGTAGTGTCCATTGCAGTACGGGTGCATTTATACACGTGCGTCCATTATGTCATGCAATGTGCATTGTTAATACCGCGCTCGGATAATACGAGGTTCGGTTAATACGAGAAAAACAGGACAGTCCGGCGGACCTCGTATTAACGAGAGTCGACTGTAATTTAATTGATTTTGATAAAAAGAAAATGCCTACCATTAATGTGCAGAATTATTTTCCAATAGACCTTTCTATTGTTGATTAAAAAAACACGCTGGTTGGCATGAACGGCCAAATGTTCACATTCACGTCTTGTTGACAGACGTTGCGACCAAAGTCAACATTTTTGCAAACTTTCTATTGAAAGAAAATACATCCTATTATTGGTTGGTTTTGATTATCTGTTTTTGCTTTGCATTGATGGCTCCCCGCAGTTCTTCATCTTGGTTGGCAAAAACTTGGGGTGTGACGCTTGAGAGGCAAGCTGATGCACACTGACCATGTTGATTATCAAAAGGGCTGAAGAATTTTTTCCTACGCAAGATTAAGAGCGCCGATGTGCATTGATTTCAAAATCAATTGACACCCAAGAAAAACAAACGAAATAAAACTCAACAATATTGGTTATTAACCCCTTGCACGCATGCCACATGCGGCAACTGTGCCACTCTCACCATTCTAGGAGTCAATAGGGCACGTAAATGCCGCGTCGCCTAAAATGGCGCAACCAAGATTATTATGATGATAATGACGTCAGGTGATTTGGGTCAGTAGACAAAATAAAGCATTGGCGAAAATTGATAAGTTTCAATATGAAAGCATATTCATTAAAACCGTAAATCACTCTGAGGGTGATTTACTAGTGAGCCTTTGTCACTCTACCAACGTCCATAGAGAGAGGCAACATCCGACACCATTATGTGTTAACTCAACACTCAAACTGTCGGACATGCCTGATCCCACTTAAAAAGCATTGTACAAGTCATTGCACCAGACTCTAAAGGGGCTGTGTCGTTCTGTGGCTGTGCCTATGGCTGTGCATGGAAAGATGCAAAGGGTGCCGTCTTTGTCAAACTGTGATATGCGCGTAGTAACTGAGTTATTCCATTTACTGCTATGACGGCACAGCCCCTTTAATATTCGAATCTAACTTGCAAATGGCTTAAATAATATTGCGCCCTCGTTGCTACCATTACTAACATCGTGGGCTCAATTTCATAAGCACAAAAAACTTGCTAAGCACAAACAATTCTTGCTCAGCAGAGACAGGTTACCCCCCCCCAAAAAAAAAAAAAAAAAAAAAGTTCGCGTTGTTGCAAATGGTGCCCCACTCACTTTTTGCTAAGCAAAGAAATTTACTAAGCAGCATTTTCTTCATAACAGCTTAAATGAAATTGGGCCATGGTCTTCATGTCTCACATATTGTACACTGTTTTAACGTGGACATCTGATTTTATACTTCATAAGAACCGTCAGGGATGCACTTACTGTCCGCTTAAATGCTGACATTGTACGACCACTATCAAGCGAGTTTACAGAGGCTAGAACGTCGTTGTAAAAACAGAGCAATATTAAATAATGCAGAACACACTTGACGGACTGATAAGTTAAGTGGACTTGACAGTGCAAAACGCATCAATTTACACTGTACAATACATGTACCAGCATGAGTCCCTACATGTCTAGTTATGTATGTGAACCATGCACAATTACTACTCACACGGATAAAAGGAAACCGAAACAGGATTAAAAAGAAATGTGGAGTCATTCCATTTATACTAGGGTCCAAATTATGATAAACAGAGCATAAAATTGAAAATAAACATTCGATGAAAAAAACATGGCACGCTTGTGAAATCGTGTCAGAGATCTCCTTCAGCTCTTTAAAAAACCAACGACAAAAATCCAGGGGCGAGGTTGGCATGTAACAAGGTTCATGTCGTGTAGCTGGTCTCATACTTCATGGAGGCAACGAAGGCAGTTGCCTCCATGCCCTTGATCTATTGCCTTGGTACAGATCTTCTTATTACCTTGTTCTTGATTACCACCCCTAATGCTTCCATCTTCTAAGTGCAAGGTAGTTTTTCCTTAAGACACTACCGCTTACCCATGCAAATCCTTCTATTTATCCAACTCATCTGATGTCATCATCCCAATAATCTTGGTTGCGCAATTTTGGAACAAGACAATGTCTCCATGTGCTCTACAGTATAGTGCGCATTATTTTAAGGCAGTGCAGTGTTTACACGTACACATGTATGCCTATTGACTTCATTTTCTTTTACAGAGGTGTCATTTACCATGGGAAAAACTGCCTTTTTTTTTCTTTTCTTTTTTATTGAAGTCGCCAGACACACAAGGCCAGTAGGCCACTCGAGGTGTGGGCTACAAATCAACTGTTTTTCCTAGGGGCCATTGCCACCTACATGTACTCCTGGGGCTGAAACAGGGTTACCCCCTTACAGTCTGTAAGGATGTAGGCTTCGGTATCATCCATCAGAAGCCTGGCTGGTGGTAGAGCAGAAAGCTCTACCTCCCCCAAAACTCTACCTGCCTTGCCCTTTCAAGGGATACATAATCTTAAAAGAGAGCAGAAAGCTCTACCTCCCCAAAAACTCTACCTGCCTTGCCCTTTTAAGAGATACATGATCTTAAAAGAGGCTTTTTCATGGGCAGCCATCATGTTCCTTTCCAATTCAAACCAATGCATCCAAACTGAGGCTAGAAGGGCAAAATGGGAATCAGTCGGGTCCCTTTTTAGTGGCTACCGGTATTCATTTAATACTATTGCATAAAAGGAACGTGACCAGATCGTTGTTAATGTTAGTATGATTGATCAAGATAAACTTCGCTGGACAAGTCCCAGTTTAACAAATGCTATAGTTACTGACAGTCAGAAGAAAATTTTAAAAGTACTAAATTCACAACTTTGATCAATCTCGCTACACTGGCCTGTAAAAAATACATGTAGTAATCCAACTGGCAGTGGTGGTCTGGTATTCATGCAAATTTATGTTAATTTATGTAATTAATCATGTAAAAGTAATGACATGCTTGATTGATCACACATGAAGGACACATCTTTTCGATGGTCTCCCATGCAACTAATTAATCAATACCGTAATCTACAGGATGTAGAATGTGAATGTAATACATTGTAAGTTATAAAATTATTTGTGTTTGTGTTATTTGCCCATACATCGATGTGTGTTACGCAATGTATACTCATACTTTCCCGAGTCCTGTAAAAAAAACTTGTAGGCATATTCCTTGGGTGGGATTCGAACCCACGGCCCCCGCCATTCTAGAGCAAGTGTCTTACCAACTAGACTGAGATTGCCCAGCAGCTAGAGCCAGTTTGAATCCTATTAGCAGCGGGTACCGCAACCTTTATAAATACTGTACATGTAGATGATAATTTTAGTTGAAAATGTTATACATACATGAGTAGTTCAATACATATTTTAGTCTTTCTACAATGAGTCACTCACTCAATTTTGCTAACTGGACTTTGGGGACATTCTAGAGTAAGAGCAAGAATTTGGAATGAGAGTAACTAAATAGTATTCAAGAAGAGTAAAAATAGGCCTACAATATAATATTTTTGTGTTATTTCTAAACAATTTTACACTGTCTTTTTGCATTGAGGGACGGTGAGTCTCATGTTGTTTTACAATGTGACCTATAAATACATAATGAATAATGAATGAATAATACATACATGTATACATGTACATATGTAGGTTGTATGTATTTGTCAAACTTTCTCTCACACACCTTTAAATTGGAAACTTTACTTCTTTGTATTGCATTTAAGATAACATATTTTAGGGCATGCCCTCATTCAGATTTTGGTTTCTACTGAACACTGAGGGCCCAATTTCACTGAGTCTGCTCTTTACAGCACAAAAAGCAGCTCAGCACAAAACAATTTTGCTTAGCAGTGTACGGATACCAGCCAAACTACCATTCCACATCAGTCACTGCCTAGTGGTATCCTGCTTAGTTTTGCTAACTCAAAAAGATGTTTGCAGCAAAACCTTCGCTTTAAAGCAGAGCAAAGAAGCTCAATGAAAATGGGCCCAAACGCTAACATAACAAATTTGCAAAGTGCTAACTGGAACATTTCAAAGGGCACCAAGGCGATGACTAGGGGTGTGAAGGCAATTGCCTCAATAGCCTCTGTGAAGTATCTGGCCTGTATAATTTATAATGCTAACAGCCAACCTACATTGTAAGAAGGACTCTACAGTGTGTTTATATCATAAATTCCTACATGTAGTCATCCATAATGGCCATTCATCCGTCCAGCTTGTACATTACCAAAGTACAGCAACGATCCACTGAGTCCAGGCTGTCTTTTTTTCTTTTCTATTTTTCTCAGTGGATAACATTCTACTCCACTTCCAGGCTGTGCATGTACATTTATGACGCGGAATTAAATTAGAGCTTTCTTCTCTATGCCTTCATTCCTTTACCAGTCTAGACAGCCGTCCTTGGTTTATCTTTCCCCTCTCTTTGATTTTTTCCCCCCTTATGACTTAATTTCCCATGCTGTATTGATGGTACTGGTGGTTGCTCAAGAAGGTGAAGAAATACCCTAGACATCCTCCAGTGAAAACACCGGTTTCAAATTTCCAGACAATCTCCACTGGAAGTAGAACACAGAGGTCTTGTAAAGTTTTCCACTGGACCAGGGGCAGATTTCACAAAGGGCTGAGATTGATCTTAACTGTGTATCAATCTTAATTGCTAAGCAAAGTGTGATGTCACAATACAAATCACTACATGGTAATACTGACAGCTCATCTGAAGATTAATCTTAGTGCTTTGTTAAATCGAGCCCAGAAATATTTTTACAACACCTAAAAAGATTTTTTTGGATTAATTTATCTTTTTTGGGGGGGGCCGAACTTTTCAGACCTAAATTTTTTATTTAAAAATGTTTGTTAATTTTTATTTAAAACATTTTTTTTTGCTGAACTTTTAAGAGGTGGTTTTGAACTGTAAAACATACATGATTGTAAATACAAGAGTAAATCTTCAAAAGTGCGTATTTGGAAAAAGACTACATGTAGTTGACTGCTTTCTGGAAAATGCCCACCCCCCAGGCTAAAATGTAGAGGTCGTACTGTATCATGAAATGCTTGTATTGCCTCCGTGCCCCTGGTGCCCCTTGAAATACTCGAGTAGAAAATGACATTTTCCTCAATGAAGTACAAAGTGCCCTTTAACAAGGAGAAACTACCCTGGTCTTACAAGAATGAAGTAGCAGGCCTACCACCAGACAGGCCCATGCCAACACATTTTTGCCAGGGGTGCTGGGGTTTTCAAAGACAAATGGCAAGTGTGGCGCGCGTTGCCAATATGGAGTTGGGTCCGTTTAAGGCCCCCGGAAACTTTGGGGTCCTACAATGTGTGCTTTATTGTGCAATCTGAGCCACTATTTAGCACTTACATGAATGTAAATATCCCTTTTGTGGTAGAAAAGGGTGATGTTATTAGTTTAACGTTTAATTTGATTACCCTATTTATAAAAGAAAATTGAAAAACTAACAAACTAACAAACTAACAAACTAACAAACAAACAAACAAACAAACAAAAAATACACAGTATCATTCAATATCCAAAACTTTGTTACACCGCATAAATTGTACTCGACAATGGAATGCAACATACAGAAAAATACTCATGAATACATGATTAACATTATTTTCTTCCATCACATCTGTGTGTGTCTGTTTTATTGACAATTACTAGAATATTACGTACAATGTATGTATTGTATCGGTTAGTCATTGTGTCGCCCAATCGCCACCAGATATAAAAAGAAAACAAAAATGCAATGAACAGAGTTTTCTGCCAAATTGTTAGCCTTTTCAGTCCCAAATCCTTAGAACTAAATGATGTTGCCAAAGTGAAGGAATTTCTAAGGAATTTAGCCCTAAGGCCCAGTCAACCTACATGTACTGTGCTTATCACAAGATCAGGCATTCCAAGAAAGTCAAAGTCCAAACAACTTTGTTAGGTGTGTCATAGGTGAAGAGGATATTGGAGGAATTGGGACACATGCTAGCCATAATATGTACATATGATGTGTATTCCAGCACCCCATCCAAAAAATCAGGGGTGCTGTAAAACATCCATAGCAACCCCCTCTCCAAGAATTAAAAAATGACGACAAAGAAAAGATGTCCCATGTTTTAATTTATCCAGATAGTTTTTTGCACAGCAAAACATCTGTGGATGTAATAATTAAACTAGTCCACATAGGGCCTACCAATTTATTTTTACCTCCATCGTCCTACCAATTTATTTTGGCCTCCATGGTGTGGACAGGGTCAGAGATCGTACACATGTACCATATACAGTAGACCGGTTGTACATGTACGACCAATGTGTTCATGTCATCACGTGACTTATAGTGGGTACTACATACGGCAACTCAGCTGATACACCATCCTACTGAATGGCACTTTAGTTATCTCAACTGATACATAGCCTAGGTACAAACTCTTGAATATTCTTCACAGATTTCAAGAAAGAAAAGCCTCGGTCAGTAACAAAGCAACAATCATCATGTAGGCCCTACACTACACACATACTTTACAACAATGGCACTTTCCTATAATCAGTCTCTTGCGATAAAAAAAAATCAATCAGTTTTTTCTGTGGTTGTTAGATTTGTCACTTCTCTTTTTAGCCAAACGATTGCCACATTTAATGAATCAAATCGTCAGCTGTTCAAAGGACATCAATTGTTCTTAGTACAGTACATAAATACTGTACATGGACAGTACATGAATACAACTCAGTTTGTATACGCTATACAAATCGTACGTATTTACTGATTTTGGCTGCCTTAAGTATTTTCCAAAGGGAGGGGAACAGCAATGTCTCATAAAGTGAGCGTCCAGCGATCCATTGGACGGCTTTGGGAAGGATTTGCATCGGCTGCTTTGATGCCCCCCTCCCCTACCCCAGCTGTTCAGCAGGATGGGGAAATTTAATTCCAGTGAGAAAAATGTCTAACTTTGACCAATTTAAATCAGTTTCCCCACTGGCTAAGGGCACTTTTATGAGGAAAATGTAAATTTTCTTCTAGGTAAAGGGTACCTCTATGAGGAAATTGTAAATTTGTATCTATAGGAACATTTCAAGGGCACTAAGGCAATGACTGGGGCAATGGAGACAATCGCCTCCACTGCCTTCGTGAAGTACATGTGAGGCCTGCTGACCCCTTCTTGTTATGAAGAGAATTGCCAAGTGCAGACAGGGAACATGAATGACAAAGCCAGTGGCAGCTTGATATAGTGTCTCATGATCTCAGGCAAGGTGAAGCGGTCGGTTTGTTTTGACAGACGTATCAGATGGGGATGTTGTTAAACCACTCTATTATAACAAGACACTCAGTTATAGCCCGGGCATCAACAGCTGCTGCCTTGTGGCATACTACTACTAAGTACTACATGTACAATACATGCACACACGACTATAGCAGTGCAATGCTTATCGGGACAGCTACACAATGTATAGCTTTGCTACACATGGCCTGATACTTCAAGCAAAGGAGGCAAATTCTGCCTCCTTGCCCCTGGTCATTGCCTTGATGCCTTTTGAAATGTTCCATCTCAAAAGCTTGCCCTAAACCACCTGTAGCTACTGTTACTCTGGTTCCCAGACCAAAAAATCTCAGACTATTCTCTGTCGATTTTAGGGTTAAGTATCACCCAAATGTCACACGACAAAAAAGGAGGAATTCCTCCTTTTCCGAAAATATCTGAAATACTCTGAACTCATTGTCGTCAACATTCAGACAGTGTCGTTGATAGTCGGACATTTCTTTTGTTGATAAAAATTCAAAATTTTTGAAGACATATCCCATTATCGTTTTTTTTTCTCCCCCCCCCCAACAAATTCAACACTATATTTAAATATATTTGTAACATTTTCACAAACTGATTATCCCAGGCTTTTTGAAAGTAAACAAAGCCCGTCATCATCCAATGACATCGTCCACCGTTGGTGACAAGTAATGGAAATTTATATATTGCGTCATAATCCATGTTTAGCTTTGAATGATACCTGACCTAAGATTTTTAACAAGAGTTGTTAGGGAATCTTTGGTCAGGGAACCAGACTAAGCTATGTACTGTCCCTAGAGACCAACTAACCTTTGTTCACAAAAAGAGTGACCTTGTACATTCCAGGGCCTTTCTGTTGAGGACCAGATACAACACCGGTCATGGGAATTTTTACATTTTGTGTCATAATTTTCACATAAATTCAAAAGTTACAAAAATAACAGCTGAACAAGTTTTGAGATGTGCCCCCTTTCTCCATGTCAAAAGTTATTAAAAATCAGACAGTGCAATCTCCATAAAATATAAATTGTAATGTTTCATTGTATCTGAGCAGTGTACAAATCCTACCTGCATAAAGTCCAGGCTCTGTGGCTCTTTTTGCAAACGGTGATGTCACAGGTCACATGGTCTATAGTCTAAGGAATTCAAATTATCTAAGCCGTCTGCGTCACTTGTGACTAAGCAAGTCATTGCACATGTACCATACATTAATTCAAATCTACATACCTCGCAAATGGCTTATGCCTTCATGCCCCTGATAACTGTTTTAGAGCCCTCTGAAAAGTTCTGTAGGCAACAGAGGCAATTGCCACCATGCCCCTGGTTGTTGCCTTGATGCCTTTTGAAAGGTTCCAGTGAAAATTAATATTTTCCTCATTGAGGTGCCCTTTACCAAAGAAGAACTGCCTTGACCTTGAAGTGTCAGGCAACACACTGCATGCACTTACATGACACCATTACACACTTAGCACTTAGCACTTCACAGTATCATGTACATGTAAGTGCTCATTGATTGTGAGTGCAATACACCTCACACCTGTACATGTACTTTCATGACTGGATTATTTTAATGGTCTTTTGTCCTCCATTCCAAAGGTATGTACATGTATAACCCATTTGCAGCGTCTACAAAACTGGGCTGCTCGTCTCACATATAATGTAAATAGAATTCACGACTCTGTACCACTGCTTAAAACACTTCATTGGCTTCCAATCCACCATAGAATATCTTGCTAAGTTGCTTCTTTATGTATATAAATCTCTCAACGGTCTTGCGCCAAAGTATTTTGCCAATAGAAATCTAAGATCTACAACTGACCATCTCCGCCTTCAATATCCCATCACTAGAGTTCAAGCTAGCGACAGAACATTTACCGTTTCTGCGTCCAAGCTATGGAACACACTTCCTATCAATATCAGACAATCCGGTTCAATGCATTCCTTCAAAAAGGCTCTCAAGACTTACTTCTTTATTCATTAATGATTGTAGTATTTTTGCTTTTGTTAGTTTGGTTGTTTACTTGCTTTGTTTCATTTTTGCTACCTTTGGAAGCGCCAAGAGCCTCCTGGGAATGGTGCATTATAAATGCTTTTTGTATTGTATTACTCATCGGGCATGTTGGGGACGGGAATGGGGCAGCTACAATGTATGTATTCAGCTCCTCCTTTCCCATAGACTACATGCAATGCACTTGGGACAGTTACTACACAAACATACACTGACATTGATCCACATACAACACCGGTTCTTTTCAGAACCACCAACAACCCAATAAAAGAGAACCCTTTCTAATTCAAGCCCGTGCTCACCATGCAAAGTTTCAAATCCTACTCGTACTTAAAAAGTAAATGTCATTAAACCAAATTGAAAGTGGTCAAAAACTGCCCACACACATGTAGTGTCTGTACACTACATTGTCTACTCTACAATTTACATGTATGTAAAAAAATCCTCGCAAAAAAAAGAAAGAAAAAAAATCATGAGTCCCATAGAGATGTGTACAACAGCGCCCTCAATGAGGACAAAACCACCGTAAGTTTACTGCAGGAAAACGGCTGTGCATACCCTTTTTTTGTGTGTTTACATATTGAATATGTTTCAACTCTACAAAGGATATTATCACATGATATGCGAACATTAATCATGCAGAGTACTCAGCCTTGATGGACTCGAGTCTGGGACTTAGACTTGAGTTCAACCAGAGTAGAGACACAAAATTCCCATTTACCAAAAGTAGGAGTTATCTCCAAGCGTCTTTTTAAAAAAGTAAACAAGGCGTAAAACTGTCTTGTGTTTTTCAAACCACTATAGGCCTACTTACTATTCATGTATACATACACTTTTTAAACCATAACCTCTAGGCACCCTGCAAAATGCATAAAAATAAAACACTTTGAAATGAAAAACCCTGCAAATTTTGTATGGTTCCCTGTCAACCATTTCTATCTTAACACTATTAAAACAATAGTGGAAGGGTAACACCCTATTTTTCTTGGCTTCAATACAAAATATAGTGACATGGCGATTACGAGACATTGAGGGCAGCATTTACTCACCACAATCTCAGCAACTTCTTGATCGACCTTGTCTGACGAGGCCATTGCGACGATGCAGACTAAAACAATCAATCACACTGTAAGAAAAAAATAACAAAATGACTACGTTTTAAATTTGTCAATTTACATCGTTATAGGCCTACCGTGCAGTATAGATTGTGAATTTTTATTAACCATTCACGTGATGTTCTACAAAGCACATACAGGATGCGTGCGCTCAGCAAGGAGAATGAGAATGATGTAGGCCTACCACCGTTGGTCGTTTCCACCGCCTTGTACAGCACTTTTAGAAATAGTCCAAGGTATGAGGTTGCAGGTAATTTACTGTTGAAGTGTTTGAATAAACAACGAAATTCAACGTTCAATAAATAAATAAAGAAATATGAATCAGTATGTCACTTTATACTGTTTGTTTCCCCCCTCCTGCAATCTATTACCATGGTATAACAGAACAATTTGCCTCGTGAGCCACAAATAAAAAATAAAAAAGGTAATACTTCCCATTTAAATGTATCTGGAGGGTTGCACAGCAGTTTTCCTACAGTAAACTTACGGCTGTTTTGACCTCACTGAGGGCGCTGTTATACATATCTCTATGGGACTCATGACGTCGATGCATACGGACGAGTTTTTTTTGTTAAAAAAGAATATTCTTCTTTTTTTGAGAATGAAAAAAGAAATTTGAAAAACATAATCAAACCCGTAATGTGTTGTTTAAGGCAGCAGCGTAACCTAACAATAACGTGTTTTTGAGGGCTTGCACTACTTAGCAATGGTGGAAAATCCATACAAATTTATAGTATACCCAAAATGCACTACTGAATCTTATGAATCGATGACTACTATTCAGTATTGCATTACTGAATCTTTTTCATCGAGAAGCAAGATCAAATGATTATTTTGCTCATTTCATGACAATTGAAAAAGTGACAGTCGGACACAGCATTTTGACCTCTGACCTTTTTTAAATCGCATCAGGGCTTTATTTAATTTGTATTTTAAAATAAGTAAGTCAAACAATTGTGCAGAGTCCGTACACTGTGAAGGTAACTTCTAATTTTTTAAAAATTGTTTCTACTTGTTCTTGATCTTGATAATGTAATTATTGATAGACTCCAAGTTGGAGCAACACTCAATACTTTAGAAACCAAACTCTACAAAACAGTATATTTTTTAAACCTCAGTCCAATTATCAATTATTGAAATAAAAAAAAGTGACGAATCTACAAAAATTATTTAATTTATATTTAACATGTTATTGTCAGCTGTCACTTCTTAGTTTTTTTTTTTAAATATATAACTTGTAACACCAAATAGGTCTATTAATTATAACTTGTCATCAATTACATGTATGAATTGAGAGAGAGAGAGAAAAAAAGCACGAGCAAAAACCCAGACTGTGGATTTTGTCCGGGAACTGGACATCCCTACACGTCTTCATAATGCAAGGCAATCGATTATGTAAGTACAAAAGTGACAACACAAAATAATAAAATTATGCCCCTCCCAGAAAAGGGCCAAATTAGTGAGCAAATGGGCATAAAACCGTCACTTAATGACGTTGAATGTCTCAAATTTCTAATGAAAAATAATAAAACTAGTAAATGGCACTTACCACTGATTTATACTGTCAAAAACAGAAAGAATTCTCCAGTTTTCACTCGTGCAAAGGCTCACAAGACGTTCCGTTCAGACGAGACCACCAGCATCAGCCTACACACAAAATGTTCACGTTCACTCAGGAATTCTTGACTCTACACACAACACATGGGTAATTTATTTCTCTCAGTAAATTCCGTCGCGACCCTGATGCTTAGGAATATCTGTCGACATCAACGTTACAATACACTCTTGCGAGGAAAAACTGTCGCGCAGGGTCTTTTATTTTTGTTGGCGCGTGAGGGCGTTTACAAAACAATAATAATAATGCTGCATCGCAGAAAATATCGATCGCAAAAACGTAGTTATTTGGCGGTCGCCAGATAATTGGCGGCCACCACATAGTTATCTGCCGGCCGTCAGATTAAATAATCACACCTCATTTCAATTAATATAATGATTAAACGGGCTTCCGTACTGTAAACACAAGAAACGTTTGTTTGTTAATTACTTAAATGTTTACTTATTTATTTACATATTTGGGGTGGGAGTGTTTTTCTAAAAAAAAATTACAAATAATAACTATTATAATTATAACAAAAAATGAAATGAATTATTAATCAATAATGTATAAAGTATTTTAGAACAAATTGTGGTTTACAAAAAAATGATCGGCTTGACGCATGATCTTCTCACAATGTTATTAATACACCCATCGCACCCGCGCTTCTTCTCTCGGCAACTATACATATAATACCGCCCTCTTGCGACAAATAACATTAAACAACTTTAATAAGGTCGGGTAGGAGCCTCGAAGCGTACGCACTGATCTTTATTTATTGTCAGTATAGACCATTATCATGCTGCCACCATCTTGGTCATGTTCCCTGTATCCAATAAGAGTAAAGAATTACAATATTCATTGCAAAAAAGGAACCAGAGTATTTCTGCTTCCACCCTCGGTTTGGTTACATTGATTTGAACGGGAGAAAATCAAGATGGCCGCACCATGATAAAGGTGGGTTGGGGTCGGAGAGCCACAACCAGTGGCGTAACTAGGGGGGAGGGGGGGCACGGGGAACGTGCCCCAACAGTGTCTGTGCCCCCCCCCCCCCCCATTTGAAATCTGGACTTTTGAGATTGAAAATTAACAGAATAAAATGTTACATGTTTAGCTTTTATGTATAATTTCAATGTTTTTAAAACTATTTTTTCATTATTTACACGCAGAGTGTATTTTCTTTTACCGCAACACGTCAGAAGGGCGCTGAAAAGGGGCTTGTTTAGGAAAAATACAAACGGAAACTACAGTTTTAATTTGCCAGAAGTGCCCCCCTAGGAAAAATGGTGCCTTCCCTTGTGCCTTGTGCCACCCTAAAATTTTACCCTTATAGTTACGGCGCTGGCCACAATTCCCTGCAGTTCTTGTGGGCACATAATATTGTCATCCGTAACACCTCTCAATCAAAACATTTCACGAATTCCATTGTTGATAGTCATAAGTGGTAAATAATGACTAAAGGCGCTGTGATGGTTTGATCACGGAGAAAGGCAACTAAAAAAAGAGGCAATCTCAAACGTCACTAAAGACGCCCAAATCACTTCTGCGTATTTATTTTGCAGCTATCAAAATGACGAAGGAATAAACTGGGCGTGCAGAATCCCTGACCATCAAGATAGTCTGGAAACGGTTTTTCGTTGTTTTCACATGTTATCAGTGAATTGTGATCCCACTCAGTCTCAAGTTTTTCCGGGGGTCGAGGTGTTTTTATTGAAAACTAGAGGTTGGGAACTAAATTAATTTGCTCTCCACATTAATGTCTATCCATTTCGTATAGCATTGCTAAAATCAAGATTTTGCGCCGTTTTTTAAAAATTGTATACGGTGGTCGATGGATTGTTGACATCTTTAAACAGCAACTGACTTTCTTGCTCGTGCTGTACCATGCCATCCAACGTGTCCAAAGTCCAGGAACCAGTCCTTTTCCCCCCCTTTAGCCTCGGTTTGGCTTCATTTGTTTGATAGGAGAGAAAATGGCAGGTGCTTTATAAATATTTTTGTGGGCTAGTAGTTACCATGAAGGAATGCTTTTAGACAGTGCCGAGTCCCAACGCAATTTTTTATTCAGAACTATTCATTGAGACCATACTTCCGTGTTACTGTTGTTACCCCCAAGTTTGCATTTAGTTGTTCACCTAGATTAAAAAGTTCAATAATTGAGAACGTGATTCGATTCAATGCTGTTTTTCAATTATTTTCTTCCTCATCATCATCCCCTTTTCTCCCCTTGTTTGTGCCACTGCAGTTGCAGATCATTCATCCATGACTCACCACGGAGATTACTAAGAATTGAAAACACACCAGACGGCCTTATTTTGCAGTGACCTTGTTAAAAATGAATATTCAATAACCATTGTTAAGGGTAAGATTGTACTCCATTATAGATATAGTCTTGGTTGGTTAAATCATACGTTTTTAAGATCATCTCAAATGAAAACAGCCTCCTATTTGTTCCTTCGACTCAGTGCTTAAACACCATCCAGCCATGCACAAATGACTTGGTTTAGCTTATGAATATGCATTTTAAATCAATATGAATAGCAGACAATCATTGTGGGAGGCAATGTAACAAAGGGATGAATTCCATGCCAAAGCACATGTCTGATTTTTGTCTGGTTCTTCATCCACGTCCCCAAGCCAAACAAAGAACGAACAACGTGCCCGGGCGAGCAGTGTTTGTTCAGAAAGTTTGACCGGGGAAATCGCCCTGCCTGACGGTAGTACGTGTAGCCCACAAGCAGCCCACCCAAACGACGTTGCCCTATCATTTTGAGTTATGAAACTCGATACGACCCAGGGGATCACGTTAATTCTCCAACAGTTTACGCCCTCCTCGTCAGCCAAGTGTAAGTTTTTCTATTTTTTATTTGAAACTTTTGATAAACTTGTACTCAGATTTTAGACCCAGCTTACGTAATACCACTACTCTAAGCAGTTTGTTTTTGCTATGTCATGACATGACTTCACAGCAAGCATGTATTGTTCCCATATAGTTCTTTCATGTTGTAGTCATGGAACCTCCACGCTGCTGTAAGCAAACCATATATCGGCCTATAATTATTTTGTTTTGATTTTAAAATCATGGTAAAACGAGTGTTTGGACTGGGCAGTGGTGTGGGGAACAATGGAGGGTTGATTTGGGCTTAGTCCCTGCTCTATGGTATAGGGTAGAGGACACAGAGAAGATGAGATAGAACATTGCTATGTGGTCTTACCACGAGTAGGCATTTTTCCTTAAAATTTCACTGACTGCTTCTGTTACTCCCGTATACTTGTATGTGTGTGTTGTGTTGTCATCTAGCCGCTGAGAAAGACTCTACTAGTACTAGGGTCGAAATGTGAGGCCAATAATTTTTTTTGCAAAGTTCCCTGCCTCAACAGTTTCTCTTCACCGTGGTATTATTCTTTTGCACCACGTCCCTCTCAGCAAACAATTGGCCTTTTCCAAAACAAGACTTGGTCCAGGCTCCTGTTTGGGCTCCATCGTCAACATTTTAGAACAATTCGTATGTTTCACGGTGTTTCAACATGAAACGGAGCCTGATGAGCCTTAGCCATAGTTTCGAAGAAGCCCAATAGAAGTTTAAACTGCACCCTCGTTTGTTTACATGGAACGCCGGTTTATTCAGGAGTTATGCTTAGCCAAAATGGTTACCAGCAAAATAACGTGGATCCCTGTTTAATAATTCTTACTTATAACCAAATGCAATCGCTAAGCAACATTATCTGCAAAACAGCTTTATTGAGTTCCTTGCATGAAGAGTTTGACAAAAAACGTGTATATCCACTGTTAACCACCCAACTCTATTTCAAACTTTTTGATTTGCGAAAAAGACTTTTGTTAAATTTTCATCAAATGAAATGTTAGCCCCGTGATTTCTGAAATATAGACTTTAGAAATATGGCTTTCCTCCATTTTAATTGTGGGATGACATGCTGAGACCGGGAGGAAAGACCAATCTGGTGCATATTTTATGAAATTGATTTTTGTCATTATAAAGAAAACTTTCGTGAAGTAGGCCTACCTTAACCTTTGCGACGTATTATTAAGGATTTTGTTTGCTATGTAGAAACGAGTTCATACTTTTTTTGCGCAACATGTCAACGCGAAGCAATGATTTATCTCGGAAGCTACTGGCGACATTTACCAAATCTTACCAACAAAAGAAGAGAATCAGTCATGTTGATTTAAATGAGGTTTGAATTAAACAATGTTTGGGTTGTGTGTGGGAAAATGCATACGGTCGCTTGCCGCTATTGTAACAACTAACATGCATGAGTTAACGCATACACGGTTGACTTCCAGATGACCCGATTTTCCCCGAAAGATTTTTTTTAAAGATTTTTTTCCCCTCTGAACGAATTTTGACAGAGTATGCCAATTCAATACGAAAAATATACAACAACCTTCTAATATGCCGGAAATACAACCCCGGGGAACATTAGTCCGCCATTTTGTAGCGTGTCAAAAATTTGTTTTTTCAAAAACGAAATTGAAACAAAAACCACACTATTTGAAGGCATATTTAAGTGAAACTTTGTATCATACTTCAAAGCAAATCTTTCAAACCACATTCGTTTCATTAAAAAAACCCGCTTTTTCATAGCCCGAAAGCGCCCAATCCGAAGGCAACTTGCCCCCTTTTAGGTACGGAGTTAGTGTCGGGTTTTAATCTGTATGTATAAAATACACTATTTGTAAATGTTAGGGTGCTAACATCTTTAAGTAAATTGGAGTACGAGTTGGTTGGATTACGAATTGACCAAAATGAACATGGTTGGAGTCCGATTTGGTTGGAGGACGAGTTGACCTGTTACCATGCTCGTTTGGGCACGGGCTATCGTACTGTGGGTGGTACGATACCCAGATGGCGATCACTCGAGTCTTTCTACCTTTTAGACCTTTATTCTGGCATATTATTCATCATCGTTTTCTTCCATTAAACTTCACGTAACCAGACCGAGGATGGACTGGAAAAATAGTATGCCATGGATCCTATCAGAACTGTGAATATGCAGCAGGTTACCTGCTTTATAATGTTAGTAGTGCATGACCCGGTTGTTGCGAACCCAGACTGAGGGCGCCCCAGTGACGTCCACGTCACCGCTTTTACGTCATGACTATAGCCACCGAGTAATGGTTTAACTATAAAAAAAATCTGGCATATGAATAATAGCGACACGATTTCTTTGATTCTACCAAGGACATTTTCTGAGTCCTTGATACACAACGAATGAACAGTTCCCAAAGGAAAAAAAAGAACCACCGGTTTTTTCCCCGCCCGGTCCCCGGTGAATCACTCATGGTGACTTAACGTATTCAGAGGTTTTTACACTTTTACCAATCTGTGTTAGAGAAATTGTGAAAAGGGGAGTCAACAAAATAAACGAACCATTTTTAATCTAACAGCTCACCTTTAATGATCTTCACACCAGTTCCAACTGTCATTTGAAATGTATCCGTCTGTCATCTGTAAGAAATTTGTCCCCACCAGCACTCGGTTTTGAAATTGATTTTCGAATAAAAATAAGAAAATTTGCGCCTTCTCAAAAATCCATGACAAAACGAGAACCGCTTTTTGCAGGTTTTTTTTACCGACCTATTGATGCAATATTAGCACAGGCTGTTAGTGTGTCGTGGTCGAGTGTTTTAGCCCAGCACCGGACTCGAGTTATGATGGCCTACGAGTCATCGGAGTGTAGGTTCGAATCCCGGTTATGAAACTTATGTTCTTGAGCAAGACACCAATTAAACTTCAATTACTTTTCTTATAAAGCCAGGTGTATACATGGGAACCTTCGAGGCCTGAGACGTATTTAATGTTAGATTAAAGGAGCTGTGCAGTGTGTCGTCATGATTATAAGAACCAGGTTTTTTTAATGTAATTTGTTTACTGGAAACCATTATAATGAAATTAATTTTCGCTTTCTACCACCCAATGATGATGCCCGTACAGTACAATTAAAGAGAGAGTCCATGGTTCTGGGAAGAGTACGTTTCCCCCCAAATTCTGGCTTTCAATGAACACCCATGATCCAGTCAACCTGTGAAGATTTAATCAAATTCTTTGGTCACACTTTAATCAAAACAACGAAACACAATTTGTGTTTTTGTTACGGGTTTCGTGTACGGTAATGCCGCAGGCTTATTTCGACCGATGAAACCGAAATAACAACGGCGAACTGTAGTGTCGACAATTGACAATGGTGAACTGTAGTGTCGACAAACAATAACGGTGAACTGTAGTGTCGACAAATGAAAACAGTGAACTGTAGTGTCGACAAACAACAACGGTGAACTGTAAGGTGAACAAATAAAGGTAAAATGTAGTGTCGACAACAACGGTGAACTGTAGTGTCGACAAACAATAACGGTGAACTGTAATGTCGACAAATAACAACGGTGAACTGTAGTGTCGACAAATGTTATTTCCTAGATTTTTTGGCTCAATTGGCATCAAAAGAAACGTATAGAGATCTCCGTTTCCAAAAGTAAAGTGAAGTTATAGTTAGAGACGGACATGGAAGTTTGTAAACAAACTTCATGAATTTTTGGGATTTATAACCAATGGGCTTTTAGTTTGAATCTGATCATGAAAACCACGCAAAAATGGTTTACTCGTTTAAACTGTGAATGGTGAATACAACGACCTTTTTTACGAACAGTTCGAGTTCCGCTGAGGGCATATCCGACTGTCTCACTTTGTGGCAAATGAACCATTTCCACCAGTTTAGACGAAATCATTTAAGGTTGACTGAATTCATATAAAAACTTGCTCAGTGGCTTTTTGTTACCTTTTGACGTTTGTGTTAACGCATCATTTAATATCACCCGTTTCGTTCTGCCCGAGTCTATTTCAAGGGTGAGTAAAAAGACGTCATCGTGGTTGTTCACAATTCTCACCGTGAATGGCGAGAACTTCTGCTGGGTAAAAATTGGGTGTACAGTGCCTGTTTGTTGTGGTTTCGAATCCCACTTTGGCCTCTTGATTTTTATACAGATCTACAGAGACTGCGAAACGTAGTTTTTTTTTAACTAAATAAAATAACCAGGCAATCCTGTTTTTGTTTTCTTCTGAAATTTACTCTAATTCTTGAGTAGTGGGTGACAAATTAATAATATTCTGAATATTTTACAAATTACAAACTTACTGTTGGCGAATTCTAGTGGGAAACTGATTATATTGATGAACAGCTATCAACGTTGCACACATTGTGACTGAGGGGTGCATGGGAAGGTGGGGGCCAGCGCCGTAACTAGGGTAAAATTTTAGGGGGACACAAGGGCGTGCACCATTTTTCCTGGGAGGGGGGGGGGGGGTACTTTGGCCAATTAAAACTGTAGTTCCTGTTTGTATTTTTCCTAAACAAGCCCATTTTCAGTGTTTTCTGTAAAACAAAATAAATTAGGCCTATGTGTGTAAATAATTCAAAATAGTTCTAAAAACATTGAAATTACTACGTAAATGCTTATAAATTGTAACATTTTATTCTGGTAATTTTTAATCTCAAAAGTCCAGATTTCAAATGGGGGGCACGGACATCAGTTGGGGGGGGGGGCACGTGCCCCGTGCCCCCCCCCCTTAATTACGCCACTGGTGGTGCATGGGAGGGGAGCGGCACGTGCCCCCATGTGCTGCTCATTGATGTATCTGACCCCAATGTTGCTGACTTTGACCCCCCGGATGCCTCCCATTTGAAATCTGGACTTTTGAGATTAAAATTACGAGCAAAAAATGTTACATTTCATAAGGTTGTTGTAGTATTTTCAATGTTTTAAAACTATCGTTTTAATTACACGCAGACAATGCATTTCTCTTTACCTTCTCGTAAGATTGTCTTATAACAAAATAGTAAACATCATAACAAGGGCGCTGAATAGGGGCTTTTTAATGAAAACAAATAATGCAAACAGAAACTACAGTATTAATAATAACGAGCCAAAAGTTCCCCCTAGAAAAATTGGTGCACCCCTTGTGCCCCCTAGTTTCACAGCTGCATTGTAAAAAGAAAAATACGTGACTCGACAAAATCTATGTGTCTTCATTCAGTTCAAAAGAGTCCCCTTCTTCTTCTTTTTTTAAAGAAGGAAAATATAATTGTTTATTTAGGGCCAAAAGGTATGTTCCTTCCTTCAAGGTGAACCTAACCCACTCCAGAATGAAGGGACAATGTATTATAGCGTCACATTGAGCCAGGCGGTCTGGTCCATTTATATTATAGAAGTGGTACGCAGTTGCCTCCCACACAAAAACCGCTAACATTTTTAAAGGCAATGCGTGGATGCCTTACGGAGTCCCAGAAGTGCCATATATCGGTTGATTTGTGGCAGCAGGGATCCCACATCAACTCCTCTCAGTTGATTTGGAAGGATTCTGGCAGGAGGGATCATTATACATAAACTCCTGTCGGTTGATTTTGGAGGGAGTCAGGGATCCTACAAACATTTCTGTCAGCTGATTTTGGAGGATTAAGGCAGTAGGGCTCATACATAAACTCATCTCGGTTATTTGAAGAATTGAGGCAGTTTATGCTATTATTACATCTAGTAAAACTACACACTCTAAAAATTCCCGGGTCAAAATCGACATGGATTCTGGGGCTGACCCATTTCTTGGTCAGTATGTCCCGTAACCCGCGTCTAACTGACCGGAAACTGTGTCAAGCTGACGCAAAATCCGAGTCCAAATACCCACTTTTAACCAATTTTGACCCAGGAGATTCTAGAGTGGATGTCTCATAATGTTGTACATTAGTTTTCATAGCCACTTCGTCTAATAGCCACCTCGTCTACCCCCATGGTCTAATGGTCAACTCAAGCTGGTGGTCTTGTTGATTTAAAAACCCTTTTAGCGGGTCGGTCGTCGTTTCGAGCATGTTTCTCTTGCGGATTGGTATCCCGCACAACAAGAGCCCGACCTCAATCAAGTCGCTTACGTTGCACTTGCCTCGTATTACAAAAGGAACCAATTTGTGTGATGGCTTATGGTTGTTTGACTGATGTTCATGTATTGACTTATCACACCCATTTGATAGCTGACCCCGCGCAATAAATGGTCCTAAACACTCCAGCAAACGTCTTCGTGCAAGTGCTTTTCTTTTGATGATATAGTTTCAACAGGAAACAGAGACAGTTTTGATTGTTTGTCTCGCGGCTTTCAGTTCACGGGGTTGCTTTTGATGCCGTGTGAAAAGGGTTTTCATTAGCACTTTGGTGTCTTTACATTCAGGAGACAAGCCTGATGGCGAAATAGCGAACAACCGTTGCTGTCGTTAGTGTCGCTATGTTGTTTTTCTCGCTTTCAAACTTGATGAAACTTATGGCATTTTTTTAAAGACAAAAGTAGTTTGACCTCCTTTTTTGTGTAATACTATTTTATCTTTCTGGTAATGAAACCAGTGGACCCTCAAAAGAGCCTGGAGGTCTGAAGATACCTGTGTCAAGTGACAAGTGATGGAGAAATGTCAGTTTTAAAGGTGAAGCCCAAATAGAGAAAAACCCACGCAATCAGGTAGGGACTGCAAACCCAGTCCACATGCAAAGCTCCGGTCCCGGGCTTCAAACCGAGGCCCCAACATACTGAGGTTTAAGGCAGTGAGCCAACCTGAATGCCCATGTAATTGAAACCAGTATAATATTGATATCGCCCTAAGGGAACAATACTATCTAAAAACTCCCATCAGGTCAGATTTGACCCGGATAGACCTTTTTTATGGTGCGGCCACCTTGATTCTCCATTCAAATCAGTGTAACCAAGTCGAGGCCGGAAGGAGAAATAGTCTGGTTTCTTTTTGTACAATGAATTTATTATCGTTCATTACCTGGTATTAGATACAAGAACCATGACCAAGATGGTGGCAGCATGATAATGGTCTATTCTGGGTCCCGGGGGCCCGACCCATTTCTGGGTCAGGCTGACCTGGAAAGTGGTTAAAAATTTGAATTTAACTAGTATTCTGCGTCAGTTTGACCCATTTCTGGGTCATTTTGACCCATTCCTGGGTCATTTTGATACATTCCGTATCATAGTGACCCAGAATCCGGGTCAATTCTGACCCGCAAATTTTTAGAACGTATGGTGACGTCATGTTAGGAACCATAGTTCAGAATGTTTTTGCTCCCGAGTCCTATCTTGCGTTTCTCGCGATGAACTTCAAAATGATTGAAGCAAGGATATTTTGTTGTGTTTCCTTCTTGAAATTTTATACATCAAGATCACACACAGTAAAAGCATAAACCGAATCCCACATAATTTCCTCGTTAAAATCTGACAATGTTGTTTTCGCAGGTTCTCTTGCCGGGTGCTTATTTTTATTTTCTTGTTTACCGTATGCTGTTTACCTCCGTTGACATGATGTGGCAAATAACAACACCCAATAAACAACCCACTCCAAACTGACCTCACTATTGTGTATTAGTTCATCAAAAAGTACTGTGACCAGGAAGGAAGCCGATCATTTTTGAAAAGGATTTTGTTAAAGAGGCCGTCAGGGTTATAGCAGTAAATGGAATAACCCAGTGACTACGTGCGCGTGCGCACCGGCGGCCACATCACAGTTTGATAAAAGACGGCACCCCCTCTCCCTGGGACAACGCTTTCCCTTTTGTAACAAATGAACCACGGCCGTCTAGGCTTATTTGAGAAGAAATAAATCCGCCTTTTTAGTATTTATTCAGCTCATTTCAAAGAACCAAGCAAACAATCAAATCAAACCTCACGTGGAGAAGCACAATCATAAAGATTGATTATTTAAAAGGAATAATCCGGCAAATCGTTTTTTTCTTTTTCTTTTGCGGTTTATGAATCATATTAACAATAACAGATATTACATCTTTTGATTTGCTGTACAGTGAGCGAGTGTTTCTTTTCAAACGTGTCTTGATAAAAGGCGTCCAAAACCTGCGAAACGACCTATCGGAAAGTTTAGTGAACTTTATTATTATTTTTTTTTTTTAATAGCTGGAATGGTTTTCAGGAAAATGAAATACTTTTTATTTTTTGAGCAATATTCCGTATATCTTAAGGTTTTTTTCCTTCAAACCAGCCACGACGGTGGCGCAGCCGGGGGCGAAACTGCCCCCCTCCCCTAATGGAACGTCTTGCCCCTGCTTTCCATATTCAGGCAATTTTAGACTTGACCTCAACTGAAATGGCCCCCTTCTACGACTATACGCTCCCCTATTTGCACCCTGCAAAAACAGATTCTGGCCATACGCCACTGAAACCAGTGTGCGTGTTTGTTTGGCAGCCGTTACACTTGCGTACAACATCTCCCGTTATCAATTTGCCCACGCTTGTTATTAACATGTATTCCATTGGCATGATGCGACTGTAATCAACGTTTAGGCATTAGCATAACTGAAAACAACATGGCTTTTAGACAGTCTTGCATAAATTAACAATTTATTTGTGCAATCAAAACTCTGCATGTATCTTACGAGGACAATAATCTGCATTTTGCCAGCAGACCACTGCTGCCCAACCATCCAAAAGCCAACTGCATGTTTTTGTTTGATTCTGTTGGATTGAGGGCTACACAAATAAACTGATCATGCTTTGTGCATATGAGATGGGGTCGATTTCACAAAACCCTTCTTAACTTAGGACACGTCCTAGGCAATGCTAAGAGATAGGACTAGTCCTAAGTTACTCGTCCTAACTTAGGACTAGTCCTATCTCTTAGCATTGTCTATAGGACGTGTCCTAAGTTAGGAAGAGTTTTGTGAATGGTGTTGGACTGAGGACTGCACTCGTAAACTGATGCTATACCATGGGATCAGTCATACCATAGTCCAATCATATCATAATCAGAGTCCAACAGTTTGGATGTTCAGTTCAACCATGGAGGAAGGAAATACCGTACTTCCTTCCTCCATGGTTCAACCGAAATTCCCCGGGAGTTTACCGGAAACTCGCCTAGTGTGAAGGGAGTGTCTTTTTTTGTTTTCTCCCAACAAACACTATAGGCCATACTGGTATAAGTTTTCAAAAAGATCAAACTCACCGTCGTCTTTCACCATAATTTTTTCGTTTAGACTAAGAAGGATAAGATTAACCAGAATATTTATATTATCCAAATCCATTGCATTTAAACATCCTATTATTAGCCTAGAAACACTCAAATGTATGGATTAAGCATAAGGCGGCTCATCCGTCTGTAAGTCATCAGTTTGTACACATGATTGTTAGCTTGGGGATTAACTTGGCTAATGGATTACCTTCGAAATCTTCCGTCACTAGCGACCATCGACAGAATCGAAGAGGTCAATTCAACTACCACTGGATGACCTCGATTATTAGTATTACTGACGGGGTTTGGGCCGCCTATCTCAAACAAAAGCTATTGTGAAGTAGTGAAGCACAGACGATCTGATTAACAAGGGTGCAATGTCTTAACAGTTCGGCTAAAACTATAAAATACAGCGTTGGTACTAGAAAAAATTGACAATTTCATTTTTTTTAATGGAAGTCGCCAGACACACAAGGCCAGTAAGCCACTCGAGGTGTGGGCTACAAATCAACTATTTTTTCCAGGGGCCGTTGCCACCTACTGAAACAGGGTAACCCCCTTTACAGTCCGTAAGGATGTAGGCTTGGTTATCATCTATCAGAAGCCTGGCTGGTAGAGCAGAAGGCTCTACCTCCCCAACTTTTACGGAGCAGTTATGGTTAAGTGCCTTGCCCAAGGACACAAGTGTCATGACCGGGACTCGAATATAGTTTCAGTCTGAAATCTCACTGATTGTAATTTTATACAAGCAGGTCCAATCCTTCAGAGAATAACATTTCCTAATGAAATAACCTCTAAGTCAACAAAATACAATTTGAAGATCTCAACATTACAACAACTTATTTCGATTGCCGCGGTCAAAATAAGCCCATATGAACCTACTCAAATTATCCGACCGTAACAGGGCCCCCATAAATTGATATTGCCCCCCTCTCCGTTTGTTTGGAATTGTGTGTTTATTTATTATACCGGTACTTTATTTCATGACACTTCCAACAACACAGTTAGTGCCAATAACTGGATGGTGATTAGGAATCAAGAAGACATTTTCCGTTTTAGATGTGGGAGAGAAAACCCCAAATCGGGAAAAAACTGACGCAATCAGGTAGGGACTGAAAACCCAATCCACAGGCAAGGCTCCAGGTCTGAGGTGGGATTCGAACCGGGGTCCACAGAGTTAAAAGGCAGGGAAAGAAACCACTGAACCCGACCTGATCCCCTAAACAATTATGAATATGATGGTAGTTAAAATGTCCCATTACAAAAAGCAATGTAGTGCGGGGGATGCGGGGAGGGTGAGGGATGGGGGTGAGTAACAGGCACCAAGCCCTTAAGTTTTCAATTTTTACCATAAAAGAGACACACCACTTGTTGTTTTGAACATAGTTGAATGTCCTGGTAGAAAACGGAACCAGGACACTGTTGTGAGATTTTCTTGGAACGATTGACTGAACAAGAAGAGTGGATGTTTATGTGGCAGATTTGCATTATGCCATGGTAAATGGATGTATTATCTAACAGACAATAGCCGTCTGTGTGTCGGCGATGCCTTCTTTGTTCCCCTCATACATAAAGCTATACCGTGCGCCAATGAGCAAGTTCGGGTGGCGACTAGACTTGACTAGATCGACCAGACTAACAAGAAACCATAGAGCACAGGGAGATTGACCATATCGAACCATGCATCGGAGCATGGTCGATCTAGTCCATTCGAGAGCTACGTCACAGTTTACGGTTAGTCTAGTCAAGTCTAGTCGCCCACCCGAACTTGCTCAATGGTTATGCTAAAAATAAAAATAGTAATGAAATGATAGTGAATAATATAAGAGTTCGTGCATGCCGAACCATAAAATCCAACATTCATGCAGCACTGAGGATAGTCGAAGTGAGACAAACTGTGATCTCATTTTTTGTTTGCTCTCCCTTCAGGCTTCATTGTTCATTCTATAGTATTTTTTTTTAATCTCATGTTCCCATTTTGTGTTTTCTTGACTTTGTTGTGTCGTATTTTAATGGGTTTTGTGTATCTGTACATTGCATTTCCGCAGTTTTAGCGGTTTTGTTTTTAATGTCTTCCTTGTAGCTGTTTTTTTATTCCTGTGAATCATGCACAATTCAGCTTTTGACTGCAACACATGATGATAATAATCCATTATGAATGAATGAATGAATGAAACTATCGTTAATTTAGAACCCTATCTTTTTTACAAGGCAGTTTATAGTTAAAGTCAATTTGCCTTTTGCACGGTTGTGTGATGTGACAAACCAAGTAACATTTCACGGATAATTATTGTAATCACCCGCCATGAAGACTCATAAAGGTACCGCCCACCATTTGGATGCCCGTTTTGCGTTGTGACGTGGAGATCTCTGATTGGTCTTCAATGTTCTCGCTAATCCGTCCCAGAACAGTGACCCCATTAACACGTCGGTGTTGAAAGCCTAATAAATCAACAGAGTCTAGCCGCTAGCGTTGCAGATGGATAGATATAAATCACCTTTTGTGTTGGCTTGCCTCACTTCGACTACATCCGCCTGCAACAACTAGGGTATCTTTAAGTTAGTCTTCCCCTCAAGCCTAAATCTTTCCGGTCGCTGCAAACCCACACGTACAAGTATTCTTGCTCATCTTTTTATCTCATACTTTGACTCACGGAGACTAATAAGCTAATCTGTGTAAGGTAAGAATATGCTTAGCCACCTTGCTCAGCAGGTTTGTTCAGTTACCAGTGATTAATATTTAATATCATTATTGCGAAGTTTTAGTTAAGTTTCTGACTTTGTGAAGTGAGAACATTATTTGTTTTGTTTCCTAATTTCGGATTGGCTTTTTTCCTGAAGGCAGAGCATAACGGGTCGAAACGTCGAAATCTTTAGTAAAATATAATCCAATACAAACTTCAGTTATTTGTACAGAAATTACGAAAGAGAAATTAAATATGTTAGTTTTTTTTTAATGTGGGAGGTAAATTTAGCAGGTATGTCCAATCACACCCAATTTACATTACACTGTGTTTTGGCTGGTAACCCATTTCTGCTAAACAGAATGTTAATATCGTCAGCAAATTTGTACTGAGCGTAACAGCTTTAGGCAGTTAAGCCCCGTTGAGTTAACCTTTTTTGCAGTTGTGAGTAAATAGTTTTGGGTGGTCGCTGTCGACGTCTGTGCTCAGAGTTTACCCGGGATAACACCCACGGTGGAGTGTCGTCGCCTAGCGGTTAAGATCACCCGACTGATCACGTTCTGGCGTTGTTGGCAGCAGAGTGTGGGTTCGAATCCCGGTAGCGGCACTTGCCCTTGAGCAACATACTTTACCATAATTGCTTTGTCCTTCGGATGGGACATTAAGCCGTAGGGCCCGCTTACACGTGAAAGAACCCAGAACACTTATCGTGGAAGAGTATGCGTCTATCCCGGTGTTTCTGGTTCAGATAGCAAGCACCCTTATCTACAGGTTTCCTCAGGCTTGAGAGCTACAGTGATTAAGTTCACTTATGAGGCATCCTTGGTTTCATTACCAGAAATGTATAATAATAATAATAACGGTAATTTACAAAATATAACTAACAAAACACTTCGATTTGTTTCCCTTTTTTGTGTCTTGCACCCTGGGAAAAAACCGTTTCTGTAAGAAGATATACTAAAGAAAACGGTCTGCTCCCAGACTGTGTACAGGGTTGTCGACTAATAACCCAATGACTTTCATTGATAGTATGACCTCGAAATAAGAAACGTGTGAAATCACTGTTAGTGGTTTGTTGACTTAATACTCAAATATTACTGCTACAGTTAATGTTGTAAATGTGTCCTTTTTATGAATGTTACGGTGTAATGCACTTGTTTACAATCAACCAGTAACTGACAGATATTTAGCCTGAAAAATAGACCACGGGCCTTTTTCTCAAGCTATGTTGTCGAGACAGGTGTCCAATTTTATAAAGCACTGAAACAGAAGGTATTGCTCCTGAGATTTCTGCTTGGAACCAGTCAACCGAAATCGATGATAGAATCGATACCAATGAGTAGATCAACCTATGGTTTGTGAAACCATCTTTTAGTCGTTACATTGTTTGTACAATTAGTTTGATATTGTACATACTGCTGGCGTTGAGTAGGTATTTTATTTCATGCTGTTGAACTACTTGCTAATAATATTGGAGTTCAGCATGTTGTTCCACACTGCATATAAAATCGAACCATGCGTAGTACCACAATCGTATAACCACAAGGCTTTATACGAAGTCTTCAAAGTTTCAGATTTTGGATCAAAGTGACGGATAAGAACAATGTGCTCTCACGTGACATAACAGTCTCCTGTTCTCTCCCCGCAGGTCTCAACTTTCTTAATTTCCACTAAGACGAGGAAGGACTGACGCAAATCTTATGGTGGTCTACGTATTGAACGAGTGCTGCGCGACACCAGCGAAGACATGAGCAGCCTGCACAGTTTTGGCGGGATTTTCAAGTACAGACTGTGTTTGACTTTGTTTCTGTGTCATGCTGCCGCTTCGTACGCAGACAATGGAGATGGGTCAGTCCATTTACAAGGCAAAGTCAGCTTTGATGTCAACCTCCGGAAAGAATTTGACAAGACTGTGTCAGAGGTCAAAAACGTTCTGAATCTCACCGATGAAAGACTTCAAGACAAATTGAACCGCACCATTTACAAGGGTTTATTGAATCACGTGATCAGGGAGTCGGGGTACCGGGCAGAGTTTCAAGACATCATTCCCGAAGCAGACGACAAGATCGTCAATGAGTTGGAAAAGGCGGGATTTGTCGTGCTGGCAAATCTAGCTAAGAAAGATGTATGTGGGTCATCGATTGACCCCGTGCTGACGTCAGGGTCTGCTGGGTCATGTACTCCCTTCGTACCTCACGTTGAGGGCGACAGACATCGTGAATTTTACACCAAACCTTCAACTTGCCCATCGGACAAACTTCGTCACAAAGTCGAAACTAATAACATAGAGTCAACTGTACTTGACCCCGCATCAGGTGCACCACGAGACTCTCGCGTTGAATCCAATCCAACTAAGGACATATCAAACGATGTGTCTGGACACAAAAAGGTTGTTCAACGAGGACACACAGAAAACAGTCCAAACTTAATTCCAGAAGGTCCTTCAGGTGAAGTGACCCAGATCGATACCCCAGACACAATGCAGCATGGCCGAGATGTATCAGACAACCACAAAAGATTGGTCAACAACGAAGGCTCGTCAATCCTTGAAGAAGACTTGTTCTGGTCAGAGGAAATCGAAGTGGCTTCACCAAAGGGTAAGGTCAAATATAACTCAAGGCTTTGTGGACAAAAATAATTATGTAGATCTAGTGGCACTAAGTGAAATGAAAACCGAGTATATAGACAAATTTCCTCGTATTTAATCAGATGAGAATAGTTCAAAAGGATTATCGGTGCTGTTATTCGTCTTTTGAAAACAAACTTTCAGATGAGAATAGTTTATCATACAATAAATGTCATTTTCAGAAATCAGAAATCGTTAAATCATACATCGTTACATTTCTTGCAGTTCTCAGTTTCTCGTCTTAATCTTTGTGTTAAAGGTTTCAGCGAACTTGAACTTGACCAGTGGAAAGAGAATTTATCCTCACAGTCTGTGCAATCAATCGAGCCTGGTAATCCGAATAAATGCGGCAGGGATAAGAATCGATTTATTGTACTGCATGATGGTTCCAGGCTATGTGCTCGGTATCGATACCCATTTATCACGAGTATGACAGGTTAGTTTCGGTTTTGTGTCAGTATTTTGATTTCCGATAGTTTTGAAGAAAAAAAAAGAGAGAGAAAAAGTTTTCTATGGGGTTTTATTTCAACTTCCACAACAAACGTGGCAGTCATCTTCGCAAAGTTATACACTTTACTACACAACATTTCTTTTGTCATCACTCTTCCTTTTCCTCGTCGATTGCAAATATCAAAAAGGCGGCGATGGATCATGTTTATAGGTGTAAAGGGTTACGTTTTAAACGCATAAACTATTTGGAAAATTCACATGGAAAATTCACATTTAAGTGCGACACCAAGAGTTTGCCCGGAAGACCATTTTTGCAGTGCATCATGGGACAAGTACTTTACAGATTTAATTTAAAAGTTAGTGTTCGCTTTGAAAAAGTGGTTTTGATTATCAAAATACTTTCAATAGTATGTGGATAACAATTTCAATTTAAAAATATCGCTTCTTCTAAGCAAGGGTAGAACTCTTCCTGTGCACAAGGCTATTAATGCATGTCTTCTGCCTGCTTTGTAGTCTGGTTCCCAGACCCGATTATTCGCTGTCGATTTTAGGGTCTGGTATCACCCGAGGGTCACGTAACAAAAAAGGAGGAATTCCTCCCTTTCCGAAAGTATCCGAAATTTCCGAACTCGTCGTCAACTTTCGGACAGTGTCGTTGATGGTCGGACATTTCCGGGCGTGTGTAGACCTCTCTTTTGTTGATAAACAAAAACCATTCAACCTTGTTGACAGACGTTGTGACCAAGTTCAAAATTTTACAAACAATTTAAGAAAACACATCCCATTATTGTTTTCTTTTTTGTTTCCGACAAATTCAACACTATTTTCGAATATTTTTATTACATTTTCCAAACTATGATTGGCCCAGGCTTTTTGAAAGTAAACAAGGCGCGTCATCAGCGCTTCGTTTTTATCCAATGACATTTTCCACAGTTGGCGACAAGTAACAAATACTTATATGATGTTGCGTCATCATCGATTTTTAAACGTGGGTGATGCCTGAATCTTTGGTCAGGGAACCAGACTACCTGCTTTGAAGTTGTCCTGTCTGGAGCTAACTCTTGGTGGCACACTTAATTAAAAAAAAATATCACATTTATAAAGTTAAGTTGTGATTATTTAACGTAATTTCTAAAACATATTGTATTTTTTTGCCAACTGGTGTTTAACCATCACGAATGTTTGTTTCTTCTCTTCCTTAAATTTATCCAACTAGGCCATTATAGTATTTGTCATCGGCCCAGATGTAGCTGACCCTCCCAAGCTGTGATCCCCCATTCAGAGGGACAGCTTCAGAACATGTGACATGATGTGAGAGTTAATGTTTGCGTCCGTTTGAGAATTTGGCCAATCGAAAGTTTTCACCAGCATACCTTACCAGGAACCAATTTTTAAAGGCTGCATACTGAGCAAAACGAAAAATGTGCTTAAAGACACATTACCTACTAAGCAAAATCACGCGGAGGTCCAGTTATTAACAGTTCAAATGGTATTAAACCAGATTCTTGCAGAATCTATGCTTAGCAGTTCTATGACATTCGCCTGTGATTGGCTTACCTGCCTCACTACGAGTTAGACATGCGCATAAACCAAGTTAAAAACTTCGGTTGGTCAGTAGTACTGGGACGAAGCAACATTCCAAGCAAACAAAAATATTCTGTAAATAAAAACAAACATTGCACTTTGTTCTAAGTTAAAATTGGCGGCAAAAAATACAACCGACTCAAAATGCTTCATCACCAGTACTCGTCAGTCGATCCATGTATAACAATTCATCTGCAACAAACTATTTGCTAATATCATAATCTGTCATAGAATAAACCAGAGCCACCAATGCTTATGACGTCATTGTGACACCGCCTTGACCACTTGATCAAAATTGTTTATCTTTCCCTGGCCAAAGCGGTGATTGACAAAATGGATAGCCACTAAGGCATAAGTAAACAATAACTCCAATTGTGTTTAAGACACTGACATTTTTTTGGAGATACAGTCCCGAAAGAGATATTTAAATGCAAAGTGCGTACACTTTTCATTCAGGGGGAAAAAATCTTAAATTTTTGTCAAGTAATGTCCGTTAGTACAAACTGATAACATATTAATAACGTGTTCATCTACAGATCAAAATACCGATTACCAAACTGCTTACTAGTCCGTTAATTTACACCCATACGTTCTAAACATCAGTGTTAAATAAACACTTAATGAGTTTGGTCAGTGACAACACTTTGAAAGAGTTAAATGTAACACCATTGAATTTACACCATTAAGAGTTTAAATCTCAGCTTCAGAAACGCTAGATTGACACTTGTATTAGTTGAATATAACTTTATAAGAGGGTTGTCACTTACCGAACCACTGAAGTGTTGATTCAACACTTTTTTTTAAGAGTGTATGTGATGAATAAGAAATTTGTTGTTCTCCATTAATCTATGTATATATCTTTTATCGCAGGAGAGCTGTACAGCTTTCACCTAGCGCGCATGCTCGGTATGACGAACTTGCCGCCATTACACCTCTCTAAAGCAACAACCAATGACAGCTTCTGGAGTGGTCTTGAATCCGACTTTAATGATGCTCAATGGGAGGATGGCAATATTGTGTTGCTGACTAAATGGATTGAAGACCTAGGCGGGTAGGTTTTTTGTGTGTTTTTGTATTTTTTAGATGGTGCTTTATTGGTGAAGTTTCGCTACCAGTGAAACAATTTTTTTTCTGCAGGACTCTGGAACGCACTGAGTATGCAGTGCACGCAATCACACATCAGTATTAAAGTGTTTTAAAAAATTGTGTCTTTTTAGCCTTTGAGAAAGAAAGACTCTGCTAGGGTCGCAACCTGAGGCCATAAACAATCTTTTGCAAAACATTGGGAGATTTTTGAGAGGGTAGCGGGCGCCCCAGTAACTGGTCCTTTTCTATTATGAGAGCAATAGAAAAGGACCGGTTACTGGGGCGCCCGCTAACGTCTCAAAAGTCTCCCATTGTGTTCTGAAAGGTTCCCCTGTATTGATTTGACACAAGCAGTCAGCACCGATGTCCCCCAAAAATATTTTCCTGGGAAACACTGCAATATGTGAGAAAACTATCCCTGCACTCACATTTTTTTAGTTTCGATTGCCGAATTAAAATAAACACGTATGGACGTACATAAAATTCCTTTTAAATCAGTGGATTTTCGATATAGAATCGTGGGTACCGGTTTTAGTTAGTTGCGTGTTTTACATAGAAAATTAAGGACGAGAGAGAACATGCTCTTCACAAACCAATGATGTGCACTTTTAAAATTGAGATCGACTTTTTTTTGGTCTGCCATTGCTTGCAGTGCCTTCTTCCCCGAGATGCTCATTAGTGGACCCTTCCCCGTAGGAAGTGACTACGAAGAATTAAGAAAGCAAAGCACCCAAGAGCTCCTTGTGCTCCAACAATGGAGTGATCTGCTGGTGTTTGACTTCCTCATTGCCCACTTCGATAGGTAAACATTCTTTGGACTGGTTGTGTACTATTTCAGTCTTCTTCGTCTTTGACCCCCACTGACTTTTGTTGTTTAGCCCACTGTTCTTAAACGGACCACCCCAACTCGCCCAGTCTCCAACCTCAGCGTCTTTATCCCTCCTATTTGACCATGCTGCCACTCAGTCATAAATACAACCCTGACCCTCCAACAATAGCTAGCTCTTCAACCCCTGGGCATCCCCGTACTCTGCCTCCTTTTTATCTTTGACTGCCAAGTCAAACATTTATCCCTTCCTCTGTTCACTTATTACACCCGTAGTTAATATTCACTCGAGGGCCAGAGTTTATTTATACTTCATCGACCCCAGTCCCATTTTCACAATTGCTCTTGCATAAAATGTGCAGTGGTCACCATTGTTGCTGGTAAGATAAATGAACACCAATTTTCAACCAAACGGGCCGTTTTTAAATTAAGTTTTATCATGGATGAAGGAGTTATATTGGTTTTTTTTTATCACATGTACACTGTTGTTGTCGTAAAGACAGTCGGAAAAATCTGTTCCTTTAGAAATCAGACAGAATCATTTTTCAGAAGACACCAGAGCATACTGGTCGAAACGTCAAGTACAAACCGGCTCTTCCTAGAGCCACAGCTACTTCAAAGAGATTTAGCACATGGTGTTGCCCCCAAAAATATTTCCACTTTTTTAATTTTAAATTTCTATCATGCAGTTTGCATTTTCATAGTTTTAGAGGAAAATAATTGTATTTCGAAAACTCACTAACATTATTTCTTTTAAAGTTTTTGAAATTTTGAATAATTTGACCATATTTATTTCTATACATGTACATGTGTTTCTATTTCCTCAATTTGTGTTTTGTCGTTTAGGCTCACCATAAATTTGGCTGGTGTCCGGCACTACAACGACATCTCCATCATGAGAACCCAGATCCACAACTTAGTCCAGCATCCACATACCAACCAGCTGTGGATTGTGGACAACGAGAGTGGACTCCTCGACGGCTACTCATTCCTCCAAGTGGAAAACAACGACAGCTTACTGCACGGCGACCTCCAAAAAGAGTTACTGCATAAAATTTGCATATTCCGTCGGTCGACTGTCGATAGGGTGAGGGCGCTGTCGAAGGACCCAAATCCTGCCAGGCTTCTCACGGAGAGGGTCCTCCAGGCGGATCCACTCAGTAAAGGGGTGTTCCCGGCGTTGGATAAGACGCAGAAGCATGGATGGATGTTTAAAGAACGACTTGAGGCTGTTCACTCGTGGATGCAAAACTGCCAGAAGCAAAATATTGCCAAGAATGCTGGAAAGTCGTAATAGACCGTTCTGGCCTTGGCAATAAGGCCTGCCCCACAACTTAGTCTGTGTGTGTCTATGCTACATGTGTGACTGAGTTTGACCAAGGTCACATGACCAAAAGGCGTGATCCAAATGGTCAAAGCACACAGTTTTATTGACAGGCCAGAATGGTCTATTCACCCGCTGACCAATCCCCTTTTAGTCTCCCTTCACGCCATGGGTTTTAGAGTCATTGGCTGACGTAGAGGCCCTTTTCGAAACAGCAGCTTAGGCTCCGGGCTTAGACTCCGCCTGCCTGGTTGAAGTTCAAGTTTTCAGAGTAACGGCCGAAGCCTAATCTGGAGCCCAAGTCGTAGCCGTTGTTTCGTAGAGATCCTATGTTATAGGGAGTTTTTACTAATTAAACCATACTCAGGTTCGCCTCATTTTTGGTGGAATAGAAAACTACACAGAATTTTGTAGAGAGGGAATTATGCTGTTTGTGGGTTTAATACACAGACTGCGTTCACTAAAACGTCACCGCAGTGTGTTGTGGTGTTCTTTTATACCACTAAGAAGTAAACCGCAATTCTACATCAAGTTTTGTTTCGCAGAAAACACTGTACAAGTTACGGGTTTTTAGATTTACAGTTTATGGTGTTTATTGGTTGTGATTGGACCTCTATTGTGTTGAAACCTCTATCTAAATTAACATTTTATTTTTAGGGGGAAAATAGTTAAAAAAGTGAAATACTTCTGGGCTGTTTCCCCCAGGCCCAAAGAGTCAACTTTTGTCTGACGTGTGTAAATCAGTAGAAACTAAGTGTTCGGATTTACAATTTCGAATATAAATTAATTTTGGGTTGAGAGATATACATGTATTAACATTCTCTGGGTTCGGCTTGCAGTCAAACTCGTCATAATTAGTCTGGCTCCCAGACCCAATAACCTCTGACTATTCTCTGTCGATTTTTGGTTCCGGTGTCGTAGGGTATTCTGTCCTCCGGGTAATGTGTCCACCATGCGGTAAATTAACGTGGGCTGGTAAGTTTATTCAAAAGAGGGCGCTATCAGAAGGAGTTAGTACACAATTCGCCGTATCGGACAGAATCTCCTGCCGGACAGAATCTCCTTCCACACCGGTGTCACCCAATGTCACAAAACATCATTTTTTCATCCTTTTCCAAAAACATCCGAAATGTTCCGAACTCGTTGTCGTCAACACTTTTGGAAAGTTTTGTTGATGGTCGGACATTTTGTTTTGCCATATTTTCTGTTTGAGTTCACGCTTAAGTCGAAGCACTGTATACTGGTTGAAATTGTTTCAACTTACATGACTAAAGAAAACTTTTCCCAACATCTAAAAATAGTGTCTGGCGCGCGGTTTTTTCCCCTTTGTCAACGCCAAATTAATTTATTTAATATAACTAATCAAATACCCGTACTTGCCCTGATTTGTTGCGTTATACTTAATATTTAACCGTGAGCGATACATGAGTGAAGATTCTTTTTAACAAGAGACGTCTTGGGGTCTTTGGTCAGAGAACCAGACTATCGTCATAATGTACAATGTACTCGACTACAATTTGGATGTTGTTTGTACTGGGTTATTTATTTACTCGTCCACACGCACATTACTATAGCAGCTCTTGTGTTCTACATGTTTCGAACGATTTTATATTATACAGAATTTCACACCACGGCCGACTTTGTCGGGTTCCCTGACTACTCATTGAAAGTGATAGTCCCATATGCCATTTTGTTTGAAAGGAATCCGACTACATGTATTAATTTTTTTTTTATATTACACAGAATTTCACACCACGGCCGACTTTGTCGGGTTCCCTGACTACTCATTGAAAGTGATAGTCCCATATGCCATTTTGTTTGAAAGGAATCCGACCACATGTATTAATTTTTTCCGTTCGACCCTCGTGAGGTTGAATGGGAGAAAATCAAGATGGCCGCATCTTCATAAATGTATTGTAGGCCTGTACTCAACACTCGAATTCGACTGTAAAAAACATACAAGTCTCGCGTGTTTTGGAGCTGCTTCGGTCCTGCACTTACATTGCTTTAACGTGTGATGGCAACAAAACAGCGGTTTACCATCACAGGGTTCAATGTTCGAACATGCAAGAGTCCTTATCTGTACTAGTACTTTAAAATAAGCTATTCACTACAACTCGGGAGTTAAATTGAAGATAATTTATTTAAAATAGATTTAATTTAGTATATATCTCTTTCTTTACATGCGTCAGTGTTTTTCAGATGCCTTTTCATATTAATAAAGACGATTGGTAACACTTATACATGTCTCTTGTATGTGACGTTATTGAAATTTATTCTAATTATACCAAATAGGGGGCAGACTACCCTTTCTTCCATGCAGCCACGGTTTCGATTGTAGCTCAAATAAGATTACACTCTGAGTTTCTATAAATTGCTCTTTACCATGTTACCACAGTCTTTACCGTGTCCTCTGACTTCAGTTGGACACCGATTCGTCGTACACCAGACTTTTATGCTCTGCCAGCCTCGTTTTGGTTATATTGCTCTGCTTGGAAGGAAAACAAGATGGCTGCACTATGTTTAACAAAATTACTGTTGAACTTGACACAACTATTTTTACAAGAAAAAATACATGTACACTTATGATGAACGTTAACTATCATTCAAATTGTTGAAAACATCTGTATAAGCATAGTCTGGTTCCCGGTCCCTACATCGTTCTCTTCTGACTGTGTTATAGGGACCGGTAGCGGATAATGAAAATTTAGCATATACCTGGCGGATTTCTGCCAGGTATATGCTAATTAGAATTAGCATAATAGGTCTGCGTAATCCCATAATGCAACGCAGCCTTTACATAAAACATGATGGGCACAGAGTCTCAGAACCTCCCATCGTGCAGACTAATGTTAGTTAAAATGTTCTTCAAAAGTTACAATAAATTTTGAGGTTGAAGGTTGTTTCACTATATGTCCGGATGAAGGGTACGATACACATGTGTGCTAGTGTCAAACAACAACATGCACACTTCACAAACGACATCACTAAAACTACAAAATTATTACTGGGCCCGCGCAATCGAGGGCCAATCAAAAGCGCCATATCGGTAGTAACGACAGGTCCCTATAATATTCAGTCAGAACGTAAACGATGTAGGGACCGGGAACCAGTCTACTGTAAGCAGAGCCGTATTTGCCCCTGTAAGTCTGCTGCCACCAAGCGTTCTCAAAAGTCTCCCATTGCAAACTCGCACAAAACATTACTCAACCAATGCGATCTTTTAGTGACGGTAAAGTGGCCCTAAAAAAACAATACAAAAAAAAAACAAAAAAAAAAACAATCACAGTTTGGATTTAAAAATAAACTAACGAGCTCTTTAAAGTCATGTTACAGCTGAGCACACTTGCTAATTTTACCGCAGTGTACTCTGTAAAGGTTGGCATTATTTTTCATTTTTGTAACGTCGTCTAGAATGACCGATCATTAGTTCACCAAGTTCATACTGTAAAAGTTTCCCTTCCCCTACGGCGCCCTCGAAGTGTAGCGCCATCACCGGTAGGTAGTCCTTTTCGGTCAAGAAGGCTGTTTCCTCCGTCATTTCGTTGGGGACGACACCGCAGTTGCATCTGGACGTATCCCCTCCTTTACATCCTACATGACAAAATAATTCAAATAATATGAAGGTGATGTAGCGGTAGATTTTCAAACATGCATGGCCATCAGGTACAGTACAAATTGCGAGCTTAGGTACGAGTTTATCTTTACCACCAAGAGGTTGGAATTTTTAAGCAATTAAAGATTGAACTGCAGTGAACCATTTGATTGGCCTATCAGAATGACCTCTTTAACTAAATACTGATGTGGATATTGTTCAGAGTTGCTTCTATATAAATCATAAACAAAATAATGCCTCATGCAGTTTATTTATACACTAATTATGAGGAAACTTACTTTTAAATTTATAACAATAGCACCCTTCTTCCGAGAGTGGCATGCCCCAGTTGGGCATTTGATTTCCCTGACGAGACACCCACCAACCAACCTGCACTTCTCCCTCCCATAGCTTTGCATTGGTGCAATGTGCATCTATCGTCTGGGTGCATCTGTCAGAGGCTGCGATCAAGGCATCTATCTGGTGAGACAAATAAACAGATCTCTGGCTGAGTTGTGGGTATCGATTCCAAATCAGGTGATTGGATCGCTCAAAGTGCCAACTATTATTAGATTATGAACAGAGTGAAAAAAAAAAAAAAAAAAAAAAAAAACGAAAAGAAAAGAAAAGAATAATCATTGTCGGGTTATAACCAACCCTAGGCACCCGGGGGTGGGGGGGGGGGGGGGGGGGGGGGGGGCGCAATGTGCACCACTATCATATTTTTATCCGTAACTTTTTTAAACACCATATTAATGAACACTGCCAACATTTCTGACCTTTCCCAATAATTATCTGGGGTCATATTATTACCCCCAAAAACTTGTTATCAGGGGTCAGCTGTACCATGGCAATCGTTTGTTTTGAATGTTTTTAGTGATTTTGGGGTATTTTTCGACAAAAAGTGATAGTGATGTGTCACGTGATAAAGTCAAATACATTTGTTTTCAGCCGGTATTTAGGGGCTCAAACTACATAAAGCTTTGTTAAAAATGAAACATTGTTAAAGTGTTAATTCCCAATTTTATTCACCAATTCGATTCTCAACCGTGAATAAATTATTTTCTATTGCGCCATCCCGCGCCCCACCCCCAACCTGCAATAAAGAACATGTTAATGCAATAATCATGGGTAACATCGTTCTTCGGCGACGAGCTACGGGTGGGACAGGACAAGCATTATTATGTCCATAGAAAGCAGAAGGTCACTACTAAGCAGTATGAGGCTATTGGAGATACCTAAGTTTGATTAATCAAAACCTTTCTTCTGCCTCTTATGTGCCACCTAGTTCCGTTGATCTTTTTTATTTATTTTTTATTTTTTTTTATTTTTTATAATTCAGTAATTTTGATACGTCCGTCGTAGTTGCGCTGAAAACGATCAATGACGGACACACCCTTGACTTGTGCACTCAGCCTTTTACTCTTGCGTAATATGCAAATACGTCACGCTTCTTGGCTCGAGATAGAAAATGTAATTATTTAGTTGTGGTGGTCCTGAAAAGAACCGGTGCCACAACTCGAAATGGCTAAATCAGTATGGTCGTCTTTTAGAGAAAGCTGGACTCCCGGTGTTGCAAGCTATGCATATCATGTAACTCTGGGCTCGATTTCACAAAGAGCTAAAGATTGATCTTAACTGCAAATCAATCTTAATTGCTAAGCAAAGTGTGATGTCACAATACAAATTACTACATGGTAATACTGACAGCTCATCTGAAGATTAATCTTAGTGCTTTGTGAAATCGAGCCCTGGAATGCTCTTTGTGCGCGGAGGCGGCAAAGCTGGAACAGTGGTGAGTCTTTTTAAGTGGTGAGGCTTACGTCGAGATAAGACATCTGTGTTTTTTCAGAGTTGCACCAAATAAATAAAAAGGTGTTACCTAAGATTGTATCTGCATCATGCAATGTTTCAAATCCAGCCTACATACCTGTGATATTGAGGCGTTGTAGACGATGTTCACGATGTAGGGGTCTGCATCAACCGTGGCCAAGCCTTTCTGATGATGCGAAACTGATGTCCTTACCGAACCAATTGCTAATGATCGTTGAAAAAAAACAACAGAGTTACGCCGTGTCCGAATGAATGGCTTCGGCGGTGGCTACGGCTGGAACGCCGAGGAGTCCTATTCTTCAACGTTGTCGTTGCAGCCAGCGTCCATAGCCGTAGCCGAAGTCGCTTGATTCGGCCACAGCCTTACTCATTTATACCTATGTAGGGATAGCGCCCTCTGTGTTGTGCAATTTTGTAATTCAAAGTATTTTCTTTAAACACAAACGTTTGTGTTTGCGACCTTTGGACCGTCGTCTTTTCCGTTTACGTTTCAGCAGGGAAAGATCACATATTTCCTCTTAGACTGGTTCCCGGTCCCTACATCGTTTACGTTCTGACTAAATATACGAAGAGAACGATGTAGGGACCGGGAACCAGTCTAATTTCCTCTTGGGCAAGTCTCTCTATTTTGTAGGAACCATGGCTTTTGTCATGCTCTAATGTTTATTATCTGGAATGGATAGCGTTATAGAGCCTCCAGTGAGTATCTTTTGGGTTTATGCAAAGTCATTGTATCGGGGAAAGATTGGATTGTAGAAGGAAAGAGTCATCGTTCTTGTATTGTATGTAATGCTATGTGTTGACCTGTGACCTTCACGTTAGTATAGTATTTTGCTGTGCAGTGCCATGAAGTATTATTATAATATTGTGTTCTACTTTCTTGTGAAGGAACAAACAGTTCCCCTCCCCCTCATACGATGGGGGAGCACACTTCACCTATTGTCAAATTTCCACCGAGGTCACAACCCATGTACTGACGTCATCACCACAATAATCAAGTCTTGTTGCGCCATTTTGGGAGTCAGATTCTCATTGTGTTGTTGTGCAAGCGACGTGAGCGCGTTCACACGCTTACCATATCTTTACGAGCAAATATCTGACTGGCAGACGGTGGACAGACAGTGACGTTAGTGCAAGGGTCTAATGCGGTAAATAACAACGATAATGCGCTTCAGAATATAAATTAACAACAACTTACATCTCATGAAAGAGCAATAAACCTGGAATGCTTCATCACCTCCATCGCCATCCGGATCGATCATGTAATAGCCGTCGGTTGAAATGCCATTCTTCTTGATCGCGTTGCAAGATGCGAGAAATGTAACTGCAATATTCACAGTAAAGAGCCGTTAGTACTTTTTTTGCAAAACATTGAGTGAATGTCCCAAACCGAGGCTGGGAGGCTAAATAGCCTGGCCCCTGTTTTTGTCAATGAGACTCTATGTATTTGGCTTGGGGTCAGTTTGGCTAGGGGCGTGACGCATGCGCACAGGAAAGACATGCTTTCAGCGCCCTACGAATATATGAAATCGAAATTGGCTGAAAGTTATTTTGCCCGCTTAGATTGTTATTTTCCTTAAGTTATTAGCAAAAAAAAAAAGAACAAAAACATTGTGATAATACATAGTTGTTTCCCATTAGTCTAAGAAGTTATAAAATTCCATATCAGACGATGAACAAAAACACACGTCATCTATTAATAGTACTTGTAGTTAGTTAAAAGAGGGGAAAGGTCACCAGCACGATTCACCCTCAGCCAAGATCCTTAGCATCCGGCTGTTTGCAGTTTAAAACAAACACAATATACTAATCTCAATAAGAAATCAAAAGAGGGGAGCGGTTACCAGCGCGATTCGCCCTTAGCCAAGATCCTCGGCATCTGGCTTTTTACAGTTAAAAACAAACGAAGGACCTAAAAAGTATGAGGTGATTTATAAGTTACACAAACAACTTGCAAAAAAGGAAGCTATTGTTTTTCGGGACCTGGCATTTTCTCACACAACCAGAAGACATGCACAAGCAGCTTGCAGTTTAAAATTTAGTATTTTGTGTAACCCTGGAGGCCTTTCACTTTCGCATAATACTAATGCAGTGTATAACACAGAGGAAGTGTCCTTTTATAGGGCTAGCATTTTGTGTTTTGTGCGTGGCATACGCGAAATTAACTTTTGCTTGTTTCTTCAACATCCTGTCAAAATTCGTTCGAAGTTTTATAAAACTTCGTTGGTCTTCGGCGAAAAATCGGTCTGTGCAACCTCAAACAGTTTTATTCTTTATTGTAAAGGATAGCATTTATTTAACCGATATCATTAATTGAATTTGTTTTAAATTGTCACTTTTTTATAGAAATGCTTTCTTACCATTTCCAAAATCACGCACGTTTGAGGAACTTATGTTAGACACAGAAGATTGTGGTTCTCCGGCAGCCAATTGTGCAGTAGTACTATTCGGTTCTTCTGAAGTTGGTTCCGCGGTTGTTCTTTCAGTCAAAACCTGAAGACTTTGGTTCTCCATCTCATAATATTTATATCTTGGATCTTCGAGAACGTCTCCCGGCTTGGTTCCCTTCGTTTCTCGGTTCAACTGACAGTATCTCCCGGTCCTGTCGTAGTTAAAGGACCTACAAGATGCGGTTCTACAACACAGAGCCGAGCATCTCAGGGCCGAGCCAACATCTTTCAGCTCTTGCATGACACTGTTGCCGAGTCTGATGTTACTTTGCGGAGAGAACTGCTGGCTAGTTTGAGAAACTTCACCAGCTATTACTTGGTTTCCCATAAGATAAACTATGTGAATTACTAAACCACACTTCAGTATGCCAGCCATCTTCTCTGGCATGTTGATAACCCGATGGTCATTTTCTGTTACTATCACCACATAATGACTGTTTTTATAGTAAGTGCGATACCTAAGTTGAGTAGTCTCCTCTCGATACGCTGACAGAAAAAATAGCACTAACCAAATTTACGTCAAAGAGGGTCACCTACTACGCGTACGACGTCTTTAATAAACCGGGTATTGGACTTTCCAAGGATGTCGCCGCATTGGTTTAAACAATTAATAGTTTCGCAAATGTGACCTACAATGTAAGAGAAGAAAGGGATGGTCCCTCTTGACGGTCTTTCCTTTTAGCTGCTGGCTGCAGCATGAAGTATAGGTACTATACACAATGGTCTGGCAAATCAGTAGCAGAGGTTTTCATTCTAGTAATTGGAAACAAGGTTGTTCTTTTTTGCGTGTATAAATAAAGGTCACACTTAAAGATAAATAGGAACAAGGTTGTTTTTTTTGCGTGTATAAAAAAGGTCACACTTAAAGACAAACAGGTAATTGCTTTCCATCCACCTTCCATTATCGCTTTTTACACTGGGACCAATATCATAGATGTGCTTAAATGTAGTAAGCCCAAACAATTTTGTTTATCAGAATTTTAAAGCACGGGCCACGGGCTTGCTTGTTGCTCAGAATCCTGACGTCACTTCTGACTAAGGTAGGGCGTTTGAATTCAGAACCCATAAGCTTCTCACTTGTATCTTTTTTAACCCTTATTCGTTGACGTCATCCCGCCGCCGTCTTAGAAGTATGTGTAAACCGATGCTGCAGCAATGGAAACGCTTGTATACGCGCGGCGCACAGGATTGGCCAATGAACAACCTCCTTTTGACCTCTAGGCGAGGGCGCCCTACTCAAATGACGTGCACAAACGGACGCTGGAAATCATTCAGCAGACGACGCATCAGCTTTTGAGTTTCTACATGTCTGGACCCAACATGGCTGAGAAATGAACATTTCCCGGGGTCACGCAACCTCTCTCTCTATATATGTATAATGCAAGTCGCCCATCACAACAGGACCCAAAAGGCCACCCGAGGTGTGAGCTACAGATGGAAACCTGCCTCAATTCGCAGAAACAAGACATGGCGAGATATAAACGCAAGTCTCTTTACAGCACCGGTAAAAACAGGGAGGGGTCAATGAATCCGTTGCGAGACAAACATAACTGCCTCTGCCCCTATTTGAAGCAGTTATAGTGAAACGTAAGTGTCATGATCGGGATTCGAACCCACACCCTGTTGACTCAGCTACTGCAAAACAAAACTAAACCGCTCGGCCACGACACGCTCATGGTCTGTTGTTTGATGAGCTGATATTTCTAGAGGGGCAGTGAGTCCGCCATCCACTGACTTGTTCAAGGAAAATGTACGACGATACAGCACCTTCAAGCCCAGTTATTTATCGATTATTAATTTATTCCAATACCAGGTCTAACTTTGAACAATGAACAGTACTACTAATCGATTCTTTCAATCTAATTACGGCCTTTGTTTATTGCATAAAGGATAATATGATTAGCCAGTCGTACCAAACTTATTATTATTGGATTTTTATTAGCACTCTCGTTGTTATTGTAATTCCTGGTTGTTTGGGATCGAAAGCCGTAGGTCCCGTGTTTTGTGTAATGCACGTATAAAAGAACCCAGTTACACTTATCGCAAAAGAGAAGGGGTTCGCCCCGGTGTTCCTGGTTTGATCGGCTGCAGATTGCGCCACAGCACCTTGTGAACCATTACATGGTGATCTGTAAAGGAACAGGTCTCATACTTCAAATCATAACTCTGCATACCTTGCAGGAAAAAAAGTGAAGTGCTGAGAAACGTAGTATTAAGCGCGGTACAATGTTTGTTGTTGTTGTTGTTATTATTATAAGAAAACAATCTTGTGCTTTGGCGAAACGACGAACCCGTGGGATGGCGAATTAAAAAAGAAAAACAGAAAGAAAAAAAGAAAAAGAAAAAGTTCTCTGCTGGTGTAACTGAGCTCGAACACGGGGTGGCTTTACCTCCAACAAACGTCCATAAATAGACCGTAATACAAAACAACAGGGATACAAGCTGATTCCCGCCACTAAAATATGGGAAAGAAATACCCCCTCACAATACTGAATACTGTAAGTTTAATTCATAAAATAACACTTCCGGAATTAAATGCAGCTCTTCACACTGCGCTCGGTTAAGACGAACTCTCTCAAAACGCTACACCAACGAGTCGCCAACAGCCACAAGAAGTTTTGTAGCCGCCACTATAGACCGATCCACTAAGCCCCCAACCCCTTACGTGTTGAGTACGTGTTGGCTACGCCACCAAAAGTCCGACAAAAGTCCGATATGATAAAATCCTATTGGAAAATGCAATTATGTGTGTGCGTACTTATAGCGCGCGTTCACCTCTTGCAGAATGACATAGAAGTGACGCAAATTGTGCTGGTCACGTGTACAGGGATGATGTAGCCAATGACGATTGGTCAATATGTTTAGGGGCGGAGCTCAATGGAACGGTCTACTCCAAAGTCTTGAATATTAAGTCCTGTCCGCAATATGTCTCAGTCTGTTTAATACAGCTTAAATATTTCTTGAAAAAGATCGAAATTATGAACTTTGATACTCCAGCAAGGTCTTTACAAATTAAATGTTTTAGAGACGTCTTAGAATTACAGCAACCTTCTTTAAACAACTTTCAAGAATGTCCAGAGTCACTCATAAACAGATTAGCACCGCCCACACAGCGATTGATTGACACTTTGTGATTTCTATTGTGTTGCTCCGTATAGGCATTACATTACAGTCATCGTAACAACAGTTGTTTGATTGGTGTTCCAGCAAAGTTGTTGGTTCTTTGGTTGTTGGGTCCCCTGAGGTTAGTCTCTTTAATGTTGGTTCCCATGTTGTAGTTTTGTTGTTGTCGGATTCTTTGAACTTTCTTCCAAAGTCGGTTATGCATTAGGATGGACTCTCCAAGGTTAAGCCCTGGTTGATGGTTCCAAGTTATGGCTGCGTTGTTTCATCTTCTCAATCTCCTTCTTCCTCAGAACTCGGTCCTATCTCTGCTAAATTCTTGATGGTTGACGGCACTGTTGCTGATGGTTCTTGTGTAGTCCGACCGTTGATGGCGACTGATTCTGTTGATTCAACCAACATACTTTGGTCCTCCATCTCATAGTAGTTACATTTGTTATCTTGTACAACATTATCAGGTTTGTTGCTCCTCGTTTCTCGGTTCAACTGACAATACTTCTCAGTTCTATGGTAGTTGAACGACAGGCACAATGCGGTTCTTCTGCAAAGAACCGAACACTTTACAGCAGAACTTACCGCCTGAATTTCACTCAAAACGCTGCCAGTAAATTTCACATTGGTTTCTTTTGAGAACTGTGAACTTGCATGAACTATATCTCCACTTGTAGGAAGCTTGCTTATGCAAATGCACAGAATAGTAAGCAGAAAGCGAAAGGTCACTACTCCGGCCATTTTATCTCACACAAATCTGCAGTCGGTCTGTTAGGTGAGTAATTATAACACTTTTCCACGTTGGAACCGTAGTTGAAAGCGGTGTGCTGTTTACGCAGCGAATAACATTATACTTCGATGCTGACGTTTTAGGATGTACTTTTATCTCTGCAGACATCCAATACATCATGCGTAACTCTAACCGAAGCCATCTAGCCATATAAGAAATCGGTGTTTTTTTTTCGCGAGAATAATCTCTTCAATACTGCCCAACCTCGTTGCGAATTAATTTCCCCCTAAACGTTTTGCACAAAGGCAACTTAATTACACACAAGGACTTCATATAAATACCACGGTCAGTAAGTTTCCCAATTATGATAACGCCTCTGCATTGGTTGAGGATTCGATGCATGATCAAATACCTAGCACAGGAGCTTGTGTTTTAATATCAGTGCCCGATTCGATAATCAGTTTCAAGAACGAGTCGAGAATAAATTGCATAGTGTTATATTTTTATGCACCATGTGTTACAATATATTTACGTTTTTAACCTTCTCCTTCATCAATTTAAAATATTTTAGGTTCTTTTTACTACGTTTTGTGATTATGATTCATGGCTTTTTCTTTATTAGCTTACGCATTCGGACAGAGATTATTGGTGGGCTAACGCCATAGAGTTGTGCACTAGGCAGACGCACCACCATCAGTGTTATAGTGCGCAATGTGCAATGCGAGATGTACAATTTACATATTTCATGGGAAATGTCTCTTGCTCTGTTTTTATTGACCCCTTGTACTGACGTCACAAGGCTACTGTCACAACCTCGTTCCCAGGGGGTATTGATCTCACCGCGCCATTTATTTTAGTATCTTTTTTAGCTGTACTCTGTTTCCCAAAATACATTGCGGTATATATTTAAGCAGTCTGATTCCCTGACCAATGATTCCCTAGGTCAGGCATCATCCAAAGCTAAACATAGATTATGACGCAACATATAAATATTGATTACAATATTGTCACCAACGGTGGACGTTGTCATGGATAAAAAACGGAGCGCTGGTGACGGTCTTTGTTTAGTTTCAAAAAGCCTGAGAGAATAGTCAGAGATTTTGGGGTCTGTTTTTTTGTAAGGGATACCAAACAGGAAACCAGATCAATTGGCCTTACTTTTGACTGCAGGAGGGCGCCCTTAGGGGTAGATTGGGGGTCAAACCATGGAAATAGTGTAGTAAACCAGATGCAACTAAACTTCTAATAATGTAGTAAAAGTTCAACTTCTGAGTTTTTTTTATTGGCATTTTTTAGAATGTAATCAGTGTTAGGTATTTTCTTGGAAAATTTTGCAATTTTTAATTTTTTTGAAATATTTTTGTACTTTCAAAATGGAATTAGTAACGCGCCCTTTTGCTGTCAAAAGTATGGCCAATTGACAACTAAAAGCATTGTCTGGTGGAACTTGAAAAAAAATCAAAAACCTCTTTTGTTTGCCACCAATGTCGTTAAAGGTCAGGGAGGTGTTGAAATTCCTTGTGAATGCAGCGAGGTTATGTGGTAAATATTAATGAGGACAAGAGATGAGGGTCAAACTTCTGGTCAAACTATCGGTTGCCATTTAGGGCATCCGTTGGGGTAGGAATTATTTTTTCCCAAGAAAACTCACCAAGTTTCAACATATATTGCATGTATTTAGCTGTTTTTTGCAAGTTCTAAATCCTGAGAATGATTCTTAACTTAATGGCGTTTTTTTCTTGACGTTCATGTTTTTTCAATTTTAATATTGAATACAATGCCGTTACATGCACTTCAGACTGTCAATCCGGAACATCAGCTCTCCAGAGGGCGCTGTATTCATAAAGTGAAGCACCGAGACTGGCAGGAGATCCTTGTCTTTGAGAAGGCCCTCATCCGTTGACCATTCATCAGCTACACCACCACAGTTACAGAGTGATGCAGAACCCCCAGAACATTCTGGAACCAAACAAGAAACTTGGTGAAAAACCTCTGTTGTTGTTAATTTTCAGTCAACTTACTTTTGAAAGTTAAGTTCATAACGAGTGCCATTAGAGCGAAGTGTAGTGGACATACTCAGAGTTAAACTGTATAACAAACAACTTGATACTTGATACTTGATCTTTTACGAGTCAAAAGAACTGATTGTTGGTTATCGGCTATTAACGGGACTTGAGAATAGAGGTGATGTATACTTAATACTTGACCTTGTAGTCCAGAGAACTGACTATTGGCTAAAGGAACTTAAGAGTAGAGATGATTTATACTTGATACTTGACCTTGTAGTCCAGACAACTGATTATTGACTAAGGGACTTGAGAATAGAGGTGATGTATACTTGATACTTGACATTGTAGTCCAGAGAACTAAAAGGGACTTGAGAATAGAGGTGATGTATACTTAATACTTGACCTTGTTCGTCAAGAGAACTGATTATTGGGTAAAGGGACTTAAGAATAGAGATGGTGGATACTAGATACTTGACCTTGTTCGTCCAGAGAACTGATTATTGACTAAAAGGGTCTTGAAAATAGAGGTGATGTACATTTTTTACTTGTGTAGTCAAGAGAACTAAAAGGAACTTGAGAAAAGAGGTGATGTATACTTGATACTTGACTTTGTTGTCCAGAGAACTAAAAGGGGGACTTGAGAATAGAGAGACTTCGGATTGGACATGTTCCAGAAGACTTGTGACTTAACCCGGATGAGTTGAGATATGATTTCAGGGCTTGAAACTGGAATTGAGACAAGGGCCTTAAGACATGAGGTTGAGCTGGACTTTACCGGAGACATAACAAGAAAGGACTTGGAACATGACCTGGAGGACTTAAGACCAGGTTTGAGATAATAGTCTAAATAATTTAAGACTCAGTTTGAGACTTGAACACAAATTGAAACGTGACCAAAAGACAGCGGCCCAGGGAAATTGAGACAGGACTTTGAATTTGTCTTAAGACTTGACCCAAAAGAACTTTTACCTTGAGTTGGCATTTGGTTCGAGGGACTTTGAGACTGGAATTAAGTCACAGGAGAATGGAGTTGAGACATGAACTGGGGAAGTTGAGTCTTGAGTTGGGACTTTGCCCAAGGGACTCGAGGCAAGACACTGGCTCAATTGAAACTCGACTTAAAACTGAACCACATGAGATTTGACTCTAGGAACTCTAGAAAAAAAGGACATGATATTTGGAGGTACTGTAGGGGTAAAGCCAGTTTGTGGAACCTATTCTTTCATGGAAACAATGTACCTTGAGTTAGCTGACACCCACACCCATCGGTAGCCGAAGGAGTTCCTCCCCAGTTTCTCATTTGGATCCCCTCTCGAGACACCCACCAAGACAACTGTGTATTCCCGTCCCACAACTTGACATTCCTGCACCTTGCCAGGAGGAACTGGTAGCACCGTGTGGATTGGCCAATCAGGGCCATTATCTGAGCAAAAAACATGAAACGGTTGTGATGGGACACTTTTGAGACGCTAGGTGGCAGCAGACTTGTCATCGGGATCGGGTAGGGCCGTGTCCGAATTGGCGGCTACGGCTACGGCTACGACTGGCTCGATGCGATGAAGTCTAGGAAGTCCTTAGCAACACCCCTAGCAACAGTCGTAAACGTAACCGTAGCCGCCATTTTGGATACGGCCTAATACTCAAAGCCTAATACTTCGGCTCTAGGCTGCAGCTCGGGCTCTGTCAGTAATTTTTGAAATTCCCAACTATGATCAATGTTGCTGCAGACGTGGTGGTATTCATTCAAAACAGTAATTTTATCTGTTGTAAGAGTAAATTCTGTTCGGAGTGTCCTGTAAAATGTAGCTAACTACCCAGTTGTACTCCTTGGCAAAGATACTTTAACCCCATTGGCGCCGTTTACTACAATGAGAGACTTTGGAACGATAGGTGGCAGCAGACTTATCAAGAAAATTTCCATTGTTTGCGTAGTTCTGAGCATGCGCACATATCCGAAAACAATGGATTTACCTGGTAAGTCTGCCGCCACCTAGCGTCCTCAAAAGTCTCCAATTAACAAAACCTTGTGACTTTGTGCACAAAATGGCCAGGCTCAGGCCTTTCTTACCACTGTTTACTGTGGCATTAATCTTACCTGTTTATCTGATGCATAGTAATCTATGCTGATCTCATACGGGTCCTCATCAACTGGAACTGTGATCGTTTGGTTTCTTAAGGTATTACCGACGACTGTTACACCAACAGCTGAAACAAAACAAAAACAAAGTGCATTTTTTTCATTCTCCGGCGAAAACTCGATATCTAGTACTTCCAAACTCTGAAATTATTATCAAAACAAGAACTATTTTTAAAATTTTTTTTTATTATTATTATTATTATTATTTTTTTTTAACTCACTTGTCATTTCACAGTAGACTAGAAATGCCGGCTCGTTTTCGGGTCCATCCGGGTCGATCATGAAATAGCCATCGGTTGTATATCCCTTATCTCTGAACGCCGAACAAGTCGATTGCACTGTTAATAGTCACAAATTTATTATTAAAATTTAAATTTGAAAATGAAAAATTAAGAGCTTCAAAAACAACTTGTGGATTTAATGCTTTGAATAGAAAAATGAAGCAATTGGTTTTGGACCGCACGGAAAGACCCGTTTAGTGAGGAGAGACCCATTAGTGTGGAAAGGACCAATTTTAGTGTGGAGAGGCCCGTTTAGTGTGGAGAAGCCCGTTTAGTGTGGAGAGACCCGTTTAGTGAGGAGAGACACATTAGTGTGGAAAGGACCATTTAGTGTGGAGAGGCCCGTTTAGTGTAGAAAGACCCGTTTAATGAGGAGAGACCCGTTTGGTGAGGAGAGACCCATTAGTGTGGAAAGGACCATTTAGTGTGGATTGGCCCGTTTAGTGTGGAAAGACCTGTTTAATGAGGAGAGACCCGTTTAGCGTGGAAAGTCCCATTTAGTGAAGAGAGACCCATGTAGCGTGAAAAGACCCGTTTAGTGTAGAAATACCTATTAAGATCTGAAGAGAAACATTTCGTGTGGAAAGGACCATTTAGTGTGGAAATACCCGTTAAGCTTGGAAAAAACCGTTTCGTGTGGAAAGACCAATAATAGTGTGGAAAGACCACTTTAGTGTGAAAAGATCCATTTGGAGTGGAAACTTTGACCCCACCTTTTTCTGCTGTAGTAAGGCTGTCTTACCAGTTTCAGAGAGAGGTGTTGTTGTCGGAGTCACCTTGCTAGTAATTCCTCCTGTGCTAGAATTTTGCACCTCTGGAGTCAGTTCCTTTGAAGGGAGATTCTTTGTTGACGGTTTGTCACTAGTAATTGGTTCCTTGGTAGAGGTACGTTCTTCAGTGGTGGGCCCATTGGCCAGCAGACTTATAGTGGTTTGCTCCCCAGTAGGCACTTCTTTAGCATACCGCGACTTGGTTCTTGGTTCTTTGTTTAGTGCATCCACCTCATAATAGATATAGTCAGTCACTGCATCCCATCGATTAATAGCTTTGGTTCCTCGGTTCAATTGACAGTATTTTTCAGTTCCACCATAGCTGAATGACCGGCAAGACACGGATGCAACGCAAAGAACCGAACACCTTACAACTGAGCCAACGTCTCTCACCCCTACTAAGACACCTCCTCTAAGTCGGACATTACTTACCTTGGAAAAATTCTGATTAAATCGAGTAACACTGGAACAGATAGCAGTACTACAGTTCCAGAAGAATATCCCTAGTATAACCAAGAATATTGCTCGTACCGTGGCCATATTTCCAGCATGGACTTTAATTTAGGGTCTAATAATTGTTACTGATCAATCAAGTGAAAACGTCCACAAATTCAATAGCAGTCTCAACAAATCCTCTCTGTCTTGTTTGTGTCCACCCTTTCTAAAAGAAGACTGTAGAAACTGCATTCTCCACTTGTGTTGTAGTCAATTATGCAAAGTCTTGAAAATTAATTTTCATTTCAGTCAACGATTATAGCACTTGGGTTTAACAGTTACACCATAATTACATGTTAAAGATGGCATCCCTTTGCATATACCTTTCCTGAGCAATTTCTTATTGCAGTCTTTAAAACATAGGTGGCAGCAGACATTTCCTTTATTTACATAGTTTTGAACGTAACTATCGGAGAAGAGTTGATTTACCGGGTAAATATGCTACCACCTAGTGTCCTCTTTCCATTAAATTTTTAGCACTTACGTTATTTTGAGGTACGTGGTCGCTCATAAATTTCTTTTACCAACAATCTTTGTCACACCCCCGGGTCACAGCTAACACCATTTTATACCCCATTAAAACTTAAATGGACAGAAGTCTTTTAATTTCTGCTTTTGTTTGGTATGGTGGAAAAAAAACCCAATATGGCTGCGTTGAGAAAAACGTTTGAAAGCACAACATATAGTTTTTATTAATAGAGTGTCAGAATTAAGAACTCTCTGCAACATATTCACCAGCGAAATCCAACGTAGAGTGCACCTTTAACAAAGATACAATTTAGCTCAGAATGATCAATATCTATACCACCCTGAATCGTTTTGACAGAAGGACAAAAAACACCACAGACTATTGATTTGTGTAATTACTTAATTATCCCTGAGTTATTTGATAATTTATAGCCTCCCCTCAAGGAGAAATATTGATCAAAAGCGCCCTTAACGTAATGAGTGATCTCCCCGCACTTCAAACTCTGCGGACCTTGGCTATAATAACACCCGGAGTGGAATCTCAACAATCGGTTTGAGTTGAAGTCAATACCCGGGCAAAACTTCATAGTCATAGGCCATTTTCGAAACCACAGTCATAGGCTGTTTTCAAAACCACAGGCTTTGGCTCAGGCTTATGGCTCCGTTCGCGAGTCCCGTATCGAAAGTGTACACAAAATGACCCAAGCCTGTAAGCCGAAGCCGTGGTTTCGAAGAGGGGGATAGAACAACCCCAAGTACTGTACCATACAGAAATGACGTCACATACCTCAGACTCCATTCTATATTGTTTTATTATGTACCTTATATATTTATGTTTATAACACTACACATCAATAATATTTAAACTGGGTCGGCCATTTTGTTTGGTTGAATAGCCGCTAAGATTGAGGGAATATTTAATTCCTTGTGAGTGCTTCCTCTTCGCTAAGTTTCATTTTTTTTAACCAGGTGACATTGTAGGCAACGTCATATTTATTTTTTTTATATATTTTTTTTATTATTTAGTTTTAAAATAAACTAGCCGTAATGACAAACTGTGTTTACATCACATGACAAAATTTACGAATAATAATCTTAATAATTTTACCATTACATGACAGAACTTTACTAAACGTGACGAAAGCTCTGTATTCGATTGGCTACACAAGTTTACCAAAACTATGGAGCAATTTGTAATAGACACTTGATATCAACGAATGTATGAATTATGACAAACTGCACACTATTGTTAATCCACGTGAAAGCATCTTCCATTAAATACGAGATTTGTGCGCCATCTCGGCCCACGAAAGCCAATGAGAGACTTTTGAATTGTTCTATTTTTGACGCTTCTCACTAGTAAGTACGCATGCTCAGAACCTCGCGCGCAATACTGAGCATGTGCGCGCATGCTCAGAACCGTGAAAAAGGACCGTTGTGTCTGCTGCCACCAGCGCCTCAACAGTCTCCCATAAGTTCGAAAAACTGTTTCCACAGATTATCGGTTGCAGGGATGAGACCCTACGTCTTGACATAACGGCATGGGATACCTTTCGTATTTGGAATCGTACCCTTATTAACGATAAACAAAATTTGCTCCCCCCCAAAAAAAACAAGAAGTAAACTAATTGTACTTTTTATTTCTAAAGAGAAAATCTTTACCCAGCCAGTTTATTCATTTTGATACTCAAGGCTTCCCATACAAAATGATGGTCAATTTTTGTTAAGAAAAGAAAGGTCTATTAACATAATGGGAGACTTTCGGACGGTCCTTTTTCACAGTTCTCACCAGTAGTACACATGCTCATAACTACGCGCGCAATACTGAGCATGTGCGCGCATGCCCAGAACTGCCAAAAAGGATTGTTGTGTCTGCCATCGCCAGCGTCTCAAAAGTCTGCCATTGCATACCATAACAGGTTGATATTGATGTTTGGGCAGGTGTCTTCATAATATCATAAAGAAATGTCGGTGGCATGTTTAAGCCTCCGTAGTATTCCGTAACTAATTAACCCTTTCTTGCTAAATTCGGTTCGCTAAAACTCAAACATGTTTTCCTAACACGAGTCCCTGCGTGTGCAAACACGCGTGTGATGCTTGTGAACCTACCTAGCTACCTAGCAAGCAATTCAAAGCATTTTGAGAAAAATCTATCGCAAAAACCCATCGTCCTTTTCACGCTTCCACCAACGATCGAACAACGGGGAAACAAATGAGCATCTCTACAAAAAACAAGTGTTTCTATCAATTTGACATTGTACCGATCTTTCTAAGAAATAACATCCTTGAAAAAAACTCTAGTCAAGAAAAACACATTCCTCGAAAACTAATTGCATAATTATTTCAATTGCTAAATCGAACTGGCACACAAACAGTCGAAAAATTCTTGCTAAAAAGAAAATTAAATAAACAAGAACAACACTACATAGTTTTGGCTGCTGTCTCGAAAACACGGATGGCCACCCAAGATTTCCCAAAGATTGGTTAATATTTTGTTTTAGAAATTAGGATACCAACTGAGGACTCGCAGAGTGAATTTTTTTTTCAAGAAAAACAAAAATGGTGAAGCCCACTATCGATACCGCGTGCTTCTAGCTAGTCTTTGCTCGAGCGTAAAATGGTACGTCATAGTCTTGAATAAAGGTCAAGATGCAGCCCTAGGGAATCTGCGACTTTGACATGCCACATTTTAACTTTGTCAGTTGGTATTTCAACCATCCAGGGGGAACCACTGCATTCTCGAAGTGCAGAGCCACCACCGGTAGTTTTATCTTATCATTAATGATCCCCCGATCCGTTTCTTCTGTATCTGTTGTTCCATCGCAGTTGCACAGAGATGAAGAACCGCCAGAACAAGCTGTGAATGAATTAGAAAAGAATTTCATTCATTGTTTATGAATACACGACATTGTCTTGACCAAAAATCCCAACGACATAATGTTTTTGTTTTTTATTTTTTATTTTTTTTTATATACAAGTCACCAGACACACAAGCGACTTGTAGCCAGTAAGCCACTCGAGGTGTGGGCTGTAAATCAACTGTTTTCCCAGGGGTCATTGCCACCTACTCCTGGGGCTGAAACAGGGTTACCCCTTTACAGTCCGTAAGGATGTAGGATTGGGTATCATCCATCAGAAGCCTGGCTGGTAGAGCAGAAGGCTCTACCTCCCCAACTTTTACGAAGCAATTATCGTTAAGTGCCTTGCTCAAGGACACAAGTGTCACGACCGGGACTCGAACCCACACTCCGATGACTCAGCCACCAGAGCTCGAGTCCCACGCACTAACCACTCGGCCACGACACGCCACTATTTTACATTATCTTTTTAAATAAACATTAAACAGCCGTTTCTAAAAAGACATTTATATCTTTTTTTAAAGTAATTTAATGACGGGCCTCAACTCCGGTGTCTAAACCCCGATGCCATTTCACGCCAAAGCTCTTGAAATACATAGAATACAGGCCCTATTATAGTTACCGGGATCTCGGCTGTGTATCTTGGACTTTTTAGTTGGTATCAATCATTGCATTTGAAGGATAAGGTTTACTAATTAATGAGTATTATATCATGACTTACAAATTTCCAGAATTTGTGCGGTTATGCGTGTACTCGTCCAGTCAAACGATTGAATCTGAAAGCCCCTCGTTTATCCCGATAATAAAGACAGTTGATAAGTCTAAAACCTCTCTAAATGGGAGACTTTGGAACGCTAGGTGGCAGCAGACTTACCAGGTAAATTTCCAGTGTTTGCGTAGTTCTGAGCGTGCGCACATATCAGAGAACAATGTATTTACCTGGTAAAGTCTGCTGCCTGCAAGTGTCCTCAAAAGTCACCCATGGAGTCTCCGTCTTTATACGGTTTGAAATTCCGATGCTGAAGAAAGTCCTAATCAAGCCATGACCTTAGCCTATGCTGTCCACTTTATAAATTAATGGCGCCCTTCTCGGTGAGTTTATTTATTTCAATTGAACTTACAGTTGTCATTGTAGCAATGGCATCCTTTGCTACCGGTTGGCATACCGCCCCAGTTCTTCATATCTTCCCCGTCTGAAGACACCCACCAGCCGAGCTGATTTCCAATGTCCCACAGTTTTGCTTTGTAACACTTGGCTGTAAGCCACTGCATACAGTATTGGGATTGGTTAACCAAAGCTAAAATCTGTAACAGAAAATAATAAATTATTATATATAAACAATATTAAAATTGTTTTGCTTTGCAAAGATTCATTTAATTAAGAAATTGTACAGTATCGGTATTCATTTCGGAAAAATCCGAACAATACATTATATTATTTTTTAATAATTATAGCTTTTTCCAGGTCAGTCTCAAAAAACAATTCAGTTTGATTTACACGCATTCAAATTGATGCTTGTTTTTCCAATTCACTGAAACTAGGGTTTCTTTTAAAGGTGCTAGGTCAATTTTTTTGGCCAATTCAGCCACACAGTTTAAATTTAGATTTCAAATAGCTAGTTTTATAGATTCAAGAACATTTTCAGCTTTCATTCAAGGTACTGCACGGAAACAATCCGTCAATGATAAGTGGCTGTTATTTAAAAACTATAAATGAATTATCACCTGTCAAAATTCGTGCAGGGAATAACATTCTTTAAAAAAAAAAGGAGAAAAAAAGTCTTTCAGCGAAAATCGGGCCAAACATCTTTAAGCCTGAATTTTCATGTTTAATTCACACGTGATTTCGTTTTTCAGCTTTGTTTGAGTTACTCCATTTCATTTATAGACATTCAAGACTAAATTTTCACCATTCTTCAGTTGAATCTCTTCTATCATATTTACAATATTGATGAAATTGAATGGCTGACCAGCCTCTGAGCTTGTTGTTGGCTTTTGCGAAATGGAATGATCTTTCAGACCGTCCTGTGCTAAACGTTGCAGCAACCAAAGCGTCGCATTATTTTATTAAAATAAGTTAGTAATTTAATAAAAAAAAGTTACCAGCCAAAGTACAATGTAAAGCACATGGTTTCTTGGTATTACAAATTAGCAGTTATTTTTCCTGCCTTGGGTGGAGAAAATGACCTTTGTTTCAATCTGTTTTCTGCTCTACGTATATTTTTACTGAAAGATAATGCTGGATATTGTGAACTTTGAACTCTGACCTGTGACAAGGGGGCTTCGTAGTCAATGTCTGTGTGGTGTACAGTTGTATTTACATCAATGAATTGATCTGCTCCCACGTGACCTACAGTTGTCATCCCGCCCTCTGCAAGGAGAAAACATTTGGTTTTTTGTTATGCTTAGCAAAAGTATTCTGCCGTATTCCACAAAGCTGCAGAGCAACACCGTTGACAATTTAATGAAACGATTGGAAGAGACACATTGCCTTCAAATCTTAAAAAAATGTTTTTGTTGTTTGGAATTGCGCCTTATCATTTTGAGAGTATAGTTGTTCATGCAACAAACCACTTACACTGTGTTGTAAGTCGTGAGTATAGTGATTAAACAACATACATTTGCCTCTCGGAAACACAGCCAGCGGAACCACAATCTACGTGTAAACATACAGTTCGCTACTTTTGTGAAGTTAAACATTTGGTTTTACAAAATGGCGGACCGTTTCACAAAATTATACAAAAAAAACCCACACAATTTCAAGAGATATTTGTGAATCAATTATTTTATTTCATAGCAAACACTTTTCATAGCCCAAAAGCGCCCAATCTGAAGGCATAGTGTCCCTTGAAGTCACGGACTTACTGAGCATGCTGAAGCACTCAACTTCAAATGGTGGTTCACCGCCAAGTCCATCTGGATCAATCACGTAACGGCCGTCGGTTACATTTCCAGCCTGGTGGTAAGCAGCACATGATGGCAGCGCTTTAAGAGAACAACAACAAAATCTTATTGATCCTCTGCACTGACGTCACCCGCAGCTACACATTTATCTCTGGATAGGACACGCACTCTACAACTAAAGTTAGTCAAAACAGCCTTAATTAGTAATTTTAGAACATTTTTGACTAATTTTAGTCAAAATGTGGTCTAAAATGACTAATTATTGCTGTTTTGACTTAGTTAGTTTTTAGAGTGCGTCAAGTGCGTTTGTAAACGTTTGAATAAGGGAATACAAGAGTGGTGACCGAGGTCTCAAACGGCCGTTTAAAACCGGCAGGGTCGTGGCCGTGTGATAAAGGACCGAGCCGAAGGCGAGGTCCTTTATCACACGGCGACCCTGCAAGGTTTTAAACGGCCGTTTAATTAATTAAGACCGAGTCACTACTCTTTCATTCCCATTCATAAATGCCCTTTTTGTTAAAAAGCGTAATAATGTAGACAAATCCGTAAAACTTCTCTCTTTTTTTGAATAAGTTACTTTCTAATTCTTGCCACGTCCGTCCTCAGGCTCCATTTCGCGAAGGGTCAACACTCATACGGTTGCGCGTACGCGCGCGCATTATTAGACTTTACATTGAGTACCGCTATGTTAGCACCTGCGTAAGCTAGTGCGCCATCACGCGTATGGCTATAACGAGCGCAGTACGCACATTCACAGCTCCAGCTTTTTATCATTCGTTTAAAACCGGTCTTAAACAGTCATGTGACCACCTTTCAACCAATAGGAATGCCCAAATTTTTCCAAACTGACTGGGGTATTTATGAATTGATGGTCAACGGTGCGGTACGCCCGATCTAGGGGACGGTCGCGCGATAGTCGCGCGCAGTAAAATGACGCGCAGCGCAGTTTATAGTCCACGACGACGCCTCAGCGACCATGGACTGCAATGAAAAAGCTAAGCGTCCAGCGTTTACAGCGTGCGTTTATCATCATCGCGCGACCAACTATAAACAACCAGGGCCGAATTTCATGGCGCTGCTTAACGGTAAGCAAATTTTCGTGCTAACTATAGCAGAAAAATTTGCTTAAGCTTAAGCGTATTTCACAGGTTAGCAAGAAAATTAGGCGGCCAACTTGCGCGTTCACCATGGATTTGCATTACGTCATTCATTTTCCTACAGTAAGCACAGGAAGGTTAGCATGCCTTTTCCTGTGCTTACGGTTAGCAGCGCTATGAAATGGAAATCGCACAGTAAGCACAAAATCGGCCGTTAAGCAGCTCTATGAAATTGGGCCCAGCATTCATCATAAATGAAATCACGCAAGCAAGGGATTTGTTTTGCTCACACAAAGCCTAGAACGAAGTTCCGTTTATGACAACGTTTACGTATCGTCTGATGCTCACTTAGCCCTCGGTCACACAACACATGTGGAAAACTTATGACGTCAAAAGCTCAAACAGTGCTCTCGCCAAGGGAGTCAATTGGCTGAGAGTTGTGCGTGGTGCGTGCGCACACTGCAAGTTAAAATATCGTTTGACCTTTCATTTATTTCGGCCTTTGACAGAGGCTTATGGCTGTTTTCGAAACCGTGGCTTCTGTTATTAGGGTCCGACTTGGGCTCCGTCAGTAGTTCTGAAACCGTAAACTTTCGGTACGGGACTTCGAACAGGCCGACTGTGCTAAGCCATAGCCTTAGCCATAGCTGAAGCCTAAGCTGTGGTTTCGAAAATGGCCTGTGGTGCAGCCATTTTGTTATTCAACCGTTCTAATCGATATAACCAAACCGAAGCTGGTACGACAAAACTAATAATTATTTTCTTGAAACGGGAACCAGTTTTCAGTTAGTCCAAGAAATTGATGGGAACAATCACAAATTATTTCCCTGGATTTTAATGTTATCTAATAAGCAGATAAAGGCTATTGCACTTTATTTCTTACCAGTAATGACGGAAATTGTCGATTCACTCGATGTAGTTAGTGGAAATGTGGGTGATGTTGTTGTCAATTCCACTGTTGTTGGACTCACCGTGGTGGGGCTTTTTGTTGTAAGTTTATTGGTTGTTGAGATGAATGTCGTTGGGTTCCTTGTAGTTGGTTCTTCAGTTGTTGGACTCACAGTAGTTGGGTTCTCTGTAGTCGGTTCTTCAGTTGTTGGACTCACAGTAGTTGGGTTCTCTGTAGTCGGTTCTTCAGTTGTTGGACTCACAGTAGTTGGGTTCTCTGTAGTCGGTTCTTCAGTTGTTGGACTCACAGTAGTTGGGTTCTCTGTAGTCAGTTCTTCAGTTGTTGGACTCACAGTAGTTGGGTTCTCTGTAGTCGGTTCTTCAGTTGTTGGACTCACAGTAGTTGGGTTCTCTGTAGTCGGTTCTTCAGTTGTTGGACTCACAGTAGTTGGGTTCTCTGTAGTTGGTTCTTCAGTTGTTGGACTCACGGTAGTTGGGTTCTCTGTAGTCGGTTCTTCAGTTGTTGGACTCACAGTAGTTGGGTTCTCTGTAGTCGGTTCTTCAGTTGTTGGACTCACCGTGGTGGGGCTTTTTGTTGTAAGTTCATTGGTTGTTGAGATGAATGTCGTTGGGTTCCTTGTAGTTGGTTCTTCAGTTGTTGGACTCACAGTAGTTGGGTTCTGTGTAGTCGGTTCCACAGTTGTCGGACTCACAGTAGTTGGGTTCTCTGTAGTCGGTTCTTCAGTTGTTGGACTCACCGTGGTGGGGCTTTTTGTTGTAAGTTCATTGGTTGTTGAGATGAATGTCGTTGGGTTCCTTGTAGTTGGTTCTTCAGTTGTTGGACTCACAGTAGTTGGGTTCTGTGTAGTCGGTTCCACAGTTGTCGGACTCACAGTAGTTGGGCTCTCTGTAGTTGGTTCCACAGTTGTCGGACTCACAGTAGTTGGGTTCTCTGTAGTCGGTTCGTTTGTGAGAATTACTGTAGTCGGGTTCTTTGTGGTTGGTTCTTCGGTTGTTGGGCCCACCACAGTTGGGCTTTCTGTTGTCGGTTCCCTGGTCGTTGCGCTAAATGTAGTAGGGTTCTCTACTGTCGGTTCTTCGGTCATTAGATCAACTGCTTTTCGGTTCTCTGTAGTTGGTTCTTTGGTAGTCAAAATCACCGAGGTTGGGTTTTCTGTGGTCAGTTCTTCGCTATTTTGACCTTCAGACGATGTCCCTTTGGTTTCAGGAACCATTGCTGTTTGGTTTTTGGCTGTCGATTGTGTAGATGTAAACACCACACTAGTCGGTTCTTCGAACGGTTCTGTGCTCAGTTTATCCTGGTTCTCCACCTCATAATGGTTGTATTCTTCGTCTTCAACATAATGTACGGGGTGACTGCCCGTCGTTTCTCGATTTAGCTGACAACATTTTTCAGTTCTGTCGTAGTTGAACGACCGACAGGTTTGGTCTCGACAACAAAGAGCTGCGCATCTAACAGCCGAGCCGACCTTGTCAAATTGTTTGATGATACTTCCGTTAAGTCGGACATTTGTTCTTCTTGAGAAACGACGACTTGAGCAACTTACATCCCCACTTGTTTCTAAGATGTAAGCCAAAATATACACGGTGGTTGCCACAAAAATTAAAACTCCGAGTCTCGAGAGCATTTTAATTCATCAAAACAAAACTGCAACAGAAAATCAAAATCCGTCGACAAAACATTTACGGAAAAAATCAACTGCTTATGAAGTCAACCTATCTATGAAGTAGCAAATGAATGCAATGAGAAAATGCAAGTTGAGAAACTCAGACAACTTGATGCTTAAACATTGAGAATGACTTAAAATTTCGAGCGAACCTACCCACACAAAGGATGGACCAAACTCGTGTAACAATGATTTTACTGTGGGAAAAAGGTAACAAAAATGAGAAAAAGAGGCATTGACTATAATTTGTTTGTCCTTTGTTTTTGTTGTTTGTTTTTCGTCAAATTTCAAAGTGCATGGACTATAAACGCCAGGGTTAAATAAGAATCGATACTTATTAGTTCATCATCGTTGACATTTTAATTTTTATATTATCAAGGTAAATAGCATAATACAACAGTGTGTTATCGCAATATGCGTTGAACGGTTTCTTCATGTATTGTGTGACCTTTCAGAGGATGGTATTACACGTTGTAATACAGTTCATTACATTTGGTAGCGTACAGTGGCGTAACTAGACATAAAGACCTGGATGCACATGACGTCATTTGAGTAGGGCGCCCTCGGCTGTAGGTCAAAAGAAGGTTGCTCATTGGGCCATCCTGTGCGCCGCGCGTACATAGATGAGCGTTTTCTATTGTTTCGTCATCATTGTACCTCTAAGTTGGCGGCGTGATGACGTCAATGCATTAACGGTCTAATCATTTGGAGAGGGGGGGGGGGGACGGGGCAAAAATATACCTATTTTGTTTCTTTTTTGGGGTGGCTTTTGATATATCTAACCATTCATTTGTGCATTTTTTTCTATCTCATTTGTGGGAAGGGGTGCCTTCCCCGAACTGGTTATACGCCACGGGTAGCGTGTCTTGGCCGAGTGGTCTAGAGCTGGGGCTGTATATACTCCCCAAGGAGTTGCGATGGTATGAGGAACGCTTAAGGCCCCAGCGAACAGGGGCATTGGGGCGTGATGACATCAATGCATAAGGTCTAATCATACATATACATACATATTTAATAGCGCTTGACAAAATAATAAGCGATATTACATATAAGATGAGAAAGGTTGTATTCGATTCAACAAGAGGTGTCCGTAGACCGTAGACCACCCTCCTCTTATCCCTACCCCCACCCACACCACCCCACCAAACCCCCACCCCACCCCATACCCGCGGATTGTATTATTCGCGTTGAGCATTGAGAAACGTCTAAAGGCAATGTTCCTCAAGTGGTTAAAGACTGATATTGAAATAACTCAGAAACCAACCAACACCCCAACCAACTATAAAAACAAGTGAGTCAACCAAACAAATGAACTCATAAATAAACACACTCAACAAAAAATGTCTTGTCAATTGGTACGAAAATACTTTATTATATACAACTTTACATATAAATACAAGTATGTATGTACAATTTTGAAGAATCTTTCAGTAGATTTATATGCGAGTTCTCGCATTTTCTCGCACCATCACGCTCTTTCCAACCAAACTTCGCCGTTTCTCTCCCTTTTTCGTCACTACTATTATACTATAAACAAGCTTTATCTATAGGATATTTTAAACTGTTAGCAATACAGTTGTTTGCACAATACAAAAATAGGTATTTAATTTATTGCTCAATTAATTCGTAGATTTTTTTGTACACAAATCCAATCTCTGGCAAAAGTTAAACTTAGGCTATGTCCAGTTTATCTTTTCCTTTCACTCATATTTTTTGTCACACTTATTCAACTATTCTAAATGTCTCACTCTCTCTCTCTCTCTCAAAAAAAAAATTACATATATAATATAAATGTATCTTAATATAATTTTTCCCAGTCAGTTTCCCCATACCTGTTATGTGTAAAATCACGTAAAAAGCCTGTATTCATTCGTTGTGCATATTATCGCCACTACTGCCGTTTACCAGGTTGTTTGCATCTTAAGCCAGTTGCTGACCCCTGGCTTATCGGGAGATATGGTTTGGCTTCTGACTGGACCCCCACGAGCATAGGGCTGGTTAGCTCAGTTGGTTAGAGCGCTCGTACGGCATTCGAGAGTCGCGGGTTCGAGTCCGTCATCAGCCAAACTTTCTTTGCTCGCCCCAATTAATAAATGTATATATTTTTTTGGTTTTCGTGGTTTTCTTTTTTAAAAGCACATACGGTACGCAGATTAGACCAGGAAAATAGATGAGATTTCACAGATGTGAAATTCTAACTTAAAGAAGATTTGTTTCTAAGTAAAAATAAAGGCAATCAAAATCAAATGGAAGCCTAGAGTGGCCCAAAGGTTAACCAAATTACCATATAGAGCATTCTTAACAATAACGATATAAAAAGACAATGTAACAAATAAAAATATAAAAAAAAAAAAAAAAAATGTAATGACACAATACCAAAATCACATTCTGAGAGGCAAGCTCCAGGAAAACAATATGTATATATAAGAGAAAAATATCCATAAACAAATCCAAGAGAGTATAAATAAAATAATCATGTGAGACATCTCCAACGAGTAGCTCCGTTACTTTCACACGAGTTATTATTATTATTATTATCATCATACATTTCTGGTAATGAAACCAAGGATGCCTCATAAGTGAACTTAATCACTGTAGCTCTCAAGCCTGAGGAAACCTGTAGATAAGGATGCTTGCCATGTGAACCAGAAACACCGGGGTAAACCTCTACTCTTCCACGATAAGTGTTCTGGGTTCTTTTACGTGCACTACCTATCCTAGTACACGGGACCTACGGCTTAATGTCCCATCCAAAGGACAAAGCAATTATGGTAAAGTGTCTTGCTCAAGGACACAAGTGCCGCGACCGGGATTCGAACCCACACTCTGCTGCCAACAACACCAAAACTTGAGTCCAGTGATCTTAACCGCTCGGCCACGACACTCCACAAAGTTGCGCATAATCTTCACAAAAATTGCAAAATTGCATAATCTTCACAAAAATTGCGTGTAATTTCTTTTTTGGTTAACATCATTCAGCAACACAACCTTAGTCGAAATTTGTTTATATAAATTCTCAAATTATATCGCACGATCCCGCTACTTCCCGCTGGACCTCGCCTTTTCTCGTTCCACACGCTATCTCATCCCACAACCATCAATCATAACATTAATGTCAACATTTCAGATAAGATTTTTTAACAAAAATAAAGATTGGCATAATATTGCATAGTGAGTATATTTTAGGGTGAACACATTTGCCCTCAGGGAAAGCTGGACTACGTAAAAATGTCCAGTCCAGTATTCATTCCCTTCTTGTAAGCACCCGTTCATTATTTTTTCAATCTATCCAACCGTTTATGTAATTTAATTTAATTCCCCAATGTTTTGTAAGCCTTCTCTGGGAAAAGTTCAACTGGGTGAATGTTCAGTATTTATTCCATCACTTGTTGTAAGTCACTACCAGTGTATTTCATTTAATTTAATTACGACACTAAGGAAGACAAATGATGACAAGTGACTTCATTCATTGTATAAGGGTATGTTGTCTAGTTAGCCTCACTGCATCAAGAAAATGAATGGCAACATGAGTACGCTCTTTGAATCAAGATAAGGTACACTCTCTCCCAGTAGGAGAGCAGCCCCGAGCTGCCGTGGCGCTCCGAGGGCTTTTTCAAACATAATATCAACCTCTACCCTAGCAGGTACCCATTTATACTCCTGGGTGAAGAGAAGCAATTATAGTGAAGCATCTTGCTCAAGGACACAAGTGTCATGACTGGGTTTCGAACTAGACCGCTCGGCAATGACACACTACAGGAAAAGACGCGGGAAAACGCAGTGTCATTGTTCAGACGTGTGTAGGGGCAACTGACTCTCTGGAGGAGCTCTGTGAAGACGAAGGAGTTCCCGATGGAAGCAAGCCATCCGCTTGACGTCTAATCCGCAACACTAACACCACCAAGCTAACTACCACAAGGAATAGGATGACCACACCTCCTATAAGAGCGAGGATGATGCCTAGGCTGTTGTTCTGAAGCCATAACGGAGATCCCACGTTCGATACATCCCCTTTGAAAAGAATCAAAGTGAAATTCGATTGGATATGAGCTGCAAAAGGGAGGAGCGTGCCATTGTATCGTCTTAATCTATGTTCCTAAGGACAGACCCGGGACGGAATCCATGTCGTCTACGAAAAGCAAACTTTTCAAAACTATTATTTTGATTTGAACTGCCTTGAAAAACACCTACAACTTTGTCTCCAATGGCTAAGGTAATGGCTTGATCAGGGCGATCACGGAGACTCAGTGGGAGACCTTTGAGGACACTAGGTGGCAGCAGACTTACCAGGTAACTCCATTGTTCTCGGAAATGTGCCCATGCTCAGAACTACGCAAACAATGGAAATTTACCTGGTAAGTCTGCTGCCACCTAGCGTTCCAAAGTCTCCCATTACCTTTAGATAGCAACCAGGTAAACTGTTTATGTGTTTTGATTTCCTACTTTCTCATAATTGTTTACTTGTCCCATCTCTCATTTTCTCTTCTGCCCCATCTCTGCCCTTCCTTGGGTTGGGCGACTGTACTAGACACATGTTCGCTGTCTTGCCACTCATCAGTGGCCTTTCTGGTTTAAATCACCCAGGCTAATCTACTTGTTTGTGGTTTAAAATAATTGTATTTGGATTTATGTGATTTCAGGTAAAACCTACTGGTTTGTCCAGCTGCTACAGACGCCGTTTCTTTTCCCGTCACCTTGCTCCCGACTGTCGATGAGGGCGTGATTGTTGTTGTTGTTGTTGGTGGTGGTGGTGGGGGCTGGCAGGCTTTCAACCCGAAGTTAAACACCCATGTTTCGTCAGCACATTTGTCCACGCTACATTCTGTGTCTGACTTTGGTGTACATTGGCGTTCTTCGCGGACGCCATCCCCACATTTCTGGCACATCTGACAGATGTAAAACCTTCAAAAAAAACCCAAGAATTTAAAGTCATGTACATGTACCAGTACATGTTAAAAAGTTATAGTACATCATTTTTTGTAACAGACTCTTCCCTCAACCCCCCCCCCACCCTTTTCTCCCTCTTCATTGTTCATCCCTTGCATCTCCAGACTGCTTTCTGCCCCTCTCTTTTCATGTATAATGAAACCATTCTGGTAAAGAGTGCAGGTGCTTCTGAGAACTTGGAAACAGAGATAAGTCTCGATGTTTCAAGAAATGTGCTGAAGACAAACAAGGACTCTCCTCGAAACGTAGAGACAATATCTAGTCACCATTGTTTCTTCTCAGAGCCACCGGTTCTTCTAAGAAAAGATTATTAACATGTTCGTCGCCAACAAGTAAGGCTTCGGAGAAAGTCTGAGAATGTAAGCGGTGGCTAAAAGGAGATTTACACTCCAAAAGGGTTGGAAAAGAAAAAAAAGACTCCGTAAGTGTTTAAGAAGCTCTAAAAATGCGCGATAAAGTCGTTAAGAAACTGTTTTTATCTGGTATCGTTTTTAAAACTGCTCGGCGCAGAAAACAATTTCAAAGAAAAACAACGATTTGAAACCGTCAAAAACATCACAGCACGTGCCGGCACCACCTTCATTAAAAAATAAAAAATAAACGAAGGCTGCATACTGTTTACATGGACATCCGGCTCTCATTGAAAACCATTCCTATGTCCTTGGCTACCGTCGCTTGAATGAATTCGCCCACATTCTTTCCATTCAAAGCTATTGTTGACGAGTCATTCATTAAAAGTCAACACCAGTCAGTGACGTCAAGGGAAAATGAAGGTGTGTCGCGTTTCAGCCAATCACTCCATGTCAACAGTACTGACGTAATTGAAAACAGTGTTGGTGTCACCGTTTCAGCCAACCACTACAACGAATCAACTGTACCGACGTCATGGAAAAACGAAGGCGTGAGCCGCCATTTTTCAAAGAAAACGATTCACAATAAAGGAACAGGCCCCGTCGTTAAATAGCACTGCGAGATTTTTACATGTACAACTTGGTATACTAAACTTAAATTAAGTTTAATTCTGTTTTCAAAATTTTCTTTGAAAGTTTTCCATTCTGGCTATAATAATAAAAAAATACCATGAATGTTGTTCATTAATTACACACTTGGCTAGCCTGTGGCTCGATCATCCAATAGACCTTTATCATGGTGCGACCATCTTGATTTTCTCCCGTTCAAATCAATGTAACCAAACCGAGGGTGGAAGCAGAAATAGTCTGGTTCATTTTCGTATAACAGTTAATATTGACATTCATTGGAAACAAAGAACATGACCAAGATGGTGACAGCGTGATAATGGTCTGTCTGCCGTTCTCCTATGTCACTTTCATACCAAATTGTATGGACTTAATCATCGCCAAAATGTCATGGGTTTTAGTTTCATTTAGCAGATATATTTGGTAAGCAAAATCCAGTAACTAGTTAAATGCACATAAGATGGGTTTTAAGCTGACTTTAAGAGGAACCTTTCTGTCTATGTTTAAATGGATAAAGCAGCTTGATAACTTTGTACCATATTTTGTTGTTGTTGGTGTTGTTTTTTTTACTAGATCAAAAGGTACCCCGAGGCAAACAGCATGGAATTTTATTTATTGCAAAAAATGTGTACCTACCAAAATAACTTGTGGTTATAATTTAAAACATATTATTGGCCACACGTTTCGACCCTGCTCGAAGTGTTCTCAAAAGCCTAAGAACAAAAGAACTAAAACAAACAAACAAACAAAGTTAACAACTTACGGTCTTTTACTACCACGCGGAAGGTCGCCTCTCTCGTGGACAGGTTTTACACCATATTTCATGTACTCGGCAGCTTGTGTTCGATCTAAAATCACAGCAAATTGATCACAATTGCATTCTTTGAACTTCCGGTGCCGGCAGTTGTCGTCGACCTGCCTAGAAGCGGCAACCTGCCCCCGAGGATCAGGAGCGGCGCCCGCGAGTTGGACGACTACGCACAGAAGAACGAACAATCTCCACATAGTTTTTCTCTCAGGTGAAGCTGGAAGTCCCATGTACTTTTTAGCTCACTTCCACACTAATCCAAAATAATATCACCCGCACAGACTAAAAGTCACTCACGTAAAGCTCACTTAAAATTTAAAAACCGCTGTCATATATTAAATGGTTTAAACAGCACAGTCACATTATATCCCAGTGTTTTGAGTTGGTGCATGGTAGTGGAGGGAGCAACAATACGTCTGTACCTATCAAGCGTTTGTTGGTGAGTGTGAAGGCTACACCTAGTGGCTGTGAGTCATCATGGCTTGGGTTGTACCCGTGGCCCGGACTGAACCCACCGAAGCATGCAGATTGCTGCGCGTGCGGAGCCTAAGTTGGCCGATATATTGCGTCAGAAAATCGTGACTCAACAGTGCTGCACAACCCAAAACCGAACCCACCTGAACAGTCAAACAATTCTGCTTCAGAGAAAACGTAGACTACGTCAATGGTTGTGACAAATCAAAACAATGTGTTGCCATGGGAATGGTGGGTACAATCGCTCATCGTCCCGAAAATGAATGAACCCCAAAGTTGTCAAATAATACGTCTGTGTGTCGGCTTTATCAAAACTGTGGCCTTGATTGTGTCGGGTGCCCTGTTTACCAATTCGATCACTTTCAATCATTCAGCCTATATACAGGACTTCAAAATGAAACCAAACGTTTTGCCTATCGGCCTCGGTTTGGGGCCATAGGAAATATAAAGTGACTTATTTGATACGACTGCCATCTGTGTCTGGTACCTGGAAGACAAATTAAACCACACTGAAAATAAAACAAAGAAAAAGGAGGGCAAACAAACTTCCTGTCATGCACCAGTTTCATTGAATTAAACGATTTTACGAAACGACAAATTTATAAAACGAACTTTGTCTAAGTGGATCCATCTTGTTCTAATCCTTCCATTCAAATCGATGTCTTGAAACTGAGTCTGGAAGAACAACAACACAATCTGACCTCTCTTTGGTTTAGTGAGATTTATTCATCATTTTTTTGTATGCAAGTCGCCCATCACAAAACCCAAGGCCCTCTCGAGGCGTGGGCTACTTTTTGAAGGGATAGAAACCTGCCCCAATGCGCAGAAACAAGACATGGAGATATATAAACGCAAGTCTCTTCACAGCACAGCTAAGAACAGGGAGGGGTAAATGAATCCGTTGCCAGACAAACATAACTGCCTTTTCCGTATTTCAAGCAACTTCAGTTCAGTGTCTTGATCAAGGACACAAGTGTCACGACCGGGATTCGAACCCACATCCTGATGACTTAGTGAGGTCATCAGTGGCCCGTAAAGCCTTATTGTAGTCAGAACAAGAACAGTATGGTGACTGCATGATATAAAGTTTTGAATTGTAAAATTACAGTTCAAGCTATTACGAAAGAGGAATTTATTTTAAGCAATGGTTTATTGATTATTCAAAAATTTTAATTTAATAAAGGTGATGAAGGAAAATGCTAACCAGTATTACCAATCATGATGACTTACATTACGCATGACTGGTCATCACCTAATTTCTGCCCAGCAACAACGAATGTGTTAAGCACAATGATCTGCTTCACGCTTTGATGAAATCTAACAATGATAGGCCATTGAACTTGACGTTCATGGGCCTCTGGGTAACTGAGCCGTGACGTAAATGTGTGACGTCAATGGTGGTCTGTCGGAGTCAACCAGACCCATGGAGTACCTCAATCCAATGAGAATTTTCTTTTGTATTTGAAACAACTATTTTTGCACTACAATCTTTATTGTTCAAGAAATCATTCTCCCATAGGAATAGACTGTGCAAGTTTCTCACGTATTTGAAATGTGAAATATCTCCCATGGTAGAATTGGTAGACGTGCATTGTGCCGAGTATACCAGAGGGAGTTACGCCCCCCCCCCCCCCCCCCAATGTTCCCATTCTCTAACACACTCTTCCCCTCTTGTACAGAAACACTCCCCTAAAATCCTCAAAAGAATTCTAGAGATTTCCAGAACACAACAAAGAAACAATACAAGGATGGGGGGTGGGGGTGTACACTCTTCCACACATCGAACACCAATGGTGCCGAGGTGTGTTTGTCAATGGGGTCATACCCTCCATTTATCACAAGTAACATGTGCCTAATTTGAATAAATCAGATGCTTTCAGTGGATCACAAAAGCCGAACAGACGGCATTTTGTTTACAGTGCAATTGTAACTCTTTTGTCTGACTCGACTAATATTAATTGTCGTGAGGCACTTGTGAATAATCTTTACTTATCGGTTAAGTTGATGCTTTTAGTCATATTCATGACACTACACGAGCACTTATCGTAGCTGATTCGGGCTGAAATCACAGTGTGGTACAATGGTGATGTCATGTTTATTTCTGGGTCCACAGCGGACCCAGACTCATGGTACACACCAGAAGGCACGGTCCGCTGTAGATCTAAAAATAAACATTACATCATCTTGGTACCGCGGATTGAGTAAAGCAGTGCAAGCCTGCGTGAGCGTGTGCGGTTGGAGGTGTGTACCTGTGAACTGTGTGAACTTGGACCAGTGTCAAGCCCATTCACCATCGAACAATACCATGTAAACCAACCGACCTCAATCAGTTTTCAAGGAAATAAAATGACATAATGTATTAGGTTTATTGAAACATCAATACATTTACATACCCAGTTGGGCCTAACTATTATCATCGAGCCCCAGCCTACATTACTGAACCTTTACAACTTTTAGTACAAAATAAAAGTAATTCAACATCAACAACGACGACGATGACGACGACGACGACGACATTTTTACAAAACATTAACAACAACAAACCAACTGCAACGACAAAAAGGAGGAAGACAGATCGTCAAGTGCCGCACATCAGAACATCATGGGACTAGATAAAAATGTTTGTTTTAGTCTGCTTATCTGGACCGAATCACCAGAAATCTCAGTGGGGTTAACAATAGTTTCAAATGTTTTTCGATCTCCACTGTGATGCAATCGGTGTCTCTAGTTCGCTGATTCATTCGTCGTAGGATTAAGCCCTTTATTGTGAAAAGGGTAAAAGTACACCATCGTTTCCACCAGTGGCTACATTTATTCCTGTGCTCTGTTTTTTTTATATTTTTTTTTTATTATTATTTTATCTTCTGCATCTTTTTTTTCCTTTCCTTTCTGTGATCGCAAGATATTTCTAGTTCTGTGTGTGGCAAAATCAAAGATTCAATGCTAAATCCTGTCAGACATTGATTCGCTGGTGTGGGGGGGGGGACAAGTTGAGACAAAGACACAATTTGGGTGCTATTTAATGTGTCGAACCATTTTATTTTATTTTACAACTATTTTCATTTGTTTTAATTTTTACTTCCCCATTTAACGTTTTTACGCTCCGCGTTTCTACTTTTCTCATTTATTTACGCTGGTTTGTTTTCTCATCTTTGATTGTATGTTTCGTCCTCTAAATTTAGATGTTTATATAATATATAATGTCAAATCCAATTGTTATTTATTGCTAAGGATCACAGTATTACTTTGCTTTTGTTGCTCCTAGCCCATCTGGAAGTATTGTTTTGTATTTGTTATTTTTGTTTGTGAATGAAGGGCTGAATAAATAATAGCAATAATTCATTTGTGCATTTTTTGGATCTATTTGGTGCAAGAAGGACATGGTTCTGAGCGGGGCGTGGACAACAACAACAACACAATGGCAACTCGTGTGGTTATGCCACAAACAGGGAGACCCATACGAAGGCTCTCCACATTAAACTTGATTTGGTGTCTGGTCGTACCTGGTCCTTACGTCCTCCACATTTTACATGCTTCCACCTATTATTATTGTGAAATCAAACAATTACGCCTGATCCTTGCTGTATGACTGCGCAGCAACCGGCGATGAATGGGACCAGCGATGCGGGGCGAATTTCTCTTCGAAATTCTAGATTAATCTTTAAAATTTCAGAAAGTAAAAAATGCATTCATTCCCCTGAATATGTACTGGTAGAACCCGGAAAAGCATTTTTTTTTTTTAAGAGTATCTTAATATTTTTTTCTTCTTCAATTTTTGGGGTGAACCTCAAAAAATTTAATGGAGTGGGATTTGAACCTGCTACCACCGGTTTAACGTACCGACGCTAACTGAGCTATCCAGCCCTAATGTTTGCGGGCTCCCTATTTTTGTAATTGTGGGGAAAAATGAACTACTATGGTATGGAGAATGATAATTATTCGAAGTTAATTTTCAAATTGGTGATGATTGTGAACTCTCTATCATCGTGTTCTTGTATTATAGATGGTTGACTCTAAAAGAATCCAGGGTTATACTTGACCTGAAAAAGGATACATTACGGACCTTACCCAAGTACGGGTCATCATGATCCGTTTTAGAGTCAACATGACCCGTTTTAGGGTCAACCTGACCCGATAATCAAGTCAAAATCTGACCCGGACCATACCCATCTGACCCGGACATATCCATTTCAGGTTCAGCATGACCCGTTTTAGGGTCGATTTGACCCGATAATTGAGTCAAAATCTGACCCGGTTTCTTCAGTTGAACTTTGGATAACTGGCCAAGCTGTTGGGCATAGCATATCCTGATGGGTCCAATTATTGCATAGAGCTGCTTAATCACAAAAGGAGCTAAGCACACTCCAATGATGCTTTAATTCAAGAATAAGGTTACCAGTCAAAATATCACTTCACATGTACCACCTGTGACTGGTATCCTGCTAATTGTTTGCTTAGCAGTCAATTGTTAAACCATACTTTCTGCCTAAGCCATAGATATGACATTGAACACTGGGCCCAATTTCATGCCGCAGCTTACGCACGAAAAGTCGCTCAGAACAAAACAAGTTTACCCGCCAAAATGTCATAACCACACGCACCATTTGTGACTGGTCTACTGCTCAAATATGCTAAGCAGAAAACTATTAGCTAAATTGTTTGCTTAAGCAGCTCTGTAAAATTAGGCCTTGTATACGGATTCTTCTCTAATTCATGGCCAAGGACATCGTTAGAATGTAGCCTACAGTACAAATAGGAAACGTGGGTAAAGCAACCCTTATACTATTTTCCTAAAATTAATGTGTGTGTAATGAATTAAGTTTTATTGTTTTGATTGCATTTTAAAGGGCCAATGAAATGAAAATTCAGTGCAGTCCTTGGTGAATTGAAATACACATGTGTGTCCTATTTAAATTTTAACAGAAAATCGCATTTTTTCCCTGAAATGACATCACAGCAACAGCGCCCTCAGTTGTCCAGAAAAGCATGGACAATTTAAAGATGTACACTTTTCATTCTCTTCAAGGACCCTTTTAAAGCTTTAAGGTAAGGAAGCTTACAGCGAACAACCGCGTTTCCATGTTTCCAAGCTAAATTATCGTGGGAGGAAGTAAACCTTAGATTTAAGGTGCCTTTCCGAGTACGAGTTTGTATAACAGAAAATGACGCCTTTTCGATTTGGCATACAGGAATCTGGTTTCCACGACCCTCGACCATAAGTTAGCTCCTAAACGCGGGTGGTCACTTCAAGCCTCCGTAGTTAAGAAACTTCCAGAAAAACAAGGGTCAAATTTGTCATGAGCGTAATAGAACATTGACGTCTGTGTAATATTGGTTCAAAGCAAATGATATGAAGATTGTAAACCCACGAAGCCGGAAGTCAGCGTGTTCTTATCTTTGCATATCGGTTAAAAGTCCACACTGATTTCCGCTTGATGGGGGGTTGAAAGATTAACTCGGCGATGGTCTTGCGAAACGCGTAACAAATCTATTGTAAAGCAAATTATATAATATGCGACAAATAAAAAGTGCATTGTCAACATTTCCACTCCATTTCATACCCATTGGGAAATGGGTTGGCATTGGCGGATCCAGGTTGGGGCTACGGGGGGCTCCTCCCCCATAAAATCGTAAGAGAGAGTTAAGGAGGGGAGCGGGTTGGAGTGGGGCGAGGTGCCCTTACACTCACCAACTTACGGGGTACCGGTACTTTACACAATGGAACAATGCTACCCCACAATGTATTCTTTGTTAAAATGCTACCCTACCAAGGAATTCTTCAGAAAAGGGAATAATAGAAGAACAATAGGAGGACAACGTAACTGCCATATTTAAGGGTGTGGTGGGTGTGAAGAATAGGAATAAAGGACCTACTTATTACTGTACTGATGACCGTTGTGCATAAGAAATGGCGGCACCCATTAGTGTCCAGTTGATCTTGTTTGTTACACCCGATTCGTCTCAGCCCCCCCTAAAACTAAATATTGTGGATCCGCCCATAGTTGGCTGGTTAGCTTCTGTGTTATTCAGTCCCTGCACCAGATTGCGCGGATTTTTTTTTCCAGTTGGAATTTTCTATCTACGTCTAAAAGTAATACTGAAATTTCTTCATCATCTTCTCTTCGCAGGTATCTTCAGGCCTAAAGGTTATAGTGCGAAGCACTTTTGCGGACCCCCCGTGGTTTCACTACCAGAAAGATTATAAAATTGCAAACTACACACGTCATTATGACACCGTTGTTCATGAACCTTAGCAGTCAAAAATGCCAGGCATTTTTTATTTGTTCTCAGTTTTGTATCCATTCAGGCCTACAGGTTGCTGTGCAAAACACTTTTGCCAGGGTCCCGGTCGTTTCACTACCAGAAAGATGGCTTATAATAAAATTATAAACTATTATACACACCTGACACCATTGCACATGAACCTCAACATCAACATCAACTGCCAAGCCTATTTAATTTATATTTTTACATTACAATGCTCTTATTCCTGGTTTATGTTTCCCCCATTTAACATTATTTGACAACGTAACCCTACATTGTATAATGTACCTACAATCATATTCAGGTTTACAAAAGCTTTGATTTTTACGCCACAGTACACCCTTGAGGATAGGAATGCATGCCCGCATGCCATCGCTGACACCACAATGCCACTTTTTCCACGCGCTGAAACTTTCAGTCCAACTCTTCCTGGAATAAACGTTTCTCAGCTGAATTTTGCACGGGTTGGTTTTATTATCTTGATTTGTGCCAAGAATGGAAGCATTACAAAGACTTTACTAATGCTGAGCTGGGGCTTTATGAACTTGTTTGCGTGTGGTGCATGTTTTTCTCCATACGTTCTAGCCTTTACAGTCAAATGCCATGCATGTTTTTTTCTTTCACTTGAGTGTGGAGTTGTACGACTGCGTTTATTTCATACTCCAAATCATCAGACACCACTAATAAAGCCACAATAAATTATTTACAAAAACAATTTATAAATGCAATCTATATGTACACTATGGTGGCATAATATTTTGTTATATTTATTATACAATAGCATATTTTATTATTATTGTTATTAATTTTGTTTTATTCTTATTCCTGGTTTGTCCCTCCGTTTAACAATACATTATTTTGACAATGTAGGCCTATAAAATAGTATCAATCATATTCAGGTTTACAAAAGCTTTGATTTTACGCCACTTTGATTTTTTTCTCTGTACACACCCTGGAGGAAAGGAATGCATGAACCCGCATGCCATTGGTAAACATTTCTCAGCAGTGGCGATCCTGGTGGTTATAAAGGAATGTAACTATCTACCCTTTAATATCCTGGGTCTTTTCTCCGAGTTACAACCAAAGATTATAGAGCGCCGTAGGCGCAAGATGGTGAACTGGGCCTTTATCTACTGTTAGAAAGTGAAATTCGCATGGGCGCCATTTCGGCAAGTGGTTGCCTATGTTTGCCACTGATGTCGTTGTCTACACTGGTCCCCGCGTTTCAGTGCTGTATCAACGGGGTTCACTTGCCGAAATGGCGTCCAGTGAGATTTCACTTCAGCCAGAAATCCCCATCTTGCGCCTACGGCGCTCTATAATCTTTGGTTGCAATAGACCGATTACGCGACCAATGTTGACATGCGGTCACGTGAACCCTTATGGGTATATAATACAAATACGTGTAAAGAGATATGTCGTGACAAGGAGTGACTATACAAAAACAGTCGATTTTACTTTAGTTAAGTAATAAACTAGTTAATCAGCCCCTTTATTTAAAGAAGTATGTTGTGGCATTCATTTAAATCACATCTCTATTTCACAGTTTAACAGAATTCTACTAAAAAGAGTTTTTTTAGCCATGCACTACAGGCGTTGGACGACTATTATGTAGCCACACGTCTGTTATTTTGTTTGTAATGTTGGCCTAAATCACTGTAAAAAAAAAAAGGATACAGAACGTTGGAAAAGTGAGCATTTATACCTAGCCTTGCAATATTTCAAATAGGCAAAGGAATCACACGGTTTTGGAAAGCAATTTCTTTGGATGATTTCAGCTTCAAAACTTTGAAATTTTTGTGTTGAAAAGTGTGTGGTGATCGCGGTCGTCTGGCCCAACGTTCCGTCGTTCACAAGACACATCGTGCACATTTATACGGTACTTGTACAATTTTCAAGACTTACTGGAACTTTCCTTACTGGCTTTATTCAGCCACTCGAAAGTCTCTGGTACAAACTCTGGAATATCTTTCACAGATTTCAAGCAAGAAAAGCCTCGATCGAATAAACTAAAGGCAACACTCATCGTGTACCGTACCGCACTTTCCTATGGAGGACGGCGTGTATGTTTACATGTTATACCCAGAAAGGGTCACTTGACGCGGGTCGTGCAATCGGTCTATTGCGATTGCGTAAGAAATGTTTACACCTTCCGTCAACTTGTCCATGTCTTCTGTGTACACGCTCTATCCTGTTTCAACTGGAACGGGGATTCTAATACACCTCAAATTCCTTGTGTCTTTAATTTATTATTATGTTTTCGAAGCCGACTTTGTCGTGTAGTTTGAGGAATGCAAACCATTAATTTTGAATCTTCTCAGCTTTCCTGTGTCGTAATTTTTTCAAAGCCTTCTATGACCTAGCTCTTCTCTTTGTCATTGTGTGTGTGTGTGTGTGTTTTAAACCATAATACGCATTAATTTTTTTCACGCCCCACTTGTACTAACATTTTTTTAAAGTTCCATTTCACAGTGGTTTATTAGAACAATACGAATCGCAGCCAAAGGCTGAAAACTCGTGAAGTACAATACAAAAATAGCAAAAAGGAAATCGAGAAATACACGTAAAAAAATAAAACATTAAAAATGACCTAAAAGATCATTAATTGTAGAGGGAAGGTGAATGGTCTGTTATACTTTTTCATGGACGGGAAATTATGAGACACATTCAAGAAAGATCTAGAACTGGTCTGAACCGGAACATGGCGGATTGTTATCGGAAATTTAAGTTTTCCGCCTCGGTCGCAAAAACGAAACCAGGCCGTTAACTTCCGCCACTTCAAACAGGAAATACCGTTTTTGTTTGCTCACGGAAGCAACTTACAAAGCCTGCGCTCATGACTGGAAAACTTTTAATCTTTTAAAACTTTTTTTAATCAAACTTGAACGTTGACAGATCCGGTGTTACCACAACAAAGATTTCTGGTTGCCATGGCACCATCTACGTTGGTCAAGGAAGGGTTTAGAAACGCTAGACGGGGTAGCAACACACCCACCAGTACAACATGGTACCGCTTTACATCATTGATTCTGCAAAGAATCAGGTCCAATCAGATCTGGTGTTACCACAACAAAGATTTCTGGTTTCCATTGCACCATACGCTAGTCTAGGAAGGGTGTAGAAACTCTAGAAGGGGTAGCAACGCCTGACCCCCCAGTACAACACGGTACCGCATTACATCACTGATTCTTCAAAGAAAGGAATTCTTTCCCATTCTCTCGTTTTTCAATGAACACATTCAGATACCAATCCAAGTTCCGAATAGCTCCGAATAGCATTTTGCATTTGGTGCTTGATATGTGGCAGGGTGTACCCTCCCTCCGATTGTGTCTTCATTGTGTTCTGGAAATCTTTGGAATTCTTTTGAGGGTTTTAGGGGGGTGCTTCTGTACAAGAGGGGAAGAGTGTGTTAGAGTATGGGAACATTTGGGAGGGGAGGGGCCTCCCTCTGCCACATATCGGGCATCGAAATGAACTATTTTCTATTAAAGACAATCATCTTCAGCAGAAAACGGCGCATCGGAAAGTGCGTGGGGTCATATGAGGTCGTTCAGAGTGAACAACAACAACAACAACAACATCATCAACAACAACAACAACAACAACAACAATAACAACAACAACAACAACAACAACAACAACAACAACAACAACAACAACAACAACAACAACAACAACAACAACAACAACAACAACAACAACAACAACAACAACAACAATAACACCAACAACACCAACACCAACGACGACGACAACAACAACAACAACAACAACAACAACAACAACAACAAGAACAACAACAACAATAACACCAACAACACCAACACCAACGACGACGACGACAACAACAACAACAACAACAATAATAATAATAACACCAACAACACCAACGACGACGACAACAACCGCAACAGCAACAACAACAACAACAACAACAATAACAACAACAATAAACTAACATTACAAAACGTATTTATAAAGTGTTTTCACAAGAGAGATCAGAGCACTGTACACAAGAGTAGGAAAATAAACTAGTGTAACCTAAATAAGAAGTGTTCAATTAAGACGTTTCCTGAAAATGGTAAGGATGGGGCGTCCCGATGTTGATCAGAAGAGTGTTCCAAAGTTTGGGGCCCTCTATTGAAAAAGAGGGATTGGGAGCTTTAAGGAATGGTAAGAAGAAGTTTGTCTTGGAAATGAAGAAATCACTAAAGTAGTGAGGAAAACTACTATGTAGGCACTTGCATACCATCCAAATGACTTTGAATGAAAAATGCTACTCGATGGGCAACCAATGAAGGTTTGTGAAGAGAGAGAAATGACATCAACAGAGCAGGTAGCTGCGAAGATGATTCGATCAACACGGCTTTCTTTTTTTTTGCCGTATCTTCTCATCCCCTTCAGTGTAGGTGATGTGACAGAGTATGCGCAGCTGTTTTTGACCTTATTGAGGGCGCTGTTGTACACATCTCTATGGAACTCATGACGTCAGACGCATTGTGCCTTTGATGGTGCCATTTGGCTATAGGGCCAATAAAAAGAGTTGTCCTTTGAAAAAAATAGAAGCAACGCAGTATAACAATCAACTAACATTTTGAAAATTAGTGTTTATTCTACCTATATTTTTTTCAATATGACGTTTTTAATGACCCTATATAGCCTCAATATCTATTTTATGACATACTTTGTGTGCCAAATTCCGTGCTTGTCTCATTAAAGGACCCCCCCGAAAATATTTCCCATCTACCCCACTATGAGAACCGTGAACAGATATCTGTTGTCCCTTTATATTTTCGTTGTAGCCCTCGCCTTGACTTCCGTCAAAAACTACATGAATGGTTGTGTGATTTTTGCCATTTCCCAGTATTGAAACTGCCGTTCTGTGTAAATTAGTCACTGTGGATTTCGAAATGAATCATCAGCGATTCGAGGTTGATCTAATTCTTTTCTTATTAACCAGTTTCCCTGAACTCCAGTTGTCAGATGAGAATTTCTTTTTTATTTCCCTTTTGATCATAGTACCAATTTAAAAGGTAAAAAAAACCTCGTATAAAACTCAAACTCTCAAATTTTAATAATAATAACATGTATAGATGTATATGTGCAGTGCGGCTTGTCTTTTGGAAAGTGTGTATCAGTAGCCAAGAGGGCGCCCTGTACAACTCACCGATGATCGCTCTGCGATGATGCACTGATCTCTGTTAGATTATCACAATGTGACCCTTTTCGAGAGCACGTCTACGGCACGGGCGGCTTAGGTTTGCTAACTAACGGAGCCCAAGCCGGATGTCATAGGGTATTCTGATCTCCGGGTAATGTGTCCACCATACGGTAAATCAACATGGGCTGGAGGAGTTTATTCAAAAAAGGGCGCTATCAGAAGGAGTTAGTACACAATTCGCCGTATGGTCGGACAGAATCTCCTGCCGGACAGAATCTCCTTCCACACCGAAGCACAAGCCCAAATCGTGGTTTCGAAAAGGGTCTAGAGGTCAGGGTGGTATAGTCAAGGCTTGTGACGAGCGGGCGCTTTTCAATATAGACCTTCCTTTTGCAACGTCACAGTCAGTCACTGACGTAAGTTTGCCACCATTGATTGGCAAAAGCTCGGACAACCTTAACTGCAAAAATTACAATAAGTCATCATTTAATACAATTGCTATCAAATTACCCATATTACTGATAAATCATTAATTTTACGATATATCAAAAATAAAAAGTACACAATCTTTTCATTTATTATTTGATCATTTCATATTAATTCTGGTTGTGAAGCCAAGGTTTCTAAGAAAGCGAATTTAGGCACTATACTAGCCAAGAACCCAGCGGAGAGAAGACAAGGAAGGAAGTTTCAGGTTTAGATGTGGGAGGAAAACTCGAGAGATTTATTCTAGGGAAAACCCACCCAATCAGGTAGGGACTGAAAAACCCAATCCACATAGTGCCCCTGGTGAAATTCAAACCAGGGTCCTAGAGGTGGAAAGCGCGAGAGGAAAGATAACACTACGCCATTTATTCTTCGAAAACAAACGTGTTTTTTTTTTTTTTTTTACTTATTAATACTTGATACTTGAGGCCACCCATACAACATTAAGTGGTCATTATTTGTAAACAAAACAAAGGCCAGCCAGCTTGTCATTTGGATTTTTCAAGGGGTTAAGGGACTTTTAAACATTTTTTGAGTATTTTGAATAATTTTAGCAGTGGTTGCTAAACGGGGAGATTAGCGTGGTACACCAATCACGCCTTTAACACCGCCCTCTTGTGGTGTGATATGTCCAGTGATACAAGCTTTTTGACATAAATTAAAGGGCAGATACAGCAGCGGGTTAAGGATTGCCATCTTCAAACAGCTTTTTCGAGAATGTTATCCTCTAAAATTCACCAGATTAAAATGGTCACATTTTCTGGCAAATACCAAATCATAGTTTTTGTCAATGGAGGGGTGGATGCTTCTCTGCTTATTTCAATCTGTCAAATCGAATTAACTCAGTGTTGGTCACATTCGTGGGTGGGTGTGGGTAGGCGCACACACCGTTATGGGGACATACAATGAAACAAAGGTCCCCACAACGTTTTTCCTTAGTTTGTTAAACCCTGTCCCCACAAGGTAAGTCAATACAAAAGGGAATGATAGAACAACTGTTAATAGGGAGTCCCCACAACTCGGTGTTAAAAAGAATGTGAGTAAACATTGCATTTTACGAAGTGTGGACCTCAGAACAAAAGAGGTCCGCACAAGGCAGGGTTCTGTGACCTTCTGTGTGTTTGTGTGTGTTTTTTTTTTTTTTTTTTTTTTTTTACAAAACTCTCACAACAACGTATTTGTAAAGTTATCAACTGTATAAACAAGTAAACTTTCAGAAAACAAAACCAAAAATTAATTTGTTTTTATCTTTTTTTCTATTGGTATTTATTTATATATAAACACACACACACAATAATGTTCTTTGGACACCGGGTTGCACTGTCGCCATTGTCTTCATTTGCGAAACTAAATCTTTGTATTATGAAGAAACCGCAAGTTAAAACTCAGTCGCCGTTCAATCCCAATGTCCTTCTTCAAAGAAAAAATGAACAAAATATAAAAATAATTATTTTTGTATCAGTTTCGAAATAATTCTTTCAAACAATCTGGTGGGAAATGACAGATTATACGCTTCTTCTTTTTTTAGATTTTTTTTATATTTTTTTTATTTTTTTAAAAATAATTTATGCTAATCTGTTAAAACAGGATGTGAGAGTCTAAAACATGTTTGGAAACCAAGGCACTCCTTTTAACCATAACATCTAGACTTAAGTTTCGGTTTTGAAGAAGCTAATGTCCTGATTGGTCGCTTATCTTCGATGTATTTGGAAAGGGTGAATTTGATTGGCCGGGATATATTTTATGTGTAAACATGGTGGATATTATACAATGAAAGCCAACAAGTGAATCATTTTTCGTCGAAGCACAGCCTTGTGTCAAAACAGGGTGTCTTTTCTTTTCCTTTCATAATCGTAAACAATTTGTACAAATTTTGGTATCGATCCGAGCTTATTTAATAAGGTGGTTGGCCGCGCCATCAACGGGTATCCCAAAACCATGACGACAGACAGAGGTATACGGTTTCCTTCCAGGCAAGTAGCAAAATTGCTGATGTAGGACAGAATTTAGGTGAGTTTAACACTTGATACGTTATTAACATAGATATATACAGGTTTTATACTATCCTCAATTAGTTTTCAAGAAACATTATAATAGTATGGGGAAATTGAATCACGGATTTTGAGGACTTCGATATTTAAGATGCTTTGCTGGTTTTCAAGAAACACTATTTTAAAGGGATGGCACATCGTTGGTTCTAGGCAAAGTACATTCATTCCAATCCTCTAGTTTTCAAGAAACGTATCTTAAAGGGATGGTACATCATTGGTTTTTGGAAGAGTACATTCATTCCAATCCTCTAGTTATCAAGAAACATATCATAAAGGGATGTACATCATTGGTTATTGGAAGAGTACATTCATTCCAATCCTCTAGTTTTCAAGAAACATATCATAAAGGGATGGTACATCATTGGTTTTTGGAAGAGTACATTCATTCCAATCCTCTAGTTATCAAGAAGCATATCATAAAGGGATGGTACATCATTGGTTTTTGGAAGAGTACATTCATTCCAATCCTCTAGTTATCAAGAAACATATCATAAAGGGATGGTACATCATTGGTTTTTGGAAGAGTACATTCATTCCAATCTTCTAGTTATCAAGAAACATATCATAAAGGGATGGTAACATCATTGGTTTTTGGATCATGTGTCCTCTTTATTACACAGCTGATTAGTATAGGCCTATAGGATTTCACATCTGAAATTATTGGAATATATAATTACCTTAATCAATGAGATACATTTGGTGTTCGATGTGGCAGGGCAGGGCGTACCCCACCCCTTTTGTGTCTTCATTGTGTTCTAGAAATCCTTGGAATTCTTTTGAGGATTTTAGGGGGGATGCTTCTGTACAAGAGGGGAAGAGTGTGTTAGAGCATAGAGCAAGGAACAGTTAGAGAATGGGAACATTTTTTTTTGGGGGGGGCCTCCCTCTACCACATATCGGGCATGGTATAGTTAGATAATTAATAAAGGATGTGGCTGTTCACTTTTTGCTACCTCCATGGTTTAAACACCACTGGGAAAACAAACATTTTCAATCCGACTTTTAGCATTTGAAGGTCAATATACCCAGGTAGCGGGCCGTATTGGACCCATGTGGGCGAAACCTGTGCCACATGAGCAGGCTAGGGGCCAACCCATTATAATTTCGAAACACAACCCCAAACGCTTCCAACACCATCGAAGAGTTGACCACAATCATGGCCAGTGGCCTTGCATCTCGTCCACAAGTATCAGTGCTCCTTGACCCATACATGATAAAGAATTAAAATGCCACTGGTCTTTCGTAGAGGTATGTAGTGTTTTTTCGTTTTTTGTTTGTTTTTTCTTTCTCGAAAATGATAGTACATCTGTCGTTCAATTATTATATTTTACTATTAAAGAATTTTAAAATGGTTTACGTGGTGCCGAACATTCACCGTACGGTTAACAATTATCGTAACAAAATAGACGGTTACAGTTTTAAACCATGAGTACATTGTAGTTGGACCTTACATCGAACACCACTTTGTATTTATGATTTTTTTTAAGAGTGTTCGTATTTTTGATACGGTAACATTTTGTCTGCAGACTGCCAGTTAAAGCCCCAGCTCAACATTGGTAAGAAGAAAAACATAATTGTTCACAGATTTACATGTACCTTACATGGTATAAAGATAATGATGGTCGAAAACTTTCCATGAAATATTTCCGCCAGAAGTGTCTCCGTTTTTAAATAATAAATGAAATAAGAATCAAAATTAGTGTTCGTCTCACAGTTAGACAAAACCTCTGCCAATAGGAATGCGTACAAAAATGGTATATGCATTTTTACCGTTTACTCGCAAATGAAACAACGAAGTGAGCTGACATTTTCACAGGTTAGTTTTATTACAAATATCTTGATCTGTGCAAAGAATGGAAGCATTTACAGTCAGTTTACAAATGATGAGCCGTCATAATGTAAATTGTCATTTTTTGAAAGAGTAAATTCACTCCCATATCCTAACCAATGTCATCAATTTAGTTTAGTTTAGGTGATGGTAACTTCTCAGTGTAAACAACGGTTTTATGCTCGTATGTGTGTCTACAGTATACAAAAGAAAATAGTACGGTTTTTACCTCGTTTTTTTGTGATAATTAGGGGGTCGCTGTGTCAGCGAACTTCACCCGTCCCGCCCCGCCCTAAGTTCCTTATACACATCCAAATGACTTGGTAGTTAGACCCTCCAAGTCGCAGTTTTTTTATCGACCCAAATTTCAAGGCAGTTTTGTGCAGCAGAAGCTAATTTCCATGGGTTTGTACACAGTGCAATGTATTTAAAGGTATTTGATATACATTGTATGTACATGTACACGAGTACATTGCATTATACTCAATACATGACTCATCCAGTGGGGTATAAATTACCACAGGGTCACGATTTGCATATCAGGGTTAATCGATGCAGAGTGGGCATTTTGACGACTGGAAGGAAACCAAAGATCGATTTGCGCCGAAGGGGCAAGATGGATTACTAGAGCTCCTTTTTTATGCAATTCGCCCATCACAAGGCCCAAAGGCCACTCGAGGTGTGGGCTACTTTTTGAAGGAATAGAAACCTGCCCCAATGCGCAGAAACAAGACATGGTGAGATATAAACGCAAGTCTCTTCACAGCATAGCGAAGAACAGGGAGGGCCCAGGGGTAAATGAATCCGTTGTGAGACAAACATAACTGCCTCTTCCCATACCTGAAGCAATATTTATAGTTAAGTGTCTTGCACAAGTAATGGTCATTACTAGGGTAAATTGTAGGGGGCACAAAGTGGGGGGGGGGACACCATATTTCCCAGGGGGCACTATTGGCCAATTCAAACTGTAGTTTCCGTTTGTATTTTTCCCTAAACAAGCCCCTTTTCAGTGCTCTTCTGACGTGTTGATGCTTACAAAACATTATGTGTGTAAATAAAACAAAAATGGTTTTAAGAACATTGGAATCACTACATAAAAGCTCATTAAATGTAACAATTTATTCTGGTCATTTTTAATCTCATAAGTCCAGATTATATATAATATAAGTCCAGCTCATAATCTTTGATTGTGACTCACTGGAAACCCCAGACTTGCAGTTGTGAAAGGAAATGCCAAGATAATCAGAGTGGGGCTTGTGTGGCTTTTTGTTGGCACAGATGGCCAGTGATAATAAAAGTTGTGTTTGCTACTTTGTAAGTAAGTCTCGAGACAGCTTCAGGGGACGTACTGAGCCTAAAAATAGGTTTAACATGCATTAGCGGCAGGAAAAGGCAGTCTTGTGACCAGACTGCGGTTCCCTGCCGCTAATTACATTTTACTTTATCACCTCCTTCATTCTAGTCGTACCTGTCCTTGCAGGGTTCGTGTGAACATAGAGAAAGGACTAGTGTAGTGGGGCCTTTCTCTATGGTATGAAGAAAGCAAAAAAGCTGGCGTACTTTGAGCGCAAGTCGACTTGTACACAAGTCTAATACAATTGCAAGGATTGGGGGGTTCGTCAGGGCCGTCACGTAGGGTGGGTTTTAAATTGCTTTTCTAAGAATTAAAGTTGAGATCTTCGGAAAACCTTCTCTAGGGAATGCCCACCCACTTATGATTGGGAATGTGTGTTAACAAGAGCAAATAATTTTTAACAAACTGTTCGGTGACACAGTCCAAGAAATTTGGCAAAAAAGGTATGTAAGCTAGTGTCAAAGTTGCAACTTAGAAAACAAGTTAGAAAACCACGCCGACTCCCGCAAGCTTACAATGTTCAAAAAACATTTTAGTATAGTTCTCACCGGGCTATGGGGGCATCTAAAGTAGGTTATTGCAATTTCTTGGTACGCATTGAAGATTAACAGCTCAAGTCGCTGAAGCAAACTTTAGATGTTGTTGATGATTTGGAGTTTATCCGGGTATTTGGTATTTTCTGTTCAATTCTTTTGTTTGTATTTTTTCCCCCTCTCCAGATGATGAAGTTGAGTTTCTTTTGGAGTGTGACGGCAAGTCTCTTGGTGGCCGTACTTCTTGATAATTCTGGGCCGGGCTCGGGAAGTGTTGTCTCGGTCTGCGAGCCTGGGCACTTTCGTCTCAATCCGACCGATGGGTGCCAACCATGCACCGTGTGCAACAGCCGCATGATACAAACTGAGGAATGCCTGCATGACGCAGACACTGTGTGCATCGTGCGCAGGAGCTGCTCGTCCGATGCGTTCTACAACAGGGCGACAGGATCGTGTCAGAGGTGTACAAGATTCTGCCCATATCCACTTGTGAAGACGTCACCTTGCCTCGAAGAAGCGGACGCGGTTTGCAGTTCAACATCAGCGAAAGGCAACAGCAAAGGCAGTCGGAGGAGAGGGTCCGCTGGTAGATCTCGACGGAGAAAGCAAAGACGCGGTAAGCGGCAGAAGGACCGGCGGATAAAACCTAAGGTAGACCCCCTCGCTAGGCCGGAGAAAGTGACGACATTTTGTCGAGAGGGCCACTTTTACGACCTGAACCACGGGAAGTGCGTACCATGCAGCGGGGCTTGCGAATTCATTGAAGTAACAGCATGTACAGAATACAGAGACCGCGTCTGCAAACGGCCGCTTTCAGCATCCGAAACTTCCACGATGTTCGATCCTTTCGATTCGATTCGGCTCAACAAGCTCCCCGGTGCAGTAAAGTCGAAACAACGAACCAGATTACTCAGCAACGAGTACCCGGATCCGTCGAAGGGTAGAAGAATCGATTCCGAATACCAAACTTCCCAGAGCCTCGATAACTATCCGAAGAATCACGAGGTAAACGTAAAATCCTATTCTTCGCACATGGTGCTGAGTAATAGCCCAGAAGCAATAGATTAAAATGACTAAATACTCTCCTCAGATGACGTCACAATAATTATTATCAAGCAGCCATTTTGAGTTTCAGATAAACTATTTAACTTGCTAAAACTATGTCTTAAATACGGACATTACGGTTGAAATCATCAGTCAGCATTAGTTTTGGTAAAGATTGTGGACTTTATATCTAACAAAGGTGGAGGTAAAAATTAAGGTAATAAAGGATTACCAGTGGCTGCCGCTGGGTGGCGCTACACATTATTTGTAATCCAACATGGCGGACACGAAGCGTTGCTAATATTAATTTGACGTCATGGAGAAGAATCTAAAGAGACATTTGTCGAAAGAATCATCACAAAACATATGAAAACGTATTTCGATGAAGTTTCCTTTAAGATTTGAAGTTCTGGTGTTAAGATCTGCAATTTTCTGGGGGGGGGGGGAAATGTATTTTTGTACTTTTAGTGACCTCTTCGTATACAGTGTGAAAACAAGGGACCAATACATTTGCTAGACACTGTATAATACTTTAACAAAGTATCGTGATAAGTGTAAACATACAACAGTCATAAAAATATAATACGTAAATCTTTCAGTCTATAATACTTCTGTGAGTTGTTTGGTTGTTTATGTTTCATTTTTTTTCTCTCTCTCTGTATAATCTTGTTTTTATTGTAATGCACGTTATCTCTAGGTGATTTTCTATTGGATGATATTCATGGATAACCGAACTTGTTTTCCTTCGGAATGTCATGAATAACATTGTATATTAATGTTACAACCATAACGCATTGAGAGTGAGACATTGGGCCTGTCAGGATGTGCATAACATTATTGATAAGATTAAAAGTATGAATATTCACAGGTTTGAACATAACTCACATGGTATAAAGATGGTCATGGTGGAAGACTTCCCTTGAAATATTTTTACTTGAAATGTTACCAAAAAAATTGTGAAATGAGTAAACCATTAGTTTTGATCCAAAACCCGATATTTGAAAGCGAAAACATTACAAGGTTCCCCGCACTATTTTCTCGTGACTGTTTTGCGACCGATTGAGCTTACATTTTCAAAGGTTTGTCATTTCACGTGTATACTCATCGGCTCAGAGCAGTAGGACTTGACATAGAAAGACCCAGTCCGCTCAGAGCGGAAAGGACTTATAAAACATACGGGTACACACACACCATGGGGTATAAGTCCTTTCTGCTCTGAGCAGACTGGGTCTTTCTAGGTCCTATAAGGCCTTTCTGCTCTGAGAGCTGACTGGGTCTTTCTGGGTCCTATAAGGCCTTTCTGCTCTGAGAGCTGACTGGGTCTTTCTGGGTCCTATGAGGCCTTTCTGCTCTGAGCTGACTGGGTCTTTCTTGGCCTATAAGTCCTTACTGCTCTGAGCTGACTGGGTCTTTCTAGGTCCTATAAGTCCTTTCTGCTCTGAGCTGACTGTGTCTTTCTGGGTCCTATAAGTCCTTTCTGCTCTGAGCAGACTGGGTCTTTCTAGGTCATATAAGTCCTTGCTCTGAGCAGACTGGGTCTTTCTGGGTCCTATAAGTCCTTTCTGCTCTGAGCAGACTGGGTCTTTCTGGGTCCTATAAGTCCTTTCTGCTCTGAGCAGACTGGGTCTTTCTAGGTCATATAAGTCCTTGCTCTGAGCAGACTGTGTCTTTCTGGGTCCTATAAGTCCTTTCTGCTCTGAGCAGACTGGGTCTTTCTAGGTCATATAAGTCCTTTCTGCTCTGAGCAGACTGGGTCTTTCTGGGTCCTATAAGTCCTTTCTGCTCTGAGCGGACTGGGTCTTTCTTGGTCCTATAAGTCCTTTCTGCTCTGAGAGCTGACTGGGTCTTTCTAGGTCATATAAGTCCTTTCTGCTCTGAGAGCTGACTGGGTCTTTCTGGGTCCTATGAGGCCTTTCTGCTCTGAGAGCTGACTGGGTCTTTCTAGGTCATATAAGTCCTTTCTGCTCTGAGAGCTGACTGGGTCTTTCTAGGTCATATAAGTCCTTTCTGCTCTGAGCGGACTGGGTCTTTCTTGGTCCTATAAGGCCTTTCTGCTCTGAGCGGACTGGGTCTTTCTTGGTCCTATAAGTCCTTTCTGCTCTGAGAGCTGACTGGGTCTTTCTAGGTCATATAAGTCCTTTCTGCTCTGAGCGGACTGGGTCTTTCTTGGTCCTATAAGGCCTTTCTGCTCTGAGAGCTGACTGGGTCTTTCTAGGTCATATAAGTCCTTTCTGCTCTGAGAGCTGACTGGGTCTTTCTGGGTCCTATGAGGCCTTTCTGCTCTGAGCTGACTGGGTCTTTCTTGGCCTATAAGTCCTTACTGCTCTGAGCTGACTGGGTCTTTCTAGGTCCTATAAGTCCTTTCTGCTCTGAGCTGACTGTGTCTTTCTGGGTCCTATAAGTCCTTTCTGCTCTGAGCAGACTGGGTCTTTCTAGGTCATATAAGTCCTTGCTCTGAGCAGACTGGGTCTTTCTGGGTCCTATAAGTCCTTTCTGCTCTGAGCAGACTGGGTCTTTCTGGGTCCTATAAGTCCTTTCTGCTCTGAGCAGACTGGGTCTTTCTAGGTCATATAAGTCCTTTCTGCTCTGAGCAGACTGGGTCTTTCTAGGTCATATAAGTCCTTGCTCTGAGCAGACTGGGTCTTTCTGGGTCCTATAAGTCCTTTCTGCTCTGAGCAGACTGGGTCTTTCTGGGTCCTATAAGTCCTTTCTGCTCTGAGCAGACTGGGGCTTTCTAGGTCATATAAGTCCTTGCTCTGAGCAGACTGTGTCTTTCTGGGTCCTATAAGTCCTTTCTGCTCTGAGCAGACTGGGTCTTTCTAGGTCATATAAGTCCTTTCTGCTCTGAGCAGACTGGGTCTTTCTGGGTCCTATAAGTCCTTTCTGCTCTGAGCGGACTGGGTCTTTCTTGGTCCTATAAGTCCTTTCTGCTCTGAGCCGACGTATGTTGGGTCACACAAAGTTCGGGTCCAGGTCTTTTACATCGTTTTTCGCGTGTTTTAAAGTGGCTTGTTGATGTAATCGAGCCTAGTCATTCCAGACCACTAAGTATAATCCCTGTCAGCTTTCAGGAAATTCTGCGTAATTTATTTTGAGAGATCTGGTTTGCTTCTTGCCCAGCCTGCCTTTTTACCTCTGTGACCCCGGTTCGAATCCCGCTGTGGACCGGGGCCGTTCATGTAGATTGAGTTTGCAGTCTCTACTCTTACGTGACCTTTTCCTAATGGGTTTTTTCTCCCACTGAACAGTATTCCACCATCTTCTTTATACGCATGTATCTTCAGGCCAAAGGTTTACAGTGCTGGTTTCGTATATTATAGGATGTGTGTGTCACACTGTCTTGTCCAAATACCATACAAAAATTTGTAATTTTTATAATTTAATAACAAATCAGCTGAAAATAAGCGTTTTGCTGGCCTTGGTGGTAGCAATGAAATTCAGACGTTTTGTTAACGTTTCTTGTTTCACCAGTTACTTCACATCATGAGCAAGGCGTGTTTTTGGGGGCGTTCTTGGAGGGCATTAATTAAAATAAATTTAAATAAAATTTAAACATGTATATAAAGGGAAAGGTAGCCTTATGGTAACAAATATATTTTTAGCTGATTCATTATTTATAAATTACAAACGTTTTACATGGTATTTGGACAAGGTGGAACGACACATGGGTTCCTAATCCGGTTTCATTATCAAAAAGATTAAGATAAATAAACAAATAACTATTATTGCTGTATAAATTATTCCGGTGCTTGTTGACAGAGTGTGCTAAAACATTTTTTTTATACAAATTATATTGTAATATTAAGTTTTATATGTTGTTGTTATATTTCGCCTTTTGAGACATTTTCTTTTATATATCTTACGTAGACTAGTTTACAACTTTGGATTTGGGGTTTTGGTTCAAGGGTATTTTGTAGCGGAATATCTTTGCTCAGAATGTTTATTTGCTAATCGAAAAGCACCGGGAACCAGATAAACTAAGTACACGTCACGTGTGTTTTGGCTGGTATGATGTTTTCACGCTAAGTACACGTTTCTTGCTTTTTTTTAAAGCAAAACTCTCGAATTGTTCTTCCAATTGCATCAAGGTCCGTTTTTGAAATAGATATTGTTTTTAACCATAATATTTCATTTCTTGTGTTATCAAGTTTTGGTTTCTTAAAGTGTTTTAGGATAGATTATTGTATTATTCATTTCCTTTTATATATATATATCAGTAGATCAGTATTAACAATTTGTGCTATCAAAACTTCCGTGACCAAAACCGAATAAAATAATTATGCTGTTCAAATAACACCATATGTCTACCAACTTCATCATGGGAATGATCGGTTTCGAAAAGATTATCGTGTTTGGTTGAGAACCACTTCAATATCTGTTTGGAGCTCGTTGAACTTTTGCTGCCAATACACTTTTATGGGGGGGGGGGGTCAGACATCGTCAGTGAGCAGCCATCTTGCTTTTGTGTCACACTCAAATTAATGAAAACCAAACCGAGGTTGTGCGGCCAAAAATGAACGGGCAAACATTTTGTGGGGGTCAACTTTTACTCAATTTTTCAGAACGTTCCCGCCCGTGTCTGATTGTCTGTATTCATTGCTAAAAGGCTGAGTTTTTTCGGCGTAAAATCATGTCTGACGTCTAATGTAGATGCAAACCTTCCTTTCTTTTAATTTAGTTTTCAAACACAGAAAATGGCGGCCCGTGGAAAATATCAAGAAATTATCCACGTGTGTTCAATGGTATTCCCAAACATACATGTTCAGATAACCAGCAAGTTAAACTAGAGAGGGGGAAATCCAAGTGAAAAGAAAAATTCCAAAACCTTTTAATTTAATAATTACGTGACATTACGCATTTAGTTTGTTATATTTTAAATTTCTAAAATGCAAAGAACTTGAAAAAACGGACCTCAGAAGAAAAGAGAAAATTAAAATGCATCAAGTTAAAGACAGTTTAATTCGAATGACCAAACGGTTGAAACTGACAACCCACAAATTATGAAACGAAAAACACGGTCGCACTTCTCATGTCCTAAGACGTTAGCTAATTTGAATGCTTCGAGCGTTAAAAGGTAACAAAAACTTAGGATACAATGTAAATTTCGAATGCATGGAAACGAGAATGAATGCCCTTCAAACGAAAAAGAAACATCAATTTGCTCGCATGTGTAAAATTCCCGCAAAATTTAATAGTTGATAGAGAAAAAGATCAGACGAAAAAATGGCGGGAAAACCCTATAATAAAAAAATAATAATATAATAATACAATAAAATAAAATAAGCGCCGTTTTAAAACATAAATTGACGGAGTTTAAAAGAACTTGGGAAAACTGAAAAATTCTGACTTGCGTGATCGCTCCTTACATAATATATAGAATACTTAATTTTGAAAAAAGAAAAATTGGCTGTTGCAAACTGCAGCTTATACCATCCACAAGGATGGTATAAATGCAAAAGATTGTTACTGGCCTCACGTTTCGACCCTAGCGAAGTCTTTCTCAAAGGCTAAAAAGAGAAGAAAAAAACTCTGCTAGGGTCGAAACGTGAGGCCATTAACACTACATTTTTCTCTTATCATAAAATGAATTCATTTTCTACCACAGGGTACCAGCGTCGACCACTTTCGGTAGAAATACAAAACCCAAATTCCGCGTGTCACTTACAGGATATGAAAGCGATAATGGCCAGGGGGAAACCGTAACAATACCAGTCTCGACCAAGGTGTCAGTGACATCCAGGAATTCATGTGATAGTACAACCACACGGTGACATCCAGTACCAGCTTGTTTGCCTTCGGAACAAACCTTTAATTCCTCTTGATCGGTTCCATGAATTCGTTATCCAATTAATCCGAGAGGGGAGGAGGTTCTCTTTTGAAGTAAGCAATGGGTCAGCCAAACATGCTGTATGTTCTCATTATTGGTTTTAACATTCAGAATAAATTATTATTGACTTGCGAGATGTAGGAGAAGAATAATGACATACTTTTCTAGAATGTGGGCGTTCTTGGATTCGAATCGCACCCGGGGTAGCTTATTAGATATCTTTTAAAGTCTCCTTTTTCCCCCACTGATTTGGGATTCGGACTCGGACTCGACGTTTGTATAACTCGTCACTCGGACACATAATCAAACCAAACGAATTGGAATCGGACTATACACTGACGACTTGGCCTGGAAGTCGGACTCGACCTACATGACTCCCTCAGCACGTTGAATCAGACTCGTCTATTGTGGGTGCACCACACTAAATATAATAGGCTCCCATAGCAACCGAGGCTTAGTGCTAAATATTAAAAAACACTCAAAAACTATTTAAAAGTCTCTCAGCCTCTAGAAAACAAATCAGATATATTTTCTGACAACTTCATTATTTTTCTTTTTCAATTTATAGTAGGTTAGCACCCCTGAACGAGTAACTGGCCAGACTCCATCTTGGAAAAAAATAACCTTACATTTTTTAGCAAAATAGGGTCATTTCTAGACAATCCATAAAAGCAAGGACCTTCAAATCTTTGATTTACAGAAAAAGTTTTGGGTTTACATTTTATTAATGAGGCTCGATGCATGGATTTCTTTACACTACTTCAGTACACCCTTGTGACTCATCATGCGGTCTTAAATGGCGCCCTCGGCACTGTTAATCAGACTCGTCCTTTGTGACTCGTCCCGCGGACTCGGACTCGACCTAAATGACGCCCTCGGCACTTGTATTGGACTACGACTCGATCTGTTTGACGTGACTCGGACACGAACTCGACTCTCAAACAATTCGGGACTTGCATTCTATGGAGGACTTGGGACCGGAGTCGGACTCGACCTAAATGGCCCCTCAGCACTTGGACTCGGACTCGAACTCTATAGACCTATCTATCGTTGATAAACAAACTGCGCTGGTTGGCATGGACGGACGTTTTGTTGGCAGACGTTGTGACCAAATTCAACATTTTTGGAAACTTTCTATTGAAAGAAAATACATCCCATTATTGGTTGGTTTGTTACCAACGATTTCAAAACATGTTTTGAATATTTGTAAACTGTGTTTACAAACTGAGATCATCTGTTGTTGCTTTACATTGATGGCTCCCCGTAGTTTCTCCGTCTTACTTGGTTGGCAAAAACTCAGATTGTAACGTTGCAAAAGAAAGGTCTATAATGACTCGTGACGCGGTCTCGGCCTCGACCTAAACGGCTCCGGCAATTAGTTGGACTCGAACATGACACCCCAGGAATGAGACCTCGGGGATTTAGGATTCAAAAAGGCGTGTCCGAACTGGTGGCTACGGCTGGATCGCCGCGTCATCTTACATTGAAGTATGTATAGGACTTCCTTACCAATATCCTTAGCAACAGTTGAACCCCTAGCCGCAGCCGCTAATTCAGATATGACCTAATACTGCAGACTGAGGTACAGGTTTGTTACGAAGGACAGAACTGACAATGACGATGGACGACTGACTAAAAACATTAAAGAGAGTGACACGAATAACTCAGGCAAAGTCATTGATTAAGTAACAAAGAAATTAATTATTAAACTCTTCAAATTCTAGACTAAAGCAGCTATGACAACGGGAATTTAATACACTGAAAAAAGGTAATGAAAAATATAGTGATATAAGCGCTTTGATAGATTAATGATACCGGTATCAAGTCGTAGTGAAGAGAGTCCCAAGGTGCCGACTCGGTGGAGTGTCCAGTAAGAGTCCAGTGGTAGCAGTAGTGGTGGGTAGACCAAGCTAACATCGGGAAGTCCTTGAAGAATCCAGGGCGTGGTCGGACCGGAGTCGTTGAAGGTTGAGTGGTGGTTGCGCTGGGGACATCACAAGCCGGGCTGGTGGGGCAGGTCAGGAGACGGTCAGCGGCGAAGCCTCGATGGACAGGGAAGATCGTCAAACCCCACACTCGGTCATTCTGCATGGATGGGGGTGGTCGGAGAGCGACGACCTCTCTCTGTAGGTTGTGGAATGCGCTCTGCCTTACAAGAGCATACCGCGGGTATTTAACCAACTAAAAGCTACATTCCAAATAATTGAGGTTTTGTAAAGTGATTTGAAGTATCGAGGCTAACTATTGTCCCAACTTCCAAGAGCCAGTGAACATAAATCTACATAGCATACAGGTGGACGTGAACCCAATGGACCAGTACGTAACATATTGGAATTCTATTTAGGCTCTTGTAACAGATTCGTGGCAACGTCACTGTTGAAGCAAAGAAAAAAATACAAAAAACACTAATAACCAGAACGTGTCTTACCAAAACGACTCGGGTAAAAGTTTCAAAAGTCAATAAGTAATATTCCCGGTAGTGGTGTCAGTAGACAGCACTCCCCCCCCCCCCCCCCCCCCCACCACCACCACCACCAGCCCGCAAACTATAGAAAAGGAGGAATGCAAGTCTAGATCCATCCTCGGAGTCAAAATAAAGAACCACATTAGGTTATTTTAAAGCAATTCTACAAAGTGGCGTTACTAAGGGGGTGGGGAGGGGCACGGGGGGCACGCCCCCCCCCCTCAACTGAGTGAGATCTTGACTTTTTAGATTAAGAATGACAAGAATAAACTGTTACATTTAATGAGCTTTTATGTAGTAATCTCAATGTTTTTGGAACCATGTTTTTGTTTATTTCACACCATGTATTTGTTTATCTCCACGTCAGGTTATTTTGTAAAAAATAGTAAATGACATATCAAGAGCGCTGAAAGGGGCTCGTTTAGAAAAAAAAGAAACTACAGTTTTAAATGGCCAAAAATGCCCCTCTAGAAAAAACGGTGCACCCCTTGTGCCCCCTCAAACGAAACCCTAGTTACACCGCTTGATCTACACCCTATGGATGTAACTTCAAAGCACGTCTGATTATTTTAAAAACTATCAGAAAAGCGCCCTCTATGTATATCGACGGCACTATCTACTGTTGTTTTGTTTATTTTACTTCATCGCGCTCGCAAACGTGCAGTTGGTGTTTAAAGGGCTGGTATAAAATATTATGCATCACGCGTGTTTCGGATAAGCTCGAAAACTATGTGCTGATTGCACGTGTTTCTACTCTAGCACACACCATCCGATCAAGACACGGTCCGTTCAAGGTAAGTTTAATCTCCATGGTGTAATTGTTGTCTAATAATCGGTTGACTTAAACATTTCCAATACTTGTTGGACAAACTACAGCTATATTCAGAACTTCAGTTGTAAGTATGTATCGTCTTTTGATTCAATAAAAGGTTCAGCATTTGAGAGTTTTGGCTAACACCCGGCGATGCTTTACTCTGGTTCAACATTTTCACGTTTATTTTCAAAGTTTTGAAGCCCCGTCTCACTATTGACGAAGTGTCTGTACATGCTTCCATTCTTTGCACAACTCAAGGTACATGTAATAAAACCAACCTGTTAGAATGTCAGCTCTCTCGTTGTTTCGTTTGCGAGAAAACGGTACAAATGCATTCAGCTTTTTTGTACACATTCTTAGGCAGACTCTGGGTCTCTCACACGAAAATTAATTTGAGATCAAATTTCATTCATTATTCAAAAGTGTTCACTCTTCAGGCAGAAATCATTCAAGGAAAGTTTTCTACCATCATCTTTATACCGTGTAAGGTATCCATGTAAATCTGTGAACATTTATGTTTCTGTCTATCTCACCAATGTTGAGCTGGGGCTTTTAACGGTGTTTAGAAATGTTGCTATTTCTACATATAGAATCAACACAATTAACACGAACATTAGTATGTGTGGGTATTAGTGGATAGAGTGTCTATTATTTGAAATGGTGTTTGACATGGGATGTCATGGCTTCGCTTTCGTGCACAAAACCAATGGAGGCGTCGCTAAAAAAAAAAAAAAAAAAAAAAAATCTAAACAATGGTTGTACTGAAAAAATGAAGCAGGCAATCACAATGTTTAAGCTGTTTGGTGGAGGCGGGGCTTATACTGTGTGAACATCAATGCTGACATGTGCACAACAAAAGTTGGAAGCATGAGTTGATTTAACACTTTGGCTTTTAGAGTGTACGTGCACTCTAAACAAAAGTGTATAGGAGTTAAGTCAGTGGCAACACTTTGAAGGAGTTAAATGTGACTCAATTGAAGAGTTGAATTGACACTATTAAAAGTTTAATCTCAGCTTCTCAAACGCTAGTTGGACACTTGTATTAGTTGAATCTAACCGTATAAAAGTGCTGTCACTGACCAAACCCTTTTAGTGTTGATTTAAACACTTTCGTTTTTTTAGAGTGGAGTGACGTTGAAATTTCCTCCACGGCTGATTACTGGGTATGCAGTGAAGGTGTTGTGAATTTCTGGTAAATGCCCATAAGAACAATACATAATGATTAAAAAGGTCAAATTACTAACCGTCGCGTTATCAGCTCCTTTTAACAAATGTGAAGGAAATATGCAATCATAAACTGAGTCACCAATGGGGGATAATGGTTTGTGACTAAAATGATGAGGCTCGTGGGTCGGTCATTCAGCGAAATAATCTGTTCCTGCGAAATTTCACCCAAAAAAAACCCCCTAGAAATGGTCAAATAGTAAAGAGTAAATAATAATGCTTTAAAAAAGTAAAATAAATTACGACGAGTCGCGTTCATTTATTTCCTGTTAAATTATAAACTATAACAATTAAACTGAAAGAGTTTTTCACCCGGGAAAATAAAAAACTTACCCTTTTTTCTCGTTTTTAACTTCCTTCTTTTTTTCTGTTTGTCTGTCTGTCTGTCTCTCTCACTCTCTCTCGTTGTATCCGCCTCTGATGGATTGAGATTTATTTTCCGTTAAACTTTCAGACTGGAGACAGCGAATGTTCTATTAGACTCACAGCTCAGTAGCGCTCTGTAGCGTTCAGATTTTGGTGACGCCGAAGGGTTGGTCACTTGTCTAAACGGAATTTACACAATTTGGAAGTTGTAAATACAAAACCTTTTGAATCGACAGAAGTTTGTAATTACTTGTATTTGGGAAGGGACGCAAAGCCGTAGGTCCTGTGTGTTGTACAATGACCAAGTTAGGCCTACACTTAACATTAAAAACCCTTGTGTCAACCAGAAGGTGATAAATTCAGCAGGTACTACCAAATATGGGCCAAAAAGCCAAGATTCCATGTAGTCCTCACCCCTGGTACACCCCACAAGCCTGTAGACTTTCATTGGCCAGACCCTAACCACTGCCGAGTATTAAGGAGTGTTGAAAGACAGCAGCCACCTGTCTCCATGCAGTAATTGATTGACGCGGTGCTAAGGATCCTTGGCACAGGGCGGTATGCACTTTGTGAAAACAACTTGATTGTAAATAACACAAGTCTAAGTCTTGACTGACACTCCAATTCACCCCATGGTCATTTTAATAGCTTTGGGCTTGCAGGGGGAGGTTATTGACCTAAAAGACAGGGTGCTGAAAAAATCAGCTTGTGGTTAAACGGCGTAATTTTTTCAAAGGGGCGGAGCCCATGGTTTTAATAAAGAAAATGCCTATAACCAATTTTGTCTACACAACAAAATCACCCACTAATTCACAGATGGAAGACATTTCTTATGACAGAAACTTGTAATTTTGACAAGACCCAGAGTCTTTGCAGAACATGTATAAAAGTCAAGTCCAATGTTTAGTTTTGTTCTTACATATTATTCCTCAAAGAAAAAAATGGCTCCATTATTTTTTGGAGCCTGTTTGTGTGAAGTGGGCGTGTCTTTAAGTGAAACTACGTCATACTTACAAATCGGGAATAGAGAAACGGGATTTTATTAATCGTTCTTGTGCTATTTTCCTACATGGCTGATTTTGTTCTATTTGTTTGTGTAACATTGTTGTTTTTTACTCTTGTTTTTACTCTCTATGTTTACGTGATCGTTTGACACTGATATGCTGATTTTTACAATAGTTCCCAATGTAAGGCGCTTTTGAAAATGTTTATGGCGAAATGCGCACAATAAAAATGCTATTATTATTATTCTTGAAAACAACAAGAATATGAAGACTATAATAAAAACAGGATTGAGTCAACCTGGGGAGATGAACTATATATCGCGTTATCTGGATTTAATATGGCACTGATGGTGCTCCGTAGGTTAACGTTTGCCTTATTTGACTTAGTCTAGTTCCCAGACCCTGACTATATTCTCTGTCGATTTTAGGGTCCTGTCAGCTTTATTTTTTTCTGCAGTCCGCAATTGCCACTGTCGTAATGATTTTCAATGGGATTTTTTTTTCATTCTTTGAATCGATTCAAAAAAGGGAATCTTTTTTTTTCGAGGATGGCAATTCTGGACTGCAGAAAAAAAACTGCGTCCGGCATCATAATAGAGATCAGTGATATCACCCGAGTGTCACGTGACAAAAACGGAGTAGCCCCTCCTTTTCTGAAAATACACGAAATCTTCCGACCTCGTTGTCGTCAACATCCGGACAGTGTCGTTGATGGTCGGACATTTCCGGGTGTGTGTATAGACTTGTTGGCGTGGACAGTTATAATAATGTTAGCAAAACATTCAGTCTTGTTGTCAGTCGTTTTGACCAAATAAAAAAAAATTACAAACTATTTAAGAAAAACACATCTCATTGTTGTTGTTTTTCCCAACAAATTTAACACTATCTTTGGAAATTTTTACAAACTTTGATTAGGCCTATCCCATGCTTTTTGAAAGTTAACAAACTGCGTCAGCACTTCGTTTTTTATCCAATGGCATCGGCCACCGTTGGTGACAAGTAATGCGTATTTATATATGTTGCGTCATGATCTATTTTTAACCGTGGATGATGCTAAAATTGTTAGCAGGAGTCTTCAGTGAATCCTTGGTCAGGGAACCAGACCATCTTTAACTTTACTTCCTTTTTGTATTACAGAGAAGAATGCAGTCAAGTATTGTATTAGTATTTACAATCACGCTCTTCCTCACGCGAAATGGCGTATGTGGACGTCTGAAGTGTAACTCGGGGATGTTTCACGATAAGTCAAGCCCAGGGATCACGGTCTGCAGGGAATGCTCTACGTGTCCAGATGGGACGAAGACGATGTCGGATTGCGGGAAAGACCGGGACACCGTATGTTGTACGAAAAACTGTGGGAGCGACGCTTATTTGGACCTGAGCTCGTGCGTGTGTCGGCAGTGTACGCGCACGTGCCCGGCCAATTACAGACTGCATGGGCATTGCGGGGAACTCAACGACGCACGGTGCGTGCGTGAAGGTGTAACCGTACACCTAACCGAAACATCCGCCATGAAAATTGACCCAACACCATCAGCTATTGGGCACAAGAAAATCGCCCCGGTTATCGACCAAGGTAAAACAAAAATAATAATACATTTTCACAAAAACATGCCTACCGAAATATCGTAGCTTATACAGAAAAAGTAATCTACACAGTGTCTCATTTCATTAAGGACCAATGTCTTATCATCTCATCAAGCACAAAATATGTTTACCGAAATATCTTAGCTTAGCAGAAATGTGTTGCTATGTATTTGACTAAGTTGTGCTTTCAGGACGAGCTGACTTTTGTGGCTCTTTTGTAAACACTGATTCACACCATCTTTTTATTTCAAGTCCTTGTCAATTTTATGAGACAAAACAAAATATTCTTAATGGCACACGCTTGTAGTTATACAAATTAATCCCAAACACAAGCTACCATAAAATTAATGACGAGAAAACAAAACACACTAGAAAAATAATCAAAATAAAAAAACACAACAAGCACTTATTTTATGATGGGCCTTGTCCCGACAGGTAATATGAGGTCGTTCAGAGTGAACAACAACGACAACAACAACAACAACAACAACACCAACAACAACAACAACAACAACAACAACAACAACAACAACAACAACAACAACAACAACAACAACAACAACAACAACAACATCAATAACAACAACATCAATAATAACAACAACAACAATGCAGTATTCTTCTTTTTTTTCAAAGATGCCGATGCAACACCGACAGCGGGCTTTCCCACAACCACCGTTGGGCAATCTAAAACTACTCAACCACGTCGGATGTCTACCGAGCATGTAACACACGCAGTGTCTACTTCACAAACGACTAGTCTACATCCTGGAAACACAAAGATCAAGTCAACGGCTGGAGTAACGTCTAGAGTTTTGACAACAAGTCCTCTCTGGATTGTCACCGTCGTCTTGGGCGGTATTTTGGTGGTGACTGTTGCATCTCTGCTAGTGTATTGTAAGATCACCATGACGTGCCGGGTGACGAGGAAGCCGACGAGGAGTGTGGGCGTGGCTCAAGATCAGCAATGGAGGATGCAGCCCCCCTTGAACAACTTATATGCAGGTATGGTTACGAATTCTATCCTTAAAAGCACGATACAATATTTGGTTCAGGAGATGATTTCTTGAGAAATTGATTACCTTGATGATAGTTTATAGATTGGCTGTTCTTTGGCGTGTAAAATCACAAATGTAAAAAACAGAAATCACAAATTTAGGTGGTCACCTTACTCTCGAGAAATCAATGGCCTTTGTCTGTTTACGTAGCCCCTATACGGGGCCCCTAAAGGGTAATGATGAAAAGGAATTAATGAACACAGAAATAATTTGAGGTATTTATTTCGAGCGGCACTTTACGAAATGTTTTCGAACGAAAGAAATCGTTTTGTGCCATCAAAGTTATTTCGTGCGTTTGTGGGTTCTTTTATGTGCATTACACAACGCACCGTCTACGGCTTTATACGTCCCATCCGTAGGAAGAACGAAGCAATAATGGTTAAGTGTCTCGCTTTAAGGACACACAAGTGTCAAGACTGGGACTCGAACCCACACTCTGCTGATCAGAAACACCAGAGCTTGAGTCCAGTGACTAGACCGCTCGGTCACGTCACACCAGACTGTGACTCGAACCCACACTCTGCTGATCAGAAACACCAGAACTTGAGTCCAGTGACTAGACCGCTCGGCCACGTCACACCAGACCGGGACTCGAACCCACACTCTGCTGATCAGAAACACCAGAGCATGACCGCTCAGTCACGTCACTCTTGGCCCGCGCGAAAACAACACTCCGTGACAAATTGTTGAAAGTGACTTAATTATATGTAAATACAAAGTACATGCTCGAGAAATATAAAATATAGTTTCTATATCTGGTTTAACTCGGGTCAGAACCATTTTTTTTAACAGAGAAATGGTTCCAACGAGGAAATAGCATTCATTTATAGACCTCTACGGCCATAGTTTTTTATTTCGATTGCATCCAGTATCAAATTTAACTTTTTGTATATGAATGTTTACAAAATGGCACTTGCAACAAATTCGGACTGTTTTTTGTTGTTTTCACTCAACGTGACTGTCATATTTTTTTAAAATTCGGTTTGGTTTTATGGAATTATTGTTAATTGAATACTATATGGAATACTATAGAGTGGCTTGAATTTATTTCTTAAATTTAAAACGTCCGAAATGAAAATCATAAATCAGACAGGGGAGAAGAATGACGCAGGTGGGGACAATAACGAATCAATTATTCAATGCAGACAGCTGTAACGTCAGACTGTAACCCTCAGAGTCATGTAATTTCGGTTCTCATTGTTCCCGATTGGTCTGGAATGATCGATTGTTGACGCGTGTCCCTTTTTTTAAATCTTGGTTTCACAATACATCCCTTTCTCCATCTTTTCATTCCACATACACTTCCAAATGGAAAGTTCATCTTTTGTTTACATCGTTTCCATTCTCTATTTTTTTAAATAGCCCCAGCAAACAACCAACCTATGAAAATGACTTTATGTTTAATTTTTTAATTTGTGTGTTTTACCCATCACCAATGTGTGTTAAGCACTGTATACTCAGTACTTTCCCGAGTCCACACACCGATGTGTGTTAAGCACTGTATACTCAGTACTTTCCCGAGTCCATACACCGATGTGTGTTAAGCACTGTATACTCAGTACTTTCCCCGAGTCCATACACCGATGTGTGTTAAGCACTGTATACTCATGTACTTTCCCGAGTCCATACACCGATGTGTGTTAAGCACTGTATACTCAGTACTTTCCCGAGTCCATACACCGATGTGTGTTAAGCACTGTATACTCAGTACTTTCCCGAGTCCATACACCGATGTGTGTTAAGCACTGTATACTCAGTACTTTCCCGAGTCCATACACCGATGTGTGTTAAGCACTGTATACTCAGTACTTTCCTGAGTCCATACACCGATGTGTGTTACAGCCCCAGCTCAACATTGGTAAACTGACTGTAAATGCTTCCATTCTTAGCACAAATCAAGATATTTGTAATGAAACCTACCTGTGAAAATGTCAGCTTGAAAATGTCCTTGTTTCATTTGCTAGAAAACGGTAAAAATGCATTCAGCATTTTTGTACGCATTCCTATAGGCAGAGTTTTCGTCTCACTGAGACGAAAACTAATTTTGGATCTTATTTCATTTATCATTTAAAAACGATAACACTTCAGACAGAAATATTTCAAGTAAGGTTTTCTACCATCATTATCTTCATACCATGTAAGGTATATGCAAATCTGTGAACATTTATGTTTTTCTTCTTAACCAATGTTGAGCTGGAGCTTTAAGTAATGGCATATGAGCAGTATTTGATTTTTACCAAGCTTGTAAAAATATTTTACATAATTTAAAACCCCTTTTTGTCAGTTTTCGCTCGATCATTCTTTGTACCTTTAAAATGCAAATGTAATAGCGCAAGGACTTCGTACCACCTGCTTACAGATACAAACTTCTATTGTTGTACTAGACGCAGTTTTAGGGCTGGGTTTTCCCCTCTCTGTTCCCCCCATGAAAAGAACCGGTTTCTACGCTAAAAGACTAGGTCGCGTCCACTCGCAAACACAATGAATTTGACACGGAATCATATTTTGCTTGGAGCAGCCCCTATAAAGTTTAAAGCATTCCCGTACAAAGGGTAGACTACTTCTGATGGGTTAAATTTTATAATGTCTGTGGCGGGAACACAGTCAAATGAGATAGTGTCGTTATTGTCGTATGAAAGTAAGTATATTAAATTGACAGTTATGTAGTAACGTATGCAGTAATGTTTTAGCTCCTGGTTGTTCCAAGCGGTCTCCCTCAATACTTTTATTGACCAACTCGCGCATTTCTTTTTCATCACCACCTTGCTGGGAAGATTTCACATAAAGCCCCAGCTCAACATTGGTAAACTGATTGTAAAATGCTTCAATTCTTTGCACAATTTTTTTTGTGAAAATGTCAGCTTATTTTATTATTTCATTTGAATGTGAGAAAACGGTAAAAATGCATCCAGCAGTTTTGTATACGCAATGCTGATGTAGGCAGGGTTTTCGTCTCACTGAGACTAAAACTAATTGTTGATCTTATTTCATTTATTATTTAGAAACGATAAAACTTCAGACAGAAATACATCAAGTGGTTTTCTACCATCATTATCTTTATACCATGTAAGGTATATATGTGAATCTGTGAATATTTATGTTTTTCTTCTTACCATTGTTGAGCTAGGGCTTTAAAGGAAATATTAATAGAAACATATTCACTTTGCATCATTTAGGAGCTTTTTCTTTGATCTCTACAAATCATTCAGAAATGGCACTCAGAGGTGGCGCATTAAGCAGCCAAACCAGAAACATTTTACTAACCCCAGTGAATGGTGCTTAACTTGGCAATACTACCAGTGGCTCTCCCGTTGAGCTCTCTGGGACAAAATAAGAGTATATTATTTTCAAAAACCTTGAGAAAAGAGAATTAGCTGTTGTTGCAAATCTATACTTACCAATCATACTTACCAACCAGGACCTGTGGTAAAAAAATTTGAGAGAAAAATGTTAATGGCATCACGTTTCGACCCTATAGCGAAGTCTTTTGACTAGGGTTGAAACGTGAGGCCACTAAACTTTTTTTCTTTCTTTTTGTCAAACCTTAACAGAAAATACAGAGGCTCTTGTCGAATGGCAACCATATTGTATCGAAGTTTACTTTATTGCCAGTCGAACTTTATCAGAGAAGTACACGACTGGTAACTGTCAACAGTTTGTTGAAGTTTTTAAAATCCAAAAAAGGATGCCCCGGTGGTTAGTACACGGCGGTGTATAATTTCTTAAACGTTAATAGTCAAACTGTCAACAAATTGTATTTTGTTTGACCTCAGTGTGATGGGATATCATCAAAATAATGTTGTTTATTTAATTAAAAAAATAAACAATTAGAACAAGGAACCAGTTCATTTTAATAGATTTTGATTTTCTCAACTTTGGCAGTATTTATAAGTGAACTATTTCACTGCATGTTTGGCACGGCCGATTTAAACCAGTCGATTTTTCTTTCCAATAACCTCAAATTAATCGCTTTAATAACACTCACTGTTAGCCAATGCACTTAATGTATAGCTTAAGAATTTTAAATCGGTCCGGGGTATTCTGGATGAACTTTGCCCGCACGCGAATTTCTTGTCTGGCGTTTGCCTGTTTCAAAGATCAAGTGGGACCGCCGTGGTGGGGTGCAGTGGGGTTGGGGTGGCGTGGTGGTTTCCTTGAGGTTCAGGCACGCGACCGACGCTCAAGCCAACGCTTTGTTTGTGGTGCTGTAAGCCAGTTTGTTATCAAACACTAGCTTTCATTGGGGGTGGGGGGGGGTGGGAATTAATTGTCTACGTTTCCCGATCTGTCTGTCATTTCAGTAAATTAATTGCGGTTTAGATTTCAGAAGTGATACCCATAAAAGACACATTATGAACTGTGGAGCAAACACCATTGAATCGATCAAACGTTTTTTTTAGTGTCAGCTATAGCGAGCTCGTTGCTTTACATCATTATGCCTCAAAAAGACAATACAGAAAAAATAGTATAAATTGCACATAAAACGATCATGTACAACCAAAGTTGGGAGTTAATTAAAGGTATTTACCTCATAATTAATAAGGATGCAAAACATTTAACGCTGTACACTCTGCTCGACTTCACAAGAGTTTTATCTCTGCTCATTTCTCCTGAAGACAAGCAGAGTATACTGTTCGAAACGTCGAGGCCACATTAACGGCTCTTTTCAGAGCCAACACTCTTCCCCACATGTCCATCAGTAACAGTCGCTTCCATTTATCCACACAACGCAAAACTTCAAACATCACTTAGAACCACTTATAATAGTAAACCCTGTCACAATTTTCGATTTTCCAGAGCCAAAAAACAAACAAACAAACAAACAAACAAACAAACAAACAAACAAACAAACAAACAAACAAACAAACAAACAAACAAACAAACAAACAAACAAACAAACAAACAAACAAACAAACAAACAAACAAACAAACAAACAAACAAACAAACAAAAACAAGCACATGGAACCAAGTTTCAATCGATACCGACTAACAATAATCCACAAATCGATTATTTTGCCTTTTGCACATCACTCAGGAACAATCAACCCTCATCGAAACCATCGATCAAAGGAACAGAAAATCAACATAAAAGTCACAACACGAACAGAAACTCTGTTGCCACCATCAGCAGCACAAAAATACTCGTGCAAAGCGCATGCGTGTTGTGTAAACACTTACAAAACGGCAGGTGTACAAACAAACGTATATAAATGTGATTATTTTGGTATCGTTTCCTTCTATGATTATCATTTTAGATAATGACAGTTCATGTTGACAAAGGGGTGTTAGGGCAGTTCTATAGTACCTCTCTCGGTTCCAGCCACCCCTGGATTTTTTGTTGAGGCTTGGCCTCCTTTTGCTCGACTTCAGTTTACAAAACTGACCACGTTTTGTTTGGGAGGCCTCGATAGTATTACAAAATCTTCCACTGGGTTGACACACATTTGCTTCCCTTTTTTTTAAATAACAAAACATTAAAAAAGATTTTTATGAAGAAAGTGTGCGTACGTTTTTTCATTTTTTATTTGGTTTGCACAATAAATTTTCTCAGTGTATGTGGGTAATTTGATAGAAATATGGTATTGTTGTAATGTAGTCATTAGGCTGTTCAGCCAGCTAATGTTTCAAATCTTGTCAGCGGGGTGATCCGCCCGCAGCCTTTTTACTCATGTAATGTCAGTGTGAACGGACGTAGTGCGATTTGGTTCGCCTTTTTGGATGAAAAACTCTCCTGGTTTTATGTTTAGCTTTGTTGTTTTCTTGTTACCTTCGGCAAATCGCAAAGCGCATTAAAATACTTCACTCGTCATCCACACCGACCTTTGATGTTCTAATTCACGGAGTTGGGTATGCTTGTATCAACAGAGGGCGCGCTCATTTTTCTTTTATACCGTAACTAAAAAAGATTATTTTAATGAGAATTGTTGAAATAAAAAATAACCAGTGTCCGTACGCGTAGAGGGATAGAGAATGTTTTTGAAAAATAGTTGCATAGGTAAAGTTAGTATCATGACTAATCAACAGAGGTCGCACTTCTATAGTTTGTCTTCGAATTGACTGCGTGGGTTTATTACTTCTAGAAGTTGGAATGCAAAAATAAAATTTAAATAAATAAAATAAAAATAAGATGAAGAATGAGTAAAACGTAAAGTAATTTTAATGTTGTATAAAGAACAATTATTGACAGAAACAGGATTTGAACCCGCGCCCAGCGGCTTTACGTACCAACTCTCTACCAAAATGAGCTATTCATCACTAATGTTTGTGGTCTCCCTATTTTGTCAATATCTTTGTTCGGGTGCCAGTCAGAAGCCATTGAACGGGATACTGTCGTAGCCAGGGGGATCAGCGATACAACCGTAACGCCTAGCTCTATGGATATAACTTTGGAAGCGGCAGCACGGGGATCACCATACGGGTGAAAAATATAACTTTAATACATTAAACAACTATGGGTGTACTTTGATACGATGCAATAATTATTGGGTTTTTTTTCTTCTGAAAAGAACCGGTGGTGTAACAACTCAACGTTTCGATCTGTGTGCTCCAATAGTGTTCAGGAGAGAATATAAAAAGCCGTAAACCTACGTACACGATTGTTTACCCACCATGCAAAGTTTTAAATAAGTTGAAGTTGTGTGTTTTTGTTACGATAGATCATCCGTCTCTCGATGTTGGTTCACCGGATGGGAGCAAGGACCCGTCGCCTGAGGCACGATCCGGCACCGGCGTTCCTGGTTCAACCTCCATCGGAAGCTTCGGAACATCATCGCCGATGACTAACGACGAGGAAGACATCTCCATCTGTATTGCCGAATGGGAATGTGAACCAGCCACCACGGTTTGGAAGTCCTCGGCTCCGCTGGCAGAGGGCAGAGCGTCAGAGGGACGCGGGGGAAATGCAATTTTCTACCCACGAAATAGTCACCGGCCGAGCATGAGCATGAGCAACGTATTCCCGGCAATGTCTCCGTCCCCATCCAATGTGTGGATAGATGAAAATGGCCGAACGAAGGTGTACAATGTCAATGGAAACTATGTCAATGGTGGGGTTCACTGCTGTCACCAACACCACGTGGTATGTGAACATCAGCAGGTGTGCCATCATACGACATGTATGCACGACGACTGCTTCCTGTCGTCGACGTTCTCAATTGGATCTTTAGGGAGCGGCTGCACTGTTTGAAAAAGAAAACAGGAAACAGTTACAAGTCTGGTTTTAGAAGGACAGTACACTCATTCCAATCTTTTTGTCTCCGAGCCTTCTAACAATTAAACCAAATTGCAATAGCTCATGGAAGAAGAGAGAAACGGAATGAATAACTTTCGGCGGATATAAATTATCAAAAAGCTAGTCTGTAAAGATAATGTAGGCCTAATGTGCCACGCCAAGTTCACGGCAACTGGCTCCAACGATTACCAGAAATGCCCAAAAGAAGACATAGTTTTTCTGTGAGGACTTTGAATGAAAATGGCAGTTGTTGGACTTGCCTCTCTACGTTTACAAATACTCAAGTTCCTCTCAGAATTAATCATGATAAATTTTCTTATAACTAGGGTGAGTTCGGGGAACGTCAGCTTTGAAGAACAATAAAAGACTGCTTCCTAACAAGATTTTCTTTGTCCAAGTTGAACCCTTGTCTTTGGCCAAGACGCTTGTAAGAAATTACTACGCGGGGGCGCACTTCACATACAACAGTATTTGAGACTGGTGTGAGCAAGTTCGATCAAGCACCAATGATTAACTAGTGGTTGGTTAGTGACGTACGCAGTGCTTGCGAATGAGTCTAGTCATGTCATGTCAACGCGACCATGAGAAAACGGCGAAATCAACGTTATCACTTTCCTGATAACTGGTCCCCTCTGCACTGTGCTGATGAAACGGCTATTGGTAACCAGCAATGTGACCAACCTAGATAGGCTGGTCGCGAATGGTCAACTAGACTAGCCCAATCATCGCTGACTAGTGAGAGTTCGATCAGGGTTAGTCGAACTATGGTTAACTATGGTCCTGATTCAAGGTCCAAACCTTGAACGAAGCGCGCCCGCTGATGGTCAAGCGGCATTGTACACCGCACAGTGTGCGAATGAAACCACTACAAAGGTCTTGATCCAAGACTAGTGAATTCCGGAGAGGAATTTTTCAGAAAAGGGAACAATAGAGCAAACATTGGAAGGACCCCATAAATGCGCAGGCGCGTGTGTCGACGTAATACTTACCAACATTATTAATTGTCTAATATTTATAACAATGAACATTCCATTTGAATCTTGGAAAGCGTAAGTTTTTCATCAGTAATTATTATGATCAATTATCTAATTATGTTTTGAAATATATTTATATATTTATTGTTTAAAAGTGGCACTAAGACAAGGAAGCATTACGTGTAATCAAAACAACATTATGTAAATTTTGCAGTTATGGAAGTTTTATTTATAGATCGACGTGACGTCTTTTATGACGTCGATCAAAATCTGAATATAGAACACTGTATATAAATGTTTATTTATTAGAATTTTAGTAGGAATATTCTGTAGCAAAAAGCTGGAAAACCTTTGCCACGAAGCTTGTTATTTGCCTATTTGGGAATATAGAAGTATGGTGGCCCTGAAAGAGCAACAAATACTTAAATATTGACGTGAATAATCATGGCAATTTTTCGCGACTAGCGGGAAAAGTCGCCATACAGGTTTCCAATGAATATTGACGTCAGTATTACGGTGTCCCTTAAGGGCCATTGGGACCAAGTTACACTCATAGAATTTGACATCAAATTTCGCGACTTCGGCGAAAAGTCACGAATAGGTCCTCTTTGATTTCCCTTCTGGGCAAGGAAACGTTTCTTTTCTGGTTGGGAAATGTGCACAGTAATGTTTAAAGCTCTGTCCCAACTACGACTTTGGTTATAATAGACCGATCCATTAAGCCCCGCCCCTTAACGTGTAGACCAATCACAGCCTTGAAAGTCCGACAGAAGTCCGACACGATAAAATCCTATTGGAAAATGTAAACATGTTTGCGCGTACTTATAGCGCACGTGTACATGTCCAGGGGTTGATTTCACAAAACATTAAGATTCATCTAAAGATGAGTTGTCAGTATTACCATAGTGATTTGCATTGTGACATCACACTTTGCTTAGCAATTAAGACTGATTTGCACTTAAGATCAATCTCAACTCTTTGTGAAATCGACCCGCAGTGTAGCATTGAAGAGACGCACATAGTGCTGCCCAGGGGGGTACACTAGTAATGTAGCCAATGCTGTGATTGGTCAATATGTTTAGTGGGCGGGGTCCGCTTGATGGATTAGTCTATTATGGGGCCTCGAGGTTTGGGTGGGATCCTGGGATTGTATATAGTATGTCTGGGTTCTCTGTGAGAACCCGGCATTGTTTATAACCAAAACAAAAAACGAAACCGTGGGTGTAATTTTTCATCATTATAGTGAGTGGAAAGACCATCAGGCCTATTTCATAGTACACAGTTTACAATGTATATTGTGCGTATTTCATTTTGTCATCAGTTTTGCTTTTGTTCAGTTATTGTTTTATATCTGAAATAAATGTAAAAAGGGGCAAATTTGATTGTTTAAAATTACTTTGTGATGATCGATTGTGTTGGAACGGCAGAATTACCTGTAGGCCTTTGTATTGAATAAAACAACTCAGTTTTTCAAGAATGGTTTGAGCGCAGTAGAGTCTGGGTTTATACGGTATGCTGTGTTGTGTTTTTTGCTGTCTGGTAGGAAGAATACTTTTCGAAAGCCTTCAGCCGTCCGACAAGCGCCGTGTAACTGACGGAGCCAAGCCAGGGCAAGTTAATTGTTACCTTTATTAATTTTTTTCACGTTGTTCCAGCAGAACACAACGAGGGCGCTGTTCATACCGCTCTATAACCTGAATTCTGCATGATCTGACATAACAAAATGTCACCACAAGGACGACTAGACCTAGACAGACCAGGGAGATTAATTAATTTGCTTCGTACAGTCTAAAATGACGATGTGTTAAATCAACACTTAATTAAAGAGTTCGGTCAGCGATAACACTTTAAGAAGTTAAATGTAACTCAGTTGAAGAGTTGAATTTACACCATTAAGAGTTAAAATCTCAGCTTCTGAAACACTACTTTGACACTTGTATTAGTTGAATCTAACTTTATAAAAGTGTTGTCACTGACCCAACCCTTTAAGTGTTCATTTAACACTTTCATTTTGTTTGGAGTGTATTCGTGCAATCATTGTTCTATGCAAAATGTCTTGGAAAGATGCCATTTTTATATCCTATATCTTATCAGCTAACCCTAAAGAAAATATTCGGTCATAACAAATGAGAGACTCTGTGAAGTTTAGGGTTTTTAGTCCAACGTTAATAAGAGACCTAAAAATGGTTTCCGCAATCATGACGTCATGAGAGGGGTGGGGGATAGGGATGCTACGAGGGCGCTATGGGTACTACTATCCTGTTGGTAAGTTGACGTTTTGCAGGAAGTACAGTGTAATGTTCATGTACATGATGTATACCATTTTTGTTTGCATTGCATTTCTGGCTCAAAAAACGTCATCACATACCAACAGGATAATGTCGTTTTCAACAACTGACGACAACTGCTGTCAACTGACGACAACTGACGGCCTTGATCTGATGTCGGTTGACACATCCATGGTCGGGATGACGGTATACCGGATCACGCATCATTGTATCCAGGGGCTCCATGGGTTCACTCATAGCAAATGGTGGAAATCGAACCCAGCATAACTTATGACTATGTAGTTCACCCTTGTACGTAGTACGAGGTTGTACAAAGAAACGTGACAGTGGTCATGATGGGGAAAAAGTTCATGAGAACTAAAATGAACCTCTTCCACTTTGGATGTATAGCCAATCTCGAGTGCCCATTGTAGTTAGAAATAAATGATTGAGATTGTCGCATGAATTCCATCATTCATGCGGCAAAGCAACGCGAACAATTTCAAGGAACGTAGCTAGTTTTCTTGACTTTTGGGGAACCTTTAGTTTCTACAAAAAGTTGCTTTAGAGTGTGTGATTTTGTTCCCTTCTCACAAACACAACAAGGCCGACGTTCAAAACACGCGGGACTTGCACAGTATAGGATTTTGGCGCCGATTTCGTAACTTTTAGATGTGGAAGGGAAACCCCAGAGACACATTCCAGGGAAAACCCACCCAATCAGGTAGTGACTGAAAACCCAATCCACTGATGCGGTATTCGAACCGGGGTTCTGGAGGTGGAAGGCGAGGAAAGATACCGCTATAGACCTTATGCACATGACGTCATTTGAGTAGGGCGCCCTCGCCTAGAGGTCAAAATGAGGTTGTTCGTACAAATCTCTGCATTTCCATTGTTTCATCATCGATTTACCTCTAAGGTGGCGGCGTGGTGACGTCAATGCATAAGGTCTATTACGCCAACCTGACGCCAACCTGTCACTTGATGCTATATCTCACGACCGTACATTAAGTATGCCGATGACACTGCTATTGTTTGTGTTGCTGCTGCTGTTGTTGTTGTTGTTGTTGTTTTTGTTGTTGTTGTTGTTGTTGTTGTTGTTGTTGTTGTTGTTGGTGTTGTTGTTGGTGTTGTTGTTGTTGTTGTTGTTGTTGTTGTTGTTGTTGTTGTTGTTGTTGGTGTTGTTGTGTGTTGTGTTGTTGTTGTTGTTGTTGTTGTCGTTGTTGTTGTTGTTGTTGTTGTTGTTGTTGTTGTTGCTGTTGTTGTTGTTGTTGTTGTTGTTGTTGTTGTTGGTGGTGGTGGTGGTGGTGGTGGTGGTGGTGGTGGTGGTGGTGGTGGTGGTGGTGGTGGTGGTGTAGAATTTCAATGCTCACGGATGAAGTGACACAGTTGATAGTGCTGTGATGAAAACTACCCAGAACTCAATGTCAGTAAAACTAAACAGGTGCTGTTGATTTTAGGAAAAGTAAATCTCCAACAATAGGCTACGCCAGTTGTTTTAAAGGTGTGTGGAAGCAGTGTCAGAATACAAAATACCCAGGAACCGAAGTTGACACCTATCATGAAATGTGAAGCATGTGTCAAATAAAAATTTATCACATTACAAGATACATCTATTTTTTTTCTACGCATGCTCAAATCGTTTCGTGTCGACACGGATTTGTTCTACCAGTCTATTGTGTACAAAGTATAACCTTACACCTTTTGTCTTGATTGTGTTTTCAGTCAGATACATGCGTCCAAGGATAGGATTAAATAAGAAAGAATACTCAAAACTTGGGACGAGTAAAGTTATTGGCCTTCAACAAAAGTCAATAAATATCATGCCTCTGCATGGAGAGTCTTATCTTGTTGAAGGCCAATAGACTGTGTAAGTCTCGCGCGTATTCGAACATAAGGGTCCGTTAAAGCGCGTGATTTGTTACCTTTACATGTTACAGCAATATGTGTGTGGGACCAAAATGGTCCCAAAAATATTCGAATACGCTCGAAATGGCCGGTATGAAATTTCTAGTTGTCAAGTGACGTCACGTGCACGAGCTCTATAACTACTTGTCCTTAATTGGCATCAACCAGAAGCGTTATATAAATCTCTTGTGTGCAATAGAATTAAGCAGCTGTTCTTTCTGCTCAGACCAACTCCACAAGTAATCAGGACACTGTGATACGGCAGTTCATGTGTTCCACAAGCTATCAGATTTAGTTGTGTATAGGCAGTTTTTTCCACGGCGGGGCGGGGTGGGGGGCATTGCTCTTCAGTGGGGGGGGGGGGGGGGCAGTGACCATTATTTTAATGAATTATGACATGTATCTCATTGTATCTGGGTTTTTTCAACGGGTTGGTGTGGGAACAGGATAATTGTGGCGGGGGCACGTGCCCCCTCCCACCCCCCGGCTACGCCATTTATCAAAATAATGGTAACGAGCAGCTGGAGTGATGATCATGTGGCTGAATCTGGTCCCTTATTACCAAAGTTCTCTTCATGCACTTTTGCACTTTTATGTAATAATAATTGTACTAAATGTCTGTGTGTGTGTGTAGGCCTATACTTTTTATAATTTTCTTATCCATTCGTTACTGATCGTTGTATTGTATATTGTTTACAGTTCTTGTCAAGACCGTGCAGGATAATAAAGTTTTAATCTAAATTCTTATATAGGCCTATATAGGCCCTATTGTGACGCATTGAAATGATAATAATTTTACGGTCTCCAAATTTTCAAACCTCTAACATAAATGAAATAAGATTTTTGAACTTCGTACAAAGAAGGGAAAAGTATGCGGCACTCCTCCTGGATGGAAAAGATTGGAACCTTTTCTTGATTCTGTGAAGCGGGAATAGACCGATTGCGCGACAATGTTTACATGCGGTCACGTGACCCACTATCGGGTATGACGTCATACAGCTGATGAAAAAATACGTGTAAAAGCATAGGCCGTGACACAGAGTGAGTATGAAAACAGTCGATTTTACTTTCGTTAAGCGATGAATTAGAGTAATCAGCCCCTTTATTTAAAGTAGTATGGTGAGGCATTAATTTAATTAAATCACATCTCTGTTTCATGATTTAACATAATTCTACTAAAAAGAGTTTCTTTTTAGCCATGCACTACCGGTGTCGGACGACTATTATGTAGCCACCCGTGTATTATTTTGTTTGTAATGTAGGCCTAAATCACTTTTAAAAAAACCGGATAAACAACGTTGGAAAAGTGAGCATTAATACCTAGCCTTGCAGAATTTCAAATAGGCAAAGGAATGACACAGTTTTGGAAAGCAATTTCTTTTGGAGGATTTCAGCTTCAAAACTTTGAATTTTTTGTGTTGAAAAGTGTGTGGTGATCGCGCACATTGATACGGTACTTTTACAATTTTCAAGACTTGCTGGAACTGTCCTTACTGGCTTTATTCAGCCACTTGAAGGTCTCTGGTACAAACTCTGGAATATCTTCCACATATTTCGAGCAAAAAAAGCCTCGAAATAAACTAAAATGAATTAATCATCGTGTATCGTACACCCTTTCCTATGGAGGATTACGTGGGTGTTTACATTATACCAAACAGGGGTCACGTGACGTAGGTCGCGCAATCGGTCTATTAGGCTTCTAAGAAACAACGTGTGAGTCAAGATCCCACAAAATCGATCCGCACCACAACCTCGCAGTTGGCGGTCGTGGTGGGTGACGTCATATCAAGGCCAGTGAACTGCAGAATGTCTTGTTTCGCCCACCGTAGTCTTGCACTCAGGACTTTTTTTTAAGTATGTGATATTGTGGAAACCGGCCGAGCATATTCACAAAAAGGGAGTGTTTTCTACCATAAAGGAAGTTTCCCGATGGGTAAAATACAATAGTGATATCGAAGTTTGACATTTTGTTATCACAGTTTCAACATAATTATATCTAAGTATTTCAAAACAAAAACAGCTGACTAAGTTTTGAGACGGTTAATATCACGGGGCAAAGGCTCTACTACTGCAAGAGTCCATTGTTAAAGCCCCAGCTCAACATTGGTAAACCGACTGTAAATGCTTCCATTCTTTACACAATTAAATCAAGGTATTTGCAATAAAAACAACTTGTGAAAATGTCAGCTCATTTCGTTGTTTCGTTTTGCGAGAAAACTGTAAATCATTTGTATACGCATTCCTACAGGCAGAGTTTTTGTCTCACTGAGACGAAAATTAATTTGGGATCTTATTTCATTTATTATTTAAAAACGATAACACTTCAGGCAGAAATATTTCAAGAAAAGTTTTCTACCATTATTATCTTTATACCATGTAAGGTATATGTAAATCTGTGAACATTTATGTTTTTCTTCTTACTTAATGTTAAGCTGGGGCTTTAAAGTGTATCTTTTTTTTCTTACATTGATTGAGCTTTGTACAAGTTAAGCCTAAAGGAAGTCCACTGTCTTCTTAGACACATAAAAGTCTATCTTATTTCCTCAGTGATCTATACATCACATCACATGATGCTTCTCGGGATCTATGGTCTGTGTAGACTTGAAATCAAGTCTGTAATTTCAAGTCTGTAACGTACCGTTTGTCACTGTACCGTATTTTGTCACTGTAGAACCGAAATACCGCTGCGCCCTCTACTGGTCATATAGCGTACATGCAATCGTTTGAGACTAGCTATCGTGCGGTAACTGCTCTCGTTACTGATGCGCCACCATGGCTCATAAATAACGACTCGAAAAGAGACTGTGCAACGACGCCCGTTTGTACACAACAAGAATCACGTGTCCATGATCCTCAGGCTGTGTGTTGAAATCGGACCATGACGAAATATCAACAACGTGTCTAGCTCATTAACGATTTAGCTTCTCCAGTGGGTAGTCACGGACGTCAGACGTAACTTTTATGCTGTTTTAAATCTAAATAATGGCCGATGTTCGTGAAGAGGTGCGACTAAAAGCTTTCAACTGGTGTAGGGACTACCTAGGTGGGACGTGGAGACAACTGAAATATAGTGATTTTCAAATACGCGATTTGCGGTGAGTGAGCAAGCACTAAGCTAGCCCCACTAGTGTGACAAGGATTTTTGACATCGGTTGAATCCTTGCTCTATTAAAGTACTATTATGGTTGAATCCTTCAAGTTCAACCGATGTCAAATATTCAACCTATGTCAAAAATCCTCGCCACACTAGTGGGGCTAGCACTAAGCAGGCAAGGAATGGTTTGGTCACGTTGGTCTGACTTGAAACTGATTTTTTTTTTATACAAAAAAAGTCAAACCCCTTACGCTAGGCCTATCTATATTTTTGGAACAGGATATGTGCGGACAATCTAAGTACCCAGATTTCTCAAAACATGAATTTTGAAATGCAATGTACATCATTATTTAGACCCCTACCATAACTGGTGCGCTGAACTCCCTTTTTTTAGAGTTCAGCGCCCCAGTTACTGGGTCCAGTTACATGTCCACTTTTGTTATTTTTATGGACAATTGAGAACAGTTGGAGTTTAATTTCGTCCTGTAATGCGATTTTTAAATGGATGGAAAAACAACAAGCTGAATAATCAGGTGGGTTATCGGTTTCAAATGTTTGAAGCAGATAAGTCACATGCACGTCACGTGACCCTTGTCTTTTACAACCACAAAACCAGCCAAATTTGTGGGTTATTGTAGTGGATGTTTATATTCTACCTTTGGACAATCTTTCTAGTCATGTTTCGTTCAATCATGGTTTTTTTACCGCCCAATAAATCGCCCAGCGAGGCCGCAACGCTCCCTCAACATGGATCTTTTCTAGAGGGCCAGAAGTGTTTTGTATCCCAAAACACCACTTTTTCACTGTTAGTGTTATGCCCCAAAACATTTTATTCTTAAGTAGCAACATTAAGAAGCAGTGTTGGGGTTAAATAAGTGAGTATTTTTGGGCCCTATTTTTTCATCGTACGCGTGACCAAGTCTTGATCATATCGTGGTCAGATTCGACACTACTCATGTCATCCCTTTCACCATTTGTGCATTCATTCATTCACTTGGTGTTCAATTTGTGTTCCTTTGTCTTTTTTTTTAATTGTATGTGTACCCAAGTTCTTCCATAGGAAAAATATGGGTTTGCATAAATTCAACGTGCAAGCCCCGTTGCACTTATTCAAACATTGGGGAACTTCAGGTCTCCATTTATTGCTTTGTCGTTTGAAAGAAACCAAATCATGCACTTAAACAGAGCAGAACATTTTAACATGTAAGATCCAGGCCTTGATCTTAAGCAAAACAGGGGCAGGCCTGTGCTGGCCAAATCAGAGAAATTGTACAAGGGCATGCATGGCAAGTTGGTAGTGACAGTGCAATTTTTCTGAAGGGCATGCTGGCCAACTCGACAGGGCATGAGGCCAACGGCCTCGGTGGCCTCGGTTAAGATCAAGGCCTGAAGACCAAATCAAAAAATTGCTTTATCCGTGAAAACCCATGAACGTTGTGTACATGTAGCTTTGGCAAAGGAGTATTTTTCCCCACATGAGGAAACCAGTTACAAGAGTGATATACTTGCAAATTTTGTCTTGGCAAGAAGAAAAAGTAAAACAAAAATGGTTACATGTAATAACTGGTATTTGTGATCTTATGTACTTTCACAGGGGAGCCAGTTCACTAATAGAACCACGTCATCTTGTCTGTTCGTTACCGCAATGGCTAGCTTGTGCTAATGATACCGAGCCAAGAAGTGCCTTGCTTCATCTTAATCGTCATCCAATTTTCCTGACAAACAGGCAGAGCGCCCTCAAGGTCTGACGACTAATTAATATGAACGCCGAGGGAACCGTGGACCAATTTCACACAAAAATAAGTGCTCTGAAAGTGAAAGACAAGTTGCGATATATTTTTTAATGTATAAATAGCTTTGCAAACTCAAAAAAGTAAAATAAGGTCACTCAACATCTACAGGTTTTGAAATGTTCATGTACATGTTGCAAAAAGGCTTGAACTTCTAGAAATTTCCCCTGGCCTCAGAACTTTCTCTGGCATGTTTGGGTCCCAAAATATTTTTTACAAAGACCTGAAATGGTTCTTTCTATTTTATTTTTTGCTGAATTTTTGAAGGTTTGGAAATCAAAAGCTTCAATGTAGGAAAATCTGTAGGTAAATTTCTGGCCTGGAATTTCTACTTTGAGAGGTCAAGGACATTTTCATTTTGCAAAGGGCATTTCCATTGGGAAATATTATAGTCTCTGGGAAATTTTAAAGTTGATTAGTAGGTTTCAGGAGGTACGTCTGTTGTAAAATCAACTACCATGTACTGTCAACTTCTCTTCATACCTGGTTTGAGTGGAGTTTTAGCATTGTTTGAGAAAGATTTTTTGCATTAAAAAAAAAATTAGCATCCACAAATGAACAAAAAAGCAACAAATGTTTTGTCTCGTGTCAGTTAAGCATTTTTTGTGAAGTTGGTCCTATGGTTTGCCAGGCTTGAGTGTGGAATGCATGAGTAGAATGAAGGGAACACCTGACGGTGTCTGCGTCGGGATGCCATTTCCATAAAAGTCTTTTCAAAGCTTTAAAATTAAAACCAAATGGTGTATGCAGTTTGCAACACTCGTGAATAGCATGCACATATTATGCATAGTCAATAAATCAAGCAGAACCAGTGAACAGTGCCTCATACATATACATGTATGTGCTTGGAATGAGACAGAAAAAACCCACCAATTACAAGGAATGGCTACAGACTAATCCGAGCAGCTTGTTCATGGGCGTTTACACCACTGCAACTATGGCCGCCACACGCACACGTCAAGGCACATACACCGTGAATTTTCCACGGTGATTGGTATGCGGGCTGACGAGCAGGTCTCAAATTGGGGAGGAAAGAACACAAGACCACAGGACTTGTGAGTCAGCATTATTACTGGACCAGAAATGTTTTTAAAATACCAGAATCAAAATGAAAAAAACTATCTTCACAGTTTAACGTATAAACAGTTTTCATTTGAACAAGCACTAGAGAAGATTTATCTCATTCTTATGGGTAACAGATAGATATGAACCCTCTTACTTGGAAACTCCAACAGAATTTAAAGATATACATGTACTATCATCAGACACTAACTCAACATTTGGAAAACACAAGACTGCCGGACTTGTCCAGTCATGAGTTTACTGGCTCAGCGCTTAAATCACTGGCCTCGAGCCTGCGGTCCAGTGTAAATTTTGAGCCCTGACACGACACGCGCGTGGAGGCCATGGCTGCGGTGGTGTAAAACAACATAAACGAGCTCTGCACGGATTGGTGTATTCAAACTTATTGCCTACATTCTACTCAATGCAGTCTGCACATTGTACAAACTAACGGAACTAACAGTCGATGTGTTGGTCTTTATGTGCTTTCCACAAACCACAGAGCGGGGTTGAGTAACTACCTGTACCTCTGCTCTCTTCCATCCAATGAAAAGGGGCGTAAGAACGAACCCAGAGAGGTCCTGCTCCGTGTCTACGGAGAGATTTTCTACGAGAGCGACGCGCCGTTGCTGGATTCCATCATCTTCTCTTTGCTGTCAGAAAGGGAGCAAGGCCCAAAGCTTTATGGTGTATTTCAAGAAGGTCGATTAGAACAGTATATTCCAGTGAGTATTTAGACTAGATTATAATTTAATAATAAATTAAAATTTTGTATTGCGCCTTTTACTTATAAAATGATCAAAAGCGCATGACACAATTTAAAATACATATTTAGACTGGATGGAAAAAGGCAAACACTTTGGAAAATACGAGGGGGGGGGGCATCATGTGCCCCCCCCTGTCCCTGTACATCCAAAAAACTGGTCCTGATAGGGTTAGGGCAGTGCCTCAAAAGTTGGGAAGTGAAATTATTGCAGCTTCTGAACACATTAGTGATGAACTTGACAAACTTTGGGTTTAATGACAATAATTGGGCTGTCATTGTTAACATTGTAATGATCTGGACTTCTACCTTTGAAGAAGATCCAGAGTTGGTGACACATCTAATGTGTGATGGAAAAATTGAGTTTTTTTTTAACTCAATTCTGTAAATTCTAGACAAACTGAAATGTCCAAAACAGGTGTCCAGGATACACTAATCAGCCCCTCTAGCAAGCTCTGTCGTTTACAAAATACTGTTAGGTAAACATTATATTCAGCTGAGAATCTAGTGGTAGGGGCTATATTTATTTTATTTTCAAGTTTGGTTACCAGTGTGGTACCACCCCTTTTATTCAAAATGGAATATTCTGCTGCTAATCTGATTGTCATCTTATTTAACTTTTTCATTATCTGACGGGGTGAGGTTCATGTTTGCATTAGAATACAATGTGTAATTTCTGAATCAATTTTTAACCTTTGAGACAGACTCTGCTAGGGTCGAAACGTGAGGCCGTTACACATTTTTTTTCTTCAGTTTTTAACCCTAAACATTCCTGACCCCTTAAAATCCAACTGCATGTTTTGTTGGACTCTGTTGGGACTGAGGACTGCCTTAATAAACTGATTTTGCTTTACACTGGAGAAGGCATGCAACCATAATCAGCATTTGGGTATTGAGTTAGGCCGAAAAAAAATGCTGTGTTTCTGGTAACTCGACCGACCAAACAAAATTATCGAAAGGTAGGGTCGGGATTTTTTTTATTTTTTTTTTTTTTTATCAAATCGATGTAAGTGCTTTTTTTGTTTTTGCTTTTTTAATAGAATAAGCTGAAATAAGTTATATTCTTTTGCATTTTATCAAAGTCAGGCCATGAAGTCCACAGATATATGCGATCTGGAAGCTTCTGTTTATTTTACGCCTCCCCGGTTTCATGCACTATCGGCTCCCCAAAACAAATTTATTTATTTTAAAACAATTCACATGTACAATGTACATGTACATGATGTACATTACACCAACTGGTGGTGCATGCGTTTTTGCACACAGTAAAATGGAACGTTGCAGTTGAGTGTCGAGATGTCAGGAAATAGATGTATTTCAGGTTTTTTAAATATTTTTTTTTTGCGGGTTAATAGAACATGAATATTTGAACCCGGTAATTACCATTTTGATAGGGTGACATGTACATGTACATGTACATGCATGTGTACATTATGTATTGTAGTCCATTAAAACATGTATTTAAAAAAAAAAAACACCGACCGACTGACCAATCATTTTCGTGACCTTGTTACTGGAAACACAACCTTTTTTTTCGGCCTTACCATGTGGTGTTGGGTTTTGTTTAAGTGAGGAAAGGTCCTCATGTAATTCACTCAAGAGAGTCACTATAGAGTGGACTGGTGGATATGGGAGGGTCTCCAGCCAAAGTCCATTGGGGTTGGCGCTTAGTGTTGAAGGCAAGTTATTTGAAAAAAAATTGCAGAAAATCAGGAGTTTTATTCTGCTGTAGGAAGGGACGACCTACATTAGACCTTCACAAGGAACTCCCCAATCCCTAATAAAAGAGTTGTTTGATTTTATGAAACGACACCTTGCTGAAAAGTTGTTCCGGTCATTGGTTTTTTTTTTCCAGTCAAGATGTTTGACGAGAGAGGAGCTGTCAGATCCCAAGTTTTCAACGGAGATAGCAGAGAAGATGGCAAAGTTCCATCAGATGGACCTGCCGCTGTGCAAGGTTCCCAGGTGGCTGAATCAGGTTTTGGACAGGTACGACACTAAATGTTTTAGAGAATTTCTGTTTTTTTCTGAATCTGTGAGGGATGTGGAGATGAAAGTATGTCCCAGACACAGTTTCATGAAGCTGTTATGAGTAGAAAATCATGCTTAACAAATTCAGTTGCCAAGCAAAAATTTGCAGAGAACCAACCGCTGGCAATGGACAGTACATGTACATTGTATTTTAGCTGGTGACCCATTTCTTGGTAAGCCAATACTTTTCTGTGCTCAGCATATTTGTTGCTGAACGGCTTTATGAAATTGATGTCTGAGCTTCTGACGACATGAAATTAAAACTCCAGGTGTTTTTCAGTTCAAGTTATTTTCTGCAGTCATGTAAATTAGGATCATTTGAAGTCTTGGGGTACATGTAGGTTGTGAGGGTGCTTGGGAAGTGGGCAGGGGCAGATATGTTTACAGGGTTGGATGCTACAGAATATTTCATCCAAACCATTTAGGGATTAGGTTTTTTTTTTCAGTACTCAAAATGTTAAATGTGTAAGTGGAAGGTTCAAGTTTGTGTAGGTTCAAGTACTGTCACTGAGTATTGTATGGGGTACATGTACATGTATTATGAAATAACACAAATTCACAGCTTCTTTCAACTCCTAGAAAATAAAGATAGAAAGAAAGAGATAAAAATAAAATAAAAATAGAAAAATAAAATCAGATCAAAATAATTAAAACTAATACATAAATAAATTATGATAATAACAGCAAAAATCAAGAAAAAAAGACTGACAAAAAGTAGAACTGGGAAGAAATCCCCTCCAGGGCCTCATCATGTGTAGTTTAAGCTAGACCCTGGGTATGAGAGCGTGCATCATACATGTTACAGTACGACCCCTGACCTCATCAATCTTGGTTTCATAACAGGTGGACGGATGTCGCTTTGGAAGTGGAATTAGATGATCCGGTACAGCAACAGATACTGAATCAGATCAGATCACATGACCTCCGCAAGCAACTCGACTTTGTCAAGTAAGAATGAACTTTTTATATACTTCCCCCCAACCCCAACCCACCCCCCCATGCTAGAAAGAAATCTTGATTTTCAGTGGGGTGTAAATTTATACATGTACATGTGTGTTGGCACGTATTACACTTACAATCTGTACTGCAAATGCTACATCAAACCTCCCAACCTAATAAATTAACAAAACAGAAAATGAAACAAAACCTTAAAACAAACATTTCACACAGATACAGTACATGTAGTTCTCATTCAAGTGACAATTCTCTTGCAAATGACGACGTTATAAGGAAAACTTAAAATATGCAAGGCTGGTGCTGTGTTCTTGTAAGTGCTGCACAATAGACCGATCCATTAAGCCCCGCCCCAAAACGTGTTGACCAATTACAGCCTTGGGTACCCCACCAAAAGTCCGACAAAAGTCTGACATGAAAAAAAAAATCCTGTTGGAAAATGTAAACATGCGTGCGCATACTTATAGCGCACGCGTTCATGTCGTGCCATGTGGCATTGAAGAGACGCACATTGTCATGATTGTGCTGCCCACATGTACAGTGGTGATTTAGCCAATGCTGTGATTGGTCAATATCTTTTGGGGCGGGGCTTAATGGATCGGTCTATTTTTTCCTTGGTAAACAGCACCTCTGTGAGGGAAATTTCAATTTCTACTGGAACATTTCAAGGGGCACCAAGGCAATGACCAAGGGGCTTGGATGGCAAATGCCTCTGCTTCAGGCCCCGGCCTTGATCTTAACCGAGGCCACCGAGCCCATTTGCCTCATGCCCTGTCAAGTTGGCCAGCATGCCCTTCAGAAAAATTGCACTGTCACTACCAACTTGGCCATCATGCCCTTGTACAATTTCTCTGATTTGGCCAGCAAAGGCCTGCCCCTATTTTTCTTACGATCGAGGCCTGCAGGCCTGTATATGGACGAATGAAAAAGCGGACAGGAAGCCAGTCAGGGTTCTCCCCTAGGATTTTTTCAAAACTGGGAGGTGATACGGACCCACATTTTGGAAGTATGGCTGAAGCATGCTGAACTGAAACCAGGTCCTTGGAATGTTTTTTATTTAATGTGTTTATGTTTGGTTTTAAAAGCTCTGCTCTGCAGTCTGGAGCATTTTAAATGGTTTTACATGTACATGTATGTTACCAGGCCTTGCGTTTAAGCTTTTTGTAAAGTAGCCCAAGGGGCTAGTAAACTGTGCATTTTACTTGCCCACAGGAAGGTTTTGTTGCCCAAATTTTAAACATGTATTGTCTTAAATGTATCTTCCTGATACTAATGGTAGCGACCACAATCAGTTTAACATACTAATGAAGTTACATTCACACACTCAAAAATGAATTAACACATTTCTAAAATGTATTATTCACATCTGAAAAGGAAGAAGTAGGAACATTATATAAACAAGTAAGTTGCACAGTTTTTAGTAGCCCACAGGGCAAGTTGAGAAGTGGTGTTTACTTGCCCATAACAGTCTTTACTAGACAATGTACGTCGGGCTAGTGTTAAGGGTGAGCCCTGGTTACATGATTTTATTTTTTTTATCTTATCAGCTGTAATTCGTGCGTATTGGTCCAAAATAAGATATGCTAGCTTATGTCTGGGGAAAAATCCACCCAGTTAAATAGCAAGCTATCTGGTCCAGCTAGCTAGTTCACAGAAGAAGTTTCAGGGCGAACCTTGTTTGGACGAAGTAAAAAAATAATTTACCTCTAGACTTTGACTTTATGATTATGATTCTGATAATTACATGAAAAAAGTACATGTATTCAAAACCATTCGTTCAACATGGACTTTTGTTTTGTAATTCGGGTCCAGCTTTGGTAACGAGTTGAAGATTGATAGGGGTAATTTAGAATGGGATGATAATTAAACTTTTTTTTTTTTTTGCTGACTTTTAATGAAATTTTGATACCAGTAAAATTTTGATGAATTTGATACCAGCATAAATTTTTTATGGAAACATTTCTGTCTGCGCACCGCTACATGTATGTCCATGAATGTCGTCAATCAGTAAGCTTGGGCAGTTTTTCTGTATTACCATGATCACCGAGTCGTTACGGTATCCGTATAATACCGAACGATACTGAGAGCTTTGGAAATACTGGCGTGCTTGGTTTTCAATTTCGTACCTCGACATAAACAAAACAGTGACTGCTTATGCTGCAGCCGCCACATAAAAATAGTGAGCAGATTCAGAACTGTTCCTCAATTATATTGCCATTTGCGAGAACAACGCAAGCCCAGTCATCCATATACCCTATGCAGTGTGTTTATTTGCGATCCAGCGTCCATTATTTGCAATTTGCACACAGCATTAAACACACGGACGAAATACGCGCAAACCGTCCTGTGCCAACACGCTAGTCTAGGCTTCCGTTTCTAGCTTTTCTTGCATGTCAACAGGTCATCCGCCTCCAACTGGTTAATATAGGCCTACATGTGTCACCTTGTGAGGTTTTACAATGGGATGCAGCACACTCTGCAGCTGGCCATGTCAGGAGCACACGGGCAAACCCCATCTCTCAACAATAGACCGTTCCGGCCTGTCAATCAACAGTGCGCGTTGGCCAATTGGATCACGCCTTTTGGTCATGTGACCTCGGTCAAACTCCCTCACACGTGCAGCGTAAACGTACACACAGACGAAGGTGTGTGGGCGGGGCTTGTTGCCAAAGCCGGAACGGTCTATAAGTCTACTGGGTTCTTTTACGAGCACAAACGACTTTATTTTCAACCAAGCAATAATGGTTAATCGTCTTGCTCAAGACACAAGTGCCATGACAGGGACTCGAACCCACACACTGACACTGAACACCAGAGCTACAGTCTGATGCACTCTGCTAAAAACCAATGATGTATCATTCCTTTATGATATGTAGGCCTATGTTTCTTGGAAATGAGAGGATTCGAATGATTGTACTCTTTGAAAAATGGAGGATTGAAATGAATTTATTTCCAAAAGTATTTTCTTGATTTTTGATATGTTGAAATCTGTTGTTGATAGTAACAAATTTCAACATATCAATTCAATAAAATTGGTCATGAAACCAGATTTGTGATGCTGTGGTCAGTGTATCATGGGTCACCATGGAATTGGTCAAACACTCAACGTTAAGTTTAGGATTGAACAATGTTAGGATTCTGGCAATATTGCTGTTTCGTAAACATTTTGATGATTTGTTTTTTGCTGCCAATGCTCTTGCTTTTTGTGTTTCTTATTCTTAACAGGAAAGTTTCCAGGCTAGCGGATTATCTTTGTGGATTAATTTGGGTTAATCCTTCGTGTCCATTAATCCCTTCTTTGTAAAATTTCAGGTATTTATTGATTGTTTTTGTTTTTCCTTTCTCTTTTCCATCTACAATCGAATTCACAGAGGACTGATCGTCACTTGCAAGAGCCCAGTTGTTTTCTGCCATAACGACTGTCAAGAAGGTAAATGGAACCACAAGGTTGACAATTTAATTCAGGGAGGAGTCAGGGCGTGGTCATCTCAGATTTCGGGCGGAGCTGTTGGATGTGCTGGAGATGATGGTGGCTCGTGGCAGTCGAGAAAATCTTGATTTGTTTTCCTTTTCAGTTTAAGTCACACGGCATTCCTGGTTCATTGTAGTTAGATTATGAGAACGCATGAAAACCAGAACCCGGGAGTTGCAGGGACATTGGTGCAGTGGTTTTCGAGAGGGATGACGCTTTTGTCCAAAATCGAGCAAGCGTGACCTTGAGGTCACACGCAATGGGAGACTTGAGACACTAGGTGCCAGCAGACATGCCAAATTTGCAATGACTCCAGGCGTGCACATTTTTTTCAAGAACGATTTTACACTGCAAGTCTGCTGCCCTCTAGTGTCTTAAAAAGTCACCCGTGCTCCGGCCGCTTTGCCAAGGCAAAATTGTTTCTGGCTACAGTCATGGGTGAGCTTTTGAGAAAAATTGCGTTTAATTAATAAAAAAAAATGTGTACGTTTAGTAACATTTTCCATCGAGTTGACTAACCATTTGAAACCTTTAAACTGCACAGGTAGGGTTCAGTGACACAAGTTTGTGCAGAACTTTTTATGTACATGTGTGTACTGTGTAGATGCATATATATACCACATGATATCATATTGCTGGGTGGTATAGTGCATCTATCATCCAAAACCACAATGGATGATCTCGAATGATCAGACGGTGGGAGGGGTTAAAAACTTGTCTAATCTGAAACAAGCAGATAATTCTCATAGGTTTCTCTGTCATTCACAATGGTGCCATTGTTTTCAAGAGATCACCCATGATACGAGCCATTCTCATAATCATTCATTTTGTTTTTTTCTCACACTTTGTAGAAACTTTTGCTGGGCCTGGTGTGGATTTCACAAAGCGCTAGGACTAGTCTTATCTTGAGTTAGGACGAGTAGCTAGCCCTAACTTATAGGACTAATCATAAGTCAGGACCAGCCCTAAGTTAGGACTAGTTTTGTGAAATCCACCCCTTGTTTCAGTAAAATGCGTCAACGGAAAGCAAATTTTCATGAAGGAAAATTAAGCGGGGAACCAGTCTTGAGAAGTTCACATGACGTGGTGTGTTTTGCTGGTAACCCTTTCGTGGTGCGCATAATTATTTTATGCTTAAGCAACTCTTAGAAAGTGGACGGTGGACTTTGTTTATTAACTTGTTGTCTAGTGAAATGTAATTATAAACTATTTATATAATGAGGCAAAAAGATATTCTTATTGTATAGTTATAATTACTGAAATATTTTCATCTATTGAGAAGGTGAGTAAACAGGGGTTGTCCTAAGTTCTCAACTATCAACGTCTTATAACAGTTCTTATCAACAATTTTGTGCCCCCCCAACAGGACACGGTATAAGCAACATGGTTGCTTGCTAAGATTAATAATTTATTATTTTTAATTTTTTTTCAGTTCTGTTTTTTCTTGGTTGATTCTGTAGAAGTATCAACGTATTTAATAAACACTTTTTAAAGTCATTCAACAGGCTTTGACCCCCTCCCCTCTATCGCACTCTTCTCTTTTTTTTTACCCTGAAAATGTTGTCAACTTTTGACGTCCCCTAAACAATAAACAATTCCACAATTTTGTTGTTTTTGTTTCTCCTTTCCTCGGTTTCTTTTCTTCCACAGGAAAGTCATCTTCATTTGAAAAGAGATCCTTTTTCGCCTCATCCTAAAGTAGTTGGACTTCACCAAGGATTCATGATCCATTGTCACCACCCCTCCCCCCCCCCCCCACAAGGCCATCCTCTAAAAGAATCTTTTGTTTTGATGCCTTTAGGTAACATTCTCTTGGCCAAAGGAAGTCCGACACTGAAAGCAAACTCCTTGGTGCTGATCGACTTTGAATATTCCAGTTACAATTATAGGTGAGTTTCACATACCCAAAGGCATTTCTGATTTTTGATTTTCTTTTTACTGCCAGTTCTTCACCAGTTGTTCACAAATTACCACAAAGTAGAAAATTCTATTGCAAGGAATCTTTTTTTTATTTTATTTGTTCCTCCTTTTTTTTCTCTTCCTCCTGGCAGCAGACATATCATTTTCCGTTTAAAAGTTTTTTTTTGTTTTATTGTCCTCTAAAAGTGGTGGACATTATTTTATTTAAAAATTTATTTGCTTTGTCTATATGGGGTGTTAGACCTTATTTCAATTAGTGTTTTTCCATTGAATTAATGTTGTTATTGGGTTTGTTTTCTTCCACTCGACAAGTACAACGAACATAACCCTAACTCCCCAGAGTGATTTACTAGGATCCTTCCTCACTCTAACAAATTCCAACACCATATGGGTAACTCAACACCCAAACTGCGGTACTCTGATTATGGTGGTATGCCTGAACCCATGTAAAGCATGATCAGTTTACTAGTGCAGTCCTCAGTCCAACACCATTCAGTTACTCAACACCCAAACTGTTGGACTCTGATTATGGTGGTATGCCTGATCCCATTGTAAAGCATAATCAGTTTACTAGTGCAGTCCTCAGTCCAACACCATTCAGTTACTCAACACCCAAACTGTTGGACTCTGATTATGGTGGTATGCCTGATCCCATTGTAAAGCATAATCAGTTTGCTCATGCAGTACCCAGTCCAACACAGTCCAACAAAACCTGCGGTGTTAGAGTTTGATGGAATAGGGACTGTTAGGGATAATTTGAGTTTGACCTATTTGTTCTCCCTCAGGGCCACAGATGTTATTTTGATTGAAATTATCTCGTGTTGTTATTGTTCCTTAGAGCGACAGGCATAATTTTCATTGAGATCCCGTTCATGCCTTTGATTGTTCAGCATTATTCCCGATTCAGGTTCTCTTCTCCCTGTGCCTTCAGATTTTCTTGAAATCGGCTAAATTGCCTTCGCAGAAAGGAAACACTCTGCCTTTGTTCCGACCAAACCTTCAGATATCTGATTGAATTGATGTAGTAGAGTCTGTAAAAACCTCTACAATGTAAATCAAGTAGGCTTTATCTTCACACCAAGAGGGAACTGTTATCCTATTTTCAAGATTGTTTAATTTCTTACAATCCCTTCCTTTAGTTCCAATTTGTAAATTTCTACCAAAGAAACAGACACATTATTCACAACTTATTCATTTGTTTTCCTTCTATATAACGGCAGATGTAATTTTTTATTCATTTAAATAAATGTGTTTTATTCTTATTTGTTTGGTACTACCAGGGCGGCAGACATGGCAAACCATTTCTGCGAGTGGGCCATTGATAACAACAAGGAGAGTGCGCCATTCTTTGCCCTCAACCCAGAGGACTTCCCTACAGAAGAGCAGCAGCTGAAGTTCATCCGGGCGTACTTGGCAGAGTATAAAGATGGAGGCGAGCGAGGGAACGGGGACAGCCCCGGATGCAACCGCAAGGCGGCGGAGACGGTCGAGCAAGACATACTTCGGGAGATAAAGAGGTATAGTTTCTACTGCTGATTTGTAATCAATTTTGATTAATGCCCAGCTTAGCTACCATGGCCAGTACGCCAAGTGGATCCCTATAGTTGCTAACCCATGGAAAGGAACACTGACAAACTGCACTGATTGGCTCCCGAAAGTGACTGCTTTGCGCGCACGCTCCTTATAATTGTTTGGAACTTTGTGGGGTTAGTGTGACCAGGTTACTTTACCTGGGCAGTGGCCGATTAAACTACCCATTGAACTCGGTTAAATTACATGGGTGAAATTTAATCTGGTACTCAATGCTAGCCTAGAAGGTATGGTACTATGTGGCAGTCTGTGGTACCAGTGTATACATGGTATAGGAGGGTTCCTGTACCCAATGCTAGCCTAGATGGTATGGTACTTTGTGGCAGTCTGAGGTACCTGTGTATAGGAGGGTTCATGTACCCAATGCTAGCCTAGAAGGTATGGTACTTTGTGGCAGTCTGAGGTACCTGTGTATAGGAGGGTTCATGTACCCAATGCTAGCCTAGATGGTATGGTACTTTGTGGCAGTCTGAGGTACCTGTGTATAGGAGGGTTCATGAACCCAATGCTAGCCTAGAAGGTATGGTACTTTGTGGCAGTCTGTGGTACCTGTGTATAGGAGGGTTCATGCACCCAATGCTAGCCTAGATGGTATGGTACTTTGTGGCAGTCTGAGGTACCTGTGTTATAGGAGGGTTCATGTACCCAATGCTAGCCTAGAAGGTATGGTACTTTGTGGCAGACTGAGGTACCTGTGTATAGGAGGGTTCATGTACCCAATGCTAGCCTAGAAGGTATGGTACTTTGTGGCAGTCTGAGGTACCTGTGTTATAGGAGGGTTCATGTACCCAATGCTAGCCTAGATGGTATGGTACTTTGTGGCAGTCTGTGGTACCTGTGTATAGGAGGGTTCATGCACCCAATGCTAGCCTAGATGGTATGGTACTTTGTGGCAGTCTGAGGTACCTGTGTTATAGGAGGGTTCATGTACCCAATGCTAGCCTAGAAGGTATGGTACTTTGTGGCAGACTGAGGTACCTGTGTATAGGAGGGTTCATGCACCCAATGCTAGCCTAGATGGTATGGTACTTTGTGGCAGTCTGAGGTACCTGTGTTATAGGAGGGTTCATGTACCCAATGCTAGCCTAGAAGGTATGGTACTTTGTGGCAGTCTGTGGTACCTGTGTATAGGAGGGTTCATGTACTCAATGCTAGCCTAGAAGGTATGGTACTTTGTGGCAGTCTGAGGTACCTGTGTATAGGAGGGTTCCTGTACCCAATGCTAGCCTAGAAGGTATGGTACTTTGTGGCAGTCTGAGGTACCTGTGTATAGGAGGGTTCATGTACCCAATGCTAGCCTAGAAGGTATGGTACTTTGTGGCAGTCTGTGGTACCTGTGTATGGGAGGGTTCATGTACCCAATGCTAGCCTAGAAGGTATGGTACTTAGTGGCAGTCTGTGGTACCTGTGTATAGGAGGGTTCATGCACCCAATGCTAGCCTAGATGGTATGGTACTTTGTGGCAGACTGAGGTACCTGTGTTAGAGGAGGGTTCATGTACCCAATGCTAGCCTAGAAGGTATGGTACTTTGTGGCAGACTGAGGTACCTGTGTATAGGAGGGTTCATGTACCCAATGCTAGCCTAGAAGGTATGGTACTTTGTGGCAGTCTGAGGTACCTGTGTTATAGGAGGGTTCATGTACCCAATGCTAGCCTAGATGGTATGGTACTTTGTGGCAGTCTGAGGTACCTGTGTATAGGAGGGTTCATGCACCCAATGCTAGCCTAGATGGTATGGTACTTTGTGGCAGTCTGAGGTACCTGTGTTATAGGAGGGTTCATGTACCCAATGCTAGCCTAGAAGGTATGGTACTTTGTGGCAGTCTGAGGTACCTGTGTATAGGAGGGTTCATGTACCCAATGCTAGCCTAGAAGGTATGGTACTTTGTGGCAGTCTGAGGTACCTGTGTATAGGAGGGTTCATGTACTCAATGCTAGCCTAGAAGGTATGGTACTTTGTGGCAGTCTGAGGTACCTGTGTATAGGAGGGTTCATGCACTCAATGCTAGCCTAGAAGGTGTGGTACTTAGTGGCAGTCTGAGGTACCTATGTATAGGAGGGTTCATGTACCCAATGCTAGCCTAGAAGGTATGGTACTTTGTGGCAGTCTGTGGTACCTGTGTATGGGTGGGTTTTAATTTGGTTTCAATATCTTTACAGGTTTACTCCAATCATCCATTTTTTATGGACCTCGTGGAGTTGCGTCCAAGCTAAAGTCTCTCAAACGGCTTTCGGCTACATGGTGAGTAAAGTTCTGCTTATAAACACAAGCAAAGGTTCAGTGATTACTTTCAATCTAAAAGCTCACTGTGGCGTTTCGTGACCGAGCGGTCTAGTCTGGTTCCCTGACCAAAGATTCCCTGGAGACTCTTTTTCCGGGAGAATCTTAGGTCAAATATCACCCACGTTTAAAAATAGAGCATGACGCAACATATATAAATATTCATTACATGTCACCAACAGTGGATGTTGTCATTGGATACTACTAAAAAGTCTGGGTTTAGTTTGTAAGAACGTAACACAAATTTTTTAAAAATGGCGTTGAATTTATTGGAAGCGAACAACCAATAATGGGAAGAAGTATTTCCTTTAAATTCCTTGCAAAAATGTTGAATTTGATCATAATGTCTGTCAAGGAGATTGAATGTTTTGCTAAAATTTGGCCGCCCAGACCGACCAGTGCGGTTTGTTTATCAAAAGAAAGGTCTGTACATGCCTGGAAATAACCAACCATCAGTGATACTATCTGAATGCTGATGTCAACGAGTTGGTAACATTTCAGATATTTGCGGAAAAGAAGGAATTTCTCCATTTTTATGCAATCAGATTTTATCTAATATCTATAAAGGAAAAAAATTATGAATAAAATTATTGATTACATTTTTTATTATCGGCAGATTTTGTAACGGTCTGTCGGATTACAGGAAACAAACATCTTACTGAAATCTTGAGGAAAACCAGGGATGTATTTTACCTTTAAAGGTGCCATCAAGTTGCATTTCCCCTGAAACAAAATGATAGAATTCTGACCTTTGACCTGCTCTAGAACAAACTGTTTCTATTGAATTCTTGATATCAAATGGTCCTAATTAATAGCTATTTTTGATTTGTTTTCCCTCCAGGAATATGGACTTGCTCGATTCAATGAGTATCTGAGGACAAAGGAAGCCTTACCTAGTGACCTGTGACCTTTGACTGTTGACCTGAGGTTGAGAAAACCATAAATCCAGAGCCTTTTTGCAGCATCAGCTGAAATACAACAGGCAACTAAAAAGCTCCTTTGGAATGACTCATTTTTTGTCATTATAATTCGTTATATGCAAATTTTACATGAGAGTTATTATCAAGGTGTTGGATTATGCTTTCCAGTCCTAAATTTTTGCTCCTGGATATTCCGTCAAACTGTGCAGCTGATTTGAGTAACTTTTGATGGTGTATGAATTAACATCTTTGGCAGTGGCTATGGCCTGTTTGCTGAAAAGGCCTATTATTCAATGTTGACACCGTAGCAAAAAGCTGTAGCCGGATTCGCTTGATTCTGACACATACCTGTATTGTTCAAATTGAGACTGATGAAATAAGTATGGTGCTTTGCAGTCATTTTCATTGCTGCAGGTGAATACATGGTCAGGGGATCAGACAAAGATGGACGCTGGTATGAAAGGTGCAACATAATAACCACCAAAATATTAAACCAAAGAAAAGAAAGCTTATGTGGTGATAAATCAAATGTGATGCCTTCTGTTTTATATAAGTTGCTCTTGCTACAGAGTACAAATTTCAACACTGATCAGTTAACAAATTTTTATGAGAATATTTATAAGAAAAAAATGTGTTACTCTCACATTGTTTGTAATTTCTTTTTGTGTTTCAAAATTACTTCTGAAGTTAACAGTAGTAGTTTGTATTTAAATTCCTTCATAATACTTGTGATGTATTCCTTTTTTTCTACTTTAATTTGATTCTTTAACTTCATTAATCAGTTTATGACCAAAGTTTCACAGAATGTCAGAGAAATTTTTTGAACTAGCAGATTTTACTAACACTTTGGAAAGTCACTGTTAACTATTTTAACGAAATGTGGCATCCGTTTTCTGGGTTATGGTAGTCATATTTCCTGTTGTGTGTTCATTATACAATTGTTGTTTGCTGTGATGTGGTCCATGCTGTTTTGGACACCCGAGGGGGCAGATGGCACCCGAGACGAAGCCGAGGGTGCCATCGGCCCCCTGAGGGTGTCCAAAACAGCATGGACCACATATCACAGCAGACAACAATTGTTTTGTTATACCATGGTATTAGATTGCAGGATTGTTAAAAAGTCCCTTAATAATTTATTTTGACAACAAAAGTGCAGAGATGGCGGTAGCAGGCGTTCGATTACAAATTTCTTTATCAACCAAGATGTATCAACTGGTCCCTATCGCGAGCATCATATCAAAAGTACAGTAGCGTGCATAGTACCAGTGGTTGCATTGTAACCTCTTTCTCAGGTAGTACCGCTAATTTGGTTGTACAGATCAATGGGGACGATGAAATAATGTTCTGAGAACGATCTGGGTAATGGACGCAGGCGACATGACCTACCTCTTTCTCAGGTGTATTGCTAACTGCAATATACATATTAGTGGGGACGATGAAATGAATTTTCTGAGGACGATCTAGGTAATGGACCCCCGACAACATCAAGTTTTGGGGAAGACATGAAATTTTGTATTATGTCACGTGATTGGTTCTTGACCAATAAAAAATTCACAATCTAATACCATGGTATAACAATCTGTTCTGAATTGACATTGCAAGGTGACAGTTTTCATGGATGATGTGGTGTGTGACAAAATGCCCAAGCGTACTGTCTGCCATCTCATGGAGGAACATCCTCTGTAGCAAAAGTCTGAAGATATTAGTGCCTTCAAGAACAAATCAAAGGTTATTTTTTACTGCTCCGTTTCGAAAGTAGAAGATTGGAATGAATGTACAACTCTTCCAAAAACCGATGATATGTCATCTCTTCTTGATACGTTTCATGAAAGCTAGAAGCTAGGTGTTTGTTTTGCACTTTACTTGTGTACTCTTCTTAAAAGCCCCAGCTCAACATTGGTAAGAAGAAAAATATAAATGTTCACAGATTTACATATACCTTACATGGTATAAAGATAATGATGGTAGAAAACTTTCCTTGAAATATGTCTGCCTGAAGTGTTATTGTTTTTAAATAATATAAAAAATAAGATCCAAAATTAGTTTTCGTCTAAATGATAAGAAAACTGCCTTAAGGAATGCGTACAAAAATGCTGAATGCATTTTACCATTTTCTTGCAAATGAAACAACGAAATGAGCTGACATTTTCACAGGTTGGTTTTTGTTACAAATATCTTGATTTGTGCAAAGAACGGAAGCATTTACAGTCAGTTTACCAATGTTGAGCTGTGGCTTTAAATGCAGCATTATACTCTGTCAATCAGTTACTGTTTTCCCTTTTCATTTTATTATTTTTTTTGATTCAGTATTATGTGAAGGAGTTCTCCTTGTGTAATTAAGTTTTCTTGCCATACCAAGAAACATTGACAGATTATTTATGTTAAGATATTAAACACATTGTAAATGTTGAACTTGGTTAAACTTTTTAAGGAACGCCAAATAATAGAGTGTGCAAGACTTGTGCTCACTGTATTTCAACGTCCTGATTTTTTGGAAACCTTAGTTTTGAGTGAATGAGTGAAGGGGACAAAAATGCAAATCTTAACGGGTTTGAACAGGTTCCAGTTTTGGATGGAAAAAAGACAGGGTAGACTATACGCAGTCTACACTTTGAACAATAATGATTATTGCCATTCAGTATTATACTCTAATATTATGTTTTGAATATATAAAATTATGAGCAGCTTTTTTTTATTTCATGATTTTGTGTTTATTTAAATATTATCAATTATAAACACTTTTCCCACTTGTTTGTGTAAGAGGTGGATCCAGGAATTAGCTTATTGAACCGTCTGCCCATTCAAAATCATCCTCCTGGTTTTAAATGATAGATACCCTACACCAGCCTACAATATAATATCATGTGGTGAATGCATCTCCACACCACTCAGGGCTCGATTTCACAAAGAGTGAAGACTGATCTAAACTTGGAATCAATCTTAATTGCTAAGCAAAGTGGGATGCCACAGTGCAAATCATCATAAGATCCATCTTAGTACTTTGTGAAATCGAGCCCTGTACGCATAATGTTTTCCCAACCACTTATTTGAATCTGAGACAGGCTCCAGGCTTGAACCCATTCGGATCCTGCGTTGAAACAACCGCTGCAGTTTTTCGCCGAAAAAGAACGCTGACATTTTTTTGAAACCTGTGCAGTTGTATGGTTTTGAAAGGTTGGTCAATTCGTTGGAAAACTTTACGGAATGAGAATTTAATCGCTTTTGTGGGTCAACATTAACGGCTTGAATTCAAGTCTACTAAAGATACAAAAGGCTACTCAAGCCAGTGGTTGGTGGTTGTAGCATGTTATAAAAGAAAGTTGAAGGGGGAAGTTGCAACCAAAAAAGGGTTAGGATTTTAAGGACACAGAAAAAAGGGCAACATTAGGAAAAAAGATACAAAAGATTAAAAGTTCCAGCAATGATGTTAAATCTCTCCTAATTATATGAACTATATAGTGCAAATAATAATATGGTTGTTTGATCACAAAAAAACTTGTTCATATTTTGGTCTCTATTATTTGGTGTCTGTGCATGTAGTGTTTTAAAAACTGAACGTTTTTGGCATTCAGGTTGGCTCAGTGGGTTCTTCCTTGCTCCTACCTGTTTAATCCCGGACTGGGAGCCTTGCATGTGGATTGGAATTTCAAGCCCTTACCTGACTGAGTGGGTTTCCTATTTGGGATTAACTTCTTGTTCCTAACCGACATCTCCAACCGACATTTCTGCAACGTGCTCTCTACAGTGATATCTTCAGCCCTATGGGTCACAGTGCAAGTCACTTCTGAGGATTTCCTTGATTTCATAACCAGAAAGATATAATAATAATTGGTGATTATCAATGATTTTTTTTTAAGGCAGGTGATACTTTTGGTAATATACTCCAAATATAAATTACCATATCAACTTACTTGGTAAGGATTAATGGAGAGCTGTTAATAATAAAACATTGTGAGGAACGACTCCCTTAACGTAGTTGTTAAGAAAGGTAATTTCTCGCTAAATATATTTGAATCTAAGGCAGGCTTCCGGCATGGATCCTTTGAGATCCTTCCGCGTGGAAATAACTGCTCCATATTTTCGCTGATATCTCAAGAACACAAGCATCTTCTGAGACTAAATTTGAGATTAGTTTTATATCTACAAAAGGAGACTTGAACGGTCATTTTTCAGTTCTCATCGGTAGTACGCACGCTCAGAACTACACGGGCACGACTGAGCATGTGCGTCCATTATATAGGATTGAAACAAACGTACAATCCTAAAGGTGTTTGATTATAAAGTTAAACCAGAACCAATCAATCCTCCAGAGAAATATTTCCGACTGAAATACCGTCTTTTTGGAAATATAATTTGAAAGTCCCTCAAATCACTGCCGTTTATTTCATCTGTCGTGAGGTATATATAGCCTGGTATGACTGGCAAAATCTCTCTGAAAACATTTTCATTTTGTGTCTGTGTTTTTTTAAAAAGCAACCTCAAAATTTGATGGATGATTTTCTCAGGATGGTAAGTGGTGTGCTTATTGGACATTATTTTACACTTCCAAAAAAAAGAGGCGTACTTTTAACATGTTTAATGTGCTCCATTTGAGTGCCAGGGAAGACGAAGGAATGTGTCAGGTGTGGGTGTGTTTGGTCTGACCTCGACCTGTTTTTGAGAAATAGTCTGTCACTATTCTAGTTCAAAATGTGCAATTATTGCAAATTGAACACAGGGTAACATACTAATAAAATGAGTGGCAAATATATAAATTCTGTTAAGTTTACATCGAAGATTTTTCTAGTTGGGAACACGGGTATAAAGTCGACTCATTTAGAAAAGCGCCCCCAGCTTTTGCAAGCATCTGCATCCCATTCTCCAGCCCCGCCCCTAAATTTGAGGACCCTTTGATACAAGTTCTTAAAAAATAAACTAGTTCCCGGTCCCTACATCGTTTACTTTCTGACTGAATAATAGGGACCGGTACCGGTAGCGGGAAATGAAAATTAGCATAAAAATGCTAATTGAAATAAGCTATATGCTAATTGCAATTATTATATAGGTCTACGTAATCCCATAATGCAATGCGGTTCCTATATACAGTCAGAAGAGTAGAAAACGACAGTCAGAAGAGAACGATGTAGGGACTGGGAACTAGTCTATTAAAAAAAAAAAAAATTGAACTTGCCACGAGAGGGCGCCAACAGAAACAATGGCTGGTTCGCTGCCTGGCTTTACATCGATCTGTTATTATGTAATGATTACCAGTGACGTAGATCGTAAAGTCAAAAAGACGGAAGTAGAAAACCACCGAGCTCGAGGCGAAAGAACGTTGGACGAAAAGTTGCACAAACCTTTCTTGAATTATATGACTGGCTTTGCGTAGAGATAAAGAAAAGAGACGTTTGTCCCGTGAACGAACATTGAAAGGTACGGTTTAATTTTGATTTGAAAATGTTGGCTGGCAAGGCATAAATAAAATTAAAATCATGTAAAATGTTTCACGTGTAACGTTAAATGGATTCCGAACAATCGGAGCATGCATTTAACAACAATAACATAACAAATGTAGGCTGAGATTACCCTATTTATTTATTAATTAGGACTATACCGTGGTAATTACTAGCACGTTTCTAGATCAGAATAAAAACAAATTGCTAAAATGCAGTATCCACCTGCCACTTTATCTCCCTTAATTTAGGTCGAATTATATCCTGACCTGTCCAGAAAGGTTGACAGCAGGCAGAATGTAAACAGAGAGGAACAGGCACTTTGTTAGAACGATTACAAATACAAAGTGTCAAAATCATGAAAAAAAACCATCATTTTCACGTGTATGTTGGGCTTGACAGCGCTACTTGCTAAACGCCATTTTAGTCCTTTTGTTGGGCTCATATATGTGCAAAAGTGCCGGCCGTGTGATGAAATGTCCGCTTGGTTGAATGTTCTTTTTTTAAGTTCAATGGTTAGCATTTTAGTTAGCTACCAATTTCTCAAGAGGAATATTTATAAAAGGGAAGTAAAGCCCATCATACATTAATTTTAAAAAAAATCTAAAAAATTCCTTAGAAAGTGGCAGTCGGATATGGAAACTTTTCCAAAAAATTCACAGACCTTTGTGAAGTGTCCTCATATTATTGGTTTTTGAAGTACTACATTCAACCATGATTCAACGCTGACATTAAAAAAAAAAGCCTGTGCCTAGTGTGTCTTATTAAATTCGTCCAGGAAGTCTCTGAGTCTCTGTCTGCCCCTCTGTCTGAGTGGACCCAGTAACTGTACGACCGATAAAATGTCAAAATCTCAAAAAAAAGGAGTACAGCAGCCCAGTTACTGGGTGTAGCGTGAAATGATCCTGAATGTGAGTCTCATTATCGTGGGAGTTTTTCAAGTGATCTGAAAAGTTTTTCCTCTACACAAACAGACTCAAATTCAATGATACCATGAAAACATTCAGCATGTTCAGTGCGCTAGTGGGGGGATACATGTAGTTTCAGCCAGGTGATGAAATGTCTGCTGGAATTTTTGTTTTTTAAAAGTCAAATGATTATGAACATGATAAATTAGTGTTTTAGCTCCCATTCCTCAAGATTTTCCCCTCAATATTAATAATGTTCACATTCCTATTGCCAGCACGGCCTAATTGTTGTGAATTAAAATAATGTTGTGTAACCTCGTTATGGTATAATTTTATGAAGAATCTCCTAGCCAATGACACGTTTTGAACATTGTCCGTGTTGTGGCTGAGCACTCTAGTACACCGATTTCAAGTTCTGGTGGTTCAGTCATCACAATGTGGGTTCAAGTCTCGGACCCGGCACTTGTGTCCTTGAGCAATACACTTAACTATGATTGCTCCTTGGCGTTTATGTCCTAATTTGAGGATCCTGCTGAGTAATGAAGTAGAAGTCAGCGCCATTATGTTTACTGATGATCATACGTACTAACAGGGCTGCATGACCTGTCACCTAGTCTCTGTTCCAGTAGTAATCTTTAGTCAAGGTGCTTGCAGTAACACGGATTGTATTCACCACACACAGTGCCATCACCAGGAACAAGAACCAGCAGCTGGCAGCACACTTGCAGGCAGTATCACGTGCTGAACATGTGACCTTTGCCGATCAGTCTCTGATACATGGTTGTACATGTAATGCACCCACATGTGCTGTTACATGTATGTTCGACGACACTGTAAAATGACACCAACAGTTTGCATTACAACAGCGCACTGCTGCAGCAACACACACAAAAAATTAGACTGGCAATGCCGCTGTACTACGAATCAGCATTCATGTGCATCAGTAAACATATTAGCGCCGACGTTGATTAAACATGTATTGTAAGCTCGGAGATTCTTCATAAATTTACACCAAAATGACATAGATTTAATGTAATCGCAACAATTAGGCAATATGGGAGTGAGTGTCATCACAGTCCTTTGTACACAATGTATGTCCGTGTACTGTGCCAAGAAGTGGAGGGGGTCCAGCGTATTGGCACTTATGGGGCTAGGTCAAATTATATCTTCGCCCGTCCAGAAAGGTTGACAGAATGTATTCAGAGAGGACCACCTGCACTTTGAATTTAAGCACCTTCACGGAAATATACGCCAACTTGTTCAAGGGGCAGATTTGTTTACTTCAAACACGTATTGCCGTATGTGACTCGGCGCTCGAACTTCAACCCACCTTCCAGACGCAAGCGTGTAGTTCTAGCGCCAAGTCGCAAGCAGCAATGAGGGCTTGAAGTAAACAAATCTGTCCCTTTGACAAGATGTCGCATATTCCATGAAGGTGCTTATTAGTCATAAAAAATAAGCCATTTTCTGGTCTACTGTTGTCTTGACAAGGCTACTCGCTTTTAAATGCCATTTTCGTTTCTTTGGACCATGAGTGTGCAAAGAGTTCCAGCTGTGTGGTGAAATGTCTGCTTGAGTTTTCTTTATTAAAGGTCAATAACTATTTTAGCTGACCAATTCCTCCAGAGGAATAAGGAAAGAAAGTTCAACATCCATTGAAAAAACTTTTTAAAATGCTTAAAAAGTGAAAGTCGCATAAAAAAATGGAAATTCTAATTTTTCCCGATTTTTTTCTCAAAATCTCCTTGAGCCTTCAAGTTATCTTGAAAAAAGCAGTCACCAAACAGAGAAAGGAATAATTATGTAGTCCACATTGTGTCTGAATAGTGAGTGTTTAGTTTTGTGTTCCCCGTCCAGGTGAAGCACAGACTACATTTCATTTATTAGTCATTCTACATGTAGGCCCCAAAAATACAAGAGACAATTACTGAGTCTATTTCATTGTCAAGTATTCTGTAACCTGTTGAACTGTAGCATCTGGGAAATTCTGGATCTAGAATAAGGGAGAACTCACGCGTGCAGGCTAGTTTTTCCTGTGGTCAAGTCCCATCCCTAAAAAAAGACCATGTAAACATGGCTAAGACGAAGCTTTTAAGTTTTTTAAAATACCGCGAGGCTTTTCAACATAATTCAAGTTACATGTATGTGAAACTGTTTTATGTAGTATTAAAACTGCAGAATGGGTCTATGGAAACACATACACTGTACGGAGTGATTCATATTGTTGTGTGTATTTTATGTAAAAGGCCAAAGACATTTCCCATATACAGGGACAATCAAAATTTATTCTATGGTTGTATTGTCATGAAGCTTTTTATGTTTTTTATGTATGCATTACTAGTCTATTCAACATAATTCTAGACATGTGAAACTCTTTTAGTGTTAAAACTGCAGAATGGGTCACGTGTGAATTACATACGGAAACACACAGGCCTACATGTACACTGTATGGAACGATTCATATTGTTGTGTGTAAAATGTAAAAGGCCAAAGACATTTCCCATACAGGGGCAATCAAAATTTATTCTATGGTTGTATTGTCGTGATTGTAGGCCTTTTATTGTATTGTAACTGATTTTTGATTAGCTCGGTGCCTGGTTTGGTTAAATTGTGTTGAATAGGGGTAGAGCAAGATGGCTGTACATGTACCTAGATTTTATGAGAGGGTTTTGAAATTAAACAGAGATCATCAGACAGTGAACATGTTTATGTATTTTGTTCTCTTTTACTTCTGGTGCATGTATTCCAAAGGTTTAATGGCCATGGACATGCTGAAGGTTGTTAGGCAAGTACAAAAGTTATTGTTTAAATTGTCCTTGGAGGGTGCTGGAAAGCATTGTGTCAAAATGTGTCTGCATTGGTTGAAGTTGACGCGGTATGCCTGGACTGTTGTTTTCTTCCATGGTGCATTGTACAATTTGTTTGCATTGAAATCACAGTGAATCCTAAAAGTTGTCTCAAAAAGCATTTTGTAAGTGTGTTCATGTACATGTACTTGTATTAGGTTTGCCCTAATTGCAGTGACCATGGTGACTGTACAACCAGCGGAATCATTCGTAGCTTGTCGTTTCACAAGTCCACCAGCTACATGTAATCACTAAAAAACCTACTTCTAAGTTCTAGTCCATATTTCTTATTAAATAAGGATCATCCATGCTTTTTTGAAACCAGTTGCCGGCGGAAATCTTCTATTTTTTCCCGTCCAGTCCAACAGGAATATCTCCTCCGAATTGCCGGAATCATTTTTCTTCTTTGACATACACTGTATTACCGTTGGCACAAAGAAACCCTGACTTGACAAAGCCAAGAGATTCCCTTTATAGCACCATTTGGGATTTTTGTTTTCTCTATTGAGAAAATGTCAAATACATGCACCGTGAATTGCAAAACCTCGGCTGTGAGCTACTGCCTACATGTAGGATTAGTACTGAACACGGAACCATAGCTGGATCCCTGATTCCTGGACTTAAAGTACCTCCATTGAGCCGAAATATACTGAATAATCAATAGCGGAAGCCTCTCGATGTCTTGCAGTCCTCTTCTTGGTAAAAAGGGACAAAGGTCTGGAATGGGGGATTACACAAAAACCACTGCACAATAGCCAAAAATCAACAAAATATTCAAGACCATGGTTTCTCTTTGTGTTGGTGAAACAAAGCGGTAGACAGCGTGTGCGTGCTCTATGCTTGTTAAGTCCGGGCAACCTTTGTTCCGGTATGTTTCAATGTAGTCCCGTTTGCTGGCTAAAAAAATATTTTCGTGGATACATGTCAGCCAACTTCAACTGGTTAACACTGAACTAGCCAACTGGACCAGTTCTCAATAATTCGCAAACCTTTTCACTGACCAGTCAATACTTACTTACTTACTTACGCCTATCGCCCCTCCTTGAAATAGGCCGTCAACAAAGTTCCTCCAGGCAGAGCGGTCCTGAGCCAGCGTCTCCAGATCTTTCCATGTGCGGCCCATCCTTTTAGCATCTGCCTCCATGTCTCTGCGCCATGAGTTTCGAGGCCTTCCCCTCTTCCTTTTCCCTTGAGGATTCCAAGTCAATGCCTGTCTAGAACTAGGCATTGGTTTATGTAGGGTGTGGCCAATCCACCTCCATCGTCTCTGCAAGAGCTCCGACAAGTCCCACAAGTCTTGGTTACTGATAACATCAGGCCAGAAAATCTTGAGAATACGCCTAAGACATGTATTGATGAAGGTCTGTATTTTCCTAATAATGGCAACAGTGGTTCTCCATGTTTCTGCACCATACAGAAGGACCGGCTTTACAACTGTGTTGAAGATTCGTATTTTAATGTTCCTTGGTAGTTTTGTAGATTGCCATATGTTGTTTAGCTAATGGAATGCTCCCCTTGCTTTTCCTATCCTTATTCTTATATCTGCATCTGTCCCACCTTGTTTATCCATGTCGCTTCCCAGATATGTAAAGCTTTCAACCTCTTCCAGTAATTTATCCCCTAACCTGATGGCAGATTGGTTTGAGGAGTTGATTCTCAGGATCTTGCTCTTCGCTTGGTTAACATTTAGTCCTAGGCGACCTGACCAGTCAATAATTCATATTAAATAGAGATCTATGCTTTTTCCCAATAAAAACAAGCCTGCTTGCAGAGATTTTAGACTGGTTCTTTAGGTGTTTTAACAAGTACAAGTACTTTGTTAGGCTATTTGGCCAGCGGACCACTTCTAACCCTAACTGTCCCAAGTTCATCAAAATCAATCTGCTGAATATGCTTGATTCCGATTGATTCAGTACACTACCAGATTGAAAAATTGGTTGATTTTGATTGAGTTTGGTCTTTCAGCAAGTTAAAACCACTGGTTGGTTTCTGTAGAGTTGGTCGAATTGGAAGCCTACTGTACCAAACCAGTCAAAATACTCCAAATGTTAGTGATTGATTCTGGTTGATTCAGTACTTCAGCAAAAAAAGCATTGGTTGATTATGATTGATTCAGTACTGTTGCATGCTTACTGTCTCTCAGTTGATTGATTTTGGCGGATTTGGTATGGTTTCTAGCAAAAACTGCTAGGGAGTAAGGGTTAACATGGTTAAGGGAAAACGGTGAAGAAAGTGTTGGTGTCTGGTTGTGGTTTGTTTTTTTTGCAGTACTTGAAATCTTGCATCATGATAGTTTCATTTCTCAAGACAATACATGTACAATGTACATGAAACACATACTAGTACATGGTAATAGTATTTAAAAGAGTATATGAACAACAGCATTACAGAAAAGAACAAAGATTAAAAAAAGAAAAGAAAAAAAAGAAAGAAACCAAGCAACCATGATGAATTGCCCAAAAGAAACAATAACAAAATTGTATGTTTTGTTGTTGAAGAGGCTGTTCCCATACAAAAATATTTTGTAGAAAGAAAAATAAATAAATAAATAGTTCCATTGTACTATAGTGGTGGTGACTTTTGAAATTTTGCCCCACTCATAGGTAGGCCTACAATTATGTAAATGAAAGAAATTGACAAAAAAATCATGATGTTTGTCATCCCCCGTGCAACAAGCCTTATTAAGCTGCAGTGTATAAATTGTTATTGTTTATTTGTCCTGTGATTATCGTTTTTGATTTTATGCATCATTGTCTTCTTTTAGTGAGCATACATAATCTACTGAAAATAAAACACAAGCATCAGCAGACCACTCCTTTCTTCAACCTTCATTTCCCATATTTCCTGAGGGTGCGATATCATGTGCTCCATCAGGAAATGTTATTGCTGATTTTCCATGAGTAGATTGGTCATTCCGTGTCAATTCAACACACTTTTGGACCTGACCACGACAGATTGAAACGACATTCGGTGTGCTGATTGGCCTCCTCAAGAAACCCCAACCGAAATTTGATGTCATCCTGTTGACTATTTTTTTGTTGAGATAGAGGGTAACAATCTTTGGACTATCAAGCATTCTACCTGCTATTATTTGGACCCACCATGCCCACATCTCCAGAAATAAAGCACTACAGAGTAAAACTTTACATCATTTGAAAGCTGTTTGAAATGGCCTTCATTTCATGACATAAAATCAAAATTACACATTTATCACGTACATGCACAAATGTAAAAAATGACCTTTGGTCTTGGATTTGCGAAAATGTGTATTTTTCAAATTGCAAATTTTTGTCATTGTTAGCTTAAGATGTAAGCAACATTTTCAGAAAGATTTGGGAATGGGCACCACTCTAAAGTCTTTTAGTTTTTGAGTTATTATTTATGTGTTTGAACATTTCCAAGCAAGGACAAACACTGAAAATACATGTACATGTACATGTACATTGTACACTGGAGATACTTGTAAGTTGTAATGTATGTGTACAGGGTAATGTTTAATGCACATTATAAACCATACCCTGGTAGTTCAAAGGTCATCACTTTTGCTCAAAATGCCCGGATGTCAGACAAACTTTCTACCACTCACACATTTGTCGTCTTTTGAGCACCATGAAACAGGGATTACCTCATGAGTCATGTCTGAATACATTACCTTTGAACTAACTGTACCAGGGTGACATGTTTTTTTAATGTGTACATTACGATACATTACACTGTACACACATTATGTAATTAATGAAAATATTTTGAAAAATACGCATTTTTCGCAAATCAAGGTCAAGATTAATTTTTTTACTGACTTTTTGTGTGACATGTACGTGATCTAATTTTGATTTTATTGTATGAAATGAAGGCCGTTTCAAGACCTTTCAAATGATTTTGTCTCTATCTGGGTGCTTTCCCATGGCTTTACTTTTGGAGATACTTATGGCTGTCCTGTCCAAATATAGCAGGTCATGCTAATTAGTCAGAAGTTTGTTGACCCCATCTCGACAAATAATTAACCGAATGACATGTAACATTTTGGTTCTTGGGCTTTCTCAAGGAGTCCAATCAGCACGACGAATGTCGTTTCAATCTGTGAGGGTCAGGGTCATAAAGCAGGTTGAATTGACACGAAATGACCCAGAATAGTTTTACAGAAGGTGTTTGAGTTGCCCTTACATGATTTGTCATGTTTGTCATACACTTTTATTCCCTTGTGCTGTGCCCAGTGCATTTCCCTTCATACTCTACAGAGTAACGGTATTTTGTGTTCAGACAAAATACAATTTTATAGGCCTACATGTATGATTTACCCAATGGACCACTTACCAGAATCCAGTAATTTTGTTATTGAGTACTCTTATTAAATTGAACAAGTCTGTACAGTCTAGTGTTTTTTCAAACGTTTAGTTCTGAAGATGTTTTAACCCAAACCACCCCTAACCCACCAAAATCCAACAACATGTTTTGTCTGATCATGTTGGACCGAGGACCCCTCCCTCATTGCAATTTGCGATATGCAATCCCTGTTTTATTGTCCCGTTTATTTTCTCGACGACGCAGGGTGGAAAAAGAAGGCGTTGCTTACAGCTGACTCCTTGAACTTCACGACGTGCACCGGTAGTGTTTACGTCATACACCGGTGGAACACGTGTACCATGCAGAACATAACTTGCCGTACACAAACCCAAAATGTAAAGTTTCCTGAAGTTTATTTATAAAGTAAACGCCACTGTCTCTAGGGGAGCGGGTTACCAATTTCCTATTTTTCTGTGGTTTAATTCTGACTGTGCACATGTGGCCTATGACTACCTAATGTAACTATTGGGTTAGGCCTCGTACCATATACACGTAGACACAGCAACACTTTGTTTTTTATTTCACATGGTTCTGTCCTACACGGAGCACTTTGGTGATCGTCCGACGTTCTGAATTTACTGTACTAAATATTGGCTTCGTCATGAACTTTGATAATTGGAGTTGTTCATCTCTATCTGAATCTAATCTGAGTCGTGGAAAAATGTAACAGATTGGGGACAACCTTTGCACCTGTTTTAATTGAGGAAACACCGGGAAAATTTTTGGACGCATGGATTTTCTGTGAATTTTGTTGTCAGGGGATCTCACGTCATTGTCTTGTTACTTTGTAATGGACAAATCTTTGTGACTTGAACAAAACGGACTGATTTATACAAAAGTACCATAGGACACATATGTACAGGACATGTTACAACAACTCTTTGGGTGAAGAAACATTTGGCTTGCCTTTACAGATTGAATGTATTCGTACTTGGAATGGATTTCACATTCCGACTGGTCTGCTGGAAAATAAACACAAAGTTGTTTTGCTTTTCTATGGAGAGCTGAAATCGTTTTTCAGACACTGGATAATTTTCAAACATGGTCATCTTTGGAATGATACATTTGTACGAGACGACATTTTCAATTTCACGAGGAGATTAACGTCTGGTGAACAACATCTTGAGGACTTTGTAGACTTCTTTAGTCAGGTTTTATCTTTTGGACTTATTACTTAAGTTTGCTTTTGGACTCGTTACCTATACACGCAGTATGATTGCCCATGGAGTGCAAGAGAGATCAGTAAGTATAAGTGGTGCAGTTATTAGGTGCCCAGGACCCAGTTTCACAAAGAGCCAAGGTTGATCTAAAAGCTGTGTATCAATTTTAATTGCTGAGCAAAGTGTGATGTCACTATACAAATTTTGACAGCTCATTTTAGAGCCCCAGCTCCACATTTGTAAACTGACTGTAAATACCGCCATTCTTTGCACAAATCAAGCTATAGGTAATAAAACCAACCTGTGAAAATTTCAGCTCATTCCGTTGTTTCATTTGCGAGAAAACACAAAAAATGCATTCAGTACTTTAGTACGCATTCCTATATTTGTCTCACTGAGACGAAAACTAATTTTGGATCTTGCATGTATTTCACTTATTATTCAGAAACGGTAACACTTCAGGCATCTACCATCATTATCTTTAGACCATGTAAGGTATCTATGTAAATCTGCGTATATTTGTGTTTTTCTTAGAACCAATATTGAGCTGGGGCTTAGTACTTTGTGAAATCAATCCCTGTACTTGTATAACATTGACAGTTGTCATGTTGTAATGTGATGCCATGTGAATGTGATGCCATGTGCATCAGGTTTGTACGTAAACATAAAGAACAAGATTTTTGACGCAGCTGTAAGATGCTGTAAACACCAATACTTGCTTACGAGATGGGCAGATACTCTGTAAATCTTGCTTAGTACTTGAATACATGTACATTATATGGCAACAATTGGACTTAAATTTAGAACTTAAGATATAAGTTTGCATTTTAATATAAATTATAAAACCTGACATTTGACTTGTGACTTTCCGTTTTTTTGCTTCTTGTAGTTTCCCCAGTGCCAAAGATGGTATAGGCCGCCATCAAATATGACATCGAGGGCTGGGAAGGGTGACAACGAGCCCCCTGTAGCATCTCCAAGAGGTCACACCAAGCTCAAAGATCGCATCCATCTCTTTGAAGGGTTGTCGGCACAGTCCAACGGAAACGCTCAAAAGAACACCTCCTCGAACAACACAGAGGAGGTGTTCTTTGTTAGATATCCTAAAGTCATCTCACCAGATCAGAAAAGATGGACGCAGATCGAGGCGGGGGCAGCAGACGCCAATGTACCACCGTGGCTTCAACAGCATAACGGGAAAGGTGCGGTGGAGGGGAGTCCCTCAAGTGATGTGAATCAAAATTCACCAAGTGAGGTAAAAAATGTCCCGGCACCACTTGTGTCGCCCATTGCTTGGAATCGGAGTAAAACGCTGGGAGCGAGGAATCGATCTCCGATTGATAAACCATTGTTGCCATCAAAACCAACAGGGTTGAACCCGACCAAGAAGGGTCAGTTTCTGTTTGGCGACTACAAGGATGGAAATAGTGCCTCTAGCCCAACCCCAAAGACAGCGCCAGAAGCTGGTCACTCAAGTAATGGCTCTGATTTAGTCTACATAGAAGGCACAGCAGTGAAATTACGGAACAGTGGGAAAAGTTCAAGCAGCCCTACTGAAGTGCGGAAATCAGTGTTGTTGATGGTCAACAATTTTGAGAAGAAGGAAGAGACAAACGGAACCAACAATGGACACGAGAAGAAGGTGGACATCAGAAGACAGAGTGCAGACATCAATCAAGGTGTTCCGAGGAATGAAACAAGAACAAAAGGAGAGTCCTCCTCGAACGAGTCTGAGGAGGACTCTTTTAAGTTTACCCGAAGAAGGTCGAAGAGTTTCTCACACTATGTGCCATCTTCACCTGTTAAACCACAGGGGCCGCCAACTAAACCACAAAGAACGTTTGAGCACGACATCTACATGGAAACTAAAAAGGTGCTAACGCAAACACAGAAAAAAACGGACGACAGATTGACAAGTTCTCTTAATACAGAGAGCGCAGAGCAGGATGATGAAGAAGACAACAGCAAAGATTATTTACTTCTGACCTCATGCTCCTCTCCTCCGAAACGCCCTCAGATTGCCCCTCCTCCTCCCCCTTCTAAAAACAAAGACCAACCTCCATCAAAGCCCTCCCCAACAGATCTTTCTGTCAAAACCAAGAAGCTACCCGCTATTCCAAACATTGCGCCGTACTCACCAAAGCTCCCAAGAGTTCCGAGGAACATTAAGAAATATGTGGTTCAAGAACACTCCTCTCCATCACCACCTCACCCCTCTGAAGAGCGCCCTCGGAGTGAAAGCGCTCTGGTGTTGTCCTCCAGGGATCAGACATCTCGTCTGAGAGACTCTCACAGATCCTTCTCAAGTGAGGATGTTAGTAAACTCGCCTCGCATTATTCCCTCGACAAACGAAGCCCTGCTGCCAAGCAGCCATCCGTGTACGCTGAGCCTGTTCTGCCGGACAGCATCAAGCGGGCTGTCAGTGAGGAATGCCTCTTCATGACACAGGAGGATCGGAAGGCGATTGTGGACTCCGAGGGCTACAGCATCCCCGGAAGTCATCTTTGGAAGAAGCCCCAACCTGTTGGAGAAAAGAAGGGTTTGGACTTTCATGGAAGGATTCAGTCCTGGAAATCCACGGTAGGTTTAAGTGAGAAATTTTAATTTCTCAGATGTACATGTCACCCACTCTTTCCATAACTCTAACAATTTACTCTACTACTTCTAAACTAAACCTTATTTGTCTTGTTTATATAACAAATAAAATGTTTCATATTGTGGTAGAGTGAAAACTACTTGCCATTCTGGACAAAAATGCTTGCAAAATAATCCTGATTGTATTAATAGACCGATTGCGCGACCTACGTCACGTGACCCCTGTTAGGTAAAAAATGTAAACACACACGTTATCCTCCATAGGAAAGGGTGGTACGGTACACGATGATTAATGCATTTAGTTAATTCGATCGAGGCTTTTCTTGCTCGAAATCTGTGAAAGATATTCCAGAGTTTGTACCACAGACCTTCAAGTGGCTGAATAAAGCCAGTAAGGACAGTTCCAGCAAGTCTTGAAAATTGTAAAAGTACTGTACAAATGTGCATGATGTGTATAGCTCAGGACGGAACGTTAGGCCAGACGACTGCGATCACCACACACTTTTCAACACAAAAAAATCAAAGTTTTGAAGCTGAAATCCTCCAAAGAAATTGCTTTCTAAAACTGTGTGATTCCTTTGCCTATTTGAAATTCTGCAAGGCTAGGTATTAATGCTCACTTTTCCAACATTGTTTATCCTTTTTTACAGTGATTTAGGTCAACATTACAAACAAAATAACAGACGGGCGGCTACATAATAGTCGTCCGACGTGGTTAGTGCATGGCTAAAAACACCTCTTTTCAGAAGAATTCTGTTAAATTATGAAACAGAGATGTGATTTAAATTAATGCCACACCATACTACTTTAAAAAAAAAGGGGCTGATTAACTAATTCATCGCTTAACAAAAGTATAATCGACTGTTTTCGAACTCACTCTGTGTCACGGCCTATCTCTTTACACGTATTTTTTCACCAGCTGTATGACGTCATACCCGATAGGGGGTCACGTGACCGCATGTAAACATTGTCGCGCAATCGGTCTATTGATCTCATTCAAACCCAAGAAATGTATTTTTCTTTTACATTTTAAAGGTTTTGTGAGAGCGTTATTTATCTTTTTGGACTATTCCCCCTACAAAATAATACCTTACTTTTCCAGCTCTTTAAGAAAACAGCTCGAGCTTCCTGTTTTGTCATGGCCTTTCCTACTTCCTTTTTAGGAACCATGCTTTCGATTTCATATTAATTATAATCAAAAGTCAGGCAATTTGCTTGCTACATGTACTCTCAGTTAACAAATTAAATGCAATGCTATGGTTATTCATGTTCAACTTTACTTCCAAGGTCCTTTTGCCCACAGGCAACCTCAGTCCTCCACTGTCATCCATTCTATTTTCACCCAGCCCTATAAAAAAAGTGTTTGGATAAGATTGGTATGCCTGGCCCAGTGATCAAAAATTCTTATTTGAGAATACAGACCTCAATCCTCCACAATCAGACTACAGGGTTAGTCCTCAAACCCATTCATTGCATTGTTGAATCGCAAGAAGTCATGGAAAATCTCAGCCAGATCTTTGCATCCCATTCTGATTCCTTCATCTGTATTCTTCCAAGTCCCTCTGCTTGAGATGAGCTCCTGTCCTTGAGATGAACCCCTGTCTGTGAGACAAGCCTTCTTCTTGGTACAAACCCTCTCCTTGAAATGAGCCCCTCGCTTTGAGTGCCCCCTCCTTGATACAAGCCCCCTCCTTGATACAAGCCCCCTCCTTGATACAAGCCCCCTCCTTGATACAAGCCCCCTCCTTGATACAAGCCCCCTCCTTGATACAAGCCCCCTCCTTGATACAAGCCCCCTCCTTGATACAAGCCCCCTCCTTGATACAAGCCCCCTCCTTGATACAAGCCCCCTCCTTGATACAAGCCTCCTCCTTGATACAAGCCCCCTCCTTGATACAAGCCCCCTCCTTGATACAAGCCCCCTCCTTGATACAAGCCTCCTCCTTGATACAAGCCCCCTCCTTGATACAAGCCCCCTCCTTGATACAAGCCCCCTCCTTGATACAAGCCCCCTTCTTGATACAAGCCCCCTCCTTGATACAAGCCCCCTCCTTGATACAAGCCCCCTCCTTGATACAAGCCCCCTCCTTGATACAAGCCCCCTCCTTGATACAAGCCCCCTCCTTGATACAAGCCCCCTCCTTGATACAAGCCTCCTCCTTGATACAAGCCCCCTCCTTGATACAAGCCCCCTCCTTGATACAAGCTCCCTCCTTGATACAAGCCCCCTCCTTGATACAAGCCCCCTCCTTGATACAAGCCCCCTCCTTGATACAAGCCTCCTCCTTGATACAAGCCCCCTCCTTGATACAAGCCCCCTCCTTGATACAAGCCCCCTCCTTGATACAAGCCCCCTCCTTGATACAAGCCCCCTCCTTGATACAAGCCCCCTCCTTGATACAAGCCTCCTCCTTGATACAAGCCCCCTCCTTGATACAAGCCCCCTCCTTGATACAAGCCCCCTCCTTGATACAAGCCTCCTCCTTGATACAAGCCCCCTCCTTGATACAAGCCCCCTCCTTGATACAAGCTCCCTCCTTGATACAAGCCCCCTCCTTGATACAAGCCCCCTCCTTGATACAAGCCCCCTCCTTGATACAAGCCCCCTCCTTGATACAAGCCCCCTCCTTGATACAAGCCTCCTCCTTGATACAAGCTCCCTCCTTGATACAAGCCCCCTCCTTGATACAAGCTCCCTCCTTGATACAAGCCCCCTCCTTGATACAAGCCCCCTCCTTGATACAAGCCCCCTCCTTGATACAAGCCCCCTCCTTGATACAAGCCCCCTCCTTGATACAAGCCTCCTCCTTGATACAAGCTCCCTCCTTGATACAAGCCCCCTCCTTGATACAAGCTCCCTCCTTGATACAAGCCCCCTCCTTGATACAAGCCCCCTCCTTGATACAAGCCCCCTCCTTGATACAAGCCCCCTCCTTGATACAAGCCCCCTCCTTGATACAAGCCTCCTCCTTGATACAAGCTCCCTCCTTGATACAAGCCCCCTCCTTGATACAAGCTCCCTCCTTGATACAAGCTCCCTCCTTGATACAAGCCCCCTCCTTGATACAAGCCCCCTCCTTGATACAAGCCCCCTCCTTGATACAAGCCCCCTCCTTGATACAAGCCCCCTCCTTGATACAAGCCTCCTCCTTGATACAAGCCCCCTCCTTGATACAAGCCCCCTCCTTGATACAAGCTCCCTCCTTGATACAAGCCCCCTTCTTGATACAAGCCCCCTCCTTGATACAAGCCCCCTCCTTGATACAAGCCCCCTCCTTGATACAAGCCCCCTCCTTGATACAAGCCTCCTCCTTGATACAAGCCCCCTCCTTGATACAAGCCCCCTCCTTGATACAAGCCCCCTCCTTGATACAAGCCCCCTCCTTGATACAAGCTCCCTCCTTGATACAAGCCCCCTCCTTGATACAAGCCCCCTCCTTGATACAAGCCCTCTCCTTGATACAAGCTCCCTCCTTGATACAAGCCCCCTCCTTGATACAAGCCCTCTCCTTGATACAAGCCCCTCGCCTTGAGTGCCCCCTCCTTGATACAAGCCCCCTTCTTGATACAAGCCTCCTCCTTGATACAAGCTCCCTCCTTGATACAAGCCCCCTCCTTGATACAAGCCTCCTCCTTGATACAAGCCCCCTCCTTGATACAAGCCCCCTCCTTGATACAAGCCCCCTCCTTGATACAAGCCCCCTCCTTGATACAAGCCCCCTCCTTGATACAAGCCCCCTCCTTGATACAAGCCCCCTCCTTGATACAAGCCCCCTCCTTGATACAAGCCTCCTCCTTGATCACTGTTGATACAATCCCCCTCCTTGATACAAGCCCCCTCCTTGATACAATCCCCCATCTTGATACATGTATGATCCCCTCTTTGTGACTTCCCCCCTCCTGAGAAGAACACACTCCTTCAGACGATCCCCTCGAGATGAACCCCCTTCCTTTAGACAAGCTCCTTTCCTTGAGACAAGCTCCTTTCCTTGAGACGACCCCTAATTAAGTTTGTCCTTGGCTGATCTCCTGGTTTATTTATAAACCAACCTTCCCCCTATACATAGTTCCGTCCATGACATTTGTAGCTTTGCTCCTTCCCCTTGTGGTTACTAGAGTTTATTTAAAGGAACTCACACACCGTTGAGATTACACGTAACGCTAAAATATCTTCTTTTTAAACTATTGTCGATGGGGAGGGAGGGGGTTTGTCAGGAAATCTAAATCTTCTACTAACTGACTAAGGTCACATTCAAATAGTGATTTCTAAAGACAGCGCAGAGTTAAGCTTTGTAGAAAAGGGAAGGTTTACAAAACGCAGTGTATTTGTACATCACATGTACAATACATACATGTACATACTGTTTAAAGTGCAATGTACCTTTTATTTTTTAATTTATAATTTCATTCATTATTTAAGTGTTAAACAATTTTTTATTTGTTTATTTATTTAAATCTATTTTTGTATTTACTTTTGTAAATTAATTGTTTTCATTAGGTGTTTGGCTTTGAGCCGAAAACCTATTGTTACTGTTCTGTTTTTTTTTTCTTCTGCATCTTCTTTCTCCCTGAACCTTCTCCCACAATTTTGAACAAAAGTGAAACTTGTAATGTATGAACTTATCATTATTTAAACTTATGAACTTATAAACTTATCATGAACATCAACATTATAATGAGTAGATGAAACTGAAACTTTTTTGGAATGATGACGTCTTTGATGGCATCATAACCTTAAATAAACGTTAAATAATTTGAAAATTCATATCTTCAGATCCACAAATGCTACGAACAAGATTCTTCCACAACATGAAACCTCTTGTAATGATCTACAAATGTCGTGCACAACTTGACCTCATTTGACCTTTACTTTCCGGTCGAAACCGGAAGTTGAACATTTCAAAAATTCATAATTCAAGAACTGCTACTCATATCGTCCAAATTGAAATGTCAGTTTGAAGATCGTTTGGCCTGCTCAAACTTTTGCACAGACATGATACCAGTTTGACCTTGCCTTCTGGTCGTAAAAGCGCATGATTGTGTTGACCTCCATTCATAGCGCGTAAAAACAACCCGTGTATAGTTCATGTACAGTGTACCACAAGAGAAAGGACCCATGCTCTATCATTGCACAACCCCGCATCCTTGCAGGATATACAATACACCAGGTAGGCAAAAATACTGGTGAATTGTCCTCTGTGCGTGAAACTTCCTTTGGGGCCGTCAATTTTGGAGGGACTGTGGATATACCTGCACGTGTTGCAACAGGGACGATTGCAGGCAAACCTGCCAAGGCCAGTGGTCTCATCGGAGACTGGTTGTGGGAGGGTGGGGCAAACAAGGCTTTGTAAGATGGATTGGGTGCGACGGAAAGCACACAAGGGTGTAGAATTCTTATCTTTGGTTTTGTACAACACGAAAGAATACCAAGGACTGTCCTCGGTAGACCTACATGCATGAATGTCATTTTCCCGGAACCCTTATGTTAAAGTCCTTGATTTGAATGGTCAGACGTGTTCACCTATACATAACATTTGTGCATTGCATCAATGTGAGGAGTATGCTTTTTTAATTCCTTTGACTGAACACTCTCCCATACATTGTAGACTACATGTAAATGCACAAAATAAGGACACTAAAATACAAAGAGATCCAATGTGAGGACAGCATTGTTCCCATTGCATTCCTTTGTTCTGCTGTCCCCACTTTCATTACAAGACCATGGATGGATTTCACAAAACTAGTCCTAACTTAGGACTAGTCCTAACCTATGACTAGTCCTGTAAGTTAGGACTAGTTACATGTACATGTACTCGTCCTAACTCGAGATAAGACTAGTCCTAGTACTTTGTGAAACCCACCCCATGACACCTGGGGTCGATTTCACAAAACTCTTCCTAACTTAGGAAACGTCCTAGGCAATGCTAGGAGATAGGACTAGTCCTAAGTTAGGACGAGTAACTTAGGACTAGTCCTATCTCTTAGCATTGCCTAGGACGTGTCCTAAGTTAGGAAGATTTTTTTGTGAAATCGGCCCCAGTACACCTGTACAAGTACTGTGTGTATGTACCCACATTCTTTTGAACACCTAGTTGTGGGGACTCCCTATTGCTGTTATATCATTTCCTTTTCCATTGAATTACCTTGTTGGGACAGGGTTTGACAAAGACAAACGTTGTGGGGACCTTTGTTCCATTGTATAAATGTTCCCACAGCGGTGTGTATGCCTACCCAGGTCTGTACATGACAGGTGTATGACGTGATTGGTAATGTTCATTTATGTACAAGTAGCCTGAATGTGTAGTACATGTACAGTCTCCTTTAAGATACTGTGTAGTGTTTATGTCTGAGACACACTGAGTACGCTATCCCCAGGAAACGCTCCTCATTTCCTTCATCTCTTACAGACTTGGTGTTTGCTAATGCTTCTGGCTTAGCTAGCTGTGCACAATGCGTGTATTCACTACATGAACAAGGCACCCCTCCCCCCAAAAAAAAAAAAAATAAAATAAAATAAAAAAATCCTCTGACATATCTTAAGATACATGTACAAGCCCCATGTTAAAGGCAGATAAAACAAAATGCAGCCCCAGCCTCTATCATGTCTATTAGAGAAATTAAGAAACAAGTTCCCCCGACCTTTAAAATCAATATTATTGTGTTTTTTGCCCATACACCGATGTGTGTTAAGCACTTTATAGACGTAGTACTTTAATCAAAATCCAGAAATATGCCCCAACCTCTAACTTTATCTAATGACAAATCAGAGATTTTTGCTCTCCCTCCACCTCCAAGGTAAATTTTCATAAACAAGCCCCCCCCCCCCCCAACCCTCCACTTACTTTTGCTACATAATAATAATAACAATAATAATAATAATAATAATGACAAGGATTTATATACATGTAGCGCAAAAGCAGCAGCATCAATGCGCTTAACATAAAAATCATACTAAAAAGAAAATGAACAAGGCAAAAAGTTAAAAAGCTAAAAGTAAAAGTAACCAGTAGCAAGTTACACATTAAGGTTACAATTTACAAATTACAAATGTACTGTACATGTACATGTAGTTGTTTAGTGGCGTGTCGTGGCCGAGCGGATAAGAACACCGGACTCAAGCTCTGGTGTCTCTGATCAGCAGAGTGTGGGTTCGAATCCCGGTCGTGACACTTGTGTCCTTAAGCAAGACACTTAACCATTATTGCTGCGTCCTTGGGATGGGACGTAAAGCTGTAGGTCCCGTTTGTTGTGTAATGCACGTAAAAGAACGCAGTGCACTTATTGAAAAGAGAAGGGGTTTCGCCCCGGTGTTCCTGGTTTGATCTGCATCAGATTGCATCACAGCACCTTGTAAACCGTTACATGGTGCTAAAGGAACAGGTCTCATACTACATACATGTAACTCCGAATACCTTGCAGGATAAATACTGTGTATGCGCCAGGAGTGTCAATTTCTGACAGACAAGGCGCGGTATAAATGTTCAATATTATTAGGTTGTTTTGTATGGGATTTGAATTGTAGTGGATGTTGTTCTAAGTCAAGTGGTTTACCATGTTTTACTATTTCTTGTTTGCTACACTTACAAACATAACATTAGCCTTTTTGAGATACATGTATGATGGGCACTGTAGGCATGGTAATAGGTTTGGTTTGGGTGTAATGGTGTATACAGACAAATTTACTCAAACCATAAGTAGTGTCATAGTATTGTGTCCACCATACCTCAAAATAGCTAATGTAGTTCATTGCTTCCCACTGCCCACTGAGCACTAAACCTTGTAGTTTGGTCATGTTGGTTTGAACGAACTAGCCAACTAGCCAGCAAGACCACTTAAAGAGAATTTGTTACTGGTGATCCTTGGCCATTACAAGGGATATTTGCATACGTACACAGTGGCTGTGGTTAGTAATAGCCCAAGTACCATGGTGAAGTCTGTTTTATTGTTCCAAACTGCAGCTAGCATGACATACTTCACACCAGGAAGTAAATGTCATTTTAGTGGATACTGCACAATGAAACCAGAGCTGAAGTTGTATTGAGCATTTCAGCAATGGTTTCACCGTCAGCAACAAGCGTAAATGAGATGGCTTTTACATCTATTGAACCAAAGAAGTCAACATGTTGTGATAATCTCTCTCTCTTGCCAAGGCGACATTTTGTTGAACCTACATGTAAGAAGTTGAACTGTCATGATAAGTTATCTCGCTAAAGCGACATTTGTAGCGTGTCGTGGCCGAGTGGTTGAATGCATCGGACTCAAGTTCTGTTGGCTAAGTCATCAGGATGTGGGTTTGAATCCCGGTCATGACACTTGTGTCCTTGAGCAAGACACTTATAAATATCTTCAAAGAGGGGAAGAGGCAGTTATGTTTGTCTTGCAACGGATTCATTTACCCCTCCCTGTTGTTAGCTGTGCTGTAAAGAGACTTGCGTTTATATCTCGCCATGTCTTGTTTCTGCGCATTGGGGCAGGTTTCTATCCCTTCAAAAAGAAGCATATCTACATGTACAAGTTTAAAGATAAATTACAGGGGCGCAGGGCTCCAATTTTACACTGGACCACAGGCCCGAGGCCAGTGATTTTAGTGTCAGGCCAGTAAACTCACGACTGGACAAGTCCGGAGGTCTTGTGTTTTTTAATTGAATAATAAAATCTCACTGCGTATTATCTTTAAGAAAAAGAAACACGACAAGCGATGTTCAAAATGTTGACTTCGAATCTGATCAATATCTTTCAATTCTGTTGAGTATCAAAATAAACTTACCCACAAGACAAATGAGACAAATCTTCTCTTTTTTAGTGCATGTTCAAATAAAAACAGTTTCCATTTTAAACTTTGTAGAAAATTCTTTCTCATTAAGATCCTGGTCTTGTAAAATAAATTCTGGTTTGGTAAAAATTTTGGGGTCTTGTGGAATTTTAGCCCAAATTCGAGCCCTGACAGGATTGGTAAAACATACAGGATTGATAAATATTTAATATAAAGCATTTTTAATTTTCAATCTGATACCTCACTGATTGCAAAGTTTATACCAATAAATACCGTCACCATTATCTGCTTTGAACCACTTCCCGCCGAGGTTCCCAGAATTTTCAGGGCCCACCAGCGGGATTATTTTGTTTTGGAGTTTCCGAAAGAATTTTGTCGTGAATCCATGACAACAAACACGTTCTGATAAAACCAGACAAAACCATGGAGATTTTCTTGAAACTCCAGCCTTGTCTCTTGTTGCTACAGCTGTAGAATCATTCTGTTATGTTGCATTTAAAAATAAACGCTCTTTCTCTCTTTTCTATCGCTTCGTTAACCCTCTTTTGCCATCTCAGCCTTCATCTCGTCATACTGTTCATTTTTCTGATCCCAGCCAACAGCAGCCAACCGTTCAAGATAAGGTATGTGCAGTTCACCTGAAGAAGTCACTATTTTTGGGTCTAAATATTGGCAATAAATGAAGAGTTTTTAAAAAGCAAGTAAAGATGTAGGGGAATCAGTGAGGTTTCTGAGACCAATGTCAATGGTTTGCTTTTCAGGGAATTCTGCAGTTACAGGCCTTGCTCTTCAGAAAAAGCCTTTGCTGGACAAATCAGAGAATTTGTACAAGGGCATGCTGGCCAAGTTGGTAGTGACAGTGCAAGTTTTCTGAAGGGCATGCTGGCCAACTCGACAGGGCATGAGGCCAATGGCCTCGGTGGCCTCGGTTAAGATCAAGGCCTGCAGTTACTGTCACCATTATCCGCCTTTAACCATTTCCCGCTGAGGTTCCCAGAATTTTCCGAGCCCACCAGCGGGATTATTGTTTTTGGAATTTCCGAAATAATTTGTTGTGAATCCATGACAACAGAAGTTCTGATAAAATGCTCCGAGATTTCTTTTTCTGTTTCTTGAACATGTTTTTGTTTTTTGTTTTTTTACCATGAATAGGCTGAACGTTTGGCAGTAAGCCAAGGCCCATATTCAGCCATGGGCATGCTGGAATTTCAGACTGCCTCCTATCATGCCCATGTGAAATACAATGGAAAGCAATCATTGAATAGTCTGTGGATCTCATCCGATGTAAAAAAAAAAAAAAAAAACAGCTTGGCACAAAATTCCTCCGATAGCTTTTAAAGTGAAGAATTCTTCATAATAGCAATTGGATTACTACATGTTCATGTACACATGTGCACCAAGCAATTTGTAGAGGGCGCACTCTTGAATTGCCTGTCTTGAAACCTTTATTAACTCTTCTTATTAGCCCACAGACGACCTATAAATCCTCTTCTATCCTCCATTCTATGCACATTCAACACCAAAATGTTAGGACAATGTCCTAAGATATGTATTCCTGGCCCAAAGATTAAAGCAATGGTTATTTGGGCCTACATGTACATGTGAAGTCCTCAATCCGCCACGATCGGACAACTTCCTGAAGAGGATTTAGAAAGGTTTTGGTTAAAATGAGAAAACAAACAAAACCAAATCCATAGATTTCATAAAAGCCTACAAGCACACGAACTTGCTAAGCACACAAAAATCTTGCTTAGCAGAAACGTGTACATCCAGCCCAAAGTTTACATGCCCCACTCATTTTTTGCGTAGCTAATCATTTTTTCTGCTTAACAGCTTGTTGAAACTGGGCCTTGTTGTCATAAACAAATTCTCCTCGTAATACATCCATTCTGGACTGGTATGCTTACTACCTAAACTCTCTCTCACAGCTCACAAGAGTACGTAAGATCAGTAGCAGCAAAAAGAAGGATGCTAATACGAGACACACCTACACTGAGCCAGGTTCGCACCTACATGTAGAGGATGACATCTCCGCAACACCCATGAGGGATAGGAGTCGACTTATCATGGTAAGTCCCAAGAGATTTTTCAATCGGTGACTCCATGGGAGACGCTAAATGGTAGTATACCTGCTCAGAATGATGTGAACAAGAGAACAGTACCTGGTATGACTATTTCCACCTAGTGGCCCAAAGTTCCCCATTACTTCACCGTGACGCACACTTGTAGCATGTTGTGGCCGAGCGGTCAAGTGCACTGGACTCCAGCTCTGGCGTTTCTGATCAGCAGAGTGCGGGTTTGAATCCCGGTCTCGACACTTGTGTCCTTAAGCAAGACACTTGACCATTATTGCTTCGTCTTTCAGATGTGACGTAAAGCCATTACGTCCCGTGTGTTGTGTAATGCACGTAAAAGAACACAGTACACTTGTTCGCACCGCTGTTTTCTGGTATGGTTGGCAGCAGACGGCAGAACAGCATCTGAACATGGCGCTATGTAAGCAATGGGTCTTATATTCAGGCCTGGTCTTGGCATTGGTGCCCCACCAAAAGTTTCCCAAAGACTTTAAGATTTTCCAATGGAAGTTCCCTTTGCAAAATGAAAATGGCCTTGCCCTCTCAAAGATGAAATTCCAGGCCAGATATTTTAAGAAGTCCTCCATCGAGTGAAGTGTGAAAAAAATTGAGCCACTCAGAAACCACCCCCCCCCCCCTTTGGATGCGCTACTAATGTTTTGTAAACCTCTGCAGTAAGCCTTACCTTTGCTCTGGTTTGACCTCACCACCCCCCAAACAGCAAACGAAGTCGTCACATGTGTAGATCCATGTACATCAGCAAGGGCTGCTGTGCAGACAGTCCAGTAACTTGCTCTGATTACTTGTCCTAGTACATGTCGCACGCATGTTTTCGGTCAGCATTTTCACCTTGTGTCCTGTCTCTATAGTAACACGTACAAACCTCCTCAAGCTGGCCGAGTTCCCTTCTTATTTCTGACACAAGAGAGGAAGAAACTCAGTGCACAGAGGTCTCAGACGATGATGGAAGAAAAATCACAAAACACAGCTGGGAAAAAAAAGAACAAAACCGTCAACGGGGGAAGTTGTGCTATAAGGCAGTTGAGGTGTATGCACTTTTCAGTGTCAATACTGAGTGTTTGTTCAGTATTTCATGTATTTAAGTACATGGGTGGGGGTTAGGAGGTTTGACCTTCGTTTGATTTTGGCCATAATCCAGGACTGTCAGATGTGTCATCAGTGTACTATTTTCAGCATCGTTAAAGGCACATACACTGTTGGTATTGGGCCAATTTTTTTTTTTTTTTTTTTTTTTTTTTGGGGGGGGGGGCATCCATGGCACAACCTCCAAAGAAGTGGGTAGCAAGTTGGTTCGGAGATTTAACCTGAGGTGTGTGTTGATACGATGCGGGTGTTGCATTTAGATGCTTTAATGCATGTTGATGTGGTGATATAGCTGTAGCTGTAGCCACAGCCGTAGCTGTAGCTGTAGCTGTAGCCGTAGCCGTAGCCGTAACCATAGCTGTAGCCAGAGCCGTAGCCGTAGCTGGCAATTTCAACATGGGCTACATCTGGAGGGGAAATGATAATAGTTAGTGTTGTTATTATTGTCAATCATAAAAGAGCTGGCCAAATTTCAGTTGAGGCGAGTGGCAACACCACCCAAAGAAGTTGGTGACAGATGGAATGTGAGCTTTACATTTGAACAAAGGGAGCATGGATGCAATTCGGAAGGGAAGTTAATATTAAATTCAACAAAACAAATTGGAAATAAATATTATTATTATTATTATTATTATTATTATTATTATTATTATTATTATTATTATTATTATTATTATTATTATATATTTTTGGTAATGAAACCAAAGATACCTCATAAGTGAACTTAATCACTGTAGCTCTCAAGCCTGAGGAAACCTGTAGATAAGGGTGCTTGCCATGTGAACCAGAAACACCGGGGTAATTCCCCTACTCTTCCACGATAAGTGTTCTGGGTTCTTTTACCTGCACTACCCTTCCTAGTACACAGGACCTACGGCTTAATGGCCCATCCGAAGGACAAAGCAATTATGGTAAAGTATCTTGCTCAAGAACACAAGTGTTGCAACCGGGATTCGAACCCACACTTCGCTGCCGACAACACCAGAACTTGAGTCCGGTGATCTAGACCGCTCCACCACAAAGACACTCCACAATTGACTGTTGATTATTATCTGAAACCATTTTTAAAATTATAAATTAAAACTTAAAAAATAAACAGTATCTGGGTTTTTTTTCGGGGAAAAAAGTGATTAGCAGACTTTCACAGTTTCATCGAACATTTTGACTGAAGAATAAAACAGTAAGGGGTTGAGGATCCTGCAAACTTGTACCATTATTCCAGAACTGAATGACCCATTGATTCTCAAGGTTACCTCAGATTACTGATGTGAAGGATAACGTCATGGTGTTGAGTAGCCCCCATGTCTTCTCTTAATCTTAGCCTCTCCCCAGGCCAGAGTGATTTGTGGGCTCTCTGAGCTTCATCAGCATATTTGATTTTTTTTTTTTTTTAATGAAAGTTCGCCCCAAACAAGGCTTGAAACCACTCTTGGTAAGGGGCTACAAGAAGAAAATATCTAAAATGAAGATAACTCAAGGGAGCTGAAAGTAGGAAGTGATGTTCCTCTCTAGATTGTAAGGAGGGAAATATGCACCAGGTAAGGAGTTCCAAAGAGATTCCAGTCGCCGAAAAAAAACCTGTTGGAATGATTCTTTGTTCTACATTTCGGCAAAGCTAGAGTGGCTGATGAGAACAGGCAGAAAGTCTGGTCTTACGCTCAAACACCCTGGTAGGAGAAACCAGATCAAACACACCAATGGCACATTTACATGTACATGTACCATGAAAATAATTTACCATGATGTAAAAGAAAAAGCAGTGAAGTTCTGAGGAACCCCATATAAACTAAACAGAGTGACCTGAAGTCTCCTACACTTTCAACGGAGTTCTGACGTACAATGTCAAGAGCAATACCTAGAGGTTGAGTAAACCCCCCAAATCTTTTAAGCCCCTCCCCGGACCGGAGTGGCCCACTGACTGCGGAAGTTTCATCCTGTGAGGGCGCAAGAAATAGAACAGTGAAAGTTGAGGAAGGTTTCAATTTTATTGCTGTTCCCAGAACACAGTGACCTGCAGACTTCAGTCTAACAGATAAAGCAGTTATTTTACAGACACAAAAGAGGTGGACATGGTTATGAGTAGCCTTCTAATCAATTTGAAGTGACTTGTAGATGTACAGAGAAGACTGTGAAGGGTGAAGAGGCCCCCTATTTTTACCACTGTTCCTAGAAGAGAGTGTCCTACTTTACATTGTACAGCCACAGTTACATCCACAGTTGTATCAGAATTCCGAGCAACCCCCAAATTTAAGCCCCTCCCCAGACCGGAAGAGGCCCAGATGGACTGCAGGGCTTCATCAGCTTTGTTGTTGGGGGGGGGGGGGGGTTGGAGAATGTCAAGGCCAGGGTAGACTTATCCAGAGCTGTCTCATCAATCCACAACAGACTGGCCTTTGAGGATTTACAGTGGATAAGTTGTGGTCCTCAGATGAGGGTTGGTGTGTACTATGGACATGTACATTTATCAGAGGATTTTGCTCTTTGACCAATGGTTATATTGTTCACGCCACCAGCCAGCAGGATTGTTAAGCTCGCAATTTCTATTGTCGCCGAGACTTTTCACTGGTCCGTGTTCTGAAGTTTCTTGTCATCCTTCCTTTGGATTGGACTTGAATTTGCAGCTCAAGTTTGGACAATCGATAGAACTTTGGTTTATGAGTAGCTTTGGAAAACAATGAACCAGCCAGGTAAACCACGCAGGATTGGGTTCAAATTTGCCACATGGGATTGTGTAAGAATTGTTTGTACAAGTTCATCTTCAAAAATTAACACTTGAGAAATTAGTTTTCTTTTTTCCACATCATTAAAACAAAAAATATTTTCGTTTGAGAATTCTTGATCAACTCATCTTGAAAGGTCATCGTTTTGGAATTCAATGGTGCCGGTGTCATAGGGTATTCTGTCCTCCGGGTAATGTGTCCACCATACGGTAAAATAACGTGGGCTGGAGGAGTTCATTCAAAAGAGGGCGCTACCAGAAGGAGTTAGTACACAATTCGCCGTATGCTCGGACAGAATCTCCTGCCGGACAGAATCTCCTTCCACACTGGTTTTTGTTGTTACTCTGCAATAGACCTTTATCATGGTGCGGCCATCTTGATTTTCTCCCATTCAAACCAATGTAACCAAACCGAGGCTGGAAGGGCAAATAGTCTGGTTCCTTTTAGTACAATGAATATGAGCATCTATTACTGTTATTGGATACAGAGAACATGACCAAGATGGTGGCAGCATGATAAAGGTCTATTGTCCCAAAGCGGATGTTTATTTATCCTTGATCATGTTTGAGCAGATAGCAAGTTCACTTCCTATCCAGTAGTCAGAGTGACACAAAAGTCTGGTTATTCAGTACAACCCCAAAAGGACAAGCCGCGTTTTTTTTGTTTTATCTTTCCAGATAACAGGTACATGTACAGGTGGGTTCGATTGACAGGTAATCGTTGTTGTGACTGAACAAACTTTACTCGTCCCAATGAATTTGCAGAATACCAGGAACTTTGAAGTGGTGAGGTACATGTAGGACAATGCTTGTATCTCTCACGTCACAGTCAGATCTTTAAAGATAGGGATGATACCAAAGTTTAGGACGATGCCAAACAAACAGTTCTCATTTCATAGCGTGAACTAATACATGTAAATTGGATTTGAGTCATCGATGAAGCTTGTTCGACGGCCGAGCCTGTAACTAGAGCTAGCACTATGGTTATTCCGGTGCGGATGAATGTGTGTTGATGAAACTTTTTCTGCTGGAACTACATTCTAATTGCAATAAGTCAGATTGTTTATCAGTTTGTATCCATTCGCTGCGGGGGAAAGTAGTTACATGGAGTGTGTACATGATGCCAGTGTGCCTATTGTTGTCTGACTTTCATGTATAGTAAACAGATTTTCTGTATAGTTAGAACTTCCAAATAATACTCTTGTGGTAAATATTTACTTTACTGGTTTTACTTAGAAAATTTTATTGGAAATCGTGGTAATTTTATTCTTAACGGCCATATTGAAATCTCATTTTTGTTTTACTGCATTAAAAAGTACACACGTTTTTTTCTTCTCTTGTTTTACCCGCTTTGCTGAGCAATATTGTTTAACTTATCTAGCTTTGACCGTCACTGATGTAAAGTGATAAAGATTGACAGGTAGAGAATCGGTGATCTTTGCCGAGAAACTTTTGATTACATGGAAGTTGCCTTTAACCTCCGTGTCCTGACCCTGACCTTGACCTTTGCAGATCATTATGGATGTTCAAATTCATGAGATAGCCCTGAGTGATTTACTAGGATCCTTCCTCACTCTGAACAAATTCCAACACCATATGGTTATTGGTGGTATGCCTGATCCCATGTAAAGCTAGTTCACCAGTGCCGTCCTCAGACCAAGTTTGATTTGGATGGGTTGGGGGCCGGTTTCCTTTTGTTTGGATTTGAAATTGTAAACTGTTAGGCTTTTGTATACACACAACTCCAGATGAAGTTCTTCAAAAACCTTAAAGCAAACAATCCATTCCCAATTACTTTAGGATTTGTTCCGCCCCTCTGTGATGCTCCGTGCAAATTTGCTCTTCTGCTTTTGGTTTTGTGAACTCGTGGATTTAAACAAACAAAATCAGCTCCCAATAATGAATCGTCAAATAAGTTCCACTCATTAGTTAATACGGGTTTAATTATATCAGCTTAAATACATTATTATTGATGTACATGTATGGTTCAGAGTGATGACACCTGTAAAATGAAACTGACACACTCAATGCAAAAACAAACATTACAGCGATATGGTTCGTGAGTTAACAGCAATAACTGAAACTGCACCCAGGAGTAAAAAAACACAAAAGTCTCAAAATCAAACAAAGGAATCGAAGCTGACAGAAGCTGAACCTCCAGAGCTCTAATGTCTGGTGGACATGAATGTAGCTGTCCGAAGGTTTGTGCATTCAACAGTGGCTATTGTTAGAGTGCATTCGGGGCATAAAGTCCACCATTTACTTTTTCAAAAGACCACAACAGCAGGGAAATTTCCTGACATCATTTTCCCCTGCAATAATTAAAAAAAAAAAAAACATGATTGCGATGTTGTAATTTATTGTTGGTTCTGGTGACAACAGGACATCACAACTCATCCTGAATGATTGTGAAATGTCCATGCAGACAGAGAAACAGCTTCCTGTGCCAGTGGAGAACTGTACTAAACCATTTACATGAATGAGGACACTTTGCTACTTTCGGAGGTACTTTGGAAAGGACATTCCACAATCTACCATTTTTTTTCGTTAAGGCAGCTCGGTGTCGACTTTATAGCAGGAAATAACCTTGGTGTTATGCAGACTGTGCGTAATGACAATTGTAGGGAACCATTTGCGGGTGTGCTGAGGTTTTGATACTGTATGCCATCTTGATTATATGTACTCTGTAATCATACTCAGTACAGAAGTATGACATAAAAATGGATCTTTAGTCGATGACCTATCACAGCTACAGGGGAGTGAACGCATTTGTCAGAGCTCAAGTTTATTTTTGGACCTGTCGACGCTGAGAATAGAAAAACGTTGTAGCATCAAAACCCCGGGAGATATGTCAAAGTCACTCTCCACCTACCCCGGTATTAGAGTTTTAATGCCTCAGTATGCTCAGTACTTTGCTGTCCAAGGAGAGAGACATTCAGATGAGTTTTGAGATCTCGGACTTGTCTGAATCTTCAAACTAACTGAAATATCTTCGAGCACCTTTTTAAAGGCAGGGACCCCGATGTTTTGAGTTTCCAAGTCGTATTATGGATTTTCAAAGTGATTTTTTTTACCCGTTGTCATCCTGATGTTTGCTTGGGATCGTGTGAATTATTAAGGCCAAGGCAACATGCGGATAAATGTTTCTTGGGAGGTTTCACAAACTGCAAGATTGTCCAGGGAGATTTAACCGCAACGGGAAAAGTTTAATTCTGAAGATGGTCACGGGTTTGGCCTGATTTTGCAAGACCACCCGAGATTCTCTTCAGAGTCGTACATATTTCATCAACAATTCATCTTGACTGAAAAGCTACAATTGCTTACTTTGGATCCGGCAACTTTTTTGTGGGTGGATCTCGTAAAAAAAACAGAATAGGATGGTGCAATTTTCCACAAAACGAACATTTTTCAAGTGTTTTCTCTGAAAGACTTCCTGAGTACCGTAGCCTGGAGATTTTGTTGCTTTGATTTTTGTTGAATACCTTCATTTGTGTGTGGATTTGATAATGATGCTCAATGTAAACATGACATTTGAGGACAGACGTGTTTTCGAAAGGATGGCCGAGAGGCCAAGTGCAAAGGTAAATGTTTTTTTAGTTTGTATTTATTTTTTGGATCATTTAAAGAAGTCTTTTTATCGTTACATTTATGTCAAACTGGGTTGATCGTTTAAAGCTGCCGTGCGACCCTATTTCTGCATCTCTCACTCTACTTGGTTTATCAGGCAATGATTTATAAAGTGTTTGTTCTGTACATACATGTAGTTTGAACAATTTCACTTTCTGCCAAGTTTCATGTTTGCAAGCATTTCTTAAAATGGGTGTTGAAAAAAACTGAATAGGATTACACTTCAGTGGTTTCTGGCAGAGTATATATTACTACATTCATTCCAATCATCTAGTTTTCAAAAAACATATCATAAAGGGATGGTACATCATTGGTTATTGGAAGAGTACATTCATTCCAATCCTCTAGTTTTCAAGAAACATATCATAAAGGGATGGTACATCATTGGTTTTTGGAAGAGTACATTCATTCCAATCCTCTAGTTTTCAAGAAACATATCATAAAGGGATGGTACATCATTGGTTTTTGGAAGAGTATATTCATTCCAATCCTCTAGTTTTCAAGAAACATATCATAAAGGGATGGTACATCATTGGTTATTGGAAGAGTACATTCATTCCAATCCTCTAGTTTTCAAGAAACATATCATAAAGGGATGGTACATCATTGGTTTTTGGAAGAGTATATTCATTCCAATCCTCTAGTTTTCAAGAAACATATCATAAAGGGATGGTACATCATTGGTTATTGGAAGAGTACATTCATTCCAATCCTCTAGTTTTCAAGAAACATATCATAAAGGGATGGTACATCATTGGTTTTTGGAAGAGTATATTCATTCCAATCCTCTAGTTTTCAAGAAACATATCATAAAGGGATGGTACATCATTGGTTATTGGAAGAGTACATTCATTCCAATCCTCTAGTTTTCAAGAAACATATCATAAAGGGATGGTACATCATTGGTTATTGGAAGAGTACATTCATTCCAATCCTCTAGTTTTCAAGAAACATATCATAAAGGGATGGTACATCATTGGTTTTTGGAAGAGTATATTCATTCCAATCCTCTAGTTTTCAAGAAACATATCATAAAGGGATGGTACATCATTGGTTTTTGGAAGAGTGCATTCATTCCAATCCTCTAGTTAGCACCTCATAGGGGGCTGGTACATGTGCATGTACATCATCGTCAGCAAAGTTTGTGAGGAAATTGGCACTGCAGTCATGGCAGTAAACCTTTGGATGAAAACTTTATTTGTTATTAGTTCAAATTGTTTACCACGTCATTTACCCTGTCATTGTTTAGGGTAAACTGGGGTAAAAAGCGCCCACTGCTAGTAAAAGATGACTAAAAGGTGAATTATTAAATGGAATAAATTTTTTAATAAGAACACTGTATAAACAAAATATAAAATGTGATTAAATACTACAGGGACCCCTTTGGTATGGCTATCTAAAAAAAAAAAAAAAAAAAATGGTGGCCATTTTTACCTCAAGACCTGGATAAAAACGACCGCAAAACTTCCCCAAAAGGGTGGAGAATTTCCCCTTATCAATATTATAATCATGATGTTAGATTTGCACACAATGAAGGAGACATGTATTGCATAAAACCACATGTTTATTTTCTTGTGTGTTCCTAGTAATACTTAGATATTTAACAAAAGGTTAACAATCTGGTAATTTTATATCAGTTTACCCTACTTAAAATGAAAGGATGCACTGAAGTATGCTGTGCGCATATTTGTACAATGATATTTTCAAACGGAAACATACAATAACACTTCCAGTTTCTACAGTACATAAAAGTCTGTGCTCGCTTCACGCAACTTCCAAGTAACTCTCAGAACAAAATAATATAGAAAGCAAATTTATAGTTAACATTAATTTCTTAATGTGAAAAAAAGGATGAAATTAATGAAACCTTTTACCATTCATGTACATGTAACCCATTGAGTGATTTGCCAGAGTCATTCCTCACTCTGCAGAATCCAAAAACATGTTGGTAAACTCAACACCCCAAACTGTTGGACTCTGATAATGGTGCAACTGTATGCTGATCCCATGTAAAGAATAATCAGTTTACTAGTATAATACGTGTTAAGCAGTCTCGGTAGTCTAGTTGGTAAGACATCTGCTTTAGAGTGGCGGGGGTCGCGGGTTCAAATCCCACCCAAGAAAAATGCCTGTGAGTTTTTTTCACAGGACTCGGGGAAAGTACTGAGTATACAATACTTAACAAACATCGGTGTATGGACTCGGGAAAGTACTGAGTATACAGTGCTTAACACACATCAGTGTATGGACTCAGGAAAGTACTGAGTATACAGTGCTTAACACACGTCGGTGTATGGACTCGGGAAAGTACTGAGTATACAGTGCTTAACACACATCGGTGTATGGACTCGGGAAAGTACTGAGTATACAGTGCTTAACACACATCGGTATATGGACTCAGGAAAGTACTGAGTATACAGTAACTCAACACACAAACTGTTGGACTCTGATTATGGTGGTATGCCTGACCCCCATGTAAAGCATAATCAGTTTACTAGTGCAGTCCTCAGTCCAACACCATGGTAACTTAACACCCAAACTGTTGGACTCTGATTATGGTGGTCCACAAATGTATGCCTTGCCCCAAGCTAAGCATGATCAGTTTACTAGTACAGTCCTCAGTCCAACACCAGTAACTCAACACTCAAATTGTTGGACTTTGATTATAGTTAGTATATGTATGTCTGATCCCATATACATAAAACAAACTAGTGCAATCCTCAGTCCAACACCATTCAGGAACTAAACACCCAAACTGTTGGATTCTGATTATGGTGGTACATGTATGCCTGATCCCATGTAAAGCATAAATGAGTTTACTAGTGCACAGTCCTCAGTCCAACACCATTCAGTAACTCAACACCCAAACTGTTGGACTCTGATTGTGGTGGTATGCCTGATCCCATGTAAAGCATAATCAGTTTACTAGTGCAGTCCTCAGTCCAACACCATTCAGTAACTCAACACCCAAAATGTTGGACTCTGATTATGGTGGTACATGTATGCCTGATCCCATGTAAAGCATAATCAGTTTACTAGTGCAGTCCTCAGTCCAACACCATTCAGTAACTCAACACCCAAACTGTTGGACTCTGATTATGGTGGTATGCCTGATCCCATGTAAAGCATAATCAGTTTACTATTGTACATTGTAGATAATCCAATAGAATCAAAAACACCTAGTTGGATTTTGATAGGCATGATGGCTAGGGATTATGGGATTATAAAATGATAAAATATCAATTTTGCTAATAAGCACAGAGTAAAATTGAAAAATAAACCAATATAAACTTGGAAAAAAAACTTAATATGGTACCTTTAATATTGATCAAGACATTCTGGGGGGGGGGGGGGGGGTTCTGTGCCTTTTGCCCGAGTTCCCTCCCCCTTCAATTCAACGTTGCTAATAGGACTTCCTGTAAATGTTTAAAAAGTGTGAATGTTTAGATGACTTATTAATCATTCCTTAACTTTGATATTTGGAGAAAGGTGGATTTTATTGGCTGCAGTTTGTTTTTTCTTCGGACAACTTAAACTTCAGAGTGTTTTTAAATTCCCCTCAAAAGTTATAAATCATTGTTCAGTTTCATAAAGCGGTATTGTCAAATTAGAGTCGACGTTAAAAATTGAATTCCCTAGATTTGTAATACTGTGAAGAAATGCATCATTATCAATTTCCTTTCTAGCACTTTCGAAAACCACATTATTGATAATGAAATAATTGATATGTGAGTTGTTACACTGTGTTGTTGTCACATCACTGTTAATTTGAAGTCGTTGTTAAAAAGTTAATTTCGTTAATTTTCTCGATTGATATCAGTATCAATTTCAAGGTCTGGAATTTCATTCATCTGTGAGAGGGGAAGGCCATTTTTTATTTTCGGAAAAGGCACTTTCATTGGAAAGTCTCAAACTTTTGAAGGGGCACCACCAGGGTCAAAACCAGGGCAACTTAGGTCAAGACCTTCGTGGCCTCTGTGCTTTTCCATGCCTGAATCTCCTCTTGAACACCGACAAATCCTCTTGAAATCCACACTATTGATTATAACAAGGTACATATCGATATGTGGATTGTCACAGTGGGCGCAGTCCGATTTATGAAAACGATAAAACTGCCGGTTTCCGTTCACAATTCCTAAAACATCTGAAGTGAAGAGTCACTGCGTGTCATACATGTACATGTCCGTGTAAAGCTAATTCCCTCTCGGGGGAACTCTGTCATACAAGTATCGAAATGTCCTGTCGAAAATCCAGAACTGAACGGGGAAGTTAAGCGAAGAAAAAGACCAAAGCAGCTCGTGGTTTTTCCCCCCTTCGATTTTGAAACGCGGCGTTCTTGTGAAGTTTCTTGGATTATTTGTGACCATTCTCGGTACTGTTGACTGTACCAAGCCCTCTTGGCTGAGTGATGTTGACAGACGATGATTATGTAGGTAAGAAAGTAAACTTCGTATTATATAAAATATTTGTGGGATTTATATTTCTATTTTTATTTTAATTACTGTTTTTTTTTTTAGGGGGGTTGGAAAGAAATGGGTGTATGAACAGGTGTCATGTAGCAAGCTTTTCAAAATGTTTGCATTTTGTTCCAGTCTGAAAGCTCAAGTTCATACCACGTGTAATCGTCAAGGGGAATTTGAACTGTCTGTCTGACTGTCTCAGTCGGAAAAACTGAAGAAGACCCCCCAAAATTCTGGTTGGTTGTTTCAGTTGCTGCAATTAAAATGAGGCCGGTGGGAATGTTCACAAAGTTCCTTGATAAAAAAGGCAAAATATTTTGCACTAGGGGGCACAGGGGGGCGTTGCTTTTCAGTGGGGCCCAGGTACCTTGGTTTTTAATGAATTACATCTTTTTCATGCTGGGCACTTGGGGAGGCACTGGAAGTTTGTGTTGTGGGGGGGGGGGGCATGTGCCCCCAGGCCCCCCACCCCCTGGCTACGCTGCTGGGTGTGTTTATTAAAGACTAGAGGATAAGAACTGAAGAATTAATTTACTCTTTCAATAACCAACGATGATTTGTCCCTTTAAGGTGTTGTAAAGTTTTTAAAGGGGCTCAAGAGAATGTATTCCATAATTTGTCATTTCAGAGTGTACTTGATGTGAAGTACTACACATGTTCTGTCATAATGAGGTTACATCCTATGTGTACACCATGTAATTTATCCTTTTAAAGAGGTAGTGTCTCTGAAAGAAGTTGGCTGAGTTAATCTTTAACACATTTCAACCACTTGGTACAAGACCTTTCTTGTGACCGAACCACTTACGGTCGCTGTACATTCCAACCTGGGGCAAATTTCATAGCGCTGCTTAACGGTAAGCAAATTTTTGTGCTAACTATAGCAGAAAAATTTGCTTAAGCGTAAGCGTATTTCACAGGTTAGCAAGAAAATTAGGCGGCCGGCTTGCGCCTTCACCAAGGATTTGCATTGTTACGTCATTCATTTTCTTACAGTAAGCACCGGAAGGTTAGCATGCCTTTTCTTGTGCTTACGGTTAGCAGCGCTATGAAATGGAAATCGCACAGCAGCTCTGTGAAATTGGTTAGGCCCTGATTTAGTCCGAAAACCGCCTGCTGGTGCTGTTCATTTATGTCCACGAACTGCCCCTCGGAAAAATGTTAGCGCCCACTGTGGTTGAGTGTGGTCGTGCAACAAGAAAACTGCATTATAATGTCTTGCACCAAGACTACCACTTGTAGTGTACATGTAGATGTATGCATGAGGTATCCTCAGATGGACTACATGTATATAATCTTGAGAAAGTAGATATCAATTTTAAAAATTTCAAGATAGCCAAAGGTGGCTGCTTCAGAAGTGGGTCAAAGTTTAGAATATGACGCGCTGAACTTATTTTGTGGACCTCATTTTTGCACAGATGCTATACACTGATGGGTGATGTAAAACTGTACACATTGTACTTTATTGTGTGGAAATGCAGAGGAAGAAAGAGTGAAGGATCTATACATTTATTTCTGTCTTTATTTTATTTGCTACAATCCTTACCCATGTTGAAGCACATGAGCAACAGTGGCAATTGTCAAAGACCACTATTCCCCACTTTAGTGACCCAGGCATGATATTCTTCCTACTCATCTCTGATTTCCGATTTGTTGACACTGAGAAAAACCAGCAGAATTGTTAGGCCCCCTATTAAATAGCCTGAACCTTATGTATGTAGTTCAGCCCTTTTGGACTCAAGAAATTTGTCCTCGTTTTTCCAAGGGCAAACTATCATGTCTGGTGACCCATCATTCCATGAAATAACAAACCCGTGACAGTCTAATCTCATACAGTTGATCATCGTAGTTACAAGAAAATAGTGAACAAACCTGTGATGTACTTTCACAGTTTTTAAACATGAAGTTTTGGACTCACAAGATCAAAACTAAATGTTTTACTCATTTCTCAAAACCTAGCATTTAAGGCAAAAATGTTTCAAGGGAAGTGTTGTTTTCCAAAGTGAACCATCCAGCACAGCTAATAAATAGATTTATGCAAATGTTCAACTGATCAGCTGATTTCCTCGTTCAAAATAAATATACTTACTGAAATAGACAATAGAAAAACACTGTGCCAATTTTGTTCTATTTCCTCTTTTGTTTGTCCATAGAGCAAGGGTTTGTCTTATTCTCTTTAAATATATACCAAGTTGCATGTCTGAATATAAAAATAAAAGTCCATCAAAAAGGAATGAAGATCAGATTTAAACCATTGAGAAATGTTCACACCTCTCATATTGAACGTTTTGAGAAATTGAGATATTTTTTAACGAAAGTAGTTTTTATGAAAAGAGGATCTCCAAGGTCGAGTTCAGTTTTGCGATGCACATTTTCCAATAGATAGAGTCCCTATGAAAAGTGGAAACAAAATTACAAGTCTCGAACCTCACGTAAAAATGGTCTAACATGTAATTTATTTGGTACTCTTTCAAAGGGAAACTTGAAATATGACGTTGTTGGATATCAACAACAAATAGGTCTGTACGCTCCAAAGAGGAATTTATACGTCATTCATAATGTCAAATTCAATGTCTTTTTTGATTGAATATCATAAAAACCTACGAATAAACTAGAAAACTGCCTTTGCTAAAATGTACAGGCTCGTATTATTTGAAATGTGACGTCACTGGATGTTTTTGGATGTTGGCAAAATTCGCACCGGAAGGTTTTAAAATACAACAGCATTTTGCACCACTTTAATGTGAGGTTAGAGACGTAATTTTTTCCTCCATTTTCCACAAGGACTCTGTATATATTGGAAAATGAGTGCATCACAAAACTTAATTCCACCTAGGAGCACCTCTTTAAACTTTTAGTTTATGAACGTGAAAAACCTTCATAACGGTCACGACGGTGAAGTCATTTTTGTATCGCTCCCTTGTAAACCAAACTGACGTGGGCAAATGGTCAGACATCTTTTTATAAAACGTGATTGGTTGAGTCTGAGGGGTCAGGGCACCAGACTCAAGTTCTTGTGTTTCTCAAGAGTGTGGGTTCAGGTCATTCATTCTGATCGTCTAGATTTTAGGACACATAAATGTATCATAACTTTAGGGATGTCCATTTAGTGGCCAATATTAATTATTAAATTATTCTGGTTTATTAAAAATAAATGGTTGGCAGCTACATAAGTTGCTGAAATAGCCTTGCTTACAATAAAATAAATACACAATTACACAAAGATCATTAAAAAAATACATTATGAATCAATAATGTGGCAGAGTGTAACCCCCCCCCCCTCCTATTGTATCTTCATTGTGTTCTGGAAATCTCTGGAATTCTTTTGAGGATTTTAGAGGGGGTACTTCTGTACAAGAGGGGAAGAGTGTGTTGCAGTATGGGAACATTGTGGGGGAACTCCCTCTGCCACATATCGGGCATTGTATAGGTACATTGTACATCACTGGTTTGGGCAGAGTGCACCGAACTCAAGCTCTGGTGTTTGTTTAATGCCAGGGTGTGGGTTCAAGTCCCAGTCTTGACAGCTATCGAGAAGGACACTTTACCATAATTGTTTAATCGTTGGGATGGGACGTTAAAAACAAAAACTTGTAGGTCCCAGGTGTTGTGTAATGTACAAGAACCTACACATAGTAAACTAAACTGCTGTTTAAAACCTTGCAGGGTCGTGGCCGTGTGATAAAGGACCTCGCCTTCAGTTTGGTCCACGGCCACGACCCTGCCGGTCGTAAACAGCGGTTTAAGACCTCGTCACTACTCTTTTATTCCCTTAATTATGCCAAGCACCAATTTGGTTGAGTACACTGCTCAACTACATGTACACTGGACAAATATTTATGAACTGATTTGTTGGCAAGATGCACTGCTTGTACTATTTTGAGAGCGTTTGACTCGTCCATCGGTTTTAACCGGCAGTCTGCCAGCGGAACACCGTATGGTACATGTTCGAGATGTCGTTGGATTCTTTCGAAGAGTTCACCATTAATTCCAATCCTCTTTCATTAAAATTGCACCACACTGCCATGCAACCAACCTGTGAAAATGACATCAAAGTCAGATTTGAGAAACTTCTTCAAAACCTGTTTTCCTATTTTGAATTGCTCTCTGTTGCCCTGGTCTTGGCCTCTGTTGCCCTGGTCTTGGCCTCTGTTGCCCTTAGTCTTGGCCTCTGTTGCCCTGGTCTTGGCCTCTGTTGCCCCTGGTCTTGGCCTCTGTTGCCCCTGGTCTTGGCCTCTGTTGCCCTGGTCTTGGCCTCTGTTGCCCGTGGTGTTGACCTCTGTTGCCCTTAGTCTTGGCCTCTGTTGCCCCTGGTCTTGGCCTCTGTTGCCCTGGTCTTGGCCTCTGTTGCCCGTGGTGTTGACCTCTGTTGTCCTGGTCTTGGCCTCTGTTGCCCTGGTCTTGGCCTCTGTTGCCCCTGGTCTTGGCCTCTGTTGCCCTGGTCTTGGCCTCTGTTGCCCTTAGTCTTGGCCTCTGTTGCCCTGGTCTTGGCCTCTGTTGCCCTGGTCTTGGCCTTGGTGCCCCTTTAAAAGTTTCCCATAGACTTTAAGATTTTCCAATTTTTTGCAAAATGATAGTGGCCTTGCCCTCCCAAAGATTAATTCCGTTCTGATTATATTTGTTACATTGAAGTTGAAGCACTTCATAAAACATCCCCTTTTACTGGCGGCAGTTGTACTCAAGGAGTTTTCATCACAAACTGAAAGGGTTCTCCCCGTTTCCGTAAGACGAGTGACTCACTCCCGGTGACTTGGTAAAACAGTCACACATCTTGGCAACAAATTCAAGACGGCGGCCATATCTGTTGACACACGTCTCTCATTTCAACCCCCCCCCCTCCCCCGACTGTCAACTCAGCCATCTTAAAGGTCACCATCTTGCATGTCTTGTAAAATATTTTGGAATCAAAGGTTATCATTTGAATTGATTTATTTGTTGTGCCCATTGTCATCTAATGAAGGCAGTTACAATGTAATTACCCTAAAACATTGTAAAAGGTAAAAAAAAAGATTTAAAAAAATGATAATAAATAACATTGAATCTGTGGAGCAGCTAAAGGGGTTGGGAAGCTTTAAAAAATATATGTATATAAAAAATATATAATAAATACTGGTATGCAGTAAAATATAGTTTAATTGTGAAATGTTTCTTAAAAATGAGAGGATTGGAATGAATGTACTCTTCCAATAACCAATGATGTACCAACCCTTTATGATATGTTTCTTGAAAACTAGAGGATTGGAATGAATGTACTCTTCCATGACCAATGATGTACCATCCCTTTATGATATGTTTCTTGAAAACTAGAGGATTGGAATGAATGTACTCTTCCAATAACCAATGATGTACCATCCCTTTATGATATGTTTCTTAAAAACTAGAGGATTGGAATGAATGTACTCTTCCAAAAACCAATGATGTACCATCCCTTTATGATATGTTTCTTAAAAACTAGAGGATTGGAATGAATGTACTCTTCCAAAAACCAATGATGTACCATCCCTTTATGATTAGATTTCTTGAAGAGTAGAGTTTCGCAATAATGTACCCTTCCAAAACCAGCATTTCTTGAAAACTACAATATTTGAATAAATGTTTAAAAAACACCATGATACCAAAATGGTACATCACCCCTTTATATACCTGTAGTTATAGGTATTGTCCAGAAATCCCTGCATATAAGTTATCCACCATATGCCTGCCAATACATCATCGCCCCCCCCCCCCCCCCCGGCACACGCATGTTTGTCAGCCTGGTAAATCAAGGACTTCTCCCTGTTTTTCCATTGTCAGGACTTGGGGGTTTTGTTTTAGCGAAGCTTCCGTTGGTTTCGTACACGAAAGTGAAGTGAGGACGCCCTCGCTCTGGCGGAACACTCGGATCCATTTTCTTATAGTCTTCATTGTCGATGGGTAGACAACCTTACGCCATGTATGCACTCCCAGGCCTTGATCTTAACCAAGGCAACCGAGGCCATTGGCCTCAAGCCCTGTTGAGTTGGCCAGCATGCCCTTCAGAAAAATTGCACTGTCTCTACCAACTTGGCCAGCATGCCCTTGTACAATTTCTCTGATTTGGCCAGCAAAGGCCTGCCCCCGTTTTTTCTTAAGAACGAGGCCTGCACACCACCATGACAGTGTTTACGATCTCATTATCATTTTGAGCCACCATAATGGAAAGCAAACATGTTGGCACATGCTCTTCCCTCTCCCCCCCCCCCCCAACCAGCCCTCCCATGACTTAATTAACCATGCTAATTACCATACAATGCAAAGGGTCTTAACATTAATGACCAATGAAACCATTGGTGTAAGCTGAGAGCCTCTGGTCCCTTTTTTGTAATCAATAAAGCTTTGTTGTTGACCTTTTATATTCTCCTTTAATTAACTCCCCTCCACTGGAACCAACAGAGTTGACCATCTGGACCCCATTCATTGTACCGCCTGGGCAGGAACTGGCGCTTACTAAATGTATCCGCTTAGCAAAATATTAGCAGGGGACCTGTCATAAACAAATGACATCACCATTTTTTTAAGCTGGTGATCCTATTTATAGGAAGCAGGTTTACTGTTTTGGTTTTACTCTTATGCTGATGTGTGATACTCAGTGGCTGGGGAGTCTTCAGACAAACATCTACAGGCTCCTCCAGTAGAATTTATTTGTCACTGCTTGAGTGAGCTTCTGGGCTGAAATTATCTGCCCTGGTGGGCAGGATGCAAACAAAGGGAGGGACACACTTATTAGTATGCTGAGAACAAAGGCTTCCCCATGATGACCACCCTCATAAATGTTGGTGGCTGCTGACTAGGGTTCTTTGTTCAGTGACACCTCCATTGGTGATGCAATCACTTCTTGTTAGGTCATACCTCCTACAACTTACAACCATTACTCACTCTTGAGAAGACCTTGGACATTAATAGAGAGCAGAAGAGCTTAGGTGTGTCCGTCCAGATCGGTGCTTGAAATTTTCCTGTTGGTGTCTTAAAAGAAAAATTTCAGGACTCTGCGTCAGATTTGAAATAGGTTAGTAAGGTGATATAATATTGCGCCTGTGGTTATGCCGTTTACTTGGCTGAGTTTTCATTGTGCCTCTTTTTTTTTGCCATGGAAAAAAACAAAATGTGAAATCTGTTTAGTCGGGGATTTATGATGGTGCATTCATGGTGCAGAATTCTGTGGTAGATTTGTAGATCTTGCCCTGAAGTGTTGTTCCACTGGATGACAAACATTGCATTGGAAACCAGCGGTGTAATTTTGATCAATCACAATAGCTAGTAACTATGGGTAATTATTTCATAACAACCTGGTAATATGATTGGTGCTTTTATACCCTGTTAGAATCGAACTCTCACTTTTGCATAAAAAAATGTATCAGCCCAATTTTCTTTGCTCACCCCAATTAGATATATTTATCCACAAACTGATTAGTCTGTGATGAATTCGTGCTTTTATGAATAAGAATGAGTCTGTACACGCAAGCTATCATGGTATACAGTATGACTGTTTGTCAGAATTGTTTTCCTAATTTCAGGATTTTTACATTGTTCTTTTTATCCTTTCAAACTAGCTTGTCCATATTAAACTATTTCCAACAGCTTTCCATACAAACAGTCTTTTTGTTTCTTTTACAGATGAGAAGAAAGATCAATGATGCTTTCCGAAGACCTAAGACTGTCAAATCTCAGAACGACGATGATAGGGTTTCAGTGAATTCTGGGGGTAGCGAAACGGATGTGGATGACGAAGGTGAGGGATCAGTAATGAATTCAAAAAAGTTGATTTGTCTTAATCTGACAGCTTGCTGGTTATGAAGTTCATAACAGTAAAAATTCTCCAGAGAAATATTTCGGTCTCAAAAGGCCGTTTCACACTAGACCCAGTAACTGGGGCGCTGTACTCCTTTTTTGAGATTTTTGACATTATCTGTCGTACTAGCGCCCCAGTCCGTGGTATATTTGGAAAGTGCTCCGATTCGGAGTCCGAAGCGGTTTTTTTCTGAATCAGTTACAAAATTGTCAAAATTGCAACAAGGACTCGACAGAATTGCTTGAAAATCGCCTACTGGCTTCTTCAAGTATTTACGGTGAAATAAAATGCAGTTAATTGTACTCACGATCATTTTTGGTCCTCCAAATCGATGATTTTTAGCCCACTATCACGCATATATCAAATTTGCCGTTAGAATCGCCATTTTGAACGTGATACTCAACGACCGTTTCCTTATGTCTAAAACGCTGCGAGGATTGCGTGTTCGCTGAGGCCCTAACTTTCATATTGTTTTCCGCGCAGTCAACGCAGGATACCAGGCTGTGTGTAGTGCCAATGTTCGCTGATGCCCTGACATTCATATTGATTTGTGCAGTCAATGCAGGATACCAGCTGTGTAGTCTGGTATCCTGCGTTGACTGCGCAAATCAATATGCATGTCAGGGCATCAGCGAACATTGGCGCTACACACAGCCTGGTATCCTGCGTTGACTGCGCGGAAAACAATATGAAAGTTAGGGCCTCAGCGAACACGCAATCCTCGCAGCGTTTTAGACATAAGGAAACGGTCGTTGAGTATCACATTCAAAATGGCGATTCTAACGGCAAATTTGATATATGCGTGATAGTGGGCTAAAAATCATCGATTTGGAGGACCAAAAATGATCGTGAGTACAATTAACTGCATTTTATTTCACCGTAAATACTTGAAGAAGCCAGTAGGCGATTTTCAAGCAATTCTGTCGAGTCCTTGTTGCAATTTTGACAATTTTGTAAATGATTCAGAAAAAAACCGCTTCGGACTCCGAATCGGAGCACTTTCCAAATATACCACGGACTGGGGCGCTAGTACGACAGATAATGTCAAAAATCTCAAAAAAGGAGTACAGTGCCCCAGTTACTGGGTCTAGTTTCACACTATCAGAGTCCGATCCGTGTGGAAATCTACCTGGGTCAACTCAGTGTTGACTTGGTAAAATTTCAACACGGTTCAAATCCGCTCTGGTTTGACACTAGTTCTGTGCGAAACCAGCTTGTGGGTTACACGTGTGACTTTCGACCCGTGTATTGTGCGATCGTTTCACACTGCCAGGGTCCTGTATGGATCCAGGCTGAAAACCCCCATGCTGCATTACTGCGGATGGCGCCCCACACTCAATATGGATTGAAAATGAACCCAGGAGTGGTCACACTACGGCTTTCAACACATGTTGGAATTCGACATGGATCAAGAACTCTTAACCCTGTATGATATGTTTCTTGAAAACAAGAAGATCAGAATGTACTCTTCCCAAACCCAATGATATGTTTCTTAAAAACTAGAGGATTGGAATGAATGTACTCTTCCAAAAACCAATGATGTACCATCCCTTTATGATATGTTTCTTGAAAACTAGAGGATTGGAATGAATGTACTCTTCCAAAAACCAATGATGTACCATCCCTTTATGATATCTTTCTTGAAAACTAGAGGATTGGAATGAATGTACTCTTCCAAAAACCAATGATGTACCATCCCTTTATGATATGTTTCTTGATAACTAGAGGATTGGAATGAATGTACTCTTCCAAAAACCAATGATGTACCATCCCTTTATGATATGTTTCTTAAAAACTAGAGGATTGGAATGAATGTACTCTTCCAAAAACCAATGATGTACCATCCCTTTATGATATGTTTCTTGAAAACTAGAGGATTGGAATGAATGTACTGTTCCAATAACCAATGATGTACCATCCCTTTATGATATGTTTCTTGAGAACTAGAGGATTGGAATGAAAGTACATTGTACTCTTCCAAAACCAATAATGGATGGTCTACCATCCCTATGTGACATGTTTCTTGAAAACAAGAGGGTTGGTAAAAAGAGTACATTTAAGTAAAATCATTCCCATCCTTTACTGTACAAACCACCTAACGTTGGGCTGTTTGAGTATTTCATCAGATTTGCAGTCATGTGCTACAGCTTTAGTAACAACTAGGCCTACTCTCTAAATGTAAAAAAGTGAAAATTTCACTCTCTCGCCCGAGTGGTGTCAGTTTGGCTCTTTTGAGAGTGAAACTCACCGTGCATCACCCTTTTGGGGGAAAATTTGAGCAAACTTCACTGGGATTCAACTTGAAAATACCCGTCTTTCACTGTAAAATAGAGTTGTCCACTATATGGCTCATTGCAAGAGTATGGCGGACAAAAAGAGTGTTTTTTCTTTTAGAGAGTACCCAGAAAATGGGGATTAAGACAACATTGCAGCAACAGAATTATGTACAGTAAAGTTCATACCAGTGCCACTGAATTTTTATTTTGTGGGTGCCTGGAATAAGTAGGGTGCCTGGAATAAAGTCAGATCCACCAAATTACCCTCAGACACCCAGGAAATGTTGAGATACATTATTACAGGAAAATGTGTCTGTTGAGCATGTTGGATTACCAAATTTCCCCGAATTATGTTTGCATCAAATAACGGGTTGGTTACAGATCGTATTATTTGTGTGTCAGTAGAGGAAGCACGCACTGCAGCACAATTAGGAAGAAACTTTGCAAAAGTTAGTAGTTTTTGCAGTGTGAATTTATACAGTGTATTTGTATACTTGTACATGTACAGTATGTTTACTTCAATTTTCAAATCAACAGCTTTGGTAAATTAGGAAAACTTGTTTTGGAAATGCTGTAATTGGATTGACAGTGAGCCACGGTGGAGCTGTTTTTTTTTACCCACAAATCAAATCAATGCCATCAAAGTGAGGCTGGAAGGGATACAAATAGTCTGGGCCCTTGTGGGTATAGTAATCATTGCTGTTTTAAAAGAGGGAACAAGACAAGAGATGACGGCATCGTGATGATGGCCTACATCGAAACATTTGCGTAAATTGAAATTTGTAAAGTGTACTTATTGTTGACTGTGTGATCAAAGACTTGGAGTGTGAACAAAAACTTTGTACTGTATCTTTAAAGATGCCCCAAATGAACGGGGACCCATTGCGACATAGCACTAGAGGTTCACACTTTCATATGTTGCCTAGGAACCAAACTTCCGTTTTCCTGTAGATAAGAGACTAATAACTTCCTTTAGTCATAACAGGGTCATGTCACATGCACACACACACATACACCATGTGCATGTTAATTATATGAACAAGAGATTATGCAACTCGACAGGGAAAAGAGGGGACTTTTTCTTCATATAAACTGAACGAAACATATCCTGGTTGTGTGTGGACGGTGCAGCTGCAGATTCCCTCGCTACTCGTTGTTTCGAGTAATGGAGTTACTGAGTATGAGTTATTTCTGAAGGCTGGATTGAGGGTAAAATTTGTTCAGGTCTGTCTTCTTGCCATTTGTCTGTTATTGTCGTGTTGAATTTTATCAGTTACTACTTGTTAACATGTATGCCTCGACCAAATTTGATTAGGCACGGCCAGATTTTGTGGCACTGCTAGTGTTTGTTTCGGAATTCCGTGCAAACTGACCCGACCCGGTGTCTTTCGCTACTTGCAGGGCTGCTGCAGTTCTGCATCAGGGCCTAATCTCAAAGCCTGTAAGCAGGCATTTCCTGCTTACAGAGCCCTTGTTAGCAGAATTTCTAATTCATAACAACTGCCTATCATAAGCAAAGCAAAAGGAATAGGCCTAACTTTTGCTGTTAGTGAGCTTTAGCCATTTTAAAATACGCAAGAATGGCTGCAACCAAACTGCACTGATTTCTGTTGGTAACATGTCTTCTAAATGTTCCTTCATTCTACGATGAACCAAGGCTTTTCTAAAATGAAAGTCAGTGAACGTGTGACGCTGGAAATTTCCAAATCTTCTTGTTCGTGTTCTTTCGGGGAAACCAAGAGAATTCCTGTTGTAAATGCACATTGTATTGATAAGACCATAGAGCAAGGACCTTGCTCTATGATAAGACCAAGTACATGTACATGTAGATTGAACTAGTCCATACTGGCTTGACTGGAGGTCATGGTAGTGCATACATTTTATCAACATCCTGGTTTTAAACATCTGAAATGATAAGGCCATGTACAGTAATGCCTCAAAGTTTTTTTGTTCCTTCCTTTTTTGTCTAAGAAATAAATAAATGAAATAATAATATATTTACAGGCCTGTATTTTAGAATGTTGAGTTTCACCTGAAGCCTCCCAGTTTTAGGGATTTTTTTAAAGGTAATTTTTATGAGAATTAATAAGTAGAATCAGATCTGGGCAGATTTGTAAAGTTCTCTTTCAGTTGGTTTCTGAGCAGTGGCTTTTCCTGTTTTTTTTATTTATTTATTTTTTTTAAACTTTTTTTTATGGAAGTCACCAGACACACAAAATGAGTAAGCCACTCAAGGTGTGGGCTACAAATCAACTGTTTTTGTGTTGCCACCTATATGTACTCCTGGGGCTGAAACAGGGTAACCCCCTTTACAGTCCGTAAGGATGTAGGCTTGGGTATCATCCATCAGAAGCCTGGCTGGTAGAGTAGAAGGCTCTACCTCCCCAACTTTTTACGGAGCAATTATGGTTAAGTGCCTTGCTCAAGGACACAAGCGTCATGACGGGGACTGGAACCCACACTCCGATGACTCAGCCACCAGAGCTTGAGTCCGTCGCACTAACCACTCAGCTAGACACGCCACGTTATGGAGAGGACCTACATGTACTGCCTATACATTGTGTTCCAGCTACTGTGATTTAACCACTTGGGTTCAAGATTTCCGATTAATTTTCTGGACACCCAGACCAAAATTTTGTTTTGAGACTTTCATTGTCAAAATGAAACCATGACTAAACCAAGCAAAGACAACAAATTTTCTCCTAAGATAAACTGACATTTAATTCTCTCTGTCGAGAAAGTTTGTTATTTGTTGACCTTGACTCAACTGGCTTGTGGCCATGGGGCCGGTCCTTTAGCTATAAGCCATGGCCACTAATCGGCAGACCAAGCAGGACCTCTTGAAAATGGCTTTATCAGCCCTCCACTTTTGAGTCCTCAAAATTGTGCGTGTGAACAAGTCACCTTGCATTAACCCTCCAGAGATCATTTATTTCTGTTTAATAATTATCACCATACGCCCAGTCGTTGCTAATTTTGCTGATTTGGGATTCAGGTCTTTCAGAGACCCTCCTGTTTTATCAGAAGTAGGTCAAATCTTGCGGCCGTTAGTGGCTGCTATGGACATTTAAGCCGTTTGGCGCCACTGTGGTCTCTATAAGGTTAAGAGCTTGAGAGTGTAATGTAGGCTACACTCCTCTCAGATGGTAACTAACTGACTTAAGTAACTCGGTTTCCAAAAGTGTTTCACACAGTATTCATCTGTCATCCGTTTCTTGTGTAGACTTTGATGTTGTTGCCACCCTCTTTGTCTTGTCCCCTGTCAACCATATCAACCATGACTACAGATTTTCTTTATGCTGAAAAGGGACCGGACTATTTGGTGACATTGATTTGAATGGTAGAAAAACAAGATGGCAGGATCACGATAACAGTCTATTGTGTAGACTTGTGTAGAGTATTTTGACCCTTCTAGCATACTGTTTGATTTACATTGATTGGAATAGGAGATTTGAAAAATGGGGGCACTCTAGCACCTAAGCCTCGCTACCATGGGCAGCTTGCCACTAACGCGTGTCAAAATGGAAGTAATTTGAAACAAACCTACTTAAAATAAATCCAGGTCTGATACTTCACGGAGGCAATGGAGGTACATGTACATTGTAATTGCCTCCGTTGCCCCTGGTCATTGCCTTGGTGCCCTTGAAAGTGTTTCAGTACAAATTTACAATTGCCTCATAGAGGTGTCCTTTATCAAGAAGAAAATGCCTTGGTGCCCTTGCCCTTCCATTAACGAAGCAATCAGGCCTGTGAATCATGTTTTACATGGGAACGAGGTTGCTCTGGCACCATGTTGTAAGGTCTGGTTCCCTGTGTGTTTTGCACCATGTTATAAGGTCTGGTTCCCTGTGTGTTTTGCACCATGTTATAAGGTCTGGTTCCCTGTGTGTTTTGCACCATGTTATAAGGTCTGGTTCCCTGTGTGTTTTGCACCATGTTATAAGGTCTGGTTCCCTGTGTGTTTTTCTTTTTGCAGTGATGCACAAGAGACTCACCCATGCCCGGGCAGTGAAGAAGAGGTCCTCTGTCTACTGTAATGCCAGCAAGCACCGCCGCATCATCCAGGAGGCTAAGCTCTACGAGTACCTTGTCGTGATCTCCCTGGAGTTCAACAAAGAGACAAGACGGTATCAACCTGTGGAGAAGTATCGCTATCCAGAAGAGGTTTGTCATTTTAAACACTTAATCTCTTCATGCCCTTAGCACACTTGCAGACAGGTGACCTCAATCCTCCACTAGCCTCCTCTCCTATGTCACTTCACACCAACATGTTTGGACTTGGATGAGATTGGAATGCCTGACCCGGTGATTTAAGCAATTGTCATTTGGGCCAACAGCCCTCAGTCCTTCCGAATCCTTCATTTCTGCAAAGAGGATATAGAAGGATTTGGGAGGATTAGGGTTTAAGAGGGATTAGTAAGCTCATTAGCAATCTTGGTTCAAGTGAGCTTAACCATAGCAGTGTTCTGTATTCAATTCATTATATCCTCAGCTTATGGGTTTCAAGTCATTTTTGGAGAATCCCCTGGCTTCATTACCAGAAAGATACCAAAATAGTTTTTAAATTATCAATTCATTTTTCAATGCTTACAAATCCTACATTTTTACCTTTATAAAAGTGCAGCATTGGCCAAGTTCGCGCAAGGACCATTTGTCGATGAGAGGTCGATGTTGCCTGGTACCCAACACATGTTTTTGAGGATGAGTACCAGTTAATGTCAGCCACTAGTCGACAAAAGGTCCTTGCGTGAGCTTGGCCATTATTGAGAGGAACACATTCATCCAAAACTCCTGTGAAAAAACCCATTCTAATTAAATTACGATTCTAACGCATTGACTGATTTTACATTGCAGGTGAGCGCCAGTCAAAATGATAAGTTACGTGCAATACCACATTTTTGTTTTCCGGACGCATTCAAGTGGGCACCGGTGGAAGAATACCAAAGGTATGATGAAATGTTAAAAGCACACAAGCTCTTAAGCAGCCCAATGAAATTGGACCACCGTAAAGCTGCTAATAAGAACTCAAGTTTACTAAGCAGAGGGACATGTTGTTTAAAAAGCAAAGTATACCTTTGGTTTTTGGAACCGTACATTTGCCTTAATGCTATATAATTGTAGATGCCATAAAACAAACCTGTGTAAATTTCAGCTCAAAAGGTGGCAGCGTTTTTGAGATATCACCAAAAATCCGGAGCGGTTGTGTTCACGCAGAAGAAGTATCTGTCATTGGAATACATATTCTGAGAAGCGTTACGGCCATAACGCTTCTCAGATTCAAATTTTGGGGGGATAAAAAGTGATGTATTTTTCCATAACTGCAGTACTTCGAAGTGAAACGTTTCTCAAAATGCATTATACTATCCAAAGCTGCTGTACTTCTTACCAAGTGAGTTATTATTGCCATAAATTTTAAGAGTCATTACCAAACGTATACAGACCCTTTAGTAGGCAAAACGAGTTACTAGCCAAAGTGCCATAATATTTACATTGTTGTGCCTGGTTCCCTGGTGATTTCATGCTTAGCAACTCAACTTGCTAAGCAATATTTTTGGCCTAAGTAAAAGCGTTATGAAATTGAACTCAGGTGAGATGACTGCTCCGATAGATTAGTCTAGTTTCAGTTTTTGTTTTCGTTTTGTTACAGTGAGAGCTACTCCTTTGTCTTAACGAGTATGGACGGCTCCAGACTATATGGTTACAACAGAAGATTATTGGTAAGTGTGAAGCCATGTTGCTTTTGCTTCAGCTGGATCACTAGCCATAGCCACTGCCATGGTCCAGAAATGGAATGGCGTTATCCTGAAGACCATCAGAGCAAACTGATTGAAACGTCCAGTTGTCACACAGAGCCACTGCAACTCATAGAAAGAGATTTTTCATATATATGGTCTTACCGCAAACCTCGCTTGATTGGAATAACTTTCATAACAAGGCAATATGTTTATCATTGGGGTGAATTTTAATCTTACCCTCATTTGTCTTTGGCAAGAGAACCTCATGAATATGCAAACAAATTCTGCTCTGCACCCCCTTTCCACATTACTAAACCAATTCTCAGCATTCTGGTAATAAAACCCCAAGAACTTTCCCTCATAACATTCCTGGGAAAAAGATATAAAAAAAATTCAAAAAGGACTTTCTGAGTTGGATTTTTGTGCTTAACCATGTTAACAGTTTCATGTCATTGGGCTCTGGTCGTGAAGTTTGAATGTTGCTCTAAAAGAAAAGAGAACACAATGAAGTTTGTTTGTGAGCCCAGATATTTGTCTTTTTTCCAGCCCCCTGGTGACAAGCCACGACTACCCGAGGTCTACTGCATCATCACCCCTATCAGCTGTCGGTTACTCTTTACTCAACTGCTCGACGAGATCGAGTACAGAAGAAAGATCTCCAGGAGTGAGTGTGCCAAACTCATACATGAGGCGTATAAGAGACACGTGCCGCCGCCGGTAAGTAGCAAATGAGTCAGTAAAAACTCACATTACAGCATATGTCTAGAGTACAGTATACTAAGAGGTTTTTTAAGCCATGCACTACCGGTGTCGGACTACTATTTATGTAGCCACCCGTGTCTTATTTTGTTTGTAATGTTGGCCTAAATAACTGTAAAAAAAAGGATAAAGAACGTTGGAAAAGTGAGCATTAATACCTAGCCTTGCAGAATTTCAAATAGGCAAAGGAATCACACAGTTTTCAATGTTATCAGGAGTAGGATAGTCTCCCATTCTCCCATCATTCACCAGTCAGAAGAAACTCATGCATGCAGCAGAAAGGTTTTCCATATATATAATTTTACATTTTATTTATTTTTAATTTCAGGGTGGAACTACTACCATTATGCAAATGGACGCTGACGGCAAACACACATCAGTCATGAAACCCCTCAGATTACAGAGACCACAGGACTCCAGACTAGAGCATGTAAATAATTAATATCTGTCATCAAGACTGGTGCCTTTTGAAATTTGCAGACATACTTTAACTATTCTTTGAATTGGTTCAACTCCCTTGTGAGCTGTCAACCTCAACCAGTTTCTGAGTACAACAACAATTTATGAAAAACACATCAGATCAGCACCCAACAAGCCACCATCTGTACACCTGGGTGAAGAAAAGCACATTATGGTTAAATGACTTACTCGGGGTTAAAAGCTCCATGACTAGCTACCACCAAGATTTAAATCCACTCTCAGCCCGTACAAGTCACCAGCTTTACACCTGGATGAAGAGAAGCACATTCTGATGAAGTTCCTTACTCAAGATTAAAAGCTCCAACTGTCCATGGCAAGAAATCACCAGGATTTGAACTTACTCTGAGCCCACACAAGTAACCATCCGTCTGTACATCTGGGTGAAGAGAAGCAAATTATGGTGAAGTTACTTACTCAAGATTAAAAGCTCCATGGCTAGAAATCACCAGTGATCCCACTCTGCGCCCACCCAAGTAACTATCTGTGCACCTGGGTGAAGAGAAGCAATTTATGGTGAACTACTCAAACCCAATCTTGACAAAACACCTACCACAAGTTTGATACTTCAGTAATGATGATTTTTTTTCCTGATAATCTTCCCACAGGTTGACTTTGACTGTCTGTTCAGCTCACTACGGATCCCGCAGGTCATCCAGATTTTCGCATCGTTGCTGCTGGAGAGACGAGTCATTATGTGCTCAGGAAAACTCAGGTAGTTAATAGTATACAAATATTGACTGCTTCGAGTGGATGGCGTGGGTTCGAATCCCGAGAAAAATGCCTGTGAATTTTTTTCACAGGACTCGGGGAAAGTACTGAGTATATAGTGCTTAACACACATCGGTTTATGGGTAAAAATTACAAATAAATATTCCTAGCAGGTCTAGGCTCTTGTCATTCTTTTACTTATCCATATTCATTTTTATCGTTTATCTTTTACTGACTGTATATTTTCCTTTTGGACAAGATGCCGGGTGATCCCATTTTTGTGTATTTCTTACCATAGGCCTATTATTGAGTGTAATTGTGATTGTTTATGTCTTTTTTTTCTTTTTAAAGCACCTGGGAGCTTTTTCACAAAAGGATTTGGCGCTATATACATTTTGTAGTATTATTATTATTATTATTGAGTCGATGCATTAGACCACTCAGCATTGACACAGGTGACACTTGCAGTTCAACTTAGCATTGTTAGCTTTTCTTTATAAAGTAAACTTTCAAAGTGTTACCAGACTGTGACGTCTTTTTACCATCTACTCGTATGATGCCAAGAGCTGTTCTTAATTTGAAATTTTTCATTTTTATTTCAGTAAACTTTCAAAGTGTTCCCAGGCGGTAGCAGCCCTCCTCTACCCGTTTGGATGGCAGCATGTCTACGTCCCTGTGCTACCCGAGAAACTTATCGACATGTCTTGTTCCCCAACTCCCTACATTATGGGTATGCTTTCACTGTGTATTCCAAAGTTGGATGAGCTTCCAATAGATGAGGTAAGGAACCAGACTATAAAAAAGCGTCGAATATTTTTCCATTTTAGTACAGTTTATTTTAAATAATGAAGTGCATTTCTATGAAGGTTCTTTTACAGTGCTTGGAAATTACTCAAGCTGATATCTATAAGAATTTGTTCTGTAATATTTGCTGAATACCTTTGTGGTTGTTTTTGTTTTATATACCTTATATATTTTGGTAGATTGTTTAGTACACAGGGCATCCACACACAAAGGGCAGACCACACAATGGCTCTGAGCCCACCAACCACAGTTCTCCTTTTAGGAGAACCAATCAGAGCAGTGCTGACTCTACACTGAAACCTCTGAATACCTATAAAGAGACCAGCATCTCAAACATTCTTCAGTCTCCTGATGATGACTAGAGCAGGCTAGTCGAAACGTTGAGACCAAACTCACTCCGGGGTAGTGAAGTTACCCGAGAAGTCCCCCCAATCCACTAAGCGAAAAAGTAGTAGTAGTCCCAGCCGATTTCCTACCCCCAGGAAATACTTAAAAAGCAGGACAGTTCTTTTCAGAACTACGTTGTCTCCCGAATTCCGAAAATCTACTCCGCATTAGTAGAATAATAGCAAGACAAGTTCTCACAGAACAATCTACTGTATATAGCAAAGTAGATATAATCACATGGTGTTACCGCAAACCAAATATACATAGATTGTTTTTGTTAAATATATGATATATTTTGTTTAAAAAAGTATTTACTTTCATTTTTGTTTCCCGTTCCCACTCCCTCCATTGCAGTTGATTGACCTAGTTGAATATTGAGTTTTAATGTGCACTAGGAAGCGTGAGTGATTGGTGAAGATATTTGAGATTTTTACCTCTTAACATTTTCTTGTTTCCTTATTTAAAGAAAAATTGTTTTTACCTAATGACATGAATGTTTAATGTTTTCATGTACTCATTAGGGAAATATATTTCATGTTTTAATTCATTAAACTGTAAATTGTTATTTTGTGACTCAGCCTGTGTAAATGAGACACTTTGAGGTAAAAATTTAAGTCCAAATTTCATCATGTAGGGCATCTTCCAAGGATTAAAAAGACACCACACTGACCTCTACAGAGTTGACTGTTCTGGATTGGAACCGTAAACTCTGTAGAGGTCAGTGTGGTGTCGTTTTAATCCTTGGAAGATGCCCTACATGATGAAATTGAAAGTTACATTTTTACCTCAAAGTGTCTCTTTCACACAGGCTGAGTCACATTATGTATACTTTCTTCTTTTTTGGGGGATGAGTCTTTGTAATTGTATGACCTCTCACTTTTCTTCTTTTTTGGGGGGTGAGTCTTTGTAACTGTATGACCTCTCGCTTTTCTTCTTTTTTGAGGGGTTAGTGTTTGTAATTGTATGACCTCTCGCTTTTCTTCTTTTTTGGGGGTGACCTCTCGCTTTTCTTCTTTTTTGGGGGGTGAGTGTTTGTAATTGTATGACCTCTCGCTTTTCTTCTTTTTTGGGGGTGACCTCTCGCTTTTCTTCTTTTTTGGGGGGTGAGTCTTTGTAATTGTATGACCTCTCGCTTTTCTTCTTTTTTGGGGGGTGAGTCTTTGTAACTGTTTGACCTCTTGCTGGCTACCCCTGACAGAATAGGGAGACTGCCACTTTAGGGCTAGATAGCTTAGTTGGTAGAGCACTGTCACGTAAATCCGGACGTCGCAGGTTCATATCCCACTCTAGTCAGTTTTTTTTACTTAGTTCACCCAAAATTAAATGTCTGCCTTCCAATTTCTCAATTTCGCAGGTACTAATTGTTGATCTCGACTCCAAGGACTTCTACACGGTCGTCGGAGATGAGGAGACGATACTTCCCAAGAAGCTGGCCGTAGCACTGGAGAGAGCCCTGGAAATTATCTTGAGCTTCAGTATTCTTGACGCCAACAATGGCGAAGAAGATGAACTATCATCCGAGGGTAAGTCGACCCTTTTCCTCTTTTGGATAATGGGAGACTCTTGGAGACACCTGGGCCCATTTTCATAGAGCTGCTTAAATAGAAAATCTTGCTTAACATTTTGTTTCTTAGCAAAAATGAGCAGGATATCAGTCATATATGGTACATGTGACATGATCTTTTTGGCTGGTAACCTTATTCTGGTAAGCATAATTTTGTTTGTGCTTAACTACTTTTTGTGCTTAAGCAACTCTATGAAATTGGGCCCAGGTGGCAGCAGACTTACCCGGTATACCCATCGTTCTTGGGAAATGTGCGCATGCTTTTAAGAACTACAGACACAGTGGAAAGTCAACTTGTTCGTCTGCTGCCACCTAGCGTTCCAAAGTCTCCCATTAATGGGTATTTTTCTATGAGTACTTTTATGAGATTTTGCTTAAAAGTAAAATGAGAGAGTCTCTCAAATATTTTATGCGAACTGTTTTTTTAACTTAACCTTATGGTGTCTATGGTCAGATTCCCTCCCAAATCTATCAAAATACTCCACTCTATGGTAACTCAAGACCCAAATGTTTGGACTCTGATAAGATTGGTATGCCTGGCCTCATGCTAAGAGTGGGTGGTTTGGGGGTACAGTACCAAATCCATCAAAATACTCCACTCTATGGTAACTCAACACCCAAATGATTGGACTCTGATAAGATTGGTATGCCTGGCCTCATGCTAAGAGTGGGTGGTTTGGGGGTACAGTGCCAAATCCATCAAAATACTCCACTCTATGGTAACTCAAGACCCAAATGTTTGGACTCTGATAAGATTGGTATGCCTGGCCTCATGCTAAGAGTGGGTGGTTTGGGGGTACAGTACCAAATCCATCAAAATACTCCACTCTATGGTAACTCAAGACCCAAATGTTTGGACTCTGATAAGATTGGTATGCCTGGCCTCATGCTAAGAGTGTGTGGTTTGGGGGTACAGTACCAAATCCATCAAAATACTCCACTCTATGGTAACACAACACTCAAATGTTTGGACTCTGATAAGATTGGTATGCCTGGCCTCATGCTAAGAGTGGGTTGTTTGGGGGTACAGTACCAAATCCATCAAAATACTTCAGCCTCTGGCAACTCAAGAGTGGTTGTTCTTCTTAAACAGAACCCATAACACCAAATTTTCACTCATGATCAGTGCGATGCTAAGGGTCCCCCCATTTTTACCAGCATTGAAAAAAAAAACTTTCAGGCCACATCGCTCACACCAGTGCTTTAAATGTATACCCCTTCTATCAACAGATCAAGAGTCGAAAAACAAGGCCGTGTCTGAGGTCTTCATACACTTCTTTGTCGAGACCTGCGGCCACTACACCAACCACTTCTCCAGCAAGTACGATGGCAAGCTCAAGTTTGATCGAGACGCTTTCATCAGGGCGGTAGGGTCGAGGAGTATCCGACGCTTTCTTGAGGTATTCACTGAGACGCAGATGTTCTCTCTCTTTATCCAAGAGAAGGAGGGGCAGGACGAGGGTATCGCTCAAGGTAATCGTCAATTTTTTTTTAAACCTCATTTATTTGAAGTCTCTTGTTTAAGTAGTTCCTGCGGGGAATTTTTTCACACCGAAACCTGACGGGATTGTTTTCTTGGGAGTTTCCGGAATAATTTTCTGTTGAGAGTTCCGCTGGCACAAAGAAACCCTGACTTGACAAAGCCAAGGATTTTTGTTTTTTTCTGTCGAAAAAATGTCAAATTCATGCACCGTAAATTGCAAACTCTACGGCCGAAGATTGTTCCTCAATCCTGAACCAAGGCTGGAAACTTGGTTCACGCTGACTTAACCTCAATTGAGCGGAAATACAATGAATAAACAATGGTGGAAGCTTCTTGATGTCTCTTGATCCTCTTTTGGAACAAGAGGACAAGAGTCTGGTATGGGGGGGGGGGGGTACACAATAACCTCCATTTGTCCTCTTTGTGTGGGTGAAACAAAGCGTTGCAGGATGAGTGCGCGCTCAGTACACCCTCCACAACAAAATGTCTGGACGACCTTTGTTCAGGTATTCTGATTTTATACAATGGAGTGTTTACACAACCTCCGTTTCCTGACTCGAACAATATTTGCTGCTATACAGGTTATCCTACATCAACTGGTTAAGTCTTCCTGGTAATGAAGCAAAAAGACCAGCAAAAGCGACTACTGCTGGTACCTTTATTGACTAGAAATACAAGTGTAGAGAAGATGATGAAGAAACGGTCAGTTTGTAGATGTAGAAGGAAAACCCCGCATAGCTTGTCATGATCCTAGTCAAAATGTTTGCGTTCTTTCTTCAAGGTCTGTTTGAAACAAGGTTCAGAGAGTGGGAGGCAGAGTGTAAGCTCAACGCGAACAAGTTCGGTGCCAAAGTGAAGAAGATTGGCAGAGCGGTCAAGGGCATCTCAAGAGATGGAGGTAAGAAACTGTCCCTCATGGATCGCTCCGTGGCATAACCACAACGTTTAAGCATCTTTAATTTTTTTATCTGTAGAGTCAGTAGATTTTTAAAAAAGTTTTTTTTTTCCTGTAGCGTAATGATTGAAATCTGGGAGGTATAATATTTATGTCAACACCTTCAGTAATAATTGTTACTCAAATTTGTTATTTCAGATTGTTGCTCCTTTGTTTGTACAGTGGTCACAAACAAATTCTTCAGTGCTGCATTTCATGTATTTTTCTTTTTAGGGATTGTCCAAAGTTTTCACTGAGAGAGCCCTGAGTTTTTTTTTTTTTTCTTGTTCCATATTTTACTTCTGGTTGAATTTTCTTAATAATAACTAATTGTGATATAGCGCTTTATTTACAGACGTCTCAAAGCAAGTATTGTTACTTTTTAAGACAGATTTTTAAAGTTTTTAAATTATGAGAGCCATTTATGTAGCACCTTACAAGGGTTTACAAGGTGCTGCGGTGCATTCAGCAGCCACTGCCAGAAACACAGGGGCAAAAGCCTTCTCTTAGCGATAAGTGTCACTGGGTTCTTTTACGTGCATTACGCAACACACGGGACCTACGGCTTTACGTCCCATCCAAAGGATGAAGCAATAATGGTTAAGTGTCTAGCTTAAGGATACAAGTGTCAAGACCAGGACTCAACTCACACTCTGCTGATCAGAAACATCAGAGCTTGAGTCCGGTGACTAGACCGCTCAGCCACAGCACACCTCTTATTTGTTCCTGTTTATTTTGTTATAATTTACTACTTTTAATTTTGTATTATTGTACGCTGGTTTTATCTGTTCTTTATTTTGTTATGATGTATTTTTATAAAGAGAGCCCCAAATGATCAGCTGTGCTGGATGGGTTATCCTCTATAAACGTGATAAAAATTATTTTAAAAAGTTCTGAAAAAACTGGGGTTGAGATAGAGTAGAGTCTCAACGTTACGAACTGTGTCCTCGTTCTCAGTCAAGACGTTAAAAATAAACCAAGTAGCTCTTTTCATGGCCACTACCTCTCTCAGGAGAAATCATTACTGGGTGTGTCCATACAGATAAAACTAGATTTCTCTTGTTCTTCATGACATGAGATTTAATTTCTGATTTTTTACACTGTTTTGATTTTGTTGGTTCTCAAGAAGTTGTTTGTTCCCCCTTTGTGTCCAACAGGGCAAAAGTTAGCCGGTACGGCAAAAGACGTCCGGACAAAAGTGAAAGCCAACTTGGATGCCAAGGTATGAAGGTCACGACCCCCACCCTTCACAGTGTCTCACTTCCAAGAATTCTGCAGGCAGAAATTCAATTTGGCTTAAGAGCCTGGACTCTGAGCGAGAATGGGGCAGGTGTGAGATCGAGAACGTCTAGCCAGCGTGCGAAGATGCTCTTGGTTTCAGTTCTTGCAAAGTCGATCCCCTAATGACGAACATGAGCCCCAACTCTGTATTGAAGGGAACAGTCCTCGAAGCCCAGCTTCCCTGGAAGCAGATCTTACAGCTCGTGTCAGGAACACTGGAGAGGAGTCTGATGGATGAGCTCAGTTTTGGACAGTTTAATTAAAAAACTCTAATATCGTAGTAATGCAGACGTTTATCATGGATATTGTATTTGTACACATTCACAAGCAAGCATGGATCAAGAGGAAAGGAGCCTTTTCTACTCTGCAAAATTTGACGCAAAAGTAACTGGAAGCAGAGGTAGCTGCAAGGAGCAGTAACTTCGAGCATCTGTCGGTTCAAGCAGAGATTCCTTCAAGCAGTGGTAACTGCAAGTTAGGGTAACTTTAACCAGCAGTAACTTAAAATAGTGGTCACTGCTGGCAGTAACCTGCAGTAACCTAAAACAGCAAACAGAGGTAACTGCAAGGAGTGGTAACTGCAAGCAGCGGTAACTGCAAGCAGCGGTAACTGCAAGCAGCCATAACTGCAAGTTGTGAGAACTGCAAGTTGTTCTGGTAACTGCAGGCAGAGGTTAATGTAATGAGTCAAAACTGCAAGCAGTGGTAACAGCTATCAGCCGTAATTCCAAGTTGCGCCTACTTCGGCCAGCCAGAACCTCCTCCAGCCATAACTTCAAGCAGCGGTAACTTAACCTAACTGCAACCAGCGGTAACATCAAGTAGTGGTCACTACAGGCTGCAGCGGAATCTTCAATCAGCAGTAACTTCAAACAGCAGTAAATACAAGCAGCAGTAACAACAAGTTATTTATGGTATTGACTGCAAACCTAGTAATGCCTAGATTCACTGTGTGGGTTTGTTCTTGGCAGACAGTAGACATAAACGGCAAAGGACGCCCTCTGCAGTTCTTGCATGGCGTGGATATCAAAGCCTTCACCACAACTTGTGAATTCTAAAAATAAAAGGCCACAGTTGATCATTTTAAGCAATCAGTTTGATCAGTCTGGTTTCAGGACCACTGATTTCAAAGTTCATCATACATATGAAATGTTACCAGTCCATTCGGACATAGCCTCGGTTTCATCTCATATGTTTTTGGCTCATGTACATATAAACAAAGATGGCTTCTGTCTGACAATTTCGCTAACTTTCTCCTCTTTGTTAGGTCAGAGGTCATTCTCATAGAACTGCTTAGCACACCGATCTAATACAAAGCACGAAGAAGTAATGCTTAGCAAAAACACTCTACCAGCCAAAATACAATGGGATAGTTGTTACCGATACTTGTGACTGGTTTCCCTACTTAATACTTTGCAGATAAATTCTCTAAGCATGATTTTTACGCTAAGCAGGTCTGTGAAAATGAAACCAGCTTGGCTCTGACTTCGAGAAAATTCCTGTATAAATTTTTTAGAGCTTGGATAAAGTACTTTTTTTTTAAACTGAAATTAATTGGATTTTGGTCGCGAGATTTATTCTCCCAGCCTGAGAAAAAATGTTTTAATATGTTAAATGTCATAATTGAGTCAGAGAAGTATATGAAATTCCGAAGTTTTTTTTTTTTCAAAAAAATAAATTTATGAAGATTCCATAATTATGTAATTGATGTGGGTTTTTTTTGTACAATATAGCAGCTATGCAAATGAAGTCAAGAAGGCTTCCTATGTATTTATGTAGAATGTGTCTTGCTAGGATGTCTTAAACATAGTCAGATTGTAAACAGTGTACAACAGTGGTAATGGCAGACTTTTGAGACGTTAGAGGGCGCCCCAGTAAGCGGTCCTTTTCTATTATGAGAACAATAAAAAAGGACCGTTTGCTGGGGCGCCCACGAACTCCTCAAAAGTCTCCCATCGTCAGAGACCAATACCAAAAAGGGTTTGCCCTTAACTTTTTTTCAGTAACTAGCCAGCAGGATTAGTTAGCATGTCATTTCACTGGTCCGCCAGCGTTTTCACTGGTTGTTCATACTAAATAGCGACATGTTTTAACACTGAACTAGCCAGCCGGTCCACTTGGAGAGAATGTTCACTGGTCCTCGTGTGTTTTAACTGGCATTTGGCCAGCGGACCACTGTTAAAGGGAGAACGCTGCAACATTTACAGGCAATAACAAACCTGTGAAAGTTTGAGTTCAAGCGGTCTTTGGAATCACAAGAAACTAGTGAGAGAGAAAGCAAAATTACTTGAAAGTGTTCACTGTTTTAGAACATTGAGTTTTAGTCTCGCTAGTTCGAAACTAATTGTTTTACTTATTTCTGGGAAAACTATGGCATTACAGGCAAAAATATTCTAGGGGAAGTTTCGCACCATGACCATCTTTATACCATGTGAGTAATGTGTAAATCTGGAATTATTTGTTTGTTCAATCTTACCATATTATGCTGTGCAGACCCTTTCAGAGACGAATACATCATTGTTTGTGGGTGGGATATATTCATTTCTCATATAGCTTTCAATAAACAGACAACTTGACCAACATGTGGAAATGATATATTAGATTGGGGCAATCGGAATCAGCAATCATGATTTGAAATTCTTCTCTTGGTGATAGATACCGGTAGTCAGAACATCTGACGTTACACTTGGAGGTGCGTGAATAACTCCAGGTACCAGCCTAACATTTGGTGCTGGATATGTGGCAGGGTGTACCCCCTCCTATTGTGTCTTGATTGTGTTCTGGAAATCACTGGAACTCTTTTGGAGGATTTTAGGGGGTGGGGGTGTGGTGCTTCTATACAAGAGGGCAAGAGTGTGTTAGAGAATGGGAACATGGGGGGGGGGGGCTCCCTCTGCCACATATCGGGCATGGTATATATCTGGCCTTTAGAATCTGCAGGTTCCAGCCAGATTTACCCTTGACTTTACATGCCATAATAATATTGGTAAGTGATGAGGTTTTGGAGCCGGAAGTGCAATGTCAACGAATGGTGTCATACAAGTATATGGACGTTCATTACACTGCACTTCCGGCTATTCCCCTTTCTGAAGAATTCCTCCGTGGGATAGCACTAGAACAGAGATAACCATGTGAGGTAGCATTCTTCCATTGTGTAAAGTACCCTGTAAGTTGTCCTGCGTAGGGGCACAGGCACTCCCCCTTGTAATGGTGTATCAATTTTAGCCTGGTGTAGTTCCGCGTCTTTGCATGTATTATGTTCAATAAAACCATTGAGTTTGTAAGACCGGTGCCTGGAGGATAAGACAGGAGACCAGTCTAAGATTACTGATATGAACTTTATAATCGCTGAGCTAATTAATTCCCTCCCCCCTCCCCCTCCCCGGTGACCACCAACGCCGTACTTTGCCTCCAATAAAATCGAATTATTATGCAAACTCAATTTCAGTCGTAAAGTCATTGTTCAAATTATGCATGAGTTTAAAATGTGTCACAAAAATATTACTTACGAGTACACAGTGTTATTTGATATTTTAGATATCATATATAGTTCAATGTAGAACTTTCTGATGTGTCTATATTTCACACGATGTGCATTTGGATTTACTTCTCTCAACCATAGGATAATTCTCATGCAACGTTTGCTATTGTATCACCATGTGAACATGCTTAATATCACCAAGGTGCTCTAAAAATATGCCATACTTCAATATGCCTCATAGAAATATTTGTATGTGGTTTTTATCTCAATGATGTAGCCGAAGAAATGTTTTTTTGAAAGGAAGTTTTCAAGCCTTAGTGAAGGGACGCATTGAGTAAAATACCACAGAAAACGAGAAATGTTTAACATCGAGAGAGATCTTCCGTTCTTTGTTGGTGCCAGTTTATAAATTTCATTTAATATTTGTGTATATTGGTATATTTTTTTGCCCCATAAAAGACGAGGATTTTTTTATCTGTACACACTTGTAACATTATAATACGAGAATTATGTAAATACATGTGTAGTAATTGCCCTTTTTTAATTGTTACTTTTATTAATATATGTTGTTTGTATACAGTGATAAGTTTCTTGCACTTGCAATTTCATGTTAAAGAAAATTATTTAACTGTCTTTGGACCCTTGCAGAGCAGGGATAAGCCACTCTCCTTGCGGACGAAGTGGCCGGGAAATTCCCCCGTGAAGAATATGGTTGACCGCTCCACACTTTGAATTTAACCCGGCAAACTCCCACTAAATAGCTATTCCCCTGATTATGGGCGAGATCACTTTTGAGCTAGCATACTAAAGTGTTTATTTATATATATAAGTTTTTTTTCAAATGTAAATTTGCATTTAGAGCTATATGAACGAGGGGTGCGCCTGGGGAAACGGGGTGGGGGTGTAGATGGGTGTCTCATCTCACTGCGCTACAAGAAAAAATATAAAATAAACAAATACAAAATCTCTTCGCACAGAGCATAATTATGTAGAAACGGATTACCCACCAAAATCGTATTATGGATTGTGGCTGCTGGTTCCCTGATAATGTTTGTTTTGGATATGAAAGTTACAAAACACTATTTTCTACCATCCATGTCTGTGAACTTGACCTCTGAACTGTGAACTTTGATCGAGAGTTTTATAAGGAGGTAAGGCACCAGAAGAACGTCACATTAAAAAAAAAAAAAATACTATAAGTAAGAAAATCGCAGCTGAAATTATTCGTACAATTTGTTTTAGACATAGACCCGTGCCAAATGGTTCTCTACTTAACGTCTACGGTTTAATGTTTAAATTAAAACACCCCCAAATAGCAACAAAGTGCGTCTGTGGCATTTAAATAAAAGGTCAAACTAATGAGGTCACAAGGTCATGTAAATTAGCCCCCGTTTGACGACCGGGGAACATTTGGTGCTCAATAGACCGATTGCGCGACTATGTTTACATGCGGTCACGTGACCCCCTATTGGGTATGACATCATACAGCTGATGAAAAAATACGTGTAAAAGCATAGGCCGTGACACAGAGCGAGTACGAAAACAGTCGATTTTACTTTCGTTAAGCGATGAATTTATTAATCAGCCCCTTTATTTAAAGTAGTATGTTGTGGCATTAATTTAAATCACATCTCTGTTTCTTAATTTAACATAATTCTACTAAAAAGAGGTTTTTTTGCCATGCACTACCGGCGACGGACGACTATTATGTAGCCACCCGTGTGTTATTTTGTTTGTAATGTTGGCCTAAATCACTGTAAAAAAAAAAAAGGGATAAAGAACGTTGGAAAAGTGAGCATTAATACTTAGCCTTGCAGAATTTCAATAGGCAAAGGAATCACACAGTTTTGGAAAGCAATTTCTTTGGAGGATTTCAGCTTCAAAACTTTGAAATTTTTGTGTTGAAAAGTATGTGGTGATCGCGGTCGTCTGGCCTAACGTTCCGTCGTGCGCTGTACATTGTCGTGCACATTTGTACGGTACTTTTACAATTTTCAAGACTTGCTGGAACTGTCCTTACTGGCTTTATTCAGCCACTTAAAGGTCTCTGGTACAAACTCTGGAATATGTTTCACAGATTTCGAGCAAGAAAAGCCTCGATCGAATAAACTAAATGCATTAATCATCGTGTACCGTACCACCCTTTCCTATGGAGGTTTACGTGTGTGTTTACATTTTATACGCAGAAGTGGTCACGTCGTGACGCGGGTCGCGCAACCGGTCTCTATGTGGCATGGTGTACCCTCTCCTATTGTGTCTTCATTGTTCTGGGGATCTCAGGAATATTTTGAGGATTTTAGGAGGGGGTGCTTCTGTATAAGAGGGGAAGAGTGTGTTAGAGAAGGGGAACTTTTTTGGGGGGTGGGGGATCCTTCTGCCACATTTCGGGCATGCTATACAGGGGAAAGGCAGCCTCCCTACCATGGGCAGCGCGCTGTATTATACCTCTCGTTATGGGCGAGCACCACTGGGAACGAGGCTGGGGATAAGGTGGTTGCATCGGGAACTTGAAATACAAACATGTTTTTTCCAAGCAAAACAATCGGTGCCGCTCGGGCTGGCCCAATGTTCATTAAACTGTTAAGCAAAAAAAAAGTTACTTAGCATAACAAATACTGAGACACATAATACCACATTAGTGGATCTGAGTGGCATAACCTGTGTACCTGCTAACCCGTTTCCCTGCTAAGTTAGACTTGTGCTTAGAAAATTTGTGTTACGACCGGAACTCCCACAATTTAACATGTATTGTGGGAAACTTTAGATAGACACCCATTGTTTGTAAAGAGGTATAACAAAGTATAGCTGAACTACATCCGCATAACTTGTTTATAAAGCCAGCAAGCCAAAACTGTAAATTATTCAAAAAAAATATTTAAGCTCCGCACAGAATACAATAATCACTACTTATTTTAATGGTATGCGTTGATATGCGTGTGTATATTTCCACAGTTGTCATTAATAATAAATCAAAACTTCACGGGAATATAAGTATGATTGTCAGTGTGGCTCTTTATTACTAAATACTTAGCCTTCCTGTTGGGCGCCTGACGGTGTGATTTTCTTCACCATATAATTTTTTTGGAATGCTGCAATCGGAATAAACACCTTAAAACTAAATGAATTTACGGCAAGGCTTGTTTTACTCATCTAAAAAAACACTACTTAGGAATATTATTCAGTTTGACAAGTGCGCGCTGTTGCGCGCAAGTAACACACCGCGTTATCTGTGATGTGCGTTACGGCTAAACGCAACCGTTCACATTTTTAATTTCAGAAGCGCAACATCTACGGTCGTGTCCACACTGAACTCCTTCAAAAGTAAGAAAAAGTTATAGAATTTTTTTCTAAGATCCTGTCTTTTGTTGGAGGAAGTTTGTTTAAATGCTCTTCTTCTAAGACCAGCCGGCGAGAAGAAAATAATAGCTGTGGTATGTGATAGTAATGTGTTTTTTAATATATATTTTTAATGTATAGTCCTTTAATCATCATGTAAGATTTCAAATTCTAGTTTCTTACCCCCCCCCCCTCCCTTTCTAAAATATAATTTATGTTAATAACTGGTTTACAACTTGCTGTTGTCCTCAGTATCATGTGTTTCTTTTTCATATTGAATTCTGCATCGTGGACGTAAATTGTTAAAATGAATAAAATGCATGAAACTTGATGATGGCAATGGTTTGCGCATCGAACGATTAGTAAAACCATGAATAATCATAAACGGTTAAAGTTATGCAGGTTAAATTATCATAAGTTACTCTTTAACCCTGAAGCGTACGTGTTATCCTGTTTTAAACCAACAGTTGACTGGTTTAACGTCTGTGGTCACCAAACTTCAGTTCAACGAATGTCAAAGCATGCAGTAATGATGTACCCAATTTTTTTAAAGCTGTAACAAGAACAAAACTTCGCAGTTTTGCCTAGCAGAAGTTTGCTATCAGCCAAAACACCGTGTAATAAAGTCTATGGCTTGGGACTAGTTCTCTACAAATAAAATTGTTAAGCAATTTTCTTCTGGCTAATACAGTTAAGCTATTGTCTAGTTTGAAGGAAATTGTCTACTATATTATTGACTTACGCAATACTCTTAAATTCAGGTGAGCGTTGGAGGTGGCAGCATTACGTCATCATCGCAAAATGATGTCAGAACTGGCCGAAGAAAACTCCCCAGTCGAGCCCCAGCTCAGCGTTGTCAAGAACAGGTTAGACGAAAACGAAGACGTCGACCCGACCGGGCCGTCCCCCTTGATGCCGTCCCTTTCCCCTCACCCACCGGCCAGAGATGCTCCCGTCGAAGAAACACCTATTCCTGCGGAGAGGAGAACGGCGGCTAAGAAGATGCTTGTTTTTGACGGCCAAGGAGCGAACCAAGCGGGAGTTGATGATGGGATGAGACTGCTGGAGGAGAACTGCGGAATGGGGGAAGTTCACAGCAAGTCTGAGCTAGGGGACGTAGCTCTGCCTTCCATGTCAACATCTCATTCTCCCAATGGTGGATACAGTTTTTCTCCCCAAGAAGCAAAAGCCACAGGCTTTCATGAAGTGAAGCCCGACTCCTCCACCACTGCACAAGTTACATCAGATTTCAAAAATGATAACTTGTGTCACAATGAGATCACCTCATCATCAGAAGAAAGCCTCACCAAGAAAACGTCTGAAGTCATATCTACTCCGCCTCAACGTAACATCTTGAAACGCCCAAACTCAGCACCACCGGCAGGCTCCGAACGGAAACGCCTTCGGAGGACACAAGGAGTAAGCGACGACGAAACTTCAACAAACTCATCAAAAGAGCTGAACGACATCCAGCATAATCTTGAGACAACATTAGCTGCCGCAGAGGGCTGTCATCAACCCAGTCAAGATCAAGTTTGGTCGCCACCGTTCTTCTCCGGGCAGCCTGATGTAGACGACTTGAATCTCTTCCCGAACCACGAGTCAGAGGACCCGGAGAGCTTTCTGCGTTGCCATGGGATAGATCTGTTTGAGAACTCTTCCCATCGCCAGGATCTGATCGAGTTCTGCGAGAAAACGCTTACTACTCACTCGTAAGTAGCAAAAACAAGGGGCTGGAAGGATTATTTCATAGCTGTTAAGCAGTTGCTTCATCAACAGGCTGTTAAGCAGACCAATATTGCTTAGAAAATGTTTTTCTAAGCTAAGCCATTGTAAATTCGTGTCCAAATTGGAAGCCACACGGCTGCAGCTGTTGCTAAGGATGTTGCTATGGGCATCCATGCTTCAATGCTTGTTCACGTGACGAGAGGAGACTTTTTCGGGACGCTAGGTGGCAGCAGACTTATCAGGTATATCCATTGTTCTTGGGTATGTGCGCATGCTCAGAACTACTAAAACAGCAGAAATTTAACTGGTAAGTCTGCTGCCACCTAGTGCTCCAAAGTATTCCATTCATAAGGCTGGTTTGTAGCAGGATCGCGCGATAGTCGCACGGCAGTAAAATGACGGGCGACGCAGTTTATAGTCCACACTGACGCCTCAGCGACCATAGACTGCAATGAAAAAGCTCAGCGTCCAACTATAAACCAGCCTTGATTTGTTTGTCCTTCAGGCAATTCGACAGCAATAATCTAAACTGCAACAACAACTGCAGTGAAGCCATCGACGGCCGCCATCATGCCGCTCCAACCAACGAAACGATGAACACCCAGTTTGACTCCATCGTACAGCGCGCACGTGAACGGGGCTTCATCGTCAATGACGCCATGTACTTCGATGGCAAGCAGTACGTGCCAATCAAAGTAGCGAGTAATGGGCGTGGCAAGTTTAGGCTCCTCCTACCTCCAGACCACCCCCACCGGAAGGGCGTGGACGATGAGATACCGATCCTGAAGACGTTTGAGATGGAAGATTCTCAAGAAGATGTGAGCATGAACGAGGATTCCTTCAAACAGTAACTGATAAAATGTAAAGAATGTATCGAGGTAAATGTTGGAATAAGTTTACACTAATATAATACCAGCTAAAATAAACAACAAAAATAGACAAAAACTTTCTTTTCTTAACATTATTGTTTACTTTAATTTGCAATACATCTTTGGTCAAAGCTAGTAGAGTTACGATGTCTTTACTATGGTACATTTTCAACGAGATGCTCGAGTGAGGTAACCAGCCAATGTGACACTAACCGTCTGTGACTTATTTCTGCTTAGCATAATGTCATTCAGCAAATATATCTGTATAAGCAGCTGTATGAAATCGGGCACTTGAAGAGGAATTCTTCAAAATAAATTCTCAAAATGTTTTCGAAAATCGATCATAGTCTGTGAAGATTGTTTATTTATGTATCTATTTTTTATTTTATTTTGTTTATTGCTTTAAAAATTGATTGACGGGTAACATCTTTAAACTAGAAGAAAAGGTTTCGTTGACTTTGTCACGTTCCCAAATGGAGAAACTACCCAATTATAGTTGCACTCAGCTGTCCCGGATACAGATATACCTTGTCAAACTACAGTTGGGCCAATCCTAACTACAGTTGGGCCAGTCTCAGTCACAGTTAGTTGTTATAGATGCCGTGTCCGAATCAAGTTATTTCGGCTTCGGCTACGGCCGTTGGCTGGAACGACAACGTTTGAGAATAGCAATCCGGACGTAGTCACTACCGAAGCCATCAATCGGACAGTGCCTAACTGTAGTTGGGACATCTCAACTATAGTTGGGTTGATCACCCAGTGAAACTGTATTACACTGAGGTTGATAATTTTCGGTATACATATCACTCTTCAAGGTGACGAGTATGTAACGTTGTGATGTGTGATTCACTGTACACATTATTATGAGGGCGCTCTTCTCACAGGAAACACTGTGCTGCTTTAGAAATGAGCAACGTTTTCTTATGTAGGAGGTTAAAAAAAAATCACTTCGGTATTAGCATTATTGGTTCACTTATGATATGAGTTTTGCACCAGGATTCTCTCAATTCTTTACACATTGTCAATGGGAGACTTTTGGGGACGCTAGGTGGCAGCAGACTTAGGTAAAGACGTTGTTATCGGAATATGTGCATGCTCAGAACTGCTTCAACAATGGAAATAAAATAATTTACCAGGGCTCATTCATAGAGCTGTTACAAAAAGTAGCTAAGCACAAAACAATTTTGCTTACCAGTTTAAGGTTACCAGCTTAATGACCATATCACACTTGGGCTTTGTTCTCTGCTTATTTTTGCTTAGCAGAAACTTTGTAGGCAAAATGTTCTGCTTAAAGCAGCTCTATAAAATTGGGCCCTTGTGTCTGCTGCCACCTAGCGTTCCAAAGTCTTCCATTATGCCTTTTATGACACGAAAACAAGGAGACGTTGTTGTTATTTGCGTAGTTGGTCCAAGTGACGGCAGACATTACCAAATTGAAAGTTCGTTACACCCACACTGAGGCTTGAAGCACATTATAAGAGTCTGGTACCATTTTTGGATGATGACAACCGGTGCTTTTTATATTGCTTGTGTGGACTGGGAATTTTGCCACCAATTAAGGACCGAAACTATCGCTTGGGGGTGGTTGAAGCTGTGGGGATGGTTGAACCCAAGCGGTTGTTTCCCCTGCCCACATCGGAACATCGGCCGTCTGGGCTGATGATGACCAAGGGTGGGTGGATATTTCGGGTTGGTCACTGGGCGAGATGCGCCGGTCGTTAAGCTCCTGGTTGGTGGCCAAACGGAACATGCATACGATCACAGGAATGAAAAACCCCGGTAGGTTGTTAATTATCCCGGAACTCATCTAAAATGGGGGGGGGGGGGGGGAGGGGGGAGAGAAAAAAGCAAGGGATGAATAATGATCACAGAGAATTCCTCCTTAATTAATGTTGTCAGTATTTGTAATAAATCAACCCTCCGACTTTCTGCCCAGTCAATATCGTCAACCTTGGTTGCACTACGTGGTGCTTGCAATGAGATGAACGCGTCTTTACAGTACACAGTCAACCCTCCTACTGCTGACCACTCAGTCTATTACGCTGTGGTTTTCAATGACAGATGCACTACATTACACATACAGTCTGCAATACTGTCATGTCTAGTGTACAGTCAGCCCTCCTACTGTCTGGCCATGCAATATCGTTCACTGTGGTTTTGAATGAGATGCACTATGACAGCCTACAATTATGATATCACAGTAATAATAATAATGTCGGGATTTGGCAATTTAACCTTTAATAGGTGCATAGCCCCTTTAACGCAGAGAGCTTGCACAGTTTACTTTGTATCCATACTGTATTCATGTAGTGCTACTCGGATTCAGTTAAGTGTTTTTCATTTAACTTTTAACAGCAATAGTGACAGGAGGTTCAGTAGTATTTGTATTATTTATAATTATGTTATCATCGGGTATTCTAACTACCTGGATTGTTCACGGACGTGTTTTCTTTCGGCGCGTAGTGATATTCATTTGTAGGGCTGCGGCGTTGCAGTGCTGTCGTACCTAAAACCAATGTGTGGTGCATTGAACGCCGGCCATTGATGTATTTTTCTACTGCTAAGGTGTAGAGACAGCAACGGTATGCTCTAGCAACCTAGTCCAGTAAAGCCGCTATTTCCGGTTTGGGGTGATGTTGAGGGTTGCTTGCGAAAGTGGAATGTTTGTGGAGTCTGGTGAGTTAGCTTTTGTTTTACATATCATGGTGTAAATTCATTATTTTATTGGTATAAAAACCATTACATAGACTACTTTTACTGGTATGTGATTTTCGCTGTACTGTACAATGTATGTGTCTCTATTGTTACAGCTACAGTGTGTAGTATAAACTAGGGTGGACTCGGCCTCGTTGCCTTATTCCCGATGGTGTCCAGAAAAAGTATTGTCAGTATATATTTCTGCGACAGAAGTCTGATAGTAATTGTGATCCACATTATGCAATATATTGTACTTATGTATTGTTGTCTCTTAGACCCAGTAACTGGGGCGCTGTACTCCTTTTTTGAGATATTTGACATTATCTGTCATACTAGCGCCCCAGTCCGTGGTATATTTGGAAAGTGCTGCGAAGCGTTTTTTTTCTGAATCAGTTACAAAATTGTCAAAATTGCGACAAAGACTCGACAGAATTGCTTGAAAATCGCCTACTGGCTAGTCCAAGTATTTACAGTGAAATAAAATGCATTTAATTGTACTCACGATCATTTTTGGTCCTCCAAATCGATGATTTTTAGCATACTATCGCGCATATATCAAATTTGCCGTTAGAATCGCCATTTTGAATGTGATATTCAACGACCGTTTCCTTATGTGTATAAACGCTGCAAGGAAGGATTGCGTGTTCGCTGAGGCCCTAACTTTCATATTGTTTTCCGCGCAGTCAACGCAGGATACCAGGCTGTGTAGTGCCAATGTTGGCTGATGCCCTGACATGCATATTGATTTGCGCAGTCAACACAGGATACCAGGCTACACAGCTTGACAATTTTGTAACTGATTCAGAAAAAAACGCTTCGCAGCACTTTCCAAATATACCACGGACTGGGGCGCTAGTACGACAGATAATGTCAAAAATCTCAAAAGTTACTGGGTCTAACAATTACCAATAAAATACACACTTAAAACACAATGAGAGGTAAGAACATTAGGCTTTAAAACAACAAACCCGTTGGATAAGTTAAAATTTGCAAGATAAGTAATAACATGTACAGTATTATCTATCAGGGTCCGCGGTGACACCATGCAATGTCAATCCCCCCGCCAGCCAGGGAGGCCTCGAAAAGAACCGCCGGCCCCAACCCAACGCCCCGATCAGCATGCTCCGACTGCCCCAAGAGAATGCAGCATTCTCCCAAAGACGACCAGAGCACACCGACCGAAACGCCGAACCAAAAACCAGGGGCTCCCCCGGAGCCACCCCGACCCACAGAGAGACCACCACCACATGGCGCCACCGCAAACCCTATTAGATTGTATTCCCATCACGCAAAGTTACAAAAGTATTGTTTAAAAAAGATGGGTCTTCAAGACCTTCTCAAAAGTAGATAAAGAGTCAGCATTTCTTACTGACTCCGGCAAATTGATCCATAGGCTTGGTGCTGCATACTTAAGTGCTCGCTGACCATAGAAACTAGTGGATGCATGAGCAGGAGTAGCCAGTAAATGCCTTGAAGAGGATCGTAGCTGATGCTGAGGTCTGTACAGTACACAGTGACCCCCCCCCCCCCTACTGTCTGACCAATCAAGTCCGTTCCTCCATCCACTTAGCCAGGGTCTATTCGTAGTCGTGGCTTCAATCCTTATCAGTTAAATCCTCAGTAGTTTGCGTGTTCTCAGAACTACTTCAGGCAATGAAAGTTAACTGGTAAATCTGCTGCCACCCAGCGTTCTAAAATCTCCAGTTGATTTTAAAAAGTGTATCTGAGTTGGAAATAAAAAACTGACCATCATGCAAAAACTTACCTCATCGGGTGGATGAATTACGCTTAGTATGACACTGCCCAAGACTGTGAGGGCGGGTTAAGGATAATTTTATTCAAAACTCGTGGCAAATTTCAAGCGTAGAAATTTGATTGGCTTTTTTTATGGTTGTGATTGGTTTAAACTGTTTTTTCAAAATTCTTGCTTTCTGTAGTCAGACATCAAGCCATAATTGGCTTCTCTTCACCTACGCGTATTATGGGTACATGACGTTTACCTTCTATATGGGTAAAATAGTTATAGATGCGCTCATAAGCAGACGTCATCGCGTGTTAGCGTATGTTTGCCATCTTTAAAAAAAGATGGAAACAACAGTTAAAAGTCCATAAAAATCACAGGCGTATTAGCACTCTTTGGCAAGGGGGGGGGGGGGGGGCCAGAGGGGTTGTGCTCTATGGGTTGCGCACAGTTTTTTTAAACAGTGCGTTCGGGTCCAAACGGTTAGCGTGACGCACATTTTTTTAAACGGTAGCGGGTGAAACGTTCGCGTGAGTGGATTGCACCCTGGGTCAAATTCCACAGATATGATTGTAGAAAATCGTGCTTAACAATTTTCTGCTATCAAGCAGGATACCAATCAGATTGTGTATGTAAAGTGGTATTTTAGTTGGTAACCTTATTCACGTATAGGTACAATTTTGTTGTGCTTAGCTATGCTCTATGAAATGGAAGACTTTTGAGAACACTGGGTGGGATGAGTAGACTTTTACACCATTGCTCGCGGATATAATCATGCGCATACTCAGAAATTTGCAAACAATGGGAATCTATCTGGTAAGTCTGCTGCCACCTAGCGTTCCAATGTCTTCCATACGAAGCTACCATCAGACTACGGTCCCCAATGACAACGAGTTACAATAAGATCAAAGGATACAGCAAAAAGCTAAGCCGACGACTACTACAGTCATGAACTGCCGAGTTCTAAATAAGGTTTTGTAGGAGAGCTCAGGTACTATCTTCCATGTTAGGTAGGTCCTAAGACAGCAGTAAAGTATCACAGCGAGGATAGTAAAACCGTCCAACAGAGTCCCTTTGACTTGGATGGGATCCTGAAATATGAGGGGAAGGCCAGGATAATCATTTCAAAATTATTTTTATAGCACCAAGGTCGAAACGAGATTCATTTATTGTATTCGTCCCAAAAATAACATGCTCTTTTAAATTTCGTTCGCTGAATCAACTTATTTTCGAGCACGAATCATAGGGGCATGGATCATACATCTTCATGTATAAATAATAGTTATTTGATTTCATAACCAACAAAGCCGAAAGACGGTGGCCTTGAGCAAGAAAAACTTACCGCGTCATTAAAGTCCAGAGCATCACTACTGGCTAGGTTTGCTATCACTAAGACCACGCCGATCAGGAACAGGAAACACGCGAACGCGTTGTAGTTTGAGAGTTTAGTCCGCTCCCGCCAATCTCGTTTGGGAATTGCATACTTTTTCTTCCACCTCCAAGTAAGAACAAACTCATCGATTGTAACTGGGTTTTTTTTTATAAAATAAAATAAACAATATTAGCCCATATAAACAGGCATTTTGCTTCACTACAGCTAATCGGAATCCAACTGCAAGTTTTATACGATTCTGTTAGGCTGAGGTCCGACTCCACAATGAGTATGCCTTGGATGGGATCAGTCATACCATCGTAACCAACGATTTAGGTATTGAGTTCTAAATGGTCAGACGGATTTTGGAAAATCACTCAAATGATTTTGAGTTAATTCCATACTTCCGCACTATTTTGAGTTACCAAAGTTTTTTTCAGATACTATAAGCGTTATTCCATCGATTCTCTGCAGGCTACGGAGACCAGTGCTTGATTTTAAATATAGCTCAGATTGATCTTATGTATTGTGTCACTTGTCGTGTCACAATACAAATTACCACGTCAATGTTGATAACTCATCTTAAGATGAATATTTATAAGAGCTTTGTGAAATCAATTCCAGAGCCTCTTTGGACTTGTTCCAAGGACAGCCTTCTGGTACCACTTTGCAGGTTTGGATCGCCAAACAGCAACAACGCTCCTTGATTTTGTTCGTGTTACTGTCTGGGCCTTTGGGCCCAAATTCAGGGCTGCTTTAGCAGACAATATTGCTTATCTTTTTGCTGCTTATCGAAAATGAGCAGGATACCAGTCACAAATTGTACATGTAACATGGTAGTTTGGCTGGTAACCTTAGTCTGGTAAGCATAATATGTTTTTCTAAGCTAGGTTTTATGCTTACGCAGCTCCATGAAGTTGGGCCCTGTTGGTAAGTGATGACGTTGTGGAGCCGGAAGTGCAGTGTAACGAATGTTCATGTACATGTACAATGTACATCGTCATCACAACCCCCTTACCAACATGATAAAGGACCCTCCGAGCAGTTTAAAAAAAAATTCAGTTTGAAAGTACATTATAATTTTTTTCTTTAAAATATAAACCTCGTACATACAGGTACCACAGACAACAATAACAACAACAACATCAACAACAACTACGACAACAACAAAAACAACAACAACAACAACAACAACAACAACAACAACAAACATATCTTCCAGGCTAGCATTGGGTGCATGGGTTTCTTCAGTTTGTACAGCTGGTTTCACAGGAAAACCCATGGCTTATGTACTGTGGACTTGATAGTCTCCACAGTCTCCTGTGGTATTTTGTGGAAGGAACCAGCTGGTATTATCAGGAAACCATATGGCTTGTGTACTGTGGACTTAGTCTCCACAGTCTCGTGTGGACCATAAATGTTTTAATAAACTGTAATGCAGACTGACACAAGCTGAGAGCGGTTTAATATTGCCCGGAACAGTGGCGTACAGAGTCTTGTTTTCTTCTGTTTTAGGTGGACGTCGTACCTAAACAAAAACAACAGCAGTACACAATGATTCTATTTGTTTCCAGATCAAATGAATGTTTAACTTACCGAGACTGATGGTTGCGTAAAGAAGTAACAGCATAATGCTTGGGTTGATGGAAAGGGTACCCATCCTGTATAGCAATAAACATCTCTCTGCTGTCAAATAATGTGCTATTTTCCCGCCATTTTCCTTTGATAATGAGGCTGGGAGGGAAACGTTAATTTTGGTATCCTTAAATAGCCATCTTGAAAGAGTCGTTGACAATGACATCGTGATGTACACAAAGTCTCGGGTTTAACTTATAAAGAGCCTGGCGGGATTCAAAATGGCGAACATGATATATTAACGGGCCGTGGAGCCAGGCTACCAACCGCGGGCATAGGCCGTTTACTAGGTAAACATGGCGCGTCTGATCTGTATAATGTTGTCTCCAACCAACTCTGTCATTGACCTCTTATTTTGAGTTCTAACGGCTTCAAGAAGATTGAGTTGGACTAGTGACAAATTGATACAGACATTGGCAGTACTGTTTCGAACAGCAGATAAAAAAACCGGTTCAAAACAGATACAAACTGGTAAAAACAGAATGAGTTAAAAACACTGTGAGGTCGTCACTACCACAAAAGCATGACTTAGCATTAGCCCAGTGCCTAACTGAGCGAAACTAAGCAGGATCCAGTCAAAGATTGTACATGTGATTTGGTATTTTGGCTGGTATCCCAATATTCTGGTAAGCATAATTTTGTTGTGCTTAGCTGCTTTAATTGGGCTCTGTGACACAAAAAGTAGCTATTGCACAACAAACTGATGCCTACCAGAATAAGGTTACCGGTCGAACTATACCGTGTCACATGTACAATTTGTGACTGGTATCCTGCTCATTTCTGCTTAGCAGAAAACTGTTAAGCAATATTTCTGTTTAAGCAGCTCTATGAAATTGGCTCCCGGTTGGACTCCTCCGTTACATACAACGGAGACTGTCGCCCTACCACTACCACCAGGGCCAGACTCAGCATCAGTCAAACTATAGTATTAGTCGTATAACATACACTAAGATGAACAACTTACGTTATATTAACGGAGAAGAGAAACGCCATTGTGATGGATAGAAACGCTATGCCAAACTGAACCAGTTCTAACGACTTCATCCTAAATAACAGGCTAGCTTTTGACAAATATTAATAAAAACTTCCGACTATCATTTTTGTTTGTCGAGCGAGGAGCTTGGTGGAAAAATTCCACTGATTTGACGACGCGTGCGCACGCGTTGAAATGATTACGCGTAAGTTGTATTTTCATTGGACGAATCGAATAATATAGACCGATCCATTAAACCCCGCCCATTGTGTTTGGCGGACTTTTGTTTGCGCAATCACTTCTGAGATTGTTCAAAAGATTGGTCTATTAATGACAGAATTACGTCACATCAGCTTGGTTCATCACTAGTGTCAGTCACCCTGCGCACTATTAACAATGCCCACTCCCCAGCCCAGCACTACACTTTGTAACCGCCTACTGCTCACACAGATTCGGTTTTTTTTTCAAAGGATTGACGCACAAACCTCATCCCAGTCACAAAAGTTTTAAAATCTCAAATACAGAATAATTGTTTGGTTGGTCGGTCTATACCGTGCCCGATATGTGGCAGAGGGAGCCCCCCCCCAAAAAAAAAAAAAAATGTTCCCATTCTCTAACACACTCTTCCCCTCTTGTACAGAAGCAACCCCCTAAAATCCTCAAAGGAATTCCAGAAAATCCCAGAACACAATGAAGACACAAGGTGTGGGGGGGGGGGGGGCACACTCTGCCATAATGATATCGAGCACCAAATGGGTCGGTCGGTCGGTTGGCCGGTCGATGTGGGCTTTCAGATTGATACTGATTACCATTTATTATCAATAGTTTTTTTGTTTTGTTTTTTTTGTATCGATATTTGCCTATCTTATTGGCTTACTTTATCTTAATTTACACATTTGCATTTCAGCCTTGTAGCAGCGAAAAATACCCTTATAAACTGACTTGGTGTTGTGGTTTGAAAAACAGATGATGGGGTACATAAATCACCTCTACAACCAAAATAATTTGAGGATAAATGTTGAAAAGGAAAAACTAGAACACGAAAGCCTTCTTGTTTTATACAATTTGTATTTTACGTTGAATAAAATGTTCATAACATTTTAAGGGAAAGTAAGCCTGCATCATTGTATTTTTTTCAGTCACGAATTAATATATATTTTCCTAACGAGTTAATCAATATTTGTCTTGCTATTTTTTCAGAAAAATTACATCGAATTGGGTGGTCACATTCTGATAAAAAACAATGAAAAACGGTTTATGTTTTTGTTGGGTCTACAAATAACCTTTCCTCGAGTTATGGAAAAATAAAATAGAGAAATCTTTGATCTAGAAACAAAAATTAAAATATAAAGAACAAAGCTAAGCCAGCACCAAAAAGTTGGCGGCATCATCTAACGATGTTTACAAAGAAAGGCTATATTATAGCTTTTACTTCAGCTATTATTTTGTGTTTTATCATTATTATATATTATTTTTATTATTGTTATTATTATTATTCTTATTATTATTGTTATTACTTATTCTGCCAATATTCATACAATCAAAATAGAATGAGTAAACATACAAGCATATCTAGTATTAAGTTTTATGAAAGATAAACAATGTAAACAGTGAATAAGCAAAGAGGATTATACAAAAACAATTCAAGATAAGACAGTGAGACAGAAACAATTTGGATACAAAACACAAGACAATCCATTCTAAGGTGACCAGGGTTAATACAAGTGAATAGTTACTGTTGCTCGAAATGTGTGTTACAATTAATGAGATCGTTGCAAATGTGTGTGAACTTACGAACTTATGAATTCAATAAACAATAAACAAACAGAAATGCTAGTTGACTAACTCTGCTCGTCATAATGAAATAGGCCCAATACAAACTTATTAAATTGTTATTTAAACCTGATGAGGCCGTGGCCGAATTGGTGGCTATGGCTCCATCACCTCAACAACATGCGTTGAAGCTTTGGCTGCCCGTAGCGACAGCCGCAGCCCAAACCGTAGCCAGCCAGTCGGTCACGGCCTAAGATAAACATGATTGGAGTTATCAAATCTAAACAAGCATATCCAACGAGTCCGGAACTTCAGATAGCTCTGAACATACTTCATAAATGGAATGATTAATCAGTAAGAATAACAATTTGTTTTTGTAATGAATTCTCTTCGAATTGTTTTATTTAATATGATGAAAAAATTCATTTTACTTGTACTTTTCACAAAAGGTCCATTACTATATTTTTTAAATCATAACTAGGTCTATTGTTTGCCATAACCTACACGTATACATGGAGCGATGAAGATGGGGAATTCGGGCTGAAATGAGAAAGAAACTTGGACTGGATGCCATTTCAACAATAACTCTTTTGGTGCAACAATAGATTGACATTATAATGATATCATAAATTGAGAAGGTAAGGATATTTACATTTTGCGAAGGGCACTTCGATTTAAAGCCATTATGTGCAACTTATGAAGGGGCACCAACGCTAAGACAAGGAAAGAGATGCCATGGCCGCCATGTATAATTTCAGGCCTTCTAATTGCCTAAAAATGTAACATTTAATCGTGAAAAATTGACAAAACAAAAACCTCTACCATGCAAGGCATGTTAACGTACGGAGGTCCATGAGTCCCACACCACATATCCAGTTAAACAATGTTTTTCCTCGCCAAGTTGATTTACTGAAACTAAGATGTCCACTGGTCCTGATCTCCCATCAAAGACCTATTGAGCTCAACTTATCTCAGTCACCGTCACGACTTACTGAAACTGAGATGGTATTTCAATGGTTTCAGTTGGTCGTCTTGGCGAGAGAAAGTATAACAATAGACCGATCCATTAAGCCCCGCTCCCATACGTGTTGACCAATCACAGCCATGGGTACACCACCGAAAGTCCGACACGATAGAAATCCTATTGGAAAATGTAAACATGCGTGCGCGTACTTATAGCGCGCGCGTTCATGTCATGCAGTGTGGCATTGAAGAGGCGCACATTGTGTTGCCCATGATAGACCTTATGCACATGGCGTCATTTGAGTAGGGCGCCCCCGTCTAGAGGTCAAAATGAGGTTGTTCATTGGCCAATCCTGTGCGCCGTGCGTACAAATCTCTGCGTTTCCATTGTTACATCATCGTTTTACCTCTAAGATGGCGGCGTGATGACGTCAATGCATAAGGTCTATTGTGTACACTGGTGATTTAGCTTTAATCGTAAGATTTTTTTCTCTGCTCAGCAGATTTTTTGTGCTGAAAAAGCTTTATGTAATATTGAACCCAGGTAAGACAAATCTTGCCAAGCAGGAAAGGTCGCCGCCATAATGGCATAAAATTAATGGCTGACGTACAGTTTCCTGCTGAATAAGGTTGAGTCTGAAATTGTATTCATTGAAAAAATGTTACAGTCTAGAGTTGAAGAGCTTTTTCGATCGCCCTTGCAACTGCGATCAGACGTCTGTCATTCCCGGTGAGTCCTTCAATTTGCATTCCAAAGGGGACCCCACTCTCTCTCACACGCCCTCCCGGAATCACAAGGGATGGGTTGTTGCAAATACTGCCGCAGTCATCATTTTGGGTGACTGCAACCAGCAGCTCTGGATTTGTACCAAAGGCGCTGATTGATGGTGGGGGAATCTTATTGGCAGGCATGAGGATGCAGTCGAGTCGGTGATCCTCGAAGTACTTTTTCATGTCCTCCCGGAGCTTGTCTCTGGCTGCCATCGCTGCCTGGTAAAGTTCAAGACTTACAGGGTTCTTCAGTGCAGCTTGGAAGTGCCCTTTGACATCTTTTGATGCTATCTTGTTGAAGACATCTTCAACGGTTACTTTGTGACCGTGATGCTCAATGTATTCCTCAAGTCGAGGAATAAGCTCATAATTGATGGTTGGAAGGAGGTATTTGTCAAACACTTCAGCAACTCCGGGAACTTCACCTTTCTCTATGATTGTGAAACCTTTATTTTTTAGTACTGCCAAGAATTTCTCAGCATGTTCCTGGACCGCAGAGTCTAAACCTTCCCAGAAGTGAGGTCTTGCCACTCCGATTCTGATCTTGGATGGAGGAAGTTCTTCTTGAGGTTCCTCTCCGGTCATCATGTGATCCAGCATCGCGATGTCACTGGCGCTTCTCGCGAGGGGACCGACTGAATCCCTCACGTGTGACATCTTAACGCCGTAGTCAGCCGGCCAACGTCCGCTGGTGGGACGCAGTCCAAACACCCCATTGTAAGAGGAAGGGATACGAATCGACCCACCGGTGTCAGTACCAAGGGCAGCTGGGACGATATCAGCGGCGACAGCTCCTCCGCTCCCACCGCTGCTCCCCCCGCACGTGTAGTCAAAGTTGTTGAAGTTGTGGCAATCCCCCGTGAATTCGTTGGTACTTGATACTCCGAACGCGAGCTCGTGCATGATGGTCCTACCAGCGTGGATTGCCCCGGCGTCAAAAAGCCTCTTTGCAACTTCAGCTGTGTGCTTGGGCTTGAGCCCAGCTAGACCCGGAGTACAAGCTCCAGTCGGCTCTCCTTCTATGTCGATGTTATCCTTGATGGCGATTAGGATTCCTTCAAGAGGTCGATTGGTCTTGCTCTGGTACCTGGCATCTGCCTCCTTGGCTTCCTGTAACATCCGCTCTGTATCCATGGAGACGAAGTAGTTGAAAACCTTCAGGTCCTCAGCCCGCTGGATGGCCCGTTTGGTATACGCTTCACAAGTCAGGGTACCTTGCTTGAAGCGGTCCAGAAGATCTCCGATCGTAAGACGATACATCTTGATGCAATGTGAGCACAACCTGCAAAGAATTGGCAAAATGATCGTTGACATTTATAATACCGTTCACTGGCAAGAATCATAGATGCCTCTTTCCCATCACAAACATTACGGCATGCTTTATTGATTTATTGATTTTTCGTTCGATCTGTGAATTTTAAGGGAAATCCATGGGTTGATTGTTTTTTGGACGAGTAAATAAATTCCTAAGTCAATAATCTTGGCGTGATGTGGCCGAGTGGTCAACCACACTAGACTCAGGCTCTGCTCAGCAGAGTGAGGGTTCGAGTCACAGTCTGGTGTGACGTGGCCAAGCGGTCTAGTCACTGGACTCAAGCTCTGGGGCTGCTGTGGTGTTTCTGATCAGCAGAGTGTGGAATTGAGTCCTGGTCTTGACACTTGTGTCCTTAAGCAAGACACTCAACCAGTATTGCTTCGTCCTTCGGATGGGACGTAAAGCCGTTGGTCCCGTGTGTTGTGTAATGCACGTAGAACCCAGTACACTTATCGCTAGAGAAGGGGTTTGCCCCAGTGTTTCTGGCAGTGGCTGCTGAATGCGCCACAGTGCCTTGTAAACCTTTATAAGGTGCTACAATGAATGGGTCTCATAATTCAAAACTTCAAAAAATGTCTTTAAAAAAAAGTAAATTAATATTAAACGCTTTGAGACGCATGTAGATTATATATAAACTAATTATCATAGTATTATTAATAACCAACTATGAAAACCCGGTGGTTCTATTTTAGTTTTTGTTTTGTTTTGGTTTTGTTTTGGTTTTTTCGCCTCCATTTCTATAACTTCGGGCATTGGATTGCAGCAAACGACACAACTAACAGTAATGATTTTAAGGTCATCGTGTGACAATTATTTTCTCGACTTTGACAATATTTTCGTTGGAGCTGTTTGCACTTGACAATCACTGAGCCTTCAGATTGAAACTATAGTCAATTAGTTTTTTTTTAATTATAAAATCATGTACTTTTTTAACTGCCTGTTACAACGCATAAACGAAGCCTTATATTTTCCACTCTGGTGGCACCCAGCTTCTTGAGCGGGGAAACCTCACGCTCGATATCTCCACTAGAAACAGTGAAATGTTGTTTGTTTTTTGATTTTGTTCGTTTGTTTTTGTGTGTTTTTTTTAATCCGCAAAGAAAAAATACACACATGGGAGCACTATGCTAAATAGAGTGAAAATCATGCGCAGAGCATCATTAATAAAATGTAAACCCACAACTGTTTCTGTAAATCAAAGATTTGAAGGTCCTTGCTTTTATGGATTGTTGATAATGGTCCAACATTGTGCCCCTGGGGTTGTTGACTTTCAACCTGGAGCATATTGAGTACACTTAGGCCTATACCCTCCAAAAAAATATTTGGCCCTATTTTGCTACAAAGTGTAGGGTCATTTTTCCATGGTGGAGTCTGGCGAGTTTACTCCGGTGCAATTTGGCGAGTTTACTTGTTCAGGGGTGTTTTTATTTTGGATCAGCCTACCAACAATTTTCAACGGCTAACCTACTGAAAATCTATTTGATTTTTTTTTTTTAGAGGCCGAAAGTTTTTGAAATATTTATATTTTTTTTTATATAATTTGAGTATTTAGCATTTGGCATTGGTTGCTATGCTCCCACTATGGGAGCCTATAGAGAAGTTGCATTACCCCGGGAAAAGTTCGTTTCGCAGCCATGTTGGGTACAGCCATGTACAAACTCTATGATGGCGCGTCGCCTGCTGATTTATTTCCAGCGTCCGTTTGTGCAGGCAGCATTACAAAAGGGTCTCGGGTGACGTCACGTGAAACCTCTAGTGCGACGCACCCCATGGTGTTGCACCGAACATACCGCGCCCCACACAGTTCTACCCGCACCAAACAAAACAGCTAACAACTTTGACCCATAGTTCAGTAATACACAGCTCTTTGCCTTGAACACAATGTTTGAATAAGGTCCAGTTGAATTGAACCTTGTTCAATCAACACAAATGTCCATACAGAAGAGGTTAAAGAGCTATATGGCACCCACAAAATGTAGACTCGGCATGCCTGGAAGGTTGTATCGGTTTTGTTTTTGTGTGTTCTTATTTTGTTTTTAGGACACTCGGGTAAATTTAAAGTAAATTTACAGTATGACAAAATTATGAGTAACGTATGGACACGTTGTTTTATCTCAATCTTTACTCTACTAGCATTGATTCCTGGCACAATACTCGAGCCGACTACTTCAAAGAAAAATCTGTTTGTTTCCCGCAACCGGAACCTCAAGGTATAAAACCAGTCTCGTTCAAAATTACTGGAATAAATTTGATGAATCCGTCAGATCTGAAATCACTCTACCTTTATTTTTAAACAAACTGAAACAACAACTACTTAATGCATATTCACAATATGACTTTAATAGTACGGCTCAATTTACTAATGGCTCGTTTTGGTGTCGTGTCGGCTGTCCTCCAAGGTAGTCCCTAGTCTTTGTCTGTGGTTCTTTTTCCATGGTCACATAATATACAGCGTAAGGCTGTCAGTAAATATGTGTTACTTTTATATGTAATAGGCCTATATCCAAATGTTAAGGAACAGTATTATTTGCCCTTACATGATGATACTAGTATTACATCGTGTGAGGGCAATACCGAAATAAATGTTTATCAAATTGAATCGAACTGAAAAGCGGCTGGTCTTCAGTACCCGAAGGCACTGCCCTATAATTGCACTTAGGCCCTACCTGTAGCTGTAATCAAGCAGTGGACAGACGTTGAGCCAGGTGATCCCGTGCACTGCTGAGGATGGTCGTCGCGACTAGTACGGTTGCACTGTAATGCTTGCACTTGAACCGGACCCCAACAATCAACTAGTCTTGATTGGCGACGTTCGTTTCGCATAGAAAACACAAATTACTGGAGAAGAGACATCTGTATCAAACAAACATATGGATCAAAACGAACCCTGATTCGTAGACTTGACCAGTCCCAGTTTGATCTTGATTCGTTGACTTGCCCAGTCCCGCCGAACTAATCTATGTTGCGCCCTCTAGTGACTAATACAAAAACTAGCGTCGCCAATCAAGACTACCCAGTAACAGGACCACACACTCCTTACCAGAATGCTAAACTTTGCTAACTTTCAAATTGGAAGGCCCTGTTTAAACATGGCGACGTGTAATGGGAATATACACTCTACTCGACGTATAGGGGTGTTTTATTTGTGGTTGACGCAGGTTGATGCATTGGAGCTGGCGCCCTCTAGCCTTTCGTCGACCGCTCGTCGTTCGCGCCGACTTGGTCTTCGCTGCAGTGGCTTCGCGGCTACACAGATGTCTAAGCAACGAAGGCCTTGACGAAACGCTAGCGCGCCCCTATCAACCCTTTCTCAATGGAATGCATCACAACTATTTCTCTATTCACTCTGAAGTGGCTGTAGATATACTTATTTAGAAGTTTTAGTGTTTCTTGGATATTATTGTATGTTACATTATTTTCCGTGAACTTTTTTTGTCAGTGATGTTCACCAATAATTGTTATCTGTATAGAATAGGCGAAAGATCAAAGTTTTTCATCAGTGAGCTAGGCTGTTCAAATATTTAGTTTGTCATATAGATGCATATCGGGATGGTTATTATTTTTCGCCCAAGTATCAATACAAAATGTAAACAATTATCCTGTCTACATTAATTTGTTAATTTGATCCTTGTCTGTTTCTACCTCAAATTAGAGTCACTAAGCGGACTTATGGACGTTATTCGGTTCGGAGGAGTACAGGCCGCTCCGACCCCAACCCAAAACCTTTTGCGTACCCCACGCTAACAATATCACGAAGACATAACAACATCCCCTAGGCTACCGTTGTAAACTACCGTCACCAAACCCATTCTGGAAAATGACGACGCAAACATCGCGTCCTACCAGCGGAATGTAATTCCCTCGCAAAGCGCGGAATCGTTCGCTGGTACGCAAGGTGAAAAGGTTATGCGGTTAATTGTGCCAAAAATGTGACCATCATGCAAATCATGTTAAATGTATCACTTCGCTGCGTTTCTTTTCGCATACAATCATAATCAGTCCTCAAGTGTTGCTGCTTTGTTTGATTTTATTGTTTGAAGTTGTGAAGTATAATTTTTTTACTAATTTGGTTTGGACAAGATTTATTACTTAATTTGTTTTAGGTCTTATACGTGAATATGTCACGTGTCACCGTAGCCGAGCTATCATTGGTCACAAGTGTGTATGAGAAACTACTACACTTCTAACCTCTGTTTTGGCTGACGATAAAAACAAACCCGGTAAGTTACGAAAATGTGACTCCCAACTTCTTCACACAAGTTGTACAATAATTATTCAGAAAAAGCACAACCAAAAACTCTCGAATTTGTTTCCATGTGCTTGCTGCTTTTATTTCATTTTATCACTGTTAAGGATGCAGCCTAATGCTATAAACGATTTCAATTATAATCTATATATTTTTCTTGTCTCAAAATATTTAATTGCTTATATTATTTATTAGCAATTAAATAATCTAAACAAAAAATAAAAAGTATTAAGTAAAGTCTATCCATAACTAAGTGTGTAAAAATTATTTAATTTTAAATGATAATATTTCACATTGTTTCAGTAAACCTTCCATTTTAGGAATTACATAAAGCTGAAAATTTTCCTTCACACTCTTGGTGCGCGCAATGCGCAATTTCACAAATAAAACCGTCTTAAGTTTAAATAACAGACATAAGATAAAATTCTACTTGGTGTCAAGTGGACATGATGATGTAAACACAAAAATATTTTGTTCTCTCTCGAACTTGTGCATTATTTATCCACCGTTCTGAAAAAACACAAGTCTCCAAATCTTGAAAGCGCAAAGTTTGCATGATTATCAGGTTGTCAAGCATCCCACTTCAATATTTGTGTCAGTGATGCGTTTCGGCCGTTGTTTTGTTCCAACAGTTCTTGCCGCATTGATGCCAGTATATTACCAATTTCATGTCAGGTGTAACAATACATCTGCGTCAGATTATTTTATAAAAAAAGTACACAGCATAACAAGAGTGCTGAAAGGGGCTTGTTTAGGAAAAATACAAAGACGGAAACTACAGTTTTAACTGGCCAAAAGTGCCCCCTAGAAAAAATGGTGCACCCCCTTGTGCCCCCTAAAATTTCACCCTCGTTACGCCCATGAATTCAAGGCGATTCGGCATGAGGAAATGATCTGGAACTATCATAGGAAACGATTTGGAACAAGGAAAACGCCTGTATTTAACAAAATAGCTGGTACAGAAAATGGCTAGCTGAAGTCTTCTAGCATTTATTAAAAGGTTATCACAATAAAATAATAAATTGATATGTTTGTGTTTATGTTTACATTAAAAAATTAATATAATGGGGTTTATGTTTACATTAAAAAAACTGATATATTTGTGTTTATGTTTACATGAAAAAACCGATATATTTGTGTTTATGTTTACACACTTCATTGCTGGTTTGTTTAGAAAAAAAGTATGTAGAATATCAGGTAAAACATGTTGCCATGGCAACTCAATACTTATTAGAATCTGACGGATTTTGAGTAACAGCTTGATCTTCTCCATTCACTGTAGTAACTATACCACTCTCCTTGGCTGGGCCACTTGCTTTCACCATTTTTCTCTTCATGGGAGTTGGAAGAATGAGCTTTTCCAAGTTTGCAAAGGGATACTCAATGGCGAGGGCAAAGAAGAGAGCAACAAAATACGACACGGAAGCCACTCCAGCAAAGTGGTAAGCCTGTAAAGAATTGAGGAGAATTATCTTATACAGTCAGATAATATGCCATCATCTTAAAGCCCCAGCTCAACATTGGTAAGAGGAAAAACAAAAATGTTCACAGATTTACATATACCTTACATGGTACAAAGATAATGAGGGCAGAAAACTGTCATTGAAATATTTTTGCCTGAAGTGTTATTGTTTTTGAATAATAAAGATCCACAATTATTTTTCGTCTCAGTGAGACAAAAAACTCTTGTCTATACACACCAATGCAAGCAGCGCTCGTTTATGGTGATTTACACCACTGCAGCCATGGCCTCCAAACGCGACACGACACGCGCGTCAGCCACGCATATGTTCCAATCAGCATTTAGGATTCACAGTGCGTCGACGCATGCGTGCGGCGGCCATATTTGTGGTGGTGTAAACACCCATGAACAAACTGCTCGGATTACTCTATAGGAATGTGACAAAAATGTTGAATGCATTTTAAGCGTTTTCTCGCAAATGAAACAATGAAATGAGCTGACATTTTCACAGGATGGTTTTATTACAAATGTCTCGATTTGTGAAAAGAATTGAAGCATTAACAGACTATTTACCAATGTTGAGCTGGGGTTATAAAGCTACAGAAGGTTTTTTAAAGGTAGAATGCGGGATTGGTATTCATTAAAAAGAAAACACATTATCAGCCTGAAAGCTTTCTGATTATGAAGTTCATACCAGTACCAATCTTCCATAGCAATATTTCGGTCTGAAATACTGTTAAAGTCGAGAAAATAGAATTTGAAGACCCCGATTTTAATTTCGATTTTGACAATCAAAATTAAGGACGTGTTTACACGCTAAAAAGTTTTTTTTCCCCACTATTTTCTCCTGACTCGGCAGATTGAGCCCAAATTTTGACAGGTTTGTTTTTTCATTGAATCACACAAAGTAAGAACAATGCAATATCACTCAGCTTTACCAATTATATTTTACCTTTAAGAGCCTCTACAAACATGTTTACCATACAAGATGTCTGATAGAGACTATACACTCAGTGCTTTCACGAGTCCTTCACGAATACTACTTGGGTGGTATTCAAACCCAGGACCACGAGTCTCTTCAACAGATCGTCTTCACCACTAGACCACCAAGCACGCTGAGTGACAAGAAGCCAGATGAGAAGCCATCTGCTCTAGAATGCAGGTGGTCGTGGGTTCGATTGCCACCTGAGAATATGACTGTGGTTTTTTTCCCCGAAGAACTCAGAGAGCATCCAGTATATTGTGCATATCACACATCGGTGTATGGACTCGGGAAAGTACTGAGTATACAGTGCTTAACACACATCGGTGCATGGACTCGGGAAAGTACTGAGTATACAGTGCTTAACACACATCGGTGTATGGACTCGGGGAAAGTACTGAGTATACAGTGCTTAACACACATCGGTGTATGGACTTGGGAAAGTACTGAGTATACAGTGCTTAACACACATCGGTGTATGGACTTGGGAAAGTACTGAGTATACAGTGCTTAATACACATCGGTGTATGGACTCGGGAAAGTACTGAGTATACAGTGCTTAACACACATCGGTGTATGGACTTGGGAAAGTACTGAGTATACAGTGCTTAACACACATCGGTGTATGGACTCGGGAAAGTACTGAGTATACAGTGCTTGACACACATCGGTGTATGGACTCGGGAAAGTACTGAGTATACAGTGCTTAACACACATCGGTGTATGGACTCGGGAAAGTACTGAGTATACAGTGCTTAACACACATTGGTGTAAGTGTAAAACTATATAATATTCTGTATCTTCGATGAAATGATTACATCTACCAACAAATTTAATTCTAATGAAAGAAGATTCACTTACAGTCAGGTAGACTGAGAAATGATAATTGGTCGCAAAATTCTCAAAGAAGATCTCAACAACTAATGGATGGACCATGTAGGCTGCAAATGTGATACGGGCAAGAGGTACCCAAGCACTCCACGAGAGAAAACTGTTAATCCATCCTGAAGAAAGAATCATTAAAATGCAGTCAAAAATGGCGCAGCCATGGGGGGGGGGGGGTCTGCTCCCCAACAATTTTCCAGCATCCCCCCTCCCCCAGATACCCCCATGAAAATATCCAGATACTTGTAATTCATGAAAAACGTGGTCCAGCCGCCCCCCCTCCCACCCTGGCTACTACAAAAATCCTGGCTACGCCACTAGACTGGTATATATTCTACAAACTGGTCAAGCCAGACACAAAGCTGACCCTTAAACATGTCACAAATATTGCTCTAAAAATTTCTGCTCTGGAAAACCAAGCAGGGAGCAAACAGTGCACATGACACAACGTACGTGTTTGAAATGTTTTTTTCTGGTGGGCGAAATTGTATAGTGATTAGAGGGGTCCATTTTCATGGCACTGCCTGCCACGGAATTCAGCGCTTACGACCCCTTGTGGCCCACATGAAGACGCGCTTTAACGAGTGCCGTAAACGTGGTATTCTGTGGTATGTGAGCGCCAAGAAATTCAGCCCCGATTTACTCGCTTTCGCTTTGGCCTCTTAAAGTGCCCATGAAATGTAATTTGTTTTAATGCAGTCTTTGGAAATGGAGCTGCACGTCCCATTTAACTGTATTCTAAATTTTTATTTTGCCATTTTCAAGGGAGTGTTTAGTGCCTTTTTTTGGCTTTTATGATAATGCAAAACTCCACATTCCAGAGCAAAAGTGTGATGTCATACTAGGCAGAACCCTCAATGTTGCAATTAGTTCATGCACAAGTTGACAGAATTTAAGATATTTCGCTGTTGTAAACTTTCTTTTCTTTAGAGATTCGTTGCTGTGTCAGTTCACTGCAGTAAGCCAATGAGCAAATTCGGGGTTCACAAATGCCTTCAAATAAGCAAATGTTTTGGTTCACAATTTCATTAACAGAAAACCACAGTGTCTCCCTGAAATGACATCACGGCAACAGCGCCTTCAGTTCTCCAGAAAAGCATGGACAATTTTTAAATGTTTAAAGTAAGAAGTGCACTTTTCAATATAGTTGACCAAAAAGGCATGTCAGTTAGTTTTCATACCCTTAAGGGGATAAGAAACGAGCACAAAATATGTTTCTGAGAAATATTCACTTCAGGAGCCCTTAACAGAAGAAAAAACAACGAATGTCTTGAAAAATAACCGCCCCAGATTCGTAGAATTCTTACCTCCGTATCCATATTTGGATGCGTAGACCACCCATGCTAATGCTAGAGCCCAGACAAACCTACTGACTGCAGCATAGATAACTGTTGCAGTTGTAGTCATCGGGTGTTTGTAGCTGGGGTACAGTCCATACACTACACCTATTCCCATACCAGCCGCTGCCAGCCAACCTAGCAAAGCAACAGGCTGAAAAAAAATCAAACAAAAATCATGATACCGTTTAGTTGTAGAGATCACCAGATGCCAGAAACAAATGAAATAAAATCACCTCATTATCTAAAACAATTACGTATGAAGTGGGTACTTATTGTTATTATATCTTTCTGGTAATAAAACCAATGGACCCTCAAAAGTGACTAGAACTGTGACCCATAGGCCTGAAGATACCTGTGTAGAGAAGATGAAGAAGAAATGTCAGTTTTAGATGTGGGAGGAAAACCCCGAATAGAGAAAACCAACGCAATCAGGTAGGGACTGAAAACCCAATCCACATGCAAGGCTCCAGGTCTGGGGTGGGATTTAAACCGGGGTCCACAGAGGTGAAAGGCAGGGAAAGAAACCCCCAAGCCAATTTTGAATCAGATTTTATAACTCTTGAGTGAGAAGCGTGTACAAAACTACTCACTAGTCGTAAAAGTGGGGAGAGGAAAGTGGAGCATTCTCCTCAACTTTAGCAGAAACGGTGCCATTTGTTCCATCCCAACAAATCAACAAACTATCCTGTTGGTAAGTGATGACATTGTGGAGCCAGAAGTGCAATGTAAACTAATGGTATACATACATTGTACATGAACATTGGTTACACTGCACTTCTGGCTCCAAAACGCCATCACTTACCAACAGAGTATGGTGAATTTGCCACTAGCAATTTGCTTGCATTTTTACCACCGAGGACAAATGAAAAATTCTTAGCCTGCAGGATTAATTTCTCTTTAAATCACTTCCAATAATTGAACAAACTGCTCTGAAAAAATCTCAAAGTTATAGACAATGCTAGGGTTTGAGAACCCTATCCCCTTCCCCTTCTCTAAAATTGCTTTTTATTTCCATTTATTTCACGACTGCATAAGTACAATTTGTTTCTTCAACCAGTACAAGAATTTTTTTTCTTCTAACTCTAGAATTTGAATAACCATATATTAACCACAAACCATAGTTTCACATTCCCTTCAAAATGTACAGTATCCTCATAATCCTCTAATAACTTCGTTAATATTGCAATAACCACCAAAAAATTGAGATCGGTAAAACCCCTATTATCCCTATAAAAAAAAATAAAAATAAAAAAATAACACAAACAAACAAACACCCCCCCCCCCAAAAAAACCCAAACAAACATACAGAGAGTTAAATTCAACCTTACCAGTGACATTTTGACTTTGCGTTTGCCGGTTCTATACATAATGTAGCCCAGTCCGATCCCAACCAGATAGGGTGCAATACGACAGTAGGGCTTGCCATATACAAGATCGGTGTAGCTATTACCATTACTGGCTGGCCTATTGAAAAAAGAAAAAAAAAAGAATGAAACAATATGTTGTTATAACTCTTTCCATTGGTCAAACTGCCTTTAACTTCAATAACAAAATGTAAAATGATCAACTACCAGTTGGGCAAGCAAAATTAGCATAATAAGGGGCATACTTTACGGTCAAACAGCAAATATAGGCGACGCATGCTTGCCTTGTCCCAACAAAACAGCTGTATATTCAAAATTTAGTCTCATTATAATAGATGTTAATTTTTGCATCAGGGATAAAAAATAGTACTTGTGATTTTTACCCATACACAGATGTGTGTTAACCACGTTAACCCCAACGGTACAAAATCAATCAAAATCAATTGGCTGGTTTTGCTTGATTTCGATTGATTCAGTATCACCAGATTGAACCACTGGTTGATTTTGATGGAGTTGGTCTTTCAGCCCTGTTTGAACCACTGGTTGATTTTGATGGAGTTGATCTTTCACCCCTTTAGAACATTTTGAAAGGATTTTTTAGTATGAAGTGCACTGGTTGATTATGATTGATTCAGTACAGTTGCATATTGACTGTCCAACAATTGATTGATTTTGGCGGGATTTGGTATGGTTTCCAGCAAAAACACAAAGGGATTTAGGGTTAAGCACTGTATACTCGGTACTTTCCAGAGTCCTGTGAAAAAAATCACAGGCATTTTCCTTGGGTGGGACTCAAACCCACGAACCCTGCCATTGTAGAGCAGATGTCTTACTGGACTCATTGCTGTACTTTATTCATCTTTATTACAAATGCAAGACTTCCAATCCATGGTATGATAAAGGGCCTAATTGTACCCAACCCTTGAAAATCATAATGAAAGACGGTATTATGTATTCAGTTGGGTTCTAATAAACCTACATCGGCCAAATTATTTAGAATTTCACTGCAATTCATGACATTTATACCCATTCAAATAATAAATACAGCATTGATGAGAAATAATAATAATAATAACAGTTCTTATATAGCGTAATTCCAAGCTTGATCATTACACTTCACAACCAAAAAGTACAAAAGAACAACACAAATTACTAAAAAGTCAAACTAGTGGCCAAAATAAAAATAAAGTGAACGAACTAGAAAAGATGGGTTTTAAGAATGCGCTCACAAGCAACAACTGAAGGTGAGGATCTGATGGACTGTGGATGATTTTAACAATTACTGTTATGCCCGGTTCGTACCTCATGCAAATGGTGACAGCGAAGCGAGTGTTCTTGCGTCACAATAAAAATAAAAACAGTGCGTCCTGATTGCCTACATCACCTATAATTCACTTCGCATTCGATTTTTGTTCGGAGTATGAACAGGGGTTGAGAGAAGTTGGAGTTTAAATAGCTGGAGAGAGTTCGTTCTTCTTTGCTGCTCCTAAACTTTGGAACCAACTGCCTTGCGACATCAGAGGAATAGTGTCTACCCCAGCCTTCAAATGCTCTCTTAAAACATTCTTGATTCCTCGAGAGTGACCACCTGTAGTTTGTGTTTACTTTTTGTTTATATTTCCCTGTTAGGCGCTGTGTTCTCTGTAGAGCTCCCTATAAATGCTTATTATTATTATTAGTAGTAGTATTATTATTATTATTATTATTGTTATTATTAATAACAATAATGAAACAAGCTAAAGCTGTCAACTTTACAGAAATATTACAGTAATATTCATTATCATCCGGAATCTGAGTAGAATCAGGCACTATATTTGACAAGACACGTGTCATGTTGACTCATGCAGTAGTTAGGGCCTTGATAACATCTCGCCTGGACTATTGCAACTCCTTACTCGATGGCATCACAAATAAAACCTCCAAAAATAAGGCTGCAAGACTGATCCACATGGCACCCGAGCACACACACCAACTTCTCCCCTTATTGCTGACCTTCATTGGATACGGTTTTAAAACCCTGACACTTGTTTTGAAGTCTCTTCACGATGCAGCTCTGCAATACCTCACTGAGTTACTCCATATCCACCAATCTGCCTACAACCTGCCGGACTACCCTTGACTTTCCAACAACAAATAAGAAGGCTGGAGACCGTTCCTTCTCATGTACTGCTCCTAACCTCTGGAACTCAATACCTCCTGCACTGACCAATGTGACTTGTACTTCCCAGTTCAAAAATCATTTTCACTTATTTGTTTTTTCGTTGTTTTTCATTTGTTTTTCTTGTAAGTGCTTTGTAGTTGCTGGAAAAGGCGCTATACTAAATGCTACTTTTATTGAAGTAATCCCTGAAAGACAATTTGAGTTCCAATGTTAAACAACATGATTAATCCCTCAAGAAAGAGCACTGATTTACAAAATACAGCTGGGATTTACTTACGTCAGTATGCCCAACAGATTGAGGGTGAAATTATTTGCCCCGACAATCCAGCCACTTGTGATCATGGAGGCTAGGAGTGTTGCGATCAGAGTGAGCCAACCAAACACTGGGTAACTGTAGGGGGTCGGACAAGGAAGTAAATGTCAGGTCATTGAAAAATTAAAACTTCTGTTTTTTATAGTCCTCCAGGACTAGAACTTAGTATTTTCCACGTAATCCAACCAGGGTCCTTCGATCATTGACACAAAATCTTCTGAAGGTGTGAGCTGCAAGAGCTAAAAGTTATGGAAAAAGGACCTTTGTCTTCCATGCCCCAAGGCTATGGAACTCTCTTCCGGATACATTACGGCTCCCCACCAATGTCAGGCCTTGATCTCAACCAAGGCCACCGAGGCCATTGGCCTCATGCCCTGTCAAGTTGGCCAGCATGCCCTTCAGAAAAAATTGCACTGTCACTACCAACTGGCCAGCATGCCCTTGATCGATTTCTCTGATTTGGCCAGCAAAGGCCTGCCCCCATTTTTCTTAAGATCAAAGCCTGCATTGTAGAACAGTTCAAAAAACAGCATCTGAAATGCGCTTCATAAAAATCTATTTATTTATTTATTTATTTAATACAAATTACATAATAAGCTCAAAATTATGGATGAAAACATAAATCACACACACAAGTTTTTGTCATTGTTATGTTATCCTTCTGGTAAGGATCCTTCAAAAGCAACTAGCACTGTAGTCTTGAATGGCTACGTTCATTTTGTCAACGTACTCGCCGATTTGGCAACACGAATTTGTAACGAGAATTACTGGAGAAGAGATATCTGTATCAAACAAACATCTGGATAAAAATGAAAGTCTTGATGCTTTTGGCACTCAGTGTTTGACAGCATAGTGGGCATTATAGGCAATGCGGCGTTTACATGTCTACCTACTGACTTCCAAAATGGTGAGTGTGGCGCAGTCAGGAGGGTTACGTGCATGCAAGAGGTCAATAAGGAAACAGGAACAAAGGGGCTGTGTTGTCATGATTATAGCAGGCCTGTGGCTGTGCATGGAAAGATGAACTCTCACCCAGATACTGCACACACGCGCACTTGCAGTCAAATCACAAAGGGTGCCGTCTTTGTCAAACTGTGATATGACCGCTGGCGCGCAGGCACAAGTTGCACTTTGGTTATTCCATTTACTGTCATAATCATGACGACACAGCCCCTTTCAAGAAAAAAACTTACTAGTATAAAGGAGCCATTAGAAGAGGGCTGATGATGAAGAACTGCATATCATTGGCCAGGTACCATGTCCACGCAATACACTGTCACACACACAAATCAAATCTGACTTTTTGAATTTTAAAGTAATTATTTCTTCCAACAATATGACAGAACTGGACCATAAGGACAGTTCACAAGTGGAGAAAATCATGGACTGATAATAGCACGAGGCGTTTAGATGGCGCTGTACAAATTAACATCACAGTACCTCACATAAAGGCCTGACACTCGAAGCAAAGAAATAAAAATATAAACAAATAAATCAAACGCTGGGAATAGTCTTTTGAGTAGGCGTTTGAAGGTGACAGTTGATGTCACTAGAGATTTATGGCGACATAAACCAGAAATGTGTATTAATTCTGTAAAGTCATGATATCTTGTATGCGACTGTTTATTCTGTAACTAGTGTGAAAAATAAATATCAATATCAAAAGTATTTCATGAATAAGAAAAATTGAAGGGGAAAAAAAACAACGAAAAAACAAAGAAAGAAACTTCAGGGATTGCATCAAAATTAGTCTACTTTTTCACGGGTAAAATTTAAATATTTGTACAGTTCTTACCTGGCTGCCAAAGGACGTTGGCCAGAAGTTACTGATGTACAGCAGACTGCTCCACCAATATTTAGGACAAGTTAGTCTGTACGTGCTGATCTGCCATATCGGACCCTCACCGAAGAACTGAGGTATATACATCCAGATGAGGATGGTGAAAGCAAACAGGGGGGTCAACCTGGATGGATAAGTGGGACAAAGAAAAATAGTAACATGTTTTTTTTTATTTTGAGTAGTGCAGGGTTGTGGCTCTCAGGGTAGGCTAACTACTTGCACTGTTGTATGAGTTGAAATCCTCCTCAGAAAACTAGAACAAGTGCAACGCGAAGAAGAAGTCCGTTGACAGAAGCAAGTCTAACAAGTCTAGCACCTCTACTTGGCGAAAGAGTGTGATCATCCAAATAAATGAAATCAGTATGGTATAAAACACAAAGAAGTCTATTGATGGAAACAAGTCTACCAATTCTACGTTGTGAAAGAAGCTTTGGCATGAATAACTAAAACAAACTGAATAATTTAAAACCATTGCTCGTTTTGTATGTGTACTGCATGTTCCTTTTTTATGTATATGATGAAATAAATAAATAAGTAAATTATGATAGATGTTAATTTTTGCATTGGGGATAAAGAATATTATTTGTAATGTTTTACCCATACACTGATGTGTGTTAAGCACTGTGTACTCAGTACTTTCCCGAGTCCTGTGAAAAAACTAAAAAACAAAAAAAACAATGAGGAAAATGCCTGTGATTTTTTCACAGGACTCGGGGAAAGTACTGAGTATACAGTGCTTAACACACATCGGTGTATGGACTCGGGAAAGTACCAAGTATACAGTGCTTAACACACATCGGTGTATGGACTTGGGAAAGTACTGAGTATACAGTGCTTAACACACATCGGTGTATGGACTCGGGAAAGTACTGAGTATACAGTGCTTAACACACATCGGTGTATGGACTCGGGAAAGTACTGAGTATACAGTGCTTAACACACATCGGTGTATGGACTCGGTAAAGTACTGAGTATACAGTGCTTAACACACATCGGTGTATGGACTCGGGAAAGTACTGAGTATACAGTGCTTAACACACATCGGTGTATGGACTCAGGAAAGTACTGAGTATACAGTGCTTAACACACATCGGTGTATGGACTCGGGAAAGTACTGAGTATACAGTGCTTAACACACATCGGTGTATGGACTCGGGAAAGTACTGAGTATACAGTGCTTAACACACATCGGTGTATGGACTCGGGAAAGTACTGAGTATACAGTGCTTAACACACATCGGTGTATGGACTCGGGAAAGTACTGAGTATACAGTGCTTAACACACATCGGTGTATGGACTCGGGAAAGTACTGAGTATACAGTGCTTAACACACATCAGTGTATGGACTCGGGAAAGTACTGAGTATACAATGCGTAACACACATCGGTGTATGGACTCGGGAAAGTACTGAGTATACAGTGCTTAACACACATCGGTGTATGGACTCGGGAAAGTACTGAGTATACAGTGTTTAACACACATCGGTGTATGGACTCGGGAAAGTACTGAGTATACAGTGCTTAACACACATCGGTGTATGGACTCGGGAAAGTACTGAGTATACAGTGCTTAACACACATCGGTGTATGGACTCGGGAAAGTACTGAGTATACAGTGCTTAACACACATCGGTGTATGGGTAAAACATTACAAATAAAACCCAATAAATGATAAATAAAATATCAATAACAGTAATAAAATTCAACAACACAACCATTTCAAAACTCACTCTAACAAAAGACAGAATCATTGGAAAATATAGTAACTAGCACAATACAATCAAAGTACACGTGACCACTAATAATGATAATGACAGATAGTCAAGTAGAATGTAGTGATGAATAAGGAGGCTGTTCAAATAAGCTGTGGCTTAATAAATCTAATAACCATATCATGGTTCTGCCATGTTTGTTTTCTTCCATTCAACTCATATGCAACCAAACTGAGGCTGGCAGGGACAATAGTCTGGTTCCTTTTCATAAATGATAAGACGTAACTGATCTCTGTTCAAAGGTGTACAGGAAATGTGATGAAACTCTGCCAGCAACCTCTACATATTTCTTACCTCCAGTAACGATGGAAGTAGAATAAAGCCCAACTCTTGGCTGTCTTCAACTCCTCAAAACGAGGAAAGGTAAGATAAGACAAGAGAAACCCACTGTAATAAAACAATGTAAACCAAATGGCTGGTCAAACAGGAGGCGCATTGCTTGATCTGCAGACATCTTAAAGACACCAAAATGATTTTAAAGCTCCACGTTGCCTTAAAATCTCTTAAAATTGTGCTGCTTGGCATTGATCCATGATCCTTTTTAAGAGTTTTTCGTAAAATAAAACACCTACAGCGTGTTGTGATTCAAAAACATACACTTGCCTCATGAAATACAACCAGTGGTATCTCTACATAGAAACATACGGTACGCCATTTTGTGGAGTGAAATATTTGGATCTACGAAACGGCGGACAGTGTTCTGTCACAAATTTTAACAAAATCCACAGAATTTCAAGGGATCTGTATGTAAATCATGATATTCAAAACTTTTAAAATATCAATCCAACCTTATTAATTTCACAACAAACGCTTTTTGTTAGGCCAAAAGCACCCAAACTGAAGGCAACGTGTTCCTTTAAAATATGAAAGTTGTTTAAATTTGGTTTCAAACTGTTGATATTGTAGTAGTTGTTTAAATTCGGTTTCAATCATGATATTCTAAACTTTTAAAGGGCTTTGTTTCACAAAATTTGAAAGATTTGAATTGAATTTTCAAATAAAAAAAGAAAGCATGTTATGACAGAGTGTTGTCTTCATGTTTTTTTTACTTCTAAAATGTTTTCGTTTTTTCAAAAAATGCGAGGTTAAAACTGATTTTTGTAGACCAAGATAAACAGCTTCATAATCCCATCCAACATTTAGCGATGCAAGTATCTCTAAAATGTGCTGTGGCATCAGAAAGTTACAGAACTATTCGTTGAACTTTGAAATTTAAGGAAAATTAGTTTGATACTTTTGATGAATTTTCCTCATTTTTGCGCACAAACAAGAACAAAAATGTTACCTCAGGAAGAAGAATGAATCAACAGAATAGAAGGCATTGGCAAGAGCTTGAAATCCAAAATGCGTCTGAATCCAATTGTACATTGTCACTGTATTATCTAAAAAAAAAACAAGAAAAAAAAGCAGAATGGTCTCAAAGTCTAACAATAAGGTTCAAATAAGATTGTTTGACACCTTGTACTGACACCACTTGCAGCTACTGTCTGCCAGTGATGATAATTATTATCAATTTCTGGTAATGAAACCAAGGATGCCTCATAAGTGAACTTAATCACTGTAGCTCTCAAGCCTGAGGAAACCTGTAGACAAGGGTGCTTGCCATGTGAACCAGAAACACCGGGGTAATTCCCCTACTCTTCCACGATAAGTGTTCTGGGTTCTTTTCCGTGCACTACCCTTCCTAGTAGTACACAGGACCTTACGGCTTAATGTCCCATCGGAAGGACAACTTTAGCAATTATGGTAAAGTATCTTGCTCAAGGACACATGTGCCAACAACACCAGAACTTGGTGATCTAGACTACCTGGCCGCAACACTCCACATGATCTGACATTTTAGGAGTCCACACTGCATGTACAGATATATGGTGCCAATCTAATTCGCCAACAACCGAAAAGCTCATCCATGCTTTTGTATTAGATAGATGTTAATATTTGCATCGGGGGAATGAATATAAATTTCAATTTGCCTTACACCAATGTGTGATAAGCACTGTATACTCAGTGCTTTCGAGTCCTGTGGAAAAAAAATCCACAGGCAACTCGGGTGGGATTCGAACCCATGACTCCCGCATGACTAGAGCAGATGTCTTAACCACTAGACCACTGAGCACGCCCGGTGACGAGGGGCCAGTTCGAATCCAGTATTATTGGCGGCAGGTACCCCAAACAATTAGATAGATGTTAATATTTGCATCGAGGGAATGAATATAAATTTCAATTTGCCTTTCACCGATGTGTGATAAGCACTGTATACTCAGTGCTTTCGAGTCCTGTGGAAAAAAAACCCATGCTTTTGTAATTTGTCATCTTGATTACTGCAATAGTCTCACTTACGGATTGCCTGACTCACGGCTCCAAAAACTATCCGTCTAAGTTGAGTTAAACCAACTTTAGTTCGGTGTCCGAACGGCCTCATTGATTTAAACAAAATGACAAAGGGCAGCCATACCCAATTGATCTCCATTACGGACAAATAAAAAAGCTTTCTCACCAGTGATTTGGGCAGAAAAACCAGTAAGGATCGTGTGACCGAGAATGACCCAGAACATGCTGATGACTCGGATGCCGTTGATGGAGCCAATACTTGCGTCTCCTTGCCTTGTGTCCAAGAGTTTGCTCAGGTTGCGATTGAATGCAAAACACAGGAGAAATCTAGCCGCCAAACCTACCAGGAAAAAAGGAGATTTTCTGAAACAAACTTTCTTGTTATACCATGGTATTAGACTGTGAATTTTTATTGGTCGAGAACCAATCACATGACATAATACAAAATTTCATGTCTTCTCAAAAAAGTGATGTTGTCGGGGTCCATTACCTAGATCGTCCTCAGAAAATTAATTTCATCGTCCCCATTGATATGTATATTGAAGTTAGCAATACACCCGAGAAAGAGGTAGGTCATGTCGCCCGTGTCCATTACCTAGATCGTTCTCAGAACATTATTTCATCGTCCCCATTGATCTGTACAACCACATTAGTGTTACTACCTGAGAAAGAGGTTACTACGCAACCACTGGTACTATGCACGCTACTGTAGTTTCGATATGATGCTCGCGATATAGGGACCAGTTGATACATTTTGGTAACCGACGCACTTTTGTTGAATTGAATATTGTCGTCTGCAAACTATGTCGGTAAGGGCCATTTTAACAATCCTGCAATCACGGTATAACAAAACAATTGTTGTCTGCTGTGATATGTGGTCCATGCTGTTTTGGACACCCGAGGGGGCAGATGGCACCCTCGGCTTCACCTCGGGTGCCATCTGCCCCCTCGGGTGTCCAAAACAGCATGGACCACATCACAGCAGACAACAACTGTATAATGTATGGTGTGCCATCATGAACAACTGACTGAAAAAACATTAATGAAAAAGGGACTTCACATTTATTTATAAATCAATCACTCGCTCTTTGTCGGAAAATAATTTCAACATGCTTAAAGTTTTATCAATTTTGGTGTGGACACAGACAAATTGACTAGAATGGGATTTGAGCCTGTGACCTCCAGATTAACATGCTTGCTGGAGCTCTTTACACCACTGCAGCGTGTCGCCAGTGGCGTAAATTTGTGTGAAAAGTTGGGGGGGATGGTATGGGAAAAAAGGAATAATGCTGAGATAACGAGCAAAGGGAGCGTGGGGAAGGTTACATGTACATCTACAGCAGATGTTCGATTGCATTATGGATGCTCTCTCTGTGTTGTTAATGTTCTACGTCATTAGTTCAAATAATTACAGATAGGGATTTGTAGAAATGTTTTATTCATTTACTAAGCTACTGGGTGCTTTTTCAGTGAAAACCACATTTTTTTCTTTTAAGGATTAAAAATCTGAGGGGGGGGGAAGGGGTGGATCCTATGGACCATCCCCCCTGGACAAAAAGTGGGGGGCGATATATACCCCCATCCCCTCCTGGTATTTACGCCCATGCATGTCACGTGCCTGTGTGACGGCCCTTGCTGGGTTAGTGTAAAACACAGTGCAAACAAAATCACCAGGTGGCTACATGGCCATCCTAAGCTGGTAGTGCATAGCTCAAAATAAACCTCTTTTGTAGTAGAATACTGGTAGTTTATGTAACAGTAATGTGATTTATACTAATTTCACAACATACAACATTAACAAAAGGGCTTAGTAACTGTGTTATTATTGACCCAAAATAAAGCCGACTGTCGGTGTGATTCTGTCACAGCCATAGTCTTTTCACGTCTGTGCCATCAGCTGAGGTGACGTAGTGCCCACTGTAAGTCACGTGATGACATGTAAACATTGGTCGCGCAATCGGTCTGTTGGGTGTCTTTCCTAAGCATTGCGAGCCCATGATAATTATATACTTTACCCACTTTGTTTATTCCGTATGTCAACATCATGATTGATGGTCAATTTGGTTCCAGCATCATCGAGTAATGGTTCATCATCATCATCATCATTCAGAATCCTCCAGGGTCTTGAGAAGTCTCTCGTGCTGATAATGCCTTGGCTCAGTGGAGCCCTGGCCTGCCATTGCAGATATTCATCATAGAGGGCGCCGATTACCATGAGCGATGCGATGAGACCGCAGAAAGTTCTAAAAAACATTCAATTGACAGGAGATTTTAGAATGTTTCTTTTCAAAGTATCAACAATTATTTAACAATGATTTGAAAAAAAGAAGAGAGATTTAAAATTAAAACAGCTGTGAGGTTTCGGTTTTTGACATCATCCCAACAAACAAACAAGCAACCAAACAAACAAACAACAAACATCCAAACAAAAAAACAAACAAACAAACAAACAACCCAACAAACAAACAAAGCAAACAAACAATCCAGTAAGGCTTAGTAACACCATGGACATAAAAGAGTTATATTAGATGTCAATTTTTGCATCGGGAATAAGAATTTTGTGTGTGTGTGTTTTTGCCCATACACCGATGTGTGTTAAGCACTGTATACTCAGTACTTTCCCGAGTCCTGTGAAAAAAAAACTCACAAGCATGTTCCTCAGGTGGGATTGAACCCACCACCACCGCCATTCCAGAACAGATGTCTCACAAACTAGACTACCGAAATTGCCCTGCAGCTAGAGGCAGTTCGAATCCTATTAGCAGCGGGTACTGCAACCATTTCAACTTCCTACTGAAACCATGTCCAAATTCTCTTTCATGTTCACTTCAGACCTGTAATTGTCACAAGTTAAACTAGGTTGAACCGGAAGAGAACATCAAAATTGGGTTCACAATCTGTGCAGCATTTGTTTAGACCTTTCCGATGATTGTATAGATTGTGTTGTTCAGGACTTCTAAATATTAAACTTTGACGATTCAACACCTAATGATGTCATCATGACGTCTTATTGTTCAGGTGCTGTCTACTCATTCAGGTCGAAGTACAAGCCAAGTTTCAAGTTATTGAGTTTCAAGTTAAGAGTTATTGAGAAGGAAAAGTAAACAAAATAAATAAATAACAAAATGTTGTTCGGGCTGAACACCCATTTCCAAAAGTAGCAACAGCACCAATGGCAAAGCAGTACCCAAGAAAGAAAGAAAAAAATGAAAACAATAAACACATAAATAGTGGCAGAAGAACTCACACTGCACAGATAAATCCTGCACTGTAAGGTATTGGAGGTTTTTTAGTGCATACAGCATAGTCTTCTTGCAGTGCCTCCGTTGTTATTATCCCATCCAATACCTTCATTGCATCTTAGAAGAGAAAAATGGAGGGGGAAAACAAAGAGAGAAAAAAAGTAACTATACTATTATGTCATTTGTGTTAGCATTTGTTTTATATACCAAAAGTTGTTTCTATTTATTGTCAAGATCAAATTATTTATATTAAACATGGCTCACCCTTAACACTAGCCCGGTGTACATTGTCTAGTAAAATCTGCTATGGGCTAGTAAACACCACTTCTCAACTTGCCCTGTGGGCTACTAAAAACTCTGCAACTTACTTGTTTATAATGCTCTTACTTCTTCCTTTTCAGATGTGAATTTTTAATTTTAGAAATGTGGTAATTTATCTTGGAGTGTGTGAATGTAACTTTATTTGACTGCTATAAACTAGTTGTGATCACTACATTAGTATCACAAAGAAACATTTATGACAATGTTTAAAATTTGGGCAACAAAAACTTCCTGCGGGCAAGTAAAATGCACAGTTTACTAGCCCCATGGGCTACTTTACAAATAGCTTAAGCGCAAGGCCTGTTAAACTTACTTATTGTTTTGCTGACATACAAAATTACTGACGGACTCTATAGTTCTGAAGAAAGTATGTAAATCTCAATCAGGAAAATTTGCAGTGAATGGGAGACTTGTGAGACGCTGGCGGCAGCATACACAACGGTCCTTTTTGACAGTTCTGAGCAGGGGTGGGGGTGGACGCGGTGAAAAGTAAAGTGCGCCATCAACGTTGGTACCTTCTCATTCACAAACGAGATGCACAAGTGAGCAGAGCTCCTTTGAATTCAAGTACAAATTGTGTGAACAACCGTCTGCGTACACGCGCTGTGTATGTATGTACAGTACAATGTATACAAAACAACGTATACAAACCACTTGTTGGGCGATTCCATTCTTTTGGCACGTTTAATCTTAAAACTACAAATATCGATTGGTGAGAACAAACAGATATGTGTTCTTTCTATTAATAGAAAAAACTCCGGGGCAGAAAGATAAGTTATTCCAAACTAGATGAAGATTTTGGCAGTGTTTAGAAGGGGTTTACATTGTATCACACTGGCTTCGCGCTGCTGCATCGCCACGTAGTTAACTGCCGATGATGTGCTTATATTGTGTTGTTGTTGCTGCTTTTTCTCCTCTTTTTCTTTCAAGGTGAATTTAATAGTCTATAGACTTGTTTTCAAAAGCATAATTTATCATACATTCATAGTAATTGAACTTAGTATTACAAACGTGTTAATTTACAAATTCTTTTGTGTTCTCGATTTATTGGAGAAGGAACAACCCTCTACTACAATGGACAGGTTCCAATAGTGACGGCCTTCGGGATTGCGCAATATCGTGTCCACCCCCCTCCCCCTTGGTTCTGAGTGTGAGTGCACATGCTCCTTACTGCGTGTGGTTCCAAGTGTGCGTACTGATGGTAAGAACCGTGAAAAAGGACCGTTCAAAAGTCTCCTACTACTATCAAGTTTTTTTTTTTACTTTGTTTTGTTAGCGCAAGGTAAAAATGACGCAGCAAATCAGAATCGAAATAAAATCTGGGGTCAATGTTCAAAAAATGAACACATTTGTCACGAGCATTTGGTGAAGGGGCAATGACTACAATATTTGGCAAAACAAACCCGTCACTCCAATAAATCGCACCCACCCAGCAAATGTTCTACAGCATCTGCTCACCATCCTATTTTTAAGTAAATATTTGCTGAGTTTTTTTCTGTTTTTTTAATCCACTTACCTAATAAATCCTTCAAGACGATGTGGATATCATACTCGGAGCAGTTGGAAGGAGGGCATATACCCCATCTGATGTTAATTAGACTGAACATACCAGCAGTTGCTTGAGCGATGGGCAAGGAGGACTAAAAAGAAAGTTCCAACAAATAAGATCAAATTAGAAAGTTCAATTTACTCATCTTTCAGTCAATTTAAATCCTTTATCCTCTTTGACAAAGAATTTGTTTGCCCACAGAGCAATTTTGTAATCCTGCCACGATAGTCTCAAGTTTATAAAAGCAATTATTAGGTGTTTGGGCTCTCTGATTGGAACACCTCTTGTTTTTGTTCCTTTTTTTTAGGTGTTCAGGCAATAGCCCGAAGACTTCTTGATTTTGTTCTGTCGATTGTCTGGTAACAAAAGCACACTTCCGAAGCTCAACCTTAAACTTCTTAGATAGTTACATGTAGTACATGCCAAAGAGACAAAATCGTTGTTGTGACGTCATTATGACATCATCAGATGTTGAAATACATTAGAAAAAATTTCTGATGATGTCATCACATGTCACAGCACCCTCTAGCGGACGGTTTTCGAAATTGTGAATTTACTATTTCTAAAACCATAGGTTACACTTAAAACTTAAAACTTGATGCATATTTAGAAGATAACATGACAATAAAGTAGTTGTGACGTCATCATGACATCATGAGGTATTGAATTGAATTAATTCAAAGTTTAATATTTCAAAAATTGAAAACTCTTAAGTCCTTAACTACAAAAGTTTTCCCTCAATGTTTACATAAGATAGCCTGAAAAAAACACACTGAACTTTTATTGACATTTTGACCCACGATGACCTTTTTTCCGTTCAAACCGAAAGTTACTATGTAAAAAGTTAAAAAGCCAACAATTAATATGGTACTCAATTTGAACATGGTTTTTGTTTATGAAATCTTAAATTACATCTGACCTTTGTAAGAAATTGTTGATGACGTCATTATGTCACAGCGCCCTCTAATGGCAGGTTTAAAAAAATTAATTTTTACTTTTACTTACCATACATGTAAGGTCATATGTGCTTTGAACTTGATACATAGTTAATTGTTCAATGAATGTAAAGAGTGTAAAATATATGACTCAACTGTCACAAACATTTGGGGACTCACTGTTTTTAAATCCGAAAAAAAAGATCTAGATGTTTCAAAATAACACACTTTCATTGAAATTACGCGCAAATTAATCAACGATGCTGTTCAACCCAGAGTTATGTTGATGATGTCATCAGGTGTCAAATAACTTTAAATCAACGTTTACTATTTCAAAAAATCATAACTCCTGAACTACACATTGGATTTTTACATTTTATTATATCATCGGAAAGGTCTTCCAACACTGAATGCTGAATACACGCCCTACTGACATGACCTCAATTTGACCTTCTCTTCTGGTTCAAAACGGAAGTTGAAAATTTCAAAAATTCATATCTAAAGAAATCATTAAATGAAAATGTTTACCTTATGTAGACCTTTGAGCCTGCTCAAACTTTTACGTTGAAATGTTATCAGTTTGACTTTTGACTTAAAATTACGTTTGATGTTAAAGCGCAATTTTATCGTAAAAACGTGTGTGCATTCAAGCATGTCACACTCAACTAGGCCTATAGAAAGATCAAAGTCGATACTCAGAAACCACCGTACACTTTGAGTATTTCCACATTAGCATTAAGATATATTCCAGCAAACCTTCAATGAGTGCGAGGGGAAAAGTCACTGTTTTTCTTTTTCTAATGATCAGTTTCTTTTCCTTTCTTTTGGTTATAAACACATTTCGTGGGGGGGGGGGAGGCATTTTCATTTTGCAAAACTAGAGTGGTTAGCATCTGAAGGCCCAAGTGTCATGCCATTAAGTGGCAAAAAGCGGTTATTTGCTGAATACTTCAATTCTGTATATAAGCAGATTTTGAGATGGAGCCCAGGGCCAAATTTCACAGAGCCTGTAAGCACAAAAGCTTGCTAAGCACAGAAATTACTGCTTAGCAGAAACAGGTTGCCAGCCAAAGTTTCAGAAAGTTTACATTGTTGCCATTTGTTGCCACAGGTGCCCCACTGATTTTTTGCTTAGCAACAAAAATTTGCTTAGCAGTATTTTCTGCTTGTTAGCTTTACGCAGGGTCCATTTTCATGGCTCTGTTTACCGTGAAATTCTGCTGTTCCCGGTACTGCTTACAAATGTATCGACTTCCGTGAAGTGATTAGTGGATTGAAGGGATATCACATAAATCTGCCCTATCGCTGAGTGAGATAATAATAATAACAGTCATTTGTAATGTGCCCAATCAATCTAAAACAGATGTTCATGGCGCATAGAAAAAAACAGAGAATGAAAAACAATCAACAGTATCCAGTGAACAACAGGGGAATACAGACACCAAGTCATGTTTGACGTGTCGTGGCCGAGCGGTCAAGAGCACTGGACTCAAGCTCTGGTGTTTCTGATCAGCAGAATGAGGGTTCGGGTCCCAGTCTTAAGCAAGACACTTGACCATTATTGCTTCGTCCTTGGGATGGGATGTATAGCCGTTTGTCCCGTGTGTTGTGCAATGCACGTAAAAGAACCCAGTGCACTTATCCTAAAGAGAAGGGGTTTGCTCCGGTGTTTCTGGCATGGTCTGGCCACCTCACTTCGTACCCCTTTCAAGATGTTGTATTATTGTTGCTTCGTCTCATAAAATCATTTGTAACAATCTCCGCCAGATTTGATAATTCAGCGCCAGGAGTGTCATTTGACAGACAGGGTGCATTATAAACGTACACTATTGTTATTATTTTCACTCACCTCATTTTTGTGTTCGAACAACATGGTCGTGTTCAAAGCCATATCAACCAGGCAATAGTTAAATCCTTCAATGGCCATACATTCATCATAGTGACCGAGCCATGCCCAGTTCATTTGTAGGATCCCAGCGGGCGCTTTCCCAAATGCATCCAAAGCTGAGGAAAAGTGAAAGAAAACACAAATTTGAAGGTATTATATGCTATACAGAGAAAATATCAACCATCAGCCACATTTGGGAAGTTGTTAAACAGTATTTTCATTTGGGGGAGGGCAGGTGGGGTCAATTTTGTTGTTTGTTTGGGGGGCCTTTTGACGTATTGATAAATTCTTCATTTGTGTATTTTTTCTATCTCATTTATTTATTTTTTTCGGGAAGGGGAGGGGGGCAAGGATTCTGAGGAATGAGTGTTGACAAAGGGTGAAGGGCCTTTTGATATAGAACAATTCTTCATAATTAGTGTATTTTTTTATTTTTATTATTACGTGTTGGTGTTGGTGTTGGTGTTGGTGTTGGTGTTGGTGTTGGTGTTTGTGTTGGTGTTGGTGTTGGTGTTGGTTTTGGTTTTAGTTTTGGTTGTGGTTGTGGTTGTGGTTTTGGTGGTGGTTGTGGTTGTGGTTGTGGTTGTGGTTGTGGTTTTGGTTGTGGTTGTGGTTGTGGTTTTGGTGGTGGTTGTGGTTTTGGTTTTGGTTTTGATTGTGGTTGTGGTTGTGGTTGTGGTTTTGGTTTTGGTTTTGGTGGTGGTTGTGGTTGTGGTTGTGGTTTTGGTGGTGGTTGTGGTTGTGGTTGTGGTTGTGGTTTTGGTGGTGGTTGTGGTTGTGGTTGTGGTTTTGGTGGTGGTTGTGGTTTTGGTTTTGGTTGTGGTTGTGGTTGTGGTTGTGGTTGTGGTTTTGGTTTTGGTTTTGGTTTTGGTTTTGGTTTTGGTTTTGGTTTTGGTTTTGGTTTTGGTTTTGGTTCTGGTTTTGGTTTTGCCCCCCCCCCCCCCTGCAAATAACATTAAAAAAAATGCAGTAAATTGAAATGAATTATTTGATACAGTAATTCCCAAATTATGTCTTTGCCCATGCATGCCCCCCCCCCTATGAAAATGTGTAGTTACACCAGCTGCTATACAAAATCTCTTTCAAGAAACGCATCCCAAAAAAAATTTATAAACAAATCAATAAATCAATAAATCAGACGTGTTTGCCTGTACTTTTCCCCTTCTTTTGAAATCTATCCAGCATTTTCGTTGTTTGTTTACTGGGCCATGGACAACAAATGCCCCATCTTCAAAGTAGAATTCGCCATTGATTTGAAAGTACACAATCCTATAAAAATGATGGCATCGTGGTGCCACCTCTTCTCACCCAAGATAGCATCAGTTGCAAGAGTTTTGAGGTCGCCAGAAAAGAGTCTTCTGATCTCTGCAGAGCAGGCTGGGGATAAGGTGTTGTTGGCATCTTTCAATGCTGCAGGCTGTAGAGCCGGGGATCGTGACTTATACATCGATTGGAAGTGAGGCATTAGAAAGTCTGCATTTTGGTCGTCCGCATACACTGTTGCCAGGAAAAGGACCAGGGCAAGAAGCAATGCTCTTTGCGATGCCATTTTGGCAACTGGCTAGGATAAATGCACTTAAGACTATGTAAGATGTGGTTTGATCTAGCTGATGTTACCAAACCTGTTTGAGAAATAAATAAAACAACAAAAAAATATATAAAAAAAATAACATGAAATACATGAAAGACAGCTCACAGCATATATTATTAATTAAAACACCCCAATTTTTTTCTTCTTGTGTTTTTTTCTGCAGGACAGGGATGGTAGAAACTTGATGGGATTGTAGAAACACAATTACCCACCCGTTCCACACCTCAATAGACCTTATGCGTGTAACGCCATGAGTCCCATAGAGATATAACAGCGCCCTCAATGAGGTCAAAGTTTACTGTAAAGAAAAGGGCTGTGCATACCCTATGAGCACATTTATCTAGTTTTTAAACCAGTTTTTATACACCCCTAATGGATTACCCTTTGCTTACCGGCGTTTGGTCCTGATAAAACCAAAGGCTGATAATGATAATCACTTTCAAACTTTGAACCAGCACCCCGGCCGTGATCGTGATTCAAACCCCTTTTTTCTTCACACAGGTTGAACATTAGCCCCACTTACACTAGTACTACTAGTGTAGCGAAGGATTCTTGACATCTCTTATCTTATAGCCACACATCCAACCCTATTTTTCGTGCAGCTGACTGGCGTAGCCCCCTTCATGTGGCATAGCCCCACCAGTGTGGCGAAGGATTTTTGACATGGGTTGAATCCTTAGCCACACATCCTTTTGTGCAGCATTACGAGCAAATCGCTGCCTTCAAACCTAATGGGTGCGGCACTAGATTTTAACGAACTAAATGTGTCCCCTTATCTCTAGTCTTAGCTTTCCTCCAGTGCTTTGGATGTTAAAGTTACTAACTTTTCAAAGGCAAATTAATTGTAGCACTTAAATGACTAACTTAAGACTAAGAGAAACCTGCATAAGCAGATAAGCTTTCACAGCAACAACTACTTCTTCAGAATCAGATGTAATTGCAATGAAGAAAAAACATCATCAAGAAAAATACTGGCGGTGGCCAGTCAAGCATAACTTAACAAAGGGAGGTGAAGAGTCAAAGCTACATGTACTAGTTGCGAGAATCGTAAAAATGCAACCAAAATGGCCGTCTGAATGCACAAAGAAAAGAAACACTCACGTCTCACTCCAAAACTTGCTTCTATTCCTAAGCTAGGGAGGCTCTGACACTGGATCTTTCACTCAGTCTTTTGGACTATACAACTGTCGAATCTGTTCTTAAAAATGTAGGAAAATTCAGCTCGCAATTTCAGAAATAAAATTCTTTGCAACACACTGTCTGGACTGCAATATTTGCACGCTCAAAAAATAAACTGCGTGCAGGAAATCTTACATAACACAGTCAGTTTGTACCTCGCTATCAATCATTTATTGTCATCAATATCATTATCAATCAAACCACCCTTCCCTTCGTCTTTCACGTATTACGTACGACGTCACGTGACAATAACAACTCGTACCTTCCATTTATACAGAACATAACAATGAACAATACAAGTTAATTGTACTATTAATGGAGAATTGATAGGCATATATCCTTATAGTTATATATGAGCCAAAAGGTAATTGTTAAGTTGCTAAAAATGGAATCGTGGAATTGTCCCAAACAACCCCCCCCCCCCTTATATTAGACTTGTTTCCCGTCCCTACTAGTACCATACATCGTTTTAGATTCTGTACCCCCACCACATGACTGATCTCTACTTGCTTCCAAGTCACGAATAAAGTAAGAAGCCTCATCGCCACGAGAGGGCGATATCATTCCACTTACCGCACTTACGGGTGCGCCACACAAACAATAGGTTTCCATAGTAACCAATGCTAAATGCTAAATATTCAAAAATACTCAATAAAAAAAACCTTAAAAGTCACTCAGCCTCTAGAAAACAAATCAAATATATTTTCTGACAACTGGACTTCATTTTTCTTTTGAATATTTAGTAGGTAAGTCGTTGAAAATCTTTGCTAGGCTGACCCAAAATAAAAATACCCCTGAACGAGTAAACTGGCCAGAGTTCATCTTGGAAAAATGGCCCTACAAGGTCTAGCAAAATAGGGCCATTTTTAGAGTGCCAGTCTACCCAAAATGCTCCAGGATGAAAGTTGTGGGGTTTACATGTTATTAATGAGGCTCAGCGCATGGATTTCTCTCTATTTCGTGTACCCTTACCGCATGTGCGTGCACCACAGACATCACGCACCACATTGATGCTAAAATATAAAAATACAAAAATGAAAATCAAAAAAACATCGAAAGGCTCTCAGCCTCTTGAAATCAAATCAATTAGTATTTGCTGACAACTTAACTTATTTTTTTCTCTTCAACTTTCAATAGGTTAGCCGAAGAATTCTTGAGCTATGCTCATCCAAAATGAAAACAGATAGATTGACATTTAACCACTATTCGTTAATTTCAATTGCAGATTTTTTTAATACCCATTTTTTAAATACTATTTAATACATTTTTATATATTTAGTAAAATTTAGGTCATTGTGACACAAATCTGGATCAATGAAGTCAAGATAAGCGACTAATAGTTTACTAGATCAGTAAATGAAATTTCCTCACACCTTTTTTTTTCTTTTTAAAAATAACGCGTGGACAAAACGTAAGTCACATATATTTCATATTGGCCCCACAATACAGGGATACTGCCTACATACTTAGACCACCATGGTGTGATTCTGGTTACTTCTGAATGGATTTTTTGTTTTATGATATGAACTTGACGAAGAACGTCGTTTTGAAAAGAAAATGCAACTTTTAGTTAAAGCGGCATATTAGTTAAACAAGAGCGCTGAAAAGGGGCTTGGCACAGGGAAAATGTATACAATTTGCACCCCGTGTGCCCCCTAAATTATTACTCTCAGTTTCGCCCCTTTGGTTTTCGATCATTTTACCCCTCGACTTCGTCTCGGTGAAATTATCGAGAACCAGGGTCAGATTTCATAAAGCGCTAGGACTAGTCTTATCTCGAGTTAGGATGAGTAACTGGTCCTAACTGTCTTTAGATAGATGTTAATAACATTTGCATCGGGGAATGAATATAAATTTCAATTTGCCTTTCACCGATGTGTGTAAGCACTGTATACTCAGTGCTTTCGAGTCCTGTGGAAAAAAATACACAGGCAACTCGGGTGGGATTCAAACCCACGACTTCCACATGACTAGAGCAGATGTCTTAACCACTAGACCACCGAGCTCGCCCGGTGACGAGGGGCCAGTTCGAATCCAGTATTATTGGCGGCAGGTACCGCAAACAATTAGATAGATGTTAATATTTGCATCGAGGGAATGAATATAAATTTCAATTAACCTTACACATCGGTGTAAGGCAAATTGAAATTTATAGTCCTGGTTTATATGACTTGTCATAAGTTAGGCCCGGTATAGTCCTAAGTTAGGACTAGGTTTGTGAAATCCACACCTGGCCTCACAACTTGTTTAAACAACTAGTCTAAAACCTCTCACCACACCCGTGTTCCCTTTGCAGAAATTGTCTCGTTGGCTGTAAAGCAGAGAACAGTGCTGAGCAATAACATTGCCGAAATTAGCTGGGAACCAGTTAGGCCTACTGTTACACGGTATTTTGACTGGTAACCTGTATTGCCGAAATAGTCTGGAAACAGTTTCCGATACACAGTATTTTGACTGGTAATCTGTATTGCCGAAATTAACTGGGAACCAGTTTACATTACATGGTATTTTGACTGGCAACCTGTTTCTGCAAAGCAAAATTTGTCTATGATAAAGCAATTTGTCATTAAAGTGCTAAACAACTTAACGTTTCCATGATGACATGAAACTTAGATGCTGTTACTGTGTGGTTATTAAGTATGGAAATATGGAAATTGTTTATTTTGAATTCAATTGAATTGCAAAGTACATTCTGTTTTTGTCGACAGTTACACGGTCTAGAGTTGAAGAGCTTTTTCGATCGCCCTTGCAACTGCGATCAGACTCCTGTCATTCCCGGTGAGTCCTTCAATTTGCATTCCAAAGGGGACCCCACTCTCTCTGACACGCCCTCCCGGAATCACAAGGGATGGGTTGTTGCAGATATTGGCGCAGTCATCATTTTGGGTGACTGCGCTGTCCATGTCGGGAGCTGCGCTATAGGCACTGATTGATGGAGGGGGGATCTTATTGGCAGGCATGAGGATACAGTCGAGTCGGTGATCCTCGAAGTACTTTTTCATGTCCTCCCGGAGCTTGTCTCTGGCTGCCATTGCTGCCTGGTAAAGATCTAGACTTATAGGGTTCTTAATAAGATCTTGGAATATTTCTTTGACATCGGGTGTTGCTATCTTATTGGTGACTTCCTCAACGGTTACTTTGTGACCGTGATGCTCAATGTATTCCTCAAGCCGAGGAATAAGCTCATAATTGATGGTTGGAAGGAGGTATTTTTCAAACACCTCGGTAACTCCGGGAACTTCACCTTTCTCTATGATTGTAAAACCTTTCTTTTTTAGTGCTACCAAGAATTTCTCAGCATACTCCTGGACCGAAGAGTCTAAACCTTCCCAGAAGTGAGGTCTTGCCACTCCGATTCTGATACCTGCTGGTGGGAGTTCACCGTGAGGGGCTTCTCCGGTCATCACGTGATCTAGGATTGCGATATCATTGGCGCTCCTTGTGAGGGGGCCGACTGAGTCTCTCACATGCGTCATCTTGACCCCGTAGTCAGCCGGCCAACGCCCGCTGGTCGGACGCAGACCAAACACCCCATTGTAGGAAGAGGGTATTCGGACTGATCCTGCCGTGTCGGTACCGAGAGCAGCAGGGACGACATCTGCCCCGACGGCTCCGCCGCTTCCGCCGCTACTCCCGCCGCACGTGTAGTCAAAATTGTGAAAGTTATGGCTAAACCCAGTGTACATATTAATAGTCGACGCTCCAGCGGCTAGCTCGTGCATGTTGGTCCTACCAGCGTGGATTGCCCCGGCGTCAAAAAGCCTCTTTGCAACTTCAGCTGTGTGCTTGGGCTTGAGCCCAGCTAGACCCGGAGTACAAGCTCCAGTCGGCTCTCCTTCTATGTCGATGTTATCCTTGATGGCGATTAGGATTCCTTCAAGAGGTCGATTGGTCTTGCTCTGGTACCTGGCATCTGCCTCCTTGGCTTCCCGTAACATCCGCTCTGTATCCATGGAGACGAAGTAGTTGAAAACCTTCAGGTCCTCAGCCCGCTGGATGGCCCGTTTGGTATACGCTTCACAAGTCAGGGTACCTTGCTTGAAGCGGTCTAGAAGATCTCCGATCGTAAGACGATACATCTTGACAATATGTGAGCAAAACCTGCAAAGAATTGGATCAGATGATCATTGACATCTCACCCTTCACCGCCAACAATGTATCATTCAGAGTCTTTTTTTATTCCCATTAGTTTTCATATCAAAAACAATACAGCATGCTTTTTATGAACATTCATCTTTGAAGAGTATTAAATTCACCATGTTTTAGTGTTTATTAAACACTAAACAACCATGAACATTTTGAGATAGTATTGCAAATAATGGCTGAAATTGCAACGTGTGGTGTTTATTGTATACGGCAGGAAACTGAAAGATGTATGGTCCGTTCTCAAGCCGATTTTGCCATGAAAAATGACTTGCTATTTTCGTATAATGACCAAAGTTATTAACTTTCAAATGAGATATCGAACGAAAAAAATCATCAACGAATAACGACAGAGTAATCAATAAAAAAATAATAATTTCATGTGTGGAGCACAATAAGCCCCGCGTGCTGCCTGCATCAGCCGGGTGACTTGAGACACAGAGCGTGGCCGAGAGGTTTAGTTCATCGGACTCAAGTTCTAGTGGTATAGGTCATTAAGCTGTGGGTTCGAATCCCGGTCACGACACTTGTGTGCTTGAGCAAGACACTTAACTATAATTGCTTCTCTTCACCCAGGGGTAAATGGGTACCTGTGAGGGCATGTGATGGTTCTTGTGATTGATTTAGCTTGGTACGCTGTACTTGGCAAGGCAGGCTGTATGCTCCCCGGGGAGCTGAGATGGTTTAAGGAATGAAATAAATGGCCAAGTGACCAGGGTAATAATGTTCGAAGCGCAATAATCATACCTTGGAATTGCGGTATATAACAACCCATTGTAACTACAAAATAATAATAATATAGATTATAAAGCGCGCATTCTAAACAAACTACTCATGGCGCTACAGCAAGATAAAAATACACAGAGATGAAACATGGGCAAAACCAAGAAAAAAACACACAAACAAACAAACAAACAATTTTCAACACTGTATGTTTGTGCGAATAGCAGTGTCTTCAGTTCTGTTTTGGAAACTTTTGAGGGATGGAATGTTCCGGATAGATTCTGGTAGTTTATTCCAGAGAACAGGTCCAATATGTGAAAAGGCCCGGTCACCCTAGCGTACTGTCCTGGACATGGGAACGACTAAGACTGGTGAGGAGCCAGAATGGAGCGAGTAGGATCACTGCTTTATCTTGAGCAAGTCCTGGATGTAGCCAGGGCGTGTTTTGGCGACCTCGACCAGAAACAAGTTTCTGACGTCAGAACTGCATTGCAAAAGTCTATCCTCGATGTGACGTGAGCACGAATGACTTTGGCTGCATCTGAGTCTGAGAGATATTTCCAAATTTTCGAGATATTCCATAGGTGGTAGTGGGCACTCCTGAAAACTATTATTAGGATGCAGGCAAAGTGACGATGTAAAACAGCTGACTTTTGGGTACAGAAGCGGGCATGGCCGTTACACACATTTCTCGCATGGTTTGCCGGAATAATCGTTTCAAAAACAACTTAAAAGCCACTTACAAGCTCAAAACGCGATGTATTAATTGTGTTCGGTTCCAAAAATAACATGCCGCTCTTTAAAATTTCATTCGCTGGAATCAATAATCATTTTCAAGGTAAAATCGGTTTGAGCACGCGATCACATATCTTTAACGAGTAAATCACATGAGTGAAGTTATTGTCTGCATTTTTGCAAAACCCATTTTTATACCAGGAAGTGTTTTTAAAGGTAAAATTATCTGCCCCTCAGCAAAGTCGTCCACAGACAAAAACATAGACATGATTAATCTTTTTGTCTTGACGAGGGGGAAGAGGTGGTGGAATTTGGGGTGTATTTTTCAAAGAGTTGAACTTACCAATATGATCAACGAGAATCAAGCAAAACTGCAGCATCTGATTTGTGGGTGGAAGTGAGCGTATGATCGGCCTGACTACAGTGTCGTTAATTGGCACGTGGACCTTGGACCCCCAGCCAAAGGTCTTTTGCAATTGTCACAACAGCCTGATTTCGAGACAGTATGAACTCAAGAGGAATTTAGGAAAGCCTGACGAGTCCTCAAAATGTTGGGGCTGTTTAAAAGGATATTTTTTTTTATACACTTTAATAAATATAAACTGTACAACTGTGATCCAGTCTGTAAAAGACCTTTGAGTTTGTGAATTACGTGCAGAGTTGATTTGCTCCACTTGTTTCCTCAAATGCCTTCTTTTATGGTATTGACTAACAAAGTTTCACTTCAGTGCATTATTTTTTATTCTGTAAATTAAAAAAAAAGTCAATAAAAAAAGAACCTTTAAAAAAACTAACAAAACACTTGATCCATCTATGTACAGCTAAAGAAAGAACAGCCTGTGGGTATTCGATGATCAATATTATTTAACATGCACGGGACACAGGGTTTTGTGTGCGAGGCATTTATAGTTATCTCTAGTTGCAAGCTGGGAGAAAGTTCAGGCACAGTTGTATTTTGTCTGATCCCAAATAAGTATCCGTGTGAAGGTAAATCGAAACGACCTTGATTTTCACCCTCCACGTTTCTTATGGTGCATTCTCCTTAGTGTGTGGGTGTACCCCTACTATACATAAGGTCCCACAGCAACAAATTAATCTAACAATGCATAAAATTCATAAAATCCTTTTTAAATCTACGATGTCTGATACTATTCAGAGACGCCTACATTTGACCTAAATACGATCGTGGGTCGTCATTACCGGTATTCAGTTATGTAATGGCCTTGTAGCGATTGCTATTACAGCTAGACTCTATTGTTCTGTCAGACAATCAGCCGCTTGCTCTGTTTTAAAACAACTCTTTATGTTGAGCTGGAGCTGTAATACAGCCCCAGCTCAACATAGTTGAGCTGGGGAGTTAAGAGTTGTTTTAAACTCGCAAACTGACTGTAAATGCTTTCATTCTTACCATAAATAAAGATATAGGCCTATGTAATAGAACCAACCAGCGGCTTTTCAGTGGGGGGCAGGTACCATGTTTTTTTAATGAATTACATGTACCAATATTTTTTTCGTGAGGGGGGGGGGGCACCTGGAGGCACTGGAAATGTGTGGGGCACGTGCCCGCCTCCCAATGGCTACGCTGCTGGAACCAACCTGTGACAATGTCAGCTCATTTCGTTGTTTCATTTGCGAGAAAACTGTAAAGCTGGGGTTATGTCTAAATAAAAATATTGGTACATGTAATTCATTAACAAAAAACATGGTACCTGCCCCCCACTGAAAAGCCGCTGGTTGGTTCTAGTACATAGGCCTATATCTTTATTTATGGTAAGAATGAACGCATTTACAGTCATTCAGCATTAATGTTGTGTACGCATTCTTATTATAGGCAGAGTTTTCGTCTCACTGGGACGAAAAACTAATTTTGGATCTTATTTCATTTATTATAAAAAACGATAACACTTCAGTCAGAAATATTTCAAGGGAAGTTTTCTACCATCATTATCTTTATACCATGTAAGGTATATGTAAATCTGTGAACATTTATGTTTTTTCTTCTTACCATTGTTGAGTTGGGGCTGAGGGATAGACAAAATGGCATCAAGTGGATTTGGAATTGTTGGATTGCAATGTGTGTTAAGCACTGTATACTCATACTTTCCCCGAGTCCTGTGAAAAAAAAAATTAACAGGCATTTTTCTTCTCGGGTGGGATTCGAGCCCCCGCCATTCTAGAGCAGATATCTTATTACTACCGAGACAGCCCGGTAGCTAGAGGCAGTTCGAATCCATTAGCAGCGGGCACCGCAACCATTAGATGTTAATTTTTTTTCTTTATCCCCGATGCAAAAATTAACATCTATCATAATGGTTGCGGTACCCGCTGCTATCCGCAGGCAGCGGCGTAGCCAGGATTTGTTCACTGGTAGCACAGAGGACATTGCTTTTCAGTGGGGGGGGGGGGGGGGGGGGGGGGCAGATACAATGTTTTTTAATGAATTACATGTACCTACGTTCTATCTGGGGGGCACCTGGGTGGCACTGGGCTTTGTTAAATCGAGCCCAGTATTTTCTGACAAAATATCATGGTGTACTCTCACTAGGGGCAAGTGCCCCTTAGTTGTTTGTGTGCTTATTTGTATTTTATTTATGTATTTTGGCCGTATCAGGATTTGATGGCATCAGCAGTGGCTATGGCTGTAACGTCGCAGAGTCATATTCTTCAACGTTGCTGCTGCAGTCAGCAGCCATAGCCGTAGCCGAAGTCGCTCGATTCGAACAGGGCCATTTTTTTTTTACATGAACCTAATAGAAGACCCGGCAGCAGACCGTAAACATGTTGACAATCTGGGATAAATGAAGAGTTATTACAAAATGTACTGATATTTGTTTTGAAATTGGGCGCACCAGTGTGCACTATAACCCTGCACGTACGGTTTGGATAAAAAGCAACCGACTGTGCACACAATGATCTGCACTGATTGATCTTCGCAACATGAGCAACCTGCGTATGCACAGTTATTTTCAATGTAGGCCCTACTCGTGTTGACTTAAGGTCCAACGGCTTTGTTGTTATCGACCGCCATCTTGCGTTGAGGAAAGCCAACCTTTGACTTTCACTCGTGTCAGAGAAAAGGCACATGTGCAGTCAGGCTGTGGTTGTATTAAAGATATTCTGCAAAGGAGACTGTGGATGCCGAGACTGTAGTAGAATTGTCAGAATCGTCCTCGACTGAGCCGCAGGCGCACTCTGATAGAGAGGTCAGAAACACAGGTAGGACATCATTTTATGGAGCTACACGGTTTATCACCGCAAATATCACACCATAACTTGTAAACAGGATCAATAACTATACACTTACACGGCCCAATTTCATAATGAAGATTTGTCATGCTGAAGCACATGCATTTGCTCGTGACAGCATAAACATACGTGCTCACCAAAAACAGTCTCAACCAAAATGTCATGTAAAATGAACATATAATTTATAACTAGTACTCTGCTTATTAAAGCTTAGCAAATTTGCAATTCTGCTTGGCAGAAAAAGAGGACCCGAGCCATCATCGAGCGATTTAAAGGTTTGGTGAATTACTTAGTATTGATGATTTTATTTTACACCTTGCAGTTAATATACAATAATTCTGTTGAGAAAAATCATTTTGTGCCTTCCTGTATAATTTTACATGATTTGTTTTCTTTAAAAATAATAGTCTTTAGTTTAGGAACACCCACAAAAATACGTCACTTGCTGACATGGCTGGATTCCTTCTCTGACGTCACATGCATTACATAATATATATTCATGAGTGAATTTTTGAAAAGAAAGAACACATTTATTTGTCATTCCTTTGGCAGACCCCGTCCTGAAACGATTGTCCTCTGGAGTAGCTCCTGAATAATTTCTGTAATGATGATGTCACAGAAGGAATCCATCCATGTCAGCAAGTGACCATTTTTTTGTGGGCGTTCCTAAAGACCATTACTTTTAAAGAAAATAAATCATGTAAAAATAAACTGGAAGGCACAAAAAAAAATTCCAACTGAATTATTGTATGATAATTATTAGGTGTAAATTAAAAACATCAATACTTAGTAATTCACCAAACCTTAAAGCACGAGAAGATTTAACGTGCTTCCCAGAATAAGCATACCAGCCAAAAATACAATGTTAAGTTATCTACCGTTTGTGACTGGTTTCCTGGTTATTCTTGTCGAACAAGATCTTCTGCGTTATCAATCAGCTGAGTTCTTACACATGGAAGTAGAAATTAACTGTAGGGATACCTCTAGCATGTGGCTCAGATCTGTGCAAGTGTGTGAACGTACCGTAATGCTAGGAATGTTAAAAATCTTACTCTTCAGTAGTCTTGACAAAACAAAATCCCGAATGAACGAGAACTGCGATAATTATGTACCCTCACAACTATGCACTGCTATTTGATTGTTGCCAAGTCGAAGTATGCTCGTACAATAATAAACGTGGATAAAATCCTTGCCAAAACATGATAGGTCCTATACTAGTCTGCAGTAATGTTGATTATTGGTCTTATGTTGAGTTTACCAATCAAAGTCACTCTCAAAGTGAGTGTTTGTAAATTGTTCCTACAGTTTTGGTGAAATCGAGACTAAGCAATTACTGAGTTGAAAATGTATTCACTTTTTTTATGCATGTATTTTTATTTTAGTTTGTATCTTAATTTGGTGTTTTCATTTATTTATGTATTCATTTATTTTTTATTAATTAATTAATTAATGTTATGTACTTTTAAAGGTTTTGTATTTAGTTAGTTATTTAGTTAATTATTTAGTAGTTAGTTTGTTAGTCAGTCAGTTAGTTAGTTAGTTAGTACATTCTCCTAAGCAGTTAGCAAATTACAGCTTTATGCTTGAATGCAAATTTAAAGCTGATCAGCCGATTTCCCCTCTCTTCCTTTTTAGTGCCATAGAAACCTGGAAAACACTGTACAAAGTTAAGTGTTGTTTGCCCTTTTCCTCTTTTCGGGAATTGCAAAGTTCCATGTCTATTTTTATTAGTCTGGTTCCCTGACCAAAGATTCCCTGACGACTTTTGTTAAAAATCTGACCATCATCCAAAGCTACACATAGATTATGACGCAATATATAAATATTCATCACTTGTCACCAACGGTGGACGACGTCATTGGATGATGACGGGCTTTGTTTACTTTCAAAAAGCCTGGATAATTAGTTTGCGAAAATGTTACAAATATATTATATTCAAACATAGTGTTGAATTTTGTTGGGGGGGGGGGAACGATAATGGGATGTGCCTGCAACATTTTTGAATTTATATCAACAAAAGAAATGTCCGACCATGTCAACGACACTGTCAGAATGTTGACGACAACCAGTTCGGAGCATTTCGAATATTTTCGGAAAAGGCATTCCTCCTTTTTTGTCACGTGACATTTGGGTGATGCCTGACCCTAAAATCGATAGAGAATAGTCGGAGATGTTTTGGTCTGGGAACCAGACTGTATTTTTATGAAACCGACAACAATAGGAACAAGGTGTGGAGTTTCCTAATATTAATACTCTATATTTAATGTTTGATTTTCTTTTCAGAGGGATTTCCAGTTGGTGATCGTCTTCAAATAAGTCTTCAGCTCATATTACGTCATCATGTATCACCTTACCGTTAAAAATCTTTTGGATCAGTTCAGGAATGGTACCCTGACTTGTGAAGCGTACACCAGACGGATGATCCAACGGGCTGAGGATCTGAAGGTTTTCAACTACTTCGTCTCCATGGATACAGAGCGGATGTTACGGGAAGCCAAGGAGGCAGATGCCAGGTACCAGAGCAAGACCAATCGACCTCTTGAAGGAATCCTAATCGCCATCAAGGATAACATCGACATAGAAGGAGAGCCGACTGGAGCTTGTACTCCGGGTCTAGCTGGGCTCAAGCCCAAGCACACAGCTGAAGTTGCAAAGAGGCTTTTTGACGCCGGGGCAATCCACGCTGGTAGGACCAACATGCATGAGCTCGCGTACGGTGTATCAAGTACCAACGTCTTCACGGGGTATTGCCACAACTTCAACAACTTTGACTACACGTGCGGGGGGAGCAGCGGTGGGAGCGGAGGAGCTGTCGCCGCTGATATCGTCCCAGCTACCCTTGGTACTGACACCGGTGGGTCGGTTCGTATCCCGGCCTCCTACAATGGGGTGTTTGGTCTGCGTCCGACCAGCGGGCGTTGGCCGGCTGACTTCGGCGTTAAGATGTCACACCTGAGGGATTCGGTCGGTCCCCTCGCGAGGAGTGCCAGTGACATCGCGATCCTGGATCACGTGATGACCGGAGAGGAACCTCAAGAAGAACTTCCTCCATCCAAGATCAGAATCGGCGTCTCCAGGTCCCACTTTTGGGAAAACTTGGACAGCGAGGTCGAGGAGTACGCGGAGAAATTCTTGACCAAGCTGCAACAAAAGGGATTCGCGGTCATAGACGAAGGTGAGATTCCCGGTGTTGGCGACATGTGCCGCAATCACTCCATGACAACCATGAACCACGAGCTGATTGCAATTCTAGAAGAGTACCTCCTTCATCACGGTCATAACCTGACCGTCCAAGAAGTCGTCGACAAGATCGCATCCCCGGTCGTTAAAGAGGCTTACAAAAAAGTGAATGCGAATCCAACGGCCGATGATGTCATCCAGGCAGCCATGACAGCCAGGGATAAACTCAGAGAGGACATGAAGACGTACTTTGAGGGCCACAAGCTGGACTGTATCATCATGCCGGCCAGCAAGATCCCCCCGCCGCTACTCGCCGACTTCGGAACCAAGGGGTTTTTCATCATAGTTGATAATCATGACTGCGCCAATATTTGTAACAATCCATCTCTTGTGATTCCTGGTGGGCGTGCCCAAGGGAGCGCGGCTCCCTTTGGTATGCAGATTGACGGGCTGACTGGGAATGATAGACGTCTGATCGCGGTCGCAACAGCGATTGAAAAAGCCTTTAAGATGTAGATGCTTCTGGAGGCCTTTTGCCACCGATTTACCGGCAATTTGGAGGCAAACGAAAACTTCGGTATGTAGCACAAGACTTCGTTTTAACGCTGTTTCTGTTGTAATTAACAACAATTATGCGAAACTTTCATTAAATATGTTCTGCTATAGTGTATTAATTTGCCTCACGTGACATGGACGTGGAGTCAAACAAATGACGTAGGCCCTTTTCATAATTCTGTGGTAAGTATGCCATGAAATTGGACCCAACAATGTGATCTGTATATTTAGGTGTATAGAACGACACTATTGCGTGCGAGTTGTATTATTTCCGCGACTTGTCAAAATATTTAGAAAAATACTGTTCATTTTGCTAGTTAGTGACATGTATCGTATATTGTATATTGCAGAAAGTCTCCTTTCTAAAATCTTCTCATACATACTGCTTACCCAATATCTTCCATCGGCAATGGCTTTGTGAATATTTATCAGTAAAATTCTTAGGCAGTTTAACAGTTCCATGTTTCATAAATGTTTAATATGTTACAGTATTACAACTTGAGCAATGAAGATGGTTGGATTGAAGAGCAAGACGCGAAATATGGCAGTGCAGCATTAATTATTGCACGCTGCGCAGCGTCGTTCTAAAAACGTAATCGTTCCCCACCCGTTTGTCCAAACGAGGCAAGATCGTCATGACGGACAAGGTTGGTGTCTACATGGAGTCGCCCAGCTGTTTAAAAGTCCTTTTTCTTCATTTCTTAAAAGAATGTTCAGAGTGTGGACAGGACAAATTTCCATGTCTATTTTGCTTTTATTGTGAAGAAAAATCAAATGACAAGGATCAGTAAGTTAGACCATGGAGGTCAAATAGCTACCTCCATGGTTAGACTATTGTAAAATAAATATTGAATGCGTTTCATTTCTGCATTTTCACATAATTATATAAATCACTTGGTGAAATCTGGCTTTGCCGCGTGAAATGTAACAGTCCAGATTTCACCTCGAACGTGATTATAGTGAGACAATGCACGCAAATGCATCCAATATTTGTACAATATTTGATAAACAACACATTAATAAGGATAAAGGATATATGTATATTATTCTGTAAACTAAATAAACAAGAGTGTTGTTTGTCAACAACTGTATATCAATATAAAAGAGGGGAGATCAGGGTAAACAACTAAAGTTTGTTCAGCAAATGATTTATTTCTTAATCGACAGTTACACAAAGTATAACATTTTTCCTGTTATACATCATTGGTATTTAGAAGAGTAAATTTATTGCTGTCCTCTAGTTTTCAGTATTAGCATACATTCAAACAATCTGCACTCAAAAAACAAAAATAAAACAAGAAACAAAAAAATCCCGGATCAGAACTGACGGGATTCCGACTCCCATGAGGCCTGATCCTTTTTGGGGTCAGTATGACCCGGAATCCGTGTCACAATTACCCCCAAACGGATCAAACTGATACAGAATCCGACTTGAAATCCCATTTTTAAAACCAGTTTTCGGGTTAAAAGTGCATTAAGACAAAACATTTAGCCACTAAAATGTTAGGAGAAAAAAAGAGAGAGAAAAACAGGGGAAAAAACGTTCCCCGCATTCCCTTATTTAATTTCTGTTTGGAGAAACATGTGGCGAAAGGATACCAGTCTATGCTGATCTGGAGGTTGTAGTGCAATAACTGACAATGTATAATCAATATATCATTCAAATCTAACTTGCAAATTGCTTATTTCATGAAGCCGTTTACAGGCAATTTATTTCGCTTACTAAGACCATTATCGTAGTAGAAATAAAATATGTACGTAGTTTCAAACGAGCAACAAGATTTTTTTTCAGCGTGATTCTGATTCCCCACTCAGAACCCTTGCCCACTTCCCTCTCTCGCACCCCCCCCCCCCCCCCCCCCCCGCCAAATGAGATCGCCGAAATGCACAAATGAATGGTGGGTACACCGGGGTAATATGGGGGCATTGCTTGCAGACCGATTGCGCAACGCGCGTCACGTGACCCATTGTTGGTATTAAATGTAAACAAACACAACGTCCTCCATATATGAAAGTGCGGTACGGTACATGATGATTGTTGCATTTGGTTATTCGATGGAGGCTTTTCTTTCTCGAAATTTGTGAAAAATATTCCAGAGTTTGTACCAGAGACCTTCGAGTTGCTGAATAAGGCAAGTATAAGGACAGTTCCAGCAACCAACGGAACGTTTAGGCCAGACGACCGCGATCACACACTTTTCAACACAAGAATTTCGAAGTTTTTAAGCTGAATCATCCAAAGAAATTGCTTTCCAAAACTGTGTGATTCCTTTACCAATTTGAAATTTCGCAAGGCTAGGTATAAATACATACATTCACTTTTCCAACGTTCTTTACCCTTTTTTACAGTGATTTAGGCTTACATTACAAACAAAATAATAGACGGATGGCTACATAGTCGTCCGACGCCGGTAGTGCATAAATCAAATAAACCTCTTTTGTTGTAGAATACTGGTAGTTTATGAAACAGTATAATGTGATTAATATCAATGTCACAACATACAACTTTAACAAAATGGCTTAGTAACTGTGTTATGTATTTGCACGTAGTTTGCCGTCAGCTCAAATGACATAGTACCCACAACAGATCACGTGGTGACAAGTTAACATTGGTCGCGCAATCGGTCTATTCAACGTGCTCTAAAAAATAAACCAAATTATTTCCGTCAAAGCCCCTTTCCTACAAAAATAGTTTCGTCCATATTTGGTTTGCCTCTGGAGGGCTTCCTTTCACCTCTTTCTGTAGCAGCAAACATGTACTTGTCCATTGTCAAATTTCACGGTAAGGGTTTACCCAGGGTTACCATTGTCCACAGGAATTTTTGAAACGGTGTAGTAGTCAACAGTTATTTACAGTAGCTGTTGACCCGTGTTTGTTATATGCACATGATTCAGAAGTGGTATCAATGTCGGCTAAAAGCAACGTAGACTTACTGAATGCGTGTGGGGTTTTTTCCTCAGGGTGATTGTGATCCGTCCCGTTTTACCCCACAGAAGTCATTTTTAGCGGGGTAAGACTGGGCCAATTTGTCAGCAAATTATTCTGAACTATAAATAGTTAGGTAAGTGGGACACATTTAATTGTTTCAAACATAACTGTGAAGAGATTTGTGTTAAACTTTCTCCAAGATTTAAATATAAATATTGTTGATTTATTATAATTTTGTTTAACAAAATGTTTGTTTAACTTACTCATCACACTGGAGACTGACAGTTTTGGTAATGGTTATGTAAGTTGTTGTCCCGTCTTGCCCCAATGCGCCCCAATTCGCCCTACAACAATACATAACATTCCACATTAATTTGTCTTTGAACTCTCATTGACCCCTCAAACTTCAGCCTCAAGTTTTTCAGTTTTAAAACTTGATAAGTCATTTTGTGAACCTATTAAAAATGATGCTTCCTCAAAACAAAATAATATTTCATATAATTTTAACGCGAAATAACCGAAAAACGAATCTATAGGTCAAAGGTCAGCTATACGTAAAACTGTTTTTCGATCGCCCTTGCAACTGCGATCAGACGCCTGTCATTCCCGGTGAGTCCTTCAATTTGCATTCCAAAGGGGACCCCACTCTCTCTGACACGCCCTCCCGGAATCACAAGGGATGGGTTGTCACAAATACTACCAGAGTCACTGTTCAGGACAATTTTCACTCGCAGAGTTGAATTTTCAGTTTCGAAGGTGGTGAGTGTGGGTGGGGGTATCTGAGTGGCCGGCATGATGATGCAGTCGAGCTGGTTGACCTCAAAGTAATTTCTCACGTCTTGCCTCAGCTTGTTTCTGGCTTCCATCGCTGCCTGGATGACGACGTCACTTGAACAGTTCTTCATTATGTCTTGAAAGTGAGCTTTGACTTGCGGAGAGGCGATTTTATCAATCACTTCTGCAACAGTCACTTGGTGGTTATGATGCTGGAGGTAGCCCTCCAGTTTGGATAACACCTCCCGCTCCATAGTGGGGTAGTGAAACTTGTCGAACATTTCACGCAACCCGGGGATCTCGCCTCTGTCAATCACCACAAACCCTCCCTGCTTCAGATCCCTGAGGAATCTCTCGGCATGTTCTTCGACCTCGGAGTCTAAACTTTCCCAGTAGTGAGGTCGTGCCACTCCAATTCTAATCTCTGCTGGTGTCAGTTCGTCGTGAGGGTCTTCTCCGGATATCACGTGATCTAGGATTGCAATGTCATTGGCACTCCTGGCTAGAGGACCGACAGAGTCTTTTAAATCCGTTAGCTTGACGCCGTAGTCAGCCGGCCAACGCCCGCTGGTCGGACGCAGACCGAACACCCCACTGTATAGGAGGCCGGGATACGAACCGATCCACCGGTGTCAGTACCAAGGGCTGCTGGGACGATATCAGCGGCGACAGCTCCTCCGCTCCCACCGCTACTCCCCCCGCACGTGTAGTCAAAGTTGTGGAAATTGTGGCAAGATCCTGTGTATTTGTTGATGCTCGATATTCCATACGCTAGCTCATGCATGTTGGTCCTACCAGCGTGGATTGCTCCAGCGTCAAAAAGCCTCTTTGCAACTTCAGCTGTGTGCTTGGGCTTGAGCCCAGCTAGACCCGGAGTACAAGCTCCAGTCGGCTCTCCTTCTATGTCGATGTTATCCTTGATGGCGATTAGGATTCCTTCAAGAGGTCGATTGGTCTTGCTCTGGTACCTGGCATCTGCCTCCTTGGCTTCCTGTAACATTCGCTCTGTATCCATGGAGACGAAGTAGTTGAAAACCTTCAGGTCCTCAGCCCGCTGGATCATCCGCTTAGTATACGTCTCACAAGTCAGGGTACCATTCCTGAAATGATCTAGAAGTTCCCCACAGGTTAGATGATACATGATTCTTATTGCCTTTTTTTGGAATCGGCGCAAAAGCCTTCTGACGGCAACAACTGATCCGTCGTACGCTGTTATAAGTCAGGCCACAGACACACACACACACACACACACACATGTTGTTGTTACATACACTGTGTGGATCTTCCTTTGTTCTCATGCAGTGAACATTTTTGTACACGTCCCTATTAGAAAAAACTTGTGGACCTCTTTTGTTCTGAGGTCCACACTTCGTAGGCAATGTTTACTCACCCTACAACACTAATTCCTATGAACCGTAACAAACTAGGCCATGTTATTATTAGGTGTTCGGGCAATCAGCCCGGAACACCTCTTGATTTTGTTCGTTTTTTTTTGTTTTTTTTTACTCCTTCTTCTCCCCGAAGGTTGTCCACTAACAAATGCACACTTTTTAAGGTAAATGTACGGTTCCAAAAATCAAATGTATACTTTGCCTTTAACACGTAAGTTTTATACCGACTGCAAATGACAAATTTTACGTTTTTAAACTTGACCGTAAAAACAGTAAATGATTCTTTCTACCGAACTATAATTATATGCATGTCATCGTAAAACACAATATTGTGCCTGCATAAAATCAAGATTATGTGGTTCTTTTGTGAACATGTTTGTCTATACTACTGCATGGGTGTGTTTGCACTTAGTACTTTGGTAACAATTACAAATTATCATGGTAGATTATGTTTTACATTATGCCGGTTGGTTGGTACATAATTTTTCTTTGAAACTACGGCTTTCATAATATAATGATTAATTCACTGATATTATTAACGACCGAGTGGGCGGCAGACAAAGTTAGATTAGAAATAATAAATGATGCGTTTTTGTCTGATGCTGATGTGGAATCTAATAAATAAAATATAATGCCGATCGCTCGGATGTTTGCACTTAAGAATTTGGTCACAATTTTCACATGTTGGTTGTGGTGTGTGTGTGTGGGGGGGGGGGTGTTTTTCAAGGGTGAAACAAAATGTTCGCGTGAGGTAAGATGGATTTGTTACAACTTTAAAACAAAAATGGCAAACATAAAAATGAAGGCGCCTGAAGGGCTCGTGTTCACAAAGTGCCAAGGTCGGTCTTTAGATGTGTATCAACCTTTAACTGCCAAGGAAAGTGTGATGTCACAGCTTCACTAATCACTACGGCAATGTTGAAAATTCATCTTAGGATGAATCTTAGCGCTTCGTGAAATCGAGAGCTTGCATATTAGGCTATATAGTAATTAACATTCCTAATCCATGATGAGTTTACAAAATGACAAATTGTTTATTAAATTATTGTCATCTTTATGTGTTCCTCTATGAACAACCTTGGGTTCCTCTTTTAATAGAGAGGTTTCACGTGACGTCACCCGAGACCTTTTTCTAATGCTGCGTGCGAAAACAGACGCTGGAAATTATTCAGCAGACGGCGCGTCAGCCATTGAGTTTGTACATGGCAGTACCCAACATGGCTGCGAAACGAACTTTTCCCGGGGTCATGCAACTTCTCTATGAAAGAAGACAGATGTTACGGGTGCACCATACTCCCATAGTAACCAATGCTAAATGCTAAAAATTCAAAAATACTAAAAAAAAACACTTAAAAGTCTCTCAGCCTCTAGAAAACAAATCAAATATATTTTCTGACAACTGAACTTCATTTTTCTTTTCAGTTTTTAGTAGGTTAGCCGTTGAGAATTTTTGCTAGGCTGACCCAAAATAAAAATACCCCTGAACGAGTAAACTGGCCAGAGTTCATCTTGGAAAAATGACCCTACACTGTTAAGCAAAATAGGGCCATTTTTAGAGGGCCAGTCTACACAAAATGCTCCAGGATAAAAGTTAACAACCCCAGGGGCACAATGTTGGACCATTTTTTAACAATCCAAAAAAGCAAGGACCTTCAAATCTTTAATTTACAGAAAAAGTTGTGGGTTTACATTTTATTAATGAGGCTCAGCACATGGATTTCTCTCTATTTAGTGTAGAGCACCCTTACATTCACAGATAAGTATGAATAGCGCCCTCTATTATTAACTATCATACTTCACCATGGAGGTAGAATGACTTCACCAACACGGCAGGCTTGCATGAATAAAAATAATGTTTCACTTCACATAGAAGAAAGATAAGTCTGTCTCATCAAACTGAGGGAAAAAGGGAGCTTGGACAAAATCAATAAACAAAGAAAGGGAGCCAAATAAAAAAGTGGACATTAAGAGGCCTTGAATGAATGTTGAAAATTGACCGGGATGAAGAAAAGTCCTTGTTATAATTGTTCTGATTTTATTATTTCCAGAAAATAAAGTTTATGTAGTTTCCGTAGAAAAGGGGATGAGTTTGTCCCTCTTTGGGGCAGTATGATTTACCCTGCAGATCACAGGTGAGAGGCCAAAAGCACGCTAAAGATTAAACAACCAAGACGGGGGGGGGGGGGGGGGCAAGCAATTAGTTGTAATGTTGTTTGGAGTACACTCCATTTTTACAGAGGTGGTGACTTCTTTTTAAAAATAGCCAATCATGATACCGTTGAAATGCTCTCTTTTTATCAGCAATGAAAACATAACAGTATAGGTTTGATGAGTTATTTCAAAATGTTAAGCATAGTTAATTGGAAGTGGCATTCGAATACAAGCATGGCGTGCTATGTGTATGTTAATGTGATATTGTTTATTGCAAGTCAAGGGTGCAGGTCGAAAGTCAAAGGTCAAAGAGACAACCAATTAAAAATGTCGTCTAAAGCAGCCAATCAGACATGTCGCCACGGGGTAATTTGGTAGTGTTGTTGTGAGGCAAAGGTCATAAAATTGCCACCGATGTTTTCATTCAGACCAACCAGAATGGCTCGTTAACTAGTTATTTGCTGCGAGTCAGAGTTCATGAGTGCACTGTTGCGGGTAAGGGGTGAGGCTTTGGTAAGTACCTAGGTCAGCCGCTGCGACATCTCGCCATGGTCCCACAATGCCAAAACAAAATTATGTATGGGCTCTTTACATTAAAAACAATATTATCCACCCTTCCCCTTATCCCACTAGTGCCAATCAGAAGAGAAGTAGACTGGCAGCCCGCCCTCTGACGTTGTGTGAACAGCGGTGGATTTCACAAAGGGTTAGAATTCATCTTAATTAAGATGAGTTGCCAATGTTGCCATAGTGATTCGTATTGTATACATTAATCCCTGCAGCCTGAAAGTACACCCAACATTAACAGTGCGGTGGCCGCCAGTCACAGTACACTTTACCCATAGGTCCATACTCGGCTCAAGTGTGGGTGTGGTCAGACGAAGGCTGTGCCGAATTTACAAAACTTCTCAGAGTTGATCATTTCATCGTTATAGCAAGACGTTTATTTTCATGTGTCGATCACTGGCTGAAAAGAAAGTGGACAATATTGGAAATGTTTTTGGCGGGGAGCTTTTTCCGGCGGTATTTTTTGATGGGGTCTCTGGGTGTTCTTCTGGGGCATGTTGCGTTTCTTTGTTGCTGTCTGCAGGGTGCTCATTGTGAACTACAAGGTAAGAATTTGGATAGGGAATATTAGTCGATTGGATATCTGATACATGATCAATGGGGCTGTAGGTTTTGGGCTCGATTTCCTAGAAACCTAAACTTGATCTTCAGATGTGTATCAATCTTCAGTACTACAAGAAAATGTTATTGCTTGATATTTAAAATAAAAAGTCGCATCGCCCTTTGTCACCGTGTGAGACTAATAAGACGCTGGTGGAGTCGTATTAATTAGTTGGGCTGACCTAATTAGTGGACTAATTAAGTCGGGGCGCATACGAGTGATGGTTTGGAATTTGAGGAACACGTCTATAAAGAAAAAATAAAAAAATTCTTAATTTTACTGTGAAAACATTTCAGATGAAAATTAGGTAGTTGCGTCTGTATTTGTCACTGTATATGAAATGCGAATGCTGGCTAACTTTATGCCGTTGTTTAATAGTTGGGCTGACCAAATTAGTGGACTAATTAAGTCGGGGCGCCTACGAGTGATGGTTTGGGATATGAGGAACACGTCTATGAAGAAAAAAATTAAAAATTTCATAATTTTACTGTGAAAACATTTCAGATGAAAACTCTGTATTTCCGAACACTTAAGAAGGACCTTGACCGTTAGTGATGGTCGTTGTCGAATCTTTTGAAATTTTGGTGCTGGCAACAAATTTAGTGCCAGCACCAAATTTAGTGCTCTCTTCAGTCTGGTACACAAGGGACCTTCAGTACGCGTAGTGTAACACCAGGTAGCAATGCACACAGTGTTTTGAGTGGATATTTGGGCATGCCAGATGTCTCCTGAGGACCTTCAAGAAGAATACAGAAAGTTTTTGCGCATAATTAAACGTACTAATTTGAATACGCAAATACGCAAAAAAAAAGCGTACCGTAATCGAATGCAATTTGCGAACAATTGTCTCGCAGGGTTAAACAACGGCATAAAGTTAGCCCGCATTCGCATTTCATATACAGAGTGACAAATACACACGCAACTACCTATCATTTGAAATGTTTTTACAGTAAAATTATGAAATTTTTATTTTTTTCTTCATAGACGTATTCCTCGTATCCCAAACCATCACTCGTAGGCGCCCCGACTTAATTAGTCCACTAATTAGGTCAGCCCAATTAATTAAACAACGGCATAAAGTTAGCCCGCATTCGCATTTCTTATACAGAGTGACAAATACTCACGCAACTACCTAATTTTCATTTGAAATGTTTTCACAGTAAAATTAAGAGGTTTTTTTTTCATAGACGTATTCCTCACATCCCAAACCATCACTCGTAGGCGCCCCGACTTAATTAGTCCACTAATTAGGTCAGCCCAACTAATTAAACAACGGCATAAAGTTAGCCCGCATACGCATTTCATATATACTGTAACAAATACACACGCAACTACCTAATTTTCATCTGAAAAGTTTTTACAGTAAAATTATGAAATTTTTAATTTTTTCTTCATAGAAGTGTTCCTCACATCCCAAGCCATCATTCGTAGGCGCCCCGACTTAATTAGTCCACTAATTAGGTCAGCCCAACTAATTAAACAACGGCATAAAGTTAGCCCGCATACGCATTTCATATATACTGTAACAAATACACACGCAACTACCTAATTTTCATCTGAAAAGTTTTTACAGTAAAATTATGAAATTTTTAATTTTTTCTTCATAGAAGTGTTCCTCACATCCCAAGCCATCATTCGTAGGCGCCCCGACTTAATTAGTCCACTAATTAGGTCAGCCCAACTAATTAAACAACGGCATAAAGTTAGCCCGCATACGCATTTCATATATACTGTAACAAATACACACGCAACTACCTAATTTTCATCTGAAAAGTTTTTACAGTAAAATTATGAAATTTTTAATTTTTTCTTCATAGAAGTGTTCCTCACATCCCAAGCCATCATTCGTAGGCGCCCCGACTTAATTAGTCCACTAATTAGGTCAGCCCCACTAATTAAACAACGGCATAAAGTTAGCCAGCATTCGCATTTCATATACAGAGTGACAAATACACACGCAACTACCTAATTTTCATTTTGAAATGTTTTCACAGTAAAATTAAGAGTTTTTTTATTTTTTTTCATAGACGTATTTCTCACATCCCAAACCAGTTTACCACCAGGCCCGCAGTTCACCACACCAGTTAAACCCGAAATTGTAAGCACACACACCCCCAATGGACGGGAAAGAGTACAGCAAAAATGACGGGGACGGACACAGCTCAACTTAGAGTGACTTTGATTGGTTTAATTACTCCACACACCTCAGTTCGCCTATGTTACAGAATCTACTTCGAAGGTTACACGGCTGATCTTTAATTACATTATTACATATTCTCTGTCATTAATTAAATGTTTCCCAGTGAATTAATTAATAAAGATTACGGTAAGAGATTTCGTAAACCTGGATGGAATTTCTTAACAAGACATCGACTAACATAAAAGTATGGGGCTCTATCCCAAGCGTAAAGCAACACTCACTTTAATTATAATCCTGATGCTTCTCAGCTGTTGCAAAGCGGGAAAAGAAAGCGATTCACGCCCGCTCCGTCCTTTTGTTAATTTTTGTGTAGGCTGGCAACCCTCCAACAACTGTAACGTAGACCATAACACGACGGCCAGGAACTAGCCAGGGTTACGTTGCCAAGCGACCTAAAACTTTAACCAAATCACAATCGCCAATACTGCATCGCGTTACAATAGTTATGATAAGTTTTACATCATTACCGAACTATACAAGACCGATTTACTTTCAAAGGGTAACGTAAAACATCATCAACCGCTGACATAAGTTTGGGCTAACTTGACAAAACCTTTTTAAAAACATATTTTCTTTAGTATTTCTCCCCGCAAATTGCTCGACCCCTCTTGAACTATTTCCTTTCACGAATTAAGTCATCGGGTCTCATTGAAAGGTAACTGGATACTGTCGCAGGGGTTACATCTATGAAGAAAAAATCAAAAAAAAAATCATAATTTTGCTGTGAAAACATTTCAGATGAAAATTAGGTAGTTGCGTGTGTAATCACTTGTGGATGCGCACCGGCTAACTTTGTGTCGTTGTTTAATTAGTTGGGCTGACCTAATTAGTGGACTAATTAAGTCGGGGCACCTGTGCGTGATGGTTTGGGATACGATGAATACATCTATGAAGAAAAAAAATTAACAAAATCATAATTTTGCTGTGAAAACTTTTCAGATGAAAATTAGGTAGTTGCGTGTGTATTTGTCACTGTATATATGAAATGCGTATGCGGGCTCACTTTATGCCGTTGTTTAATTAGTTGGGCTGACCTAATGAGTGGACTAATTAAGTCGGGGCGCCTACGAGTGATGGTTTGGGATACGAGGAATACGTCTATGCAGAAAAAAATAAAAATTTCATAATTTTACTGTGAAAACATTTCAGATGAAAACTCTGTATTTCCGAACACTTAAGAAGGACCTTGACCGTTAGTGGCGGTCGTTGTCGAATCTTTTGAAATTTGGTGCTGGCAACAAGTTTAGTGCCAGCACCAAATTTAGTGCTCACTTCAGTCTGGTCCCTGTGTGCAGTTAGCGTACCATGAGCTATACATGAGCAAAAACATGCGCAAATCGCACGTAATCTGGGCCAGAAGTACGCAACCGAGTACGCGGGTCTGAATTGCCGGTTGTAACAATCGAAATATTAACCACAATGTGTTTACATGCTGGAAATGTGCACGGTTTTTCACTACTTTCTGGATTGAGCTCAAATTTTCACAGGTTTGTGTCGTCATTATATTAAAAATACACAGGGTAAGAACACTGAAGTTTAGGCTTTACAATCCAACATTTACCTTTAAACACAAGTGATACTTGCGGATACCGTTTGAGCTTAACTTAAAACGATATTGTGACGAGATAGGGGTGGACCGACACAAGTGTAATTTGCCCTTATTTGGTAAGGTTCTTGAACTTTCTTTGCTGGAAGTTGGTCGAAGAGGTCAGCAAAGTGAGTGGCAGGTCTGTGTGACCAACCCGGTAGGAGCAGGCTACCGGAAGTGAGGTGGACATGCGGGCGGCGGCCAATCACGGTGTGGTTGGGCGGTGCCTGGGTGTGCATGCGGTGCGTGCATGGCGGAGGCTTGTCCGGGCGCGCCCGGCCATGCTTTCGTCAGTGTGAATTTAGCTAGCGAACCTTAGACGTGAAGCTTCGGTGTACGGACTGAGTGTGGTTAGTTTGCATGCTGTCTCCGACTAACTTGCTTGATTGTAATCATGTAAACTGTGTAACTTGCTGAGTGCAGTGTTCCGTAGACAGAGCGATCCAATGAGGACCGTGCCGGTAGGTTTTTAGCTGCGTAAATTGTTGCTTTACGATTGTGGGACAAATGGTGTCAGAAGTGGGATAATTGGTACCGATTAGGTCAAGAATTGCACTGAAAAAAAGAGTTCAGAGCAGAAAAGAGAGAAATTTCTGCGGTTTAGAGTGAACCGAAGAGAACAGAAATGATTAGAGGGAACACTTCGAGTGTTGAGAGTGAGCTGCAGAGGTTTAGATTAGAAGCTCAGTTTTTGCAGTGGGACGTTTTTGAAGTGTTTACGGTTTAATTATGTTTACGTGGTGCATGACCTTTAAACACAAGTGATATTTGCGGATACCGTTTGAACTTACCTGAACGATATTCTGTATGTAATTTGTGATGTTATTAAAAAACTGCATTGTGGTTCATATCTAGGCCAAAATGTGTTTTAGTTTTCTTTGTTTTTACCGTTTTTGGTATCGACACTACCAGATAAATCACTGGATAAAATTTAATGATGATTTTTGTTTACGGTTTAATTATGTTTACGTTGTGCATGACGCTAGCTTTCCTTTTTCTCGTCCTAATACACGCACAAGCTCTGTCTGTGATTGGAAAGCCGACGTCTCAGAGTACAACTTACCAATATACGACTGGCGGCAACGCGCTGCCGTCCAAGTTTGCTAACGATGGTAACACTGGAACGTTCAGTCACACATGTAAGTATTTGAAGTATGGGCTTCCTTTAAGGCTTATCCAAAATGCCTACAATTCCGTTGGTTTGTTCTCGACGTTTCCGGCAGTGTATTCTGCTTGTCTTCAAGAGAATGCTGGACTTCTGCTTCTTCTTTCGTGTGAGCTCTGGACCAAGGTGGACGTCGCGGTTAAATAGGTAATTTGGTCGCGTCAAGCCATTTGATGGTGTCATGTCCAAGTCGAGGTATACGAGTCCCTGCTCGCCTTTGGGTGGTCTGAAGTACAAGGCAGTCACGAATGATGGGCTTGATGGTTTGTAGTCTGCCACACTGACCCAGGTTTGAGCTGACAGCTCCAAGGCTGTGGAGGGATTAGGCTTTACGGCCCAGCGAGTTCTAAGTCGATGGAGTTGGACCCAGGCCCCACGAGGAAGATCCCAGCCTGTGGGTCTGAAGGATTGAGACTGGATGAAGTCACGGAGTCTTGTTGAAGATGTTGACCAGGCTTCCTTCCATCGATTCAAGGTCCATGGTGGGGAAAGAGGGCGTGTGGTGATGATCGGGAGTGCTTCTGAGGCAAAGTGCTTAATATAAGGTTCAGCCTGCTGCTGATGTGCGGATCAAAGATGGAGGGCACTAGGCTGTCTGGATTAAGGCCTTTCTGAGCAAGTTTTGATGAAGTCACGGCGGATGTTTGTTGGGGCAGTACAAGTGAGGCTGGGAAAACTGTATGTTGGTGTGGGTTTAATGGAACCAGATATTAGGCGCATGGCATGTCGTTTAAGACAGTGTCAACCGACTTTGTGTGAGTGATGCGGCTCCGCTGTTGAGAAAGCTAGGGCAAGGTCAGATGTTCGGAGTCTGCTGACTGGCTCCCAACCTGTACCAGCTAGCTTGTGAAGGAGATAAACACGTGATCGTCTCTTAACAGCAGCAACTCGCTTTATATGATGAGAAAAGGTGAGGCTACGATCAAGAGTAATTCCAAGATAGGTGGTGGGTGAGGAGTCGAAGGTTTGTTGTGAGCCATTTAGGATGATGTTGAGCTCCCTTTTGGCAAGGCGGTTTGCAAGATGAAACACAGTGCAGACTGTCCTTGGTTTACTGAGTTTCAGATGCCCCTTTTGCTGAAATAGCTGGATAGAGACTGGAGAGACTGCAGATCTGCTGCTGCTATTGGCATAAAGTACTGCTGATTGAGTACTATGGTCGAAACGTCGACAACAAACCAACGGCTCTTCTCACTATCATAGACAACACTCCTTCCCAGGGGATTTAGACACGGTTGTACCCGCAATAATGACTACACATTTGGAAATGAATATACAGGAACGGGTGCAGGATGCAGTCAGAGTGTGTCAGACGAAGTAAGAGTTGACCAAAGCAAAAAGTAATCAAGGAGACGGGGGTCTATGAGTTTGCTCATAAAATTCATACCAGTGCCAATCACTCAGAGACTGAATTGCTGTCAAAAGTGGAAAATAGCATTAGAATATAACAAACATCACCATTGCTTATTTCGATTGTCGTATGAATTGATAAGAACGTTTGCAAAATCTCTGACAAAACTAGACAACCTACTTGAATGAAATACTCCATTTTTGGTTGGTGTGGGTTTTTAATTGTGGAACACTGTACTCTTCCAAATAACAACGTGCCTCGGCTCAACTTGTATTAAGCCCTCCCCCCCTTGTTTTTGTTAGAGGGACACATTGCCTTTGGATCGGGCGCTTTGGGCTCAACAAAGTGTTTGTTCTAAAATGAATATGGTTGGATAGATATTTTAAAAGTAGAATAGAACCAATTTACATCCCTTGAAATTGTGTTGTTTTTGTTTAACTTTGTGACAGAAAACGGTCCGCCATTTTGTACAACCAAATGTTTGACTCCACAAAATGGCCGACCGTATGTTTCTATAATTATGTAGAGTGTGGTTCCGCTTTCCTTTTTACTATTCACTATCTACAGCACACTGTAGGTGTTTTATTGCAAGAACAACTCTTAAAAATGATCAAGGAACAATTCAAAATATAGCAAGATTTTAAGAGATTTGAAGGCATGGCTATGTGTCCCTTTAAATAATTAGTTATAGTCATTTTGTTAAAAGAAAACAATTCGCACGAACAAGGTTTTTCTGTACTCTCTTAAAATTTTCGATTGAAATTTACTCTATTCGATTGAAACTAGGTCCAAACTGCAAAAGATTTGTCCCTGGTCTCAATCGAAAAGAGTGATTTTCAATCTAACTATTTAAGAGAGTAATGGGAATTGAAGTTTCAGGTAACCTGCTATTTACTAGCAGTATTTAAACGCCATCATGAGTGTGATTTTCGTTCACTTCGTGCTAATCTCTCTAACAATTATTATTACCTTCGCATCTTAAAAAATAAAAAAAATTTAATCCGTAGTTTATATTACTTTCTTTTTGAACTGTTCGTGTTTTATAACTAGTTTAGCCCATGTAACCTCTGTTTACCAAAAGAGTGACCTTGTGCATTCCAAGGCCTTTCTGGCACGCAAGAAGACAATACACTGGTCGTATGGGGAATTTCATAAAAATAACAATATAATATTCATAATATTATTAAACAGTTGCTAAAAAACACAGTTCACAATATTCTTTTTGTAAATTTTAAATAATGTTTTATTTAAATATTAATTCATTCCTGTTATTGGAGTTTAACCGCTGTTGTTGTTGTTGTTGTTGCTGCTTTTTTTTTGTTTTTGTTTTTTATGGAAGTCGCCAGACACACAAGGCCATTAAGCCACTCGAGTGTGGGCTACAAATCAACTGTTTTTTCCAGGGGCCATTGCCACCTACTCCTGGGGCTGAAACAGGGTAACCCCCTTTACAGTCCGTAAGGATGTAGGCTTGGGTATCATCCATCAGAAGCCTGGCTGGTAGAGCAGAAGGCTCTACCTCCCCAACTTTTACGGAGCAATTATGGTTATGTGCCTTGCTCAAGGACACAAGTGTCATGACTGGGACTCGAACCCACACTCCGATGACTCAGCCACCAGAGCTTGAGTCCAACGCACTAACCACTCGGCCACGACACGCCATGGTTGGGGCGTGGTAATAATTAAATAATCAAGAAATAAAATAATCAAGAAATTTGACCTTGAAACGACATTGTGTTAATAATTACAAGGGTGAAATGTCGTTTTTATAAAACAATTTGTATTTTTATTAGCACTATCTAATGACTCTCATCCATGGTGGAAACTTGACTTGGGTGACGATCACTGCTTGGGACAAATCCGAGTTCGACTCAGACGAGATTGCTGCGGTAAGAAATGTGTTCTTATTATAGTCTGTTATAGTTTTAGTCTGGGAAAAAGATAAGAGGAATGTTTTTACCCCAGTTGCTAAGAAGATACTTTTACAACTATATTTTAAAAGTTGTCTGAGAACGTTAAAGGGGCACGTTGCCTTCGGATTGTGCGCTTTTGTGCAATAAAAAGCGTTTGTTTTGATACGAATATGGTTGGATAGATATTTTTAAGAGTAGACTTTTCTGAAGTTTGACTCCTCAAAACTGAGGACCGTATGTTTCCATGTGGAGTATGGTTCCCCTGGCAAATGTATGTGAAATCACTAGTCACTATAATGACGAAACACTGTAGGTGTTTTATTGCATGTTGCATGAACAACTTAAAACAAAATAAGGAGCAATTCCAACTGTAAAACTTTGAGCGATTTGAAGGCAATGTGTCCCTTTAACATTAATTGTGCAATCTTGGGTGGACCTTCCTAAGAACGACCCATTACTCAAAACCAGTGAGCAGACGTTTTCTGCTTACAAAGCAACATTGAGCTAAGACTATTTCATAACCACTGCTTACCATAAGCAAAGCAATGTGAACGCATGCAACTAACTTGTCGGTAAATTGCAAATCCATTGTCTGTATTAAAGAACAATGAATAAATAAATAATAAAAAGAGGTTTCTGCTTGCGGATTTATTTTTCAAACAAAAATTACTTCCCGATAAACATCTTCATGAAATTTGGTCGTATACTTATAGTACCAAGCCGCTGTATCATCAGAAGTCCTGCTATCTCCTGAAGACACGCCAAGTAAGCTGCTCGAAACGTCGTCGAGAGTCCTTATTATCTTAACCTGAGTTCTTCTCAGAACCAAATTGTCTGAGTTCTTCACAGAAGATTAATTTCACGCGGTTATTACCCACAAAAGGCATTTTTTTATGTTTCCTTGCAAAGCTGCAAAGCTTATCATTTGTGATCATAAAGAAAAATGCTAAAAGAAAACAACTATAGCGACGGGTCGGAATTCGAAACTTTAAGAACTATTAGTATCAAAATAAATGTTTACTTGTAGTGTTGCCCATTTTGTTGAAGGTTGGCGTTTCTACGGAGCTACTGCGCGAGCCGGGCTTTCCTCCGACTTTCCCCTCAACCAGCTATGCGGTCAACCAGCCACGTCGTCACAGTCCTCTACTGGGGCAACAAACGTATTCCTGTGTGACCCTCCGGTGATTGCAAGGTGGATCAGCTTCGATATCGATCATTCTTACCCGGGTGTTACCGAGGCGGCCTTGCAGCTTGCAGAGGTGTCCGTTATGGAGTATACATCGGAATGCAACCCCAAAACAACCCCAGGTGAGCGAGTTCTGAAATTCTTATTTGCATAACGAAACTTAAGGATGACAAAACGATTACGTATATACTTTAATAGTCTTGCGCCAAAACGACACATCTGCTCGCGTATTGGTCGAAAGTTGCGTGGCGCGATTTTCTGTACTCGGTACTCGCGCCAAACGACACATCTGCAAAATAAAAGGCCGGCTACTCAAACGACACAATCTTCAGGGTAGGGCTACTCGCTCGTTGGTCGAAAGTTATGAGGCGCGATTTTTGGTATCAGTTGCATCAACTTCATGTAAGGTTAAGTGCCTTGTTTTATAGACAAAGTTCCTCGTTTTGAGGGTCAACAAACTTCAACGGCCTTTGGACACAAAAAATAACTTCCTTTAAAGGTAAAATATTGGATTGGTAAAGCTGATGGCGCAGGGTTCTTATATTATACTTTGTGTGATTCAATCTGATAATTATATGCATGAAAAAAACAAACCTGTGAAAAATTGGGCTCAATCCGTCGTCCGGGTCCGGTTTGTGTTTTGTTAAGAACTAGATCTTATCAATAATTGAACACAATAATATGATAAAACACAATTATTAGTCAAACATGGCCGTCTCTTCATGAAAACGCAAAAGCATAATGACCGACTTTTGTGCACATGTTTAGTATAATTATGTTTTTACACAATGAATGGCAGGCAGTCACGTGATCAAGCGCTCGCTCATCCTGCTGACAAGCCCGTCTCTTTGAAAACAAAGCACTACGACTTGACCTTATACATGCCCGTCCATTTTTATACAAAATGGAATTTTGCACATGTTTAGGGAAGACCGTCTCTTCGTAAAAACGCAAAATGCAATTACTAGATGATAGCTCACTTACCATCTAGTGTAATTAAGAAATCAAGTACAATTTTGATTAAGCAGCATTTCAGGATGGCTTACAATTATGTTTAAGGGCAAGAAGTGAAAAGGTCTCACTAGAAAACGTGATTTTTGACAAGCCCGTCCTTCGTGAAAACGGTGATGGTTTGACGCCAATAATGGCTTATGATGTTTGATGTCCCTTGCTATGGTGGGCTGGGATTGGTGGATTGGTCCAGAGCAGCTGTGTCTTGATTGGTCCGTGGGAACAAAGCGTGTCAAGTGGGCGTGGTTAAAAATGGAATTACGTCACCATTACCAAAAGTTGTATTTTTACTCGGTTTGATACAGTACCTCCTCAACCCACACTAAGGTCTTCGTCCTTCGCTGTTCTACATAAAGGATACAAGATTGGAAACCCCGGCCCTCTACCGTCCTATTCAGCACGGCACCTCTCTCAATGTGCAGGATACTGCATGAAGCATTCTCGTTGCTTCTCGTATGACTTCGCGAGAGTCCACGGACAGTGCCACCTTCACAGTGTAAACGCCTCTGACGTTCAGCCGATTATGGATGCGAGGTTCTCTATTTATGAGGTTCTGCCCTGAAGGATCATTTCGCCCCGAGTCTGTGAATTAAAATTCAACATTTAGTGTTCATCAAAACACGTGGCTCACAATAAATCCCTGCAATGTACGGTCGCATTATTTACACACAGCTGCCCAGTGGAACTATTTTTTCAGTGTGTTTGAATATCGTGCAAATACATTGCTTTGGTGAACACAATCTCCTCTCAAGGGGTCTCAGATGACTGGTAGAGGTCCCATGAACCCAAAAAGTATAGACTAGTTGTCTGGTACACAGCTGGTGACAGGGTGTTGACAGCAAAAAGCCAAATTTTGAGAAAAACCTGGCTTTTTGTACATTTTGTACAAATCCTATTGGAGTTTGACTGAGCTTATGTTTGTAACTAAGTTTCTATGGCAACTGGTCAACCCAGGCTAATTCTTCATGTAAAATTGTTTACTGTCATGGTTCTTACAGGAACTTGCTGAGTTTGGGAAAATTTGACTGTAAAATGGCTTCGTAAACAACAATTGTTTACAAATGTACTAAACGTTTTAGTACGCCCGTACACTGAAGGGTTAGCCGTTTTGTTGTGTCACCTTGTTTACAAAAAGAGTCACATTTTCACCAGGGGCACAGAATCCCTTAAGTTAAATATTAAACGTTTTTAAAGGCCAAAATACACCATTGGGGAGATCAAAAACCAGAAATGTTCACAGATTTACACAACATTTATACGGTAAAAATACTGATGGTCATGATAGAAGACTTCCTTCTAAATATTTGTGCCTGCTAATGCTGTAGTTTTTGAGAAATGAGTAAAACAAATAGTTTTGATCTCCCGAGACCAAAACTCAATGATAAAAACAGTAAAAACCTCATTATGAGGCTGTTTTTCACTATTTTCTCGTATCTCCAATGACCAATATAGCTTAAAATTTCACAGGGTTTTTTTCATGTACAAAATTATGTTGGGTCACATAAAGTGAGGAAACTGGTTTTTGACAAATACCAATGCTGTACGTTGGCTTAAGGGTGTTTTTTCTTCTCTGTTTAAAACCTTTACCGGTAATTTTAATAACATTTTTATTTTTCACATTTGTTGCATGATGGTATATTCTAATTGGAAACTATTATCTTTATGATATTGTTTTATTTAAGTAAACTAGGTGAAATTACTTAAAGCTCATCTATTGATTTACTAATTTTAGTTCACGAAGTAGTCTTCACCATAACGACCAGTGATAGACTGGGTATGTTTCGTTTGTTTATTCGACACTGGCGTGGTTCCCGCATTGGTTTAAAAGATTATAACACAGCCGGTTATACCTTAAAATGAGTTGATTTCAGCGAACGGAATTAAAAAGAGCATGTCATTTGATAAAGAATAAAATTAACAAAGCGCGTTTACAATGCTACACAAAATGTTGTTGGACACGACTATCCCGGTCAACCAGCCTAGGAGAAAAATGTGTAAGACGACCATGCCCGTTGCTGGTACCCAGAAATCCGCTGTATTACACTGTCATTTTGCAGGGCATCTGGTTGAAATTGAGCCGGCAGCGCGCGGAGTTTATTTATTGTGCTGCATACCAAAGTTCACTGTCTTAGTTAGCTACTCTGTCATCATGCGTTGATGATTTCTCAGATTCGATATCTCATTCAAAAGTTAATAACTTTGGTCATCCTACAAACAATTATAGCAATTTAACATTTGGATTTATTTTTCAAGGTACAATCGGCTAAAATCGTACATCATTTTAAAGCCCCAGCTCAACATTGGTAATAAGGAGAAAAACTTAAATGTTCACAGATTTACATATATACCTTACATGGTATAAAGATAATGATGGTGGAAAACTTTCCTTGAAATATTTCTGTCTGAAGTGTTATCGTTTTTAAATAATAAATGAAATAAGATCCAAAATTAGTTTTCGTCTCAGTGAGACGAACACTCATGCCTATAGAATTGCGTACAAAAATGCTGAATGCATTTTCACCGTTTTCTCGCAAATAAAACAACGAAATGAGCTGACATTTTCACAGGTTGGTTTTATTACAAATATCTTGATTTTTGCTAAGAATGGAAGCCTTTACCGCCAGTTTACCAATGTTGAGCTGGGGCTTTATTAACGTGAAGGTAACCAAGATACGATAAGGCCTTTTCGGAACCACGGCTCCGTCTTTCAGGCTCCGGCAGTTATTTTGAAAATGTGCGCTTTCGGAAGACGAGCGACAGAGCCTAGAGCCCGGTTCATACTTCACGCGAATGCGAACATGAAGCGAATTTGTCGTCACTCTCCTATACATTCGCAGCGAATTTAGCAATAACACATTTTAACTGGGGCGAATTTGTGACGTCAAATTCGCTTCGCGTTCGCATTCGCGTGAAGTATGAACCGGGCTGAAGCCGGAGCCAGAACCGAAGCCAAAGCCTTGGATTTCGAAAAGGGCCATCATGGCACACTTTTAGAAAGCCTTGTCATGCTTGTACTGCCTGTAGAAGGCCTTTCACTTTTTGTATAAATACTACAGTGACGTCCTGGGCCAAAATTTCATAGAGGTTCTTAAGCAGCAAAAAGTGCTTAAAACGTTCTGCTACGCAAAAGTAAGCAGGACACCAGTCACAGATTGTACATGTTGACACGCTACTTTGGCTGGTAACCTTATTCTGGTAAGCATAAATTTGTTTGTGCTAAGCTACTTTTTGTGCTTAAGCAGCTCTATAACTGGGCCCTGGACATGAGGTGATTAGTAGCTTATTACACCCAGGTAAGATTCGAATTATGGAGCTCCTGTAAGTGTTTCGCCCCAGAAACGGGCCCTCATAATCTAGCACTCTGTATCTGTGTGTACAGCACAGCGGAAGAGCACTTAGAGCATAGATTGCACAGAACGTCAACAATGGAAACAAATCAGCCACTTTGATCACTTTGATGCAGTAACTGCATATTTATGAGCGCACAAAATTACTGGGCGTTATGCACGCGGCGTGTGGTGCGTTCATAAACTTCTTCCATAAATTGGTTGGTAAGCAACTCAAACTGCGCTGAAATTTACAAAAGCTTGACGTGGCCGGCAGCAAGCCAAATTAGAAATTGTCATCAAAGATGGCGTCTATAATTGCAACTCATGTTTAAGTGGGATAGTGTATTGGCCTTTCCAGATACGCTTTTGATGGAAAAAAAAAACCAAATTTTGTCAGGACACTAGCTAATTTAAAAACTCTTGTTTTAGAATAGTATTCTCCTTTAAGTAATGGGATTGTGTAATTGGAGTAAAGAACTAGGAACAATGGTTTTTGATTAACTGTTCCTGAATTTACTCTACGGCGGAGTGCTTGGATTGACTGATGTGGAAGAGATCCCCGATAGCTTCGGCAACAAATCATGCGTTTTTAACGCATCGTGCAATCGACCAAACCGCAATTTACGTCAGACATATGGTGTCATTAGAAGACACCTGTAATTTGTGGACATTCAGGCTTTATATTACAGACCAGGGTCCAATTTCATAGCACTTCTTATGAAGTGTTCTAATTGGGGAGGGAAAGTGCAGAGCCTGATGACGGTAAACTTGAATCAATGGGCCTTGGTCCTGGGGTCCAATTTCATAGCGCTGCTTAACGGTAAGCAAATTTACGTGCTAACTACAGCAGAAATATTTGCTTAAGCTTAAGCGTATTTCGCAGGTTAGCAAGAAAGTTAGGCGGCCAACCTGCGCATTCACCATGGATTTGCAATGTTACGTCATTCATTTTCCTACAGTAAGCACCGGAAGGTTAGCATGCCTTTTCCTGTGCTTATGGTTAGCAGTGCTATGAAATGGAAATCACCCAACACGCACAAGGCCACTCTTGTTGTGTTGTTTGTTGGTGTAATGATATGCGCATCGCTTATCGTTACAGTTGATTGGTTTGTTTGTTTGTTTGTTTGGAAAAAGAGAAAGAAAGCAGAATAAATTAGGGCGGAAGAAAACTGTTTACATTCTGCTTAAGTTGAGAAAGATTATAGCCTGCAGGGAAACAGGATACATGCAAAGAGTTCCACTTAGTGAAGCAGTTCGTGGGGGGAAAAAATTGTAGAGTACATCTTAGAATTACATTTCGGAACCGTTACAGTGTAAGGATGGGAGAGGACAGACAAGCGTGTAGTGCGTCCCATTCCAAACGGACGCGTTGGTTGACAGGGACAACCAGCCATAGACCGTTGGAGTACATCCCATGATATGACCTTAGAAGAGGGAGATTGACAATACATTACAATACATTAGTACAAGAATGATCAGAACGGAGTTAATTTTCACCGATATGAAGCGTGTAAGTGACAGTAGAGCTTGGTGTAATCAGTGAAGAGGTGTGTTGGCAGAACTTAGAGGGAGCACTCGCGATGTCACGACTGAACTCTGCTGACCAATCATGAGCGAAAATCCCAACGGGTCAATTGCATACGACGTTCACTTAGAAAATGTTTGCTGTGTAAACTGGTGAGTGACCAGGGTCGTATGATTGGTCAGCGCCTTTTTCTCAATGGTCACAAATGCTTCTTGTCGGGCCGTAGTGACGTCGCATGGTGTTGTCGCCCTCTGCAACGGTGCACCAAAGGGTGGGGAGGGGGCTTGGGGCTTGAGCTTCTCCTCTCAGAGGGTCCTGGGGGGAGGGAGGGAGGGGAGGGGAGGGGAGGTGGAGAATAATGTACAACGGGGAGGTTTTCCTTTATGTTTCCCCTTATCCACTCACCACTGTCAAGCCTATAGGAAGCGGCACGACCGGTTCCTTAAATTGTTTTGCCCAAAATAGAGGGGAAATGGCCTGGAATCGCCTCAGATTGCACCAAAAAGCTAGGAATAAAACAAACAATTTGGGGGCCCTTAAGCGGGCCCGGACCAGCAAAGTCCGGCTCATACTTCACGCGAATGGCAAAAGCAAAGCGAATTTTCTTGCGTCACCATTGAAAAACAGCGTGTACTAAATTGTTGCGTCACCAAAATTCGCTTCGCCTATACGCTTTCGCGTGAAGTGAACCGGGCTTAAAACATTAAACGACTTGAATGAGTTTATGAACAGAACAGATACACAGAGTTCTCTTAATGGAATACAATCGAAATGGTTAGATGGTCACCAGACTACGGTTCAATATCAAAATGGCTGCCCCCAGTGTCGTCGGAACAAACACGAGCTTTCAGAAGAAGACGAGGGGAAAAACTGCCCAACTACCAGGAGCTCGTCCGTCTTTACACAATGGTCAGCTTCTCATATCGACTGGGGTCCCATCTCTGGATTTCGTCGTTGGTGAGTGATATATTTGTTACGATTGTGGGTGATGATTGATTAGTTGCGATAATCGTATTCGTAACAACCGTCCATCCATGCCAACGGGTCGTACCGACAACACACCGACAACACACCGTGGATGCTGGTCATCTCGCCCCCAAACACTCTCGCCCCCAACAATCTCGCCCCCAAACAATCTCGCCCCCAGCCTTTGACAATCTCGCCCCCTGACAATCTCGCCCCCAAACAAAGTCGCCCCCGATGATGACTGGAAGTTCTGATGACTTACGGTGTAAACTTAGAAATTAATTGATGGGAGATGTTGTCGCAATGCTGTCAAAAACTTGTATGATATTTTGTCAGAAAAGTATCGGCTTATAATCATCCACTGAACGAAGTTTGAGAAGGGTATTGAAAAATCACAAGAAAAAAGGGTGAAATGCTCTGCAACTAATAACCACCGTCCCATTGATCTCTTCCACGGCGGCGATCGATCGATTTCGGTAATCAGTGAATCAAATCAAAGTGGCATTTTTCAATGTGCACCCCAGCTTGTCAGGTGACACGTTCAATGACTGACAGTTTGATTTTGTCTCCACGAAATGCCCCTGAGTGCATTAAAAAATTATTTTTATTCAAGAGTGAGAGACAATTTTCAATAAGAAATCACAGAACATCTTAACAACAACATGTACCATTCCTTACTACGAGGGAGATCATTCACATATTCTTTGTTTTTTAGTTTACGCATTTTCCTTTATTTTCGAAATCGACTTTAAGTGAACACTTTATTAACTTCATCATGGTTAAAAAGTCGACTTTTCCAATTTTTTCTTCAGACTGTCAGGGGGCGACTTTGTTTGGGGGCGAGATTGTCAGGGGGCGAGATTGTCAAAGGCTGGGGGCGAGATTGTTTGGGGGCGAGATTGTTGGGGGCGAGTTTGTTGGGGGCGAGAGTGTTTGGGGGCGAGATGACCGGCCTCCCACACCGTCAACACATTTATTATCCTGGAGCGACCGGTTTTCGGTCACTTAACGGTAAAAATCGTTCGGAAACGGAAACTAAATGAAATTTTTTTAAACCATCTGACCCACCTTTTAACAAGACACTTTTAATTCATAATCTGTTGAAATCCCAGAAGTTGCAGTCATAAATTCCGAAATATCGTCCTAAATTTACAGCGGTGCTGTATTCGCCGTGCACACGTCGCGTTACCCGTTTCCGGTCGGTCCATTCAGGGGCAGTTTCTATCAACTTCACGCACTAGTATGGCGCGCAAAATACAAAAAAACAAACAAAAATTAATAACGATTGTCCAGACTGTCTCTGCGGCTAGTGAGATGATTATTGGTTAATAAAATAACAAAGTTCTTCTTTACATGATTTTTTTTTGCTTTATTTTGTCCTTTTCTTTTTCTTCTTTATTTTACTTTAAAGTGGTATTAATGATTATTTTCAAATTAAATGTGATTGTTTTTGCTGAACTTATATAAAATTTGTATAATTATATACATCAATTATCCTTTTCTTTTCTGTAGTTTGTGGCTTTTCTGCTTCATTAACATAATAAATGAATACTTCTTGAAGTGCCCTCCCTCCCCAAGAGAAAAATCAAGATGACACAAGAGAAAAGCATGACACCTTTTCTTATCTTTTACTTCTTTATTTTTCTTTGAAGTGTTTAACATAAATTGTTTTAAAATCAAATGTAATGGTTTTTACTGAATTTATATAAACTTTTTTAAATTGATACAAATCCATTTATATTTATTTATCAAGTTATGTGACTTTTCTGCTTTGTCAACATAATAATAGTTCTTGCATTGCAGTTTGTTCCTCTTCCTGACTCATTAGGGGAGCAGGTCCAGAGCTGGTAGCTTTGATGTTTTATTTTTTAAGCTTTTCTGATTGATCAACAGCAGCCTCGTATTCATCATCAAGACATTTTTGAGAATAAAATAGTCTGTAGCTGGCTTTTACTTTGCGTATCACAGTCTGTATAAAGAGAAGGAAATATAACATTGCCATTAAAAAATCTATAAAACCAATCATAAAGTTCCTAAAATTAATTGTAATAAAGATGACATATTTTCTGGATCCTGACATAAATTCACTGTCATTAGCTACGTACAATGTCAGGCCCTACAAGTATTTTGTGCAATTATTTTACACATTTTGTGCACTGTCCGTGGCATAAATATGAACGTTTTTGATGTTTTTTTTGTTTTGAAACTGCATTATCTGTCAAAATTTGTTCAAAGAATGGGGAAGGGAGGGGAATTAAGTGAAAGTTGGGCCACACAACTTTGTTGTTCCTACACAAAAAAAATATTACTGAATAAAATAAAAGTGACTGTTCCATTTCCTCAATACATTTTTAATTTAAAACAAAAAATAATATTTATCAATCTGATTATCTTGAATTTCAGAGTGGCCAATAATATGAGTAATTTGGGGAGAAATGAACTTTATATAGCCATTGCAGCTTTCATTAGGGCCCATTGCAATTAAGCAGAGAGTGCAGTATAAATACAAAAAGTCATATTCACTTGAAATACACTTAAGGTTTCTGCAATGTTGGCACTCCATACAATCCCACTTAGCAACATAATCACGTGATCTACCGTTCTACCTGGGGAAAATGGAACTTGACCTTACCGATGAAACTTTCATTTGGAATGTTTGACCGTGGATTATAATTTTTAGAGACATTTGATTGTGAGTAAAAAGCGTATTAGTGATCTATACTGAAAATTTAACATTTTATAAACTTTTGGGTGTAACTTACGACAGGAAACTTGAATCTCAATAATTTTTTGCGTGGGTGATCGTAAGGAACATCGGTCGTGAATGAAACTTCTAGTCGCTGTATATCTAGCGCCCTCTCGCGGTAAACAGGAATCAAAATGGGTGACCGGGTATAGGTGTCGACCGAAAACGGGTAACCGCATGATACATTCGAAAATATACAACAGAGGTGTAGAAATGTTGAACTGAGGCTATAAGAATAACGTGATAAATTTGGGTGATACATAATTTAGATGGGCTACATGGTCCTTGGACATGATGGAGTTTTTTCCACGCGAAAAAAAAGATCTCAAACTATTCCATTGCGCTAGTACTAGTAGTTATCCATCATCTTGCCTTCATGGAATCTGGACTACACCATTCATAAAAGGGGTGAACAGGTAATAAAATTATCATGACATTTGCGGCAGAGGGCGCTGTTTCATTGATGATAGAGGACATTAGAGGAGACTACTCCTAGAACTATGATGAGGCTTGTTCCGCTATCGTCTCCACGAGACGATAGGGGAATGAACCTCATAGTTCTAGGAGTAAGAGGAGACTGGGTTTAGTGCATGATTTAATGATAGGTAAGTTGTGATAAAATAATTAAAGCCTAGTTAATTTGTATTCAGCGCCGTATTGGCAATCAGATGTACGTAACGACCGCCTAGTCTAAAGTTGATCACCCCTACAGCACAATGGTACGGTCTGAGTTGACCGCTGCTGCTGCATGGCTGCTGATTTCAGAGCTGCACGGAGACAGCTTATTTCTTGAACAAAAAAACTAATTTTAGACGTGTTTGCACAAAGTTTTTGTACCGGAAAGTCATTCAGTAAATCACTGAAAACACTCAAATTTTGTTATCACTTATTTTGCTGTAAAAATAGCATCTTCAAAATGATAATAGAGTTTGTAAAATTGGCCTTTGAACGTAAGCCTACTGTTGTGTAAGAATGTGAGCTTCACGCTTGAGTGGTCAAACAATGTGGTCCTCAGTGGTTGTTTATGCTCAAACAATTTGATAAAAAAAGGGTTAAAACACCGACATGTAATAAATGCCTATACTATTGATATTATTATTATACAATCCTGTTGCATTTTTATTTTGATGCAAGTTATGGACACAGAAATACCGATGCTGAATAAATTCGAACTGGATCTGTTTTTGTTTCAGGTGGAGGTTTGGCTGTCGGTTCAGTTCTTCTTATCGGTAAGGCCATAAACAAGAAGTTGCAATGACCATGACACTGTGTCCCCAGACTAGAGGACCACAGACATGCCTGGAGTTGCACAGAGGCCATGGAAGCGATGGCCCTGGTTTTGGCCTTGGTGCCCCTTCAGGCTCAGGCGTTTATATCACACGACCCACGACACTGACGGTTTTAAAAAGACAATTAAGATCTCGTCCCACTCTTTTATTCTCCTGGTAATGTCAGTCACAACTGTACACACAACCAATTATGGACATATCTGTACTGTGAAGATGCAGCCTACTACATGTATTGTAGGCTGACATAGTTTATCAATCATTCAAAACAGCACTGAGATTATTTTGAATGATCGGACAGTAGGAGGGTTGACCGTGTACTGTATAGATGCATTCACCACATGATATCATATTGTAAAGGCTGGCATAGTTTATCAATTATTCAAAACCACAGTGGATGATATTGAATGGTCAGACAGTAGGAGGGTTGACTATGTACTGTATAGATGCATTCGCCACGTGATATCATATTGCAGGCTGGCATAGTTTACTTTATATCATTCAAAACCACAGTGGATGGTGTTGAATGGTCAGACAGTAGGAGGGTTGACTGTGTACTGTGTAGATGCATTCACCATGTTCACAACATGATATATTGCAGGCTGGCATAGTGTATCATTCAAAACCACAGTGAATGATATTGAATGGTCAGACAGTAGGAGGGTTGACTATGTACTGTGTAGATGCATTCACCACGTGATATCATATTGCAGGCTGGTATAGTTTATCAGTTATTCAAAACCACAGTGGATGATATTCAATGGTCAGACAGTAGGAGGGTTGACTGTGTACTTTGTAGATGCATTCACCACATGATATCATATTGCAGGCTGGTATAGTTTATCTTTCATTCAAAACCCCATCACTGCGATTACATTGAATGGTCAGACAGTGGGAGGGTTAAATAGCCATACGTAGATCTGCAACGTTTTACTCAATAAAATTTGTCTATATTTTTCAGGGGTCAAATATCGTGCCTGTTGACTACACTTCTTCTAAAGATAAAATTTCTCTGTCTCCTTTTGCTTGTTCTTTAGAGGCGGATACTTATGGTCACTATGCCCAGCTGTTGCTCCGATACTTCCTGGCTGAAGGAGTGATGACCGGTCATGCGTTGTTCTTAGGTAGCGCTGATGAACAGCCACAAACTATTTTGAAGGTAGTTTTTGTTCCTCAATTGTCTTTAGTTTAGTAAGCTCATTCCAATCCCAAAAGTTTAAAAACAATTTTCGGATAATTAAAAATTGTTTCTGCTTGCAATAATTTTGTATTCTTTCTTTTGCAGTAGATTTATGTCAACCCTCCTACTGTCTGACCATTCAATATCATCCACTGTGGTTTTGAATGATAGATAAACTTTGCAAGTCTGCAATATGATATCATGTGGTGGATGCATCTACACAGTACACAGTCAACCCTCCTACTGTCTGACCATTCAATATCATCCACTGTGGTTTTGAATGATAGATGCACAATGTCAGCTAGCAGTATCATACAATTTTTTGAATGAAATTAAAAAGTACTGGCATGTGTACACACAGTCCTTTGTGGCATACACTGTGTGGACGTTCCTTTGTCATCATGCAGTTAAGAACAAGAAATATTTCAAACCACCGCCATTTCTATTAGAGAGTGTTTTGAGAGCTGGTTTTCGGACACCCGATCTCTTTAATATAATACTCAGTTTTGAGCTGTTCATTGCTGCACAGAAAATGCTTCCTTTTTTTAGTAAAATGAGGATATCTAATTCGTGAGAACACCATGGACGTGTGTAAGTCCACACAGTGTTTCAAGTTCCTACACAGTGTGGACGTCTTTTGTTATCACGTCCACACTTCATATGGAGCACTGAAACAGTTAGTTCATTGCACTCAGTTTGTCAACTCATTGGAGATGTTTCCAAGAGTAGGAGGACATAACTGGAGTTTCTATGGGTGTGTATTTTTGTTGTTGTGATAGAATCTTCCATGTCCTGTCGAAGATGATCCAATCAAAAAGGCAGCGGAGACAATCAAGAAAAACGAAGGTGCTACTTACACCTCATCAGAGGACAGGATGAAGATAGCCTGGCGGTATGAACATCTACCAAAACACCAGGTAAACATAATCAATATCTCTCCTACATTTTGTTGTACATGGTACATGAAAAGTATGGAGTACAGGCTATCTTTCAACCATGTTTTTTGTATATATCCAAAAAAAGTTTTTGCAACTTCTGTCTCCAAACCTGGCATCTAGGTATTTTTTACCCCAAATTACTTATTGTATTGCTTGAAGCCATGTCTTGTGACAGAAACTGTTAATTCTGACATGACCTTAAGTCTTTTCAAAAAGCTGTCAAAGCCAAGAGCTACAATGGGTCTTTTTCGTACATAAATCCTCAAAAGAAAAACCAGCTCAATGCATTTCGCATGGGCTTCTTTCTGGTTAATCGATGGAGCCAGTTTGTGTGGAGTGGGCAAGGCTATAGACAGAGGATATAGGCCATACTTAATAGGATGGCTGCAGCCATCTTGCTTTTCCTCCCATATAAACCAATGGAACCAAACTGAGGCTGGAAGGGAAGATTAGTCTGGCACCTTTATGTTGTTTTGAGAATTGGTATGTATACTACAGCAGTAAACAGGAAACGAGACAAATCACAATCACAATCAATGCTTTTTCTAGTTGGTGTCCGTTCTTACCTCAACTTTCAATGAGTTTTTTAACTCGACCCTTCACTGTATTTGTTCCATAGGCCATAAGGGAGATAGTCTGCTATCATTTTCCCTGGTACTGTCGCACTTTGGAACTCACTACCTGTGTCTTGTTTTCCACCATCTTCAAATCTATTCCAGTTCAAGAGAAATGTGAACAGATATCTTCTGCCCCTTTAACTTTTCTTGTTTTTTTTCCCTCGTATCCCTCACCTCGAGTTGCCCTCTGGCCTTGTATTTGGGCAATTTCTCATTTGAAAGAAAACAAAGAAATGAACATTTCTAAAAAGTTGCTGAGAAATGTTAGTATTTTTTTTTCTTTGTGGGATTTTCTTTTCAAGTCGACCCCTTCCACGCACCGATTCGGCCATTTTTACGATCTGAGTAAAACGATGCCAACAGTGAGACTTACCAACGTCACATGTCAGTGTGTCCATCTTCAAGACAAGAAGAGGTAAGAGCTGGCCTGGAATTTCATCTCTGAGAGGGTCAGGCCCTTTTCATTTTGCAAAGGGCACTTTCATTGGAACATCTTGAAGTCTACGGGAAACTTTTGAAGGGGACACTGAGGCCAAGACCAGGGGCAACAGAAGCCACGGCCTCTGAAAAATACAAGGGGTGGGGTTTGGCTGCCCTGAACATGTTTGAGGTTCAGTCATTGGTCAAGCTATTTCGCGACATGACGTAGCTGTTGCGACCATACGTAACCGGATTTTATAAATGAGCACAGATTTTCTAATGAAATTATTGTGTATTGACTAAAGCTGATGCCTACAATTCCACTGGCAATTTTATTATTATTTTTTTTCATATTTAGTTCCATTATGTGAAAATGAAATGTCCACCGTATATTTTGAGAAAGTTAATTTCAAAGAGATTAACCTGCATCATGAACTGTTTCTGGTTTCAGACCTGTTCTCGCGTAGCTCTCCGAAACTGGTCTCGAAAACTGGTTTTGGCGACATGACGTAGCTGTAACCGAGTTGTTGGCTTAGTTTCAACATGGCCGATTTTATAAATGAACACAGATTTTCTAATGAAATTATTGTGTATTGCAAAAATCATCCCAGGTCTGTAGAAATATCCAGTCAAGTTTACCCAACACAGATGGATGATTAAAATCTGTGTTTTCTTACACCTAAACAAGCCCCCAAACAGTTAACCTTCAGGTGGGGTTCGAACCAACAACCGTTCTTGAGCATTTCTTATGTGCTAGACCACCAAGCTTAAGTTAGCACAGTTGTGAAATTGAAAATGTATTTTCAAATTGTTCCAGCAGTCAGCCTAGCTCACCTTATCAAAGATTATTCCAACAAATCGAGAAGCAAGTAATGGAGGGAGGGTTTCACTTACTAGAAAGACAGGTATGTTTAAGACGAAATCAACTGTGGCGTGGCGTGGCGTGGCGTGTCATGGCCAAGAGGTTAAGAACACTGGACTCAAGCTCTGGTGTTTCTGATCAACAGAGTGTGGGTTTGTGACCCGGTCTTGACACTTGTGTCCTTGAGCAAGACACTTAACCATTATTGCCTCATCCTTCGGATGGGATGTAAAGCCGAAGACCCTGTGTGTAGTATCAATATCTATCAACGCATGTAAAAGAACCTAGAAACACTTATCGCTAAGAGAAGGGGTTTGTCCCGGTGTTTCTGGCGTGGTTAGTAGCTGCAACTGGCTCCTACAAGTTGGTGTGATGCTTCCGTAAGAATGCTTTCCCGACTATATGATACAGATGCAGAAGCTAACTACAGGAAGCAGTACACAGGCCATGCTATAATTATTTATCTTGATTAGTCCCAACTGGCCAGTCATTTGTCGGTTTGACCAACCAAGTTTTGGACTTGTCCGTTAGTACATCTCAGTGCTGTCTGTCTAAGACTCGGACTCGAGTCCAACTTGAGTAACGATTTTGGTGATTCTGACCCTACTCGAATTTCATTGGCTAAAGACTCGTACGTGGGTATCATGACTTGGACTTGACCTTTACTCGCGAGTCACATGTTAGGACTGTCTTATGACTTAGACTTCATCCTGACTCATGAGACAAAACTCAAGACTAGGACTTAAGCCTGGCTTGCGAGTCACATAGCAGGACTCGGACTTTGCCCTAACTTGCGAGTCACTAGACTCAGACTTGACCCTTACTCGCAAATAACATATCATGCCTCAGACTTTACCCTGACTCACGAGTCACATGCATGTATCATGGCTCAGACTTTAACCTGACTTGCGATTCATCTGTCGTGGCTCAGACTTTAACCTGACTTGCTAGTCATCTGTCATGCCTCAGACTTTAACCTGACTCGCGAGTCATCTGTCATGCCTCAGACTTTAACCTGACTTGCGAGTCATCTGTCATGCCTCAGACTTTACCCTGACTCGCGAGTCACATATCATGCCTCAGACTTTTCCCTGACTCGCGAGTCACATATCATGCCTCAGACTTTTCCCGGACTCGCGATTCATCTGTCATGGCTCAGACTTTACCCTGACTCGTGAGTCACATATCATGCCTCAGACTTTACCCTGACCCCCGAGTCATCTGTCATGCCTCAGACTTTACCCTGACTAGTGAGTCACATATCATGCCTCAGACTTTTCCCGGACTCGCGATTCATCTGTCATGGCTCAGACTTTACCCTGACTAGTGAGTCACATATCATGCCTCAGACTTTTCCCGGACTCGCGAGTCACATATTGAGACTCAGACTTTTCCCTGACTCGCGGGTCACAAATTAGTTTGGCTCAGCATTCTCCATGTTCTATTTAATATGTTTTCAATTATTTGTTCTCCCTTTCTAGACAAAAGACAGGAACATCCTGAGAATAGCTGTTGATTCTCTGGGTTCTCCTTTGTGGGGGGAGGAGCAAGCTGTCAATCAACATGATAGACATCAAGGGGCGGAGCTATGTCAGTTCTTGCACGCCCTCCGTGCCTTGTTGAGGAATTCACTCGCTGTGTGTGTCATAACGATGCCAACCCATTTATTCTCTGTAAGTTTCATGCTCAAAACAAAGAGTCCAAGCTGCTTAGAACCATACTTGGGAAGATTGTACACTTTGTGGGCTGGTGAATTGGACTCAAGTTCTGATGGCTGAATCATTGGAGTTTGGGTTCAGTAGACCATTAAGCCCCACCCCCTTCGTGGTGACCAATCACAGCCTTGGCTATGCCACCGAAAGTCTGACAAAAGTCCGACACGATAAAATCCTATTGAAAAATGTAGACATGCGTGCGCGTACTTATAGCGTGCGCTTTCATGTTGTGCAATGTGGCATTGAAGAGACGCACATGGTGCTGCCCACACGTAAAGTGTAGTGATGATGCAGCTAATGCTGTGATTGGTCAATATTAACAGGGGCAGGGCTTAATGGATGGGTCTATTCCTTGTCATGACACTTGTGTCCTTGACCAAGGCGCTTAACCATAATTACTTCTCTTAACCCAGGGGTATAAAAGGGAACCTGAGACGGCTGAGACAGTTTTGTGTTGGATTAACCCCTTAGCACTAATGTAAGCAGCTTGAGGTTGCATGCTCAGGGAGTTGAGTATGTTTGAGGAATGGTCTAAGTATGCTTGATGAACAGGAGCTTAATAATGTTGTAAAGCACTTTGATCTGGCTACTAGGGTATGTGCACTATATAAGAACCGCATATTACTTTAAAAGAGGAACAAATTTCTCTCTTTGTTTTTGTTGTTTACAGGATGCAGCAGTAATCAGACGGATAGAGAGAATGTGTGATACAGCAATTGGACTGGAGTCCTTCGCTGGCGCAGAAAAAGAGAAAAATCCGGTGTTCAAGGAGTACCACGGTGAGTTAAGGGTGCAGGGTTAAAAGTGGGAGAATGTTGAGCTCGGTGGTCATCGAGCTCGATGGGTTTTGAGTGTCAAAGCAAAGGTGTCTAGCACATCGAACTCAGATTCTGTTGGCGGAGCCGTTAGAGTGTGGGTTCGAATCCCGGCTGTGGCACTTGAGCACAACACTTAAATATAAATGCTTCCTGTCACCCAGGAGTCGATGAAGAACTGCGAGGATAGGGATTGGTGATGTGGAATGATGAGCAACCTGAGCGCCTATTTGGCTGCCGGTGCTGCATACTCCTAAGGAGTTGAGATGGTTTCAGAAATGCTTGAGGCCCGATGAACCGGGGTAATATTAGTGTAAGGCCTGTTTAGTACAGAGGCCCACATAGCTTGAAAAAGTGCATATTATATAAATATTGGAAACTACGACTAGTGATGATATACTGTATTCTGCTGCCTGTAGTAGTATAAACATCCTACAGCTGCAATCGGTCTTTCTTCAATTGAATCCACTGTATCCTGTTCCTAGCGAGCATCCTTAGCTCCTGGAGTTTCTTTGCACCTTTTAACATTCTTAGTCCTGCATCTTTGAGGGCTGCTCTCAGTTTACTGAGTAGGTTGGTGCAATGCCGACCTTTACGGGCTTTGTACTTGTTGGATCCTACTACGGCAAATTCCAAGGCCTTTTGTGCAGGTGTATCCTCTGGCATCCGAAGCACATGTCCAAACATAGACCACCGAAAGTGAGCCACTTTTGTAGAGAGCGGGGTGGTATTGCACATCTTGTATAGAGCCTCATTTGAAATTAGACTGTTTGGCCATTTATGTCCTGTGGTTGTGCACAGGTGTTTGCGATTGCAGGCATCAAGCTTGTCCGTGGCTGTCTTTGGAGCTGCCCAGATGTTGCAGTTGTAAAGCATTATTGACACACAAGTTGCATTGTATAGTTGCAGTTTTCTTGTCACGACTAGTAAACAGGTAAAATTGTGGGTATAACCACATGGTTATACCCGCATTTTTACTAGTTTACTAGTTATAGTTTCCTATCCGTCACGCCCTGCAAGGCTTCAAACATCACCGAGATACTTATTATTATCAAATTGTCTGCTGTGAGCAGTCATTTGACCTGCTTTATTTGACTTGCTGGCATGTCAAACTTTTTTACTGGATTGACCAATGGGAAATCTTGACTTTGTCACAAATTAAAATGGCTGCACCCATCGGTTGCCTCAAGTCAAACTTTTGTGAAACTCTGCATTTGCCACAATTTATTTCTGTATTCATAAGAAACGACTGGTGGAAACTGCTTTATGGACTAAAGTGACCTTTGGTGTAAATGCAAATAGTGGTAACGGCCGTAACGTTTTGACCCTAGCAATCTGTCTCAAAGGCTGCTTAGCATGATGCCATTTTTCGCTTTTTGCACCCTTTTATTTCAGTGGTTAAAGTCAGCAATATGGTAGGTGAAGTATGAGTGCAAGACATAATGTTCAAACCATTCCTCAAAACTCCATTCCATTTAAATACATTTTTTCTTTTGACAGGTTTATTTCATATTCATCAGCTGCCAAGATTAAATTCCCTTTGTGGACACATGCCTGACACGATGGATCTTGCCTTCAAACTGAAAAGAAAAAAACTTACAATTGAGGTAAGTCCTGGCAACTGAGACCATGTCTCTGATTTGGCGGCTCTGGCTGCGACTGTTGCTAAGGGTGTTGCTAAGGACGACCTATCCCGTTCATGTGACGTTTCGTTTTGTTTGTATCGTGTCGTGGCCGAGCGGTCTAGCGCACCAAACTCAAGTTCTGGTGGTTCAGTCATCACAATGTGGGTTCAAATCTCGGTCCCGGCACTTGTGTCCTTGAGCAAGATGATGATGATGATGGGTTCTTGTATAGCGCCGGTATCCCCCTCTGCTGGGCGCTCATGGCGCTTACATAGCACCATGTAATGGTTCACAAGGTGCTGTGGCGCAATCTGCAGCCGATCAAACCAGGAACACCGGGGCAAACCCCTTCTCTTTGCGATAAGTGCCACTAGGTTCTTTTACGTGCATTACACAACACACGGGACCAACGGCTTAACGTCCCATCCGAAGGACGAAGCAATATTGGTTAAGTGTCTTGCTTAAGGACACAAGTGTCACGACCGGGACTCGAACCCACACTCTGCTGATCAGAAACACCAGAGCTTGAGTCCGGTGATCTTATCCGCTCGGCCACAACACGCCCTTGACTATGATTGCTAATTGGCTTTTATGTCCTTTCTTGAGGATCCTGCCGAGTAACAAAGTAGAAGTGATGTAATTCTACTGTAAGCGACGCCCACTTCACAGAAACTGGCTCCACTGATTACAAGAGCCCAATGGAAATGCATTGAGCTGGTTTATCTTTGTGGAATTATGCAAGAAAAGTTAGATAGTTGAACTTGGCTTGTACATACGTTCTTCAATGACTAAAGGTCTTCTCATAATTGAAAGTTTTTGTCATAAGAAATGCTTTTGACTGGAGAGATGTGTGTTTTTTGGTAAAATTACGCACAAACGTATGCCAGCATTGGAGCCAGATGTAGTGAAAACTTTGGGCGTGCAGTAGATACGCTCCCGTGTGATGCAATGACTTACCAACAGTAACTACGGGCGCAGTAGTAGTAGCCAACAATGTGGAAACAGCCTATGTAAGAATATGCAGAGCAGACTGGTCCATAAGTTAGGCTGTTTCTGAATTACCGTCAGTCGGAGGTATTTTGTGTTTTTCCTTTTGTCGTTTGTTTGTAGATTTGCACTTCTGTTCTGCCCTTTTTGTGTTTTATTTCACAACTTGTCCAACAGTGCAAGCACCAATAACAGGATGGTGACTAGGAAACGAGAAGAAATGATCAGTTTTAGATGTGGGCGGAAAACCCTAAACATGCTTAATGGGGAAAACCCACGCAATTAGGTAGGGACTGAAAACCCACACAATAGGTCGGGACTGAAAAAAAACAATCCACATGCAAGGCTCCAGGTTTAAGGTGGGATTCGAACCGGGGTCCACAGAGGTGAAAGGCAGGGAAAGAAAACCACTGACTCAACCTAATGCCCTTAGGTTTCGATTGAAGAATTGTGAAATTTACTTGTCTATATATATTTTTTTTTTTGGAATGGTTTTCCCAACAGAAGCTGCATTTACCACCGGAGCTTCCCGAAACAATGAGCAGAACTCAAGACCCTGCACCAAGTGCAATAGCGCCCTCTATTGGCTGTGGATCAGTAGGCGGCAAGAGCAAGTTAGATTTCTGAGAGATGAATTTGTCGTGTCTGAGCAAAAGTATTGCATCTCCCTAACCAAGGCCTTGATCTGAACCGAGGCCATCGAGGCCATTGGCCTCATGCCCTGTCGAGTTGGCCAGCATGCCCTTCAGAAAAATTGCACTGTCACTACCAACTTCACCAGTATGCCCTTGTACAATTTCTCTGATTTGGCCAGCAAAGGCCTGCCCCTATTTTTCTTAAGATCGAGACCTGCTAACCCTAACCCTGTCCCTTTTACCTTATCCCAAACCTTGTCCTTAACCCTGACCCTAGCCCTAATCAAAGAGTGAGGATCTGCTCTGGTATTTCTGAATCATAGCAAGCAACCTTTGACCCCTTGCATAGGCTGCCATCGCCGAGGTCAAACAATGGAAACGTGTACGCACCACGCACATCTCTCAGTCAATGATAGGTCTTCCTTTGACCTCAGTGAGGGCGCTATGTGAGCTTGTGACGTCATGATATGCAAGGATTTCTATTTACAGATGTCACGCTTCAAAGCAACAATGAATAACTTTTTCACCGATTCTGTACATCCCTTTACACCCAATTTACCGGATGTCATCATCATCATAGGGCAAGTTCGCGCAAGGACAATTGTCAACTGTTGTTCAACTAACTTCACCCGAACGCTGTCACCTATGGTTAGTCTATGCTAGTCAACTAATTGGAACCAGCCTACTGACAGTGGTCGCTCAATGGTTGCTTCACTGGTTATCACAGGATTTGTTCGTTCTTAACTGTGACAAACTGCACGGGAACCACGACAAAATCAAAATCAAAATTGCGGAAGGAGAAGAAAATGTCAGTAGGCCTATGGCTGTTTACGAAACCACGGCTTGGGCTCCGTCCACCTGATTGAAGCCCCGCACGTTTTCTAAATAACTGACAGAGCCTGAGCCCAAGCCCAAGCCGTGGTTTCGTAAACGGCCAAAGATTATAACATTCCAAACATATTACTGGAGGCCGCCATGTTGACATTACACAGTTTAGCTCACGTTAGTTCGACTAGAGTCGTTCGCACTTTAACATTTTTACACCTTAACACTTTAACAAAGAGCATGCGCACTGTTAGACACCAACCAACCATTGGTTGACGATGGTTGTTGCGCAAACTTGCCCATAGTTGCGCCATTTTGGAAGTCAGTGTCACTGTGTGGTGTACAGTGTAGTGAAGATTGTAACCAGCGTTTACACGCTTACCTGTTGACTTCCAAAATGGTGAGCATGGCACAGTCACCCCGTGTGACGTGCGTGCAAGGGGTCAACGTATCATAATAAACAAAATACAAATATGGATTAAAGTTGATTTTTTTTATTTTTATGCAAACGGTTTATAAAACAACTTCAAAGTTTTAGCATGCAACAAAGAATTATTTACACCTCCAACCAGTGACATTATCACCGATTCTGTACATCCTTTTACATATAAAATATGTATATGACTAAATAAATGCGGTTGAATAAATTACCAGAGAAAGCGGAAAGTGCAAATATTTTTCATTCAAATAAAATGTGTGTCAATCGTTTAAATGTAACCCAGCAGGAAGCTCAGGGGATGTTCTCTTTTAAAGCCCCAGCTCAACAGTGGTATTAAGAAGAAAAACACAACTGTTCACAGATTTACATATACCTTACATGGTTTACAGATAATGATGGTAGGAGACTTTCCTTGAAATATTTCTGCCTGAAGTGTTATCGTTTTTGAATACTAGATGAAATAAGATCCAAAATTAGTCTTCATCTCAGTGAGACGAAAACTGCCCATAAATAAGAATGCGTACAAAAATGCTGAATGCATTTTTACTGTTTTCTCGCAAATGAAACAACAAAATGAGCCGACATGTTCACAGGTAGGTTTTAGTACAAATATCTTGAATTTGTGCAAAGAATGGAAGCATTTACAGTCAATTTACCAATGTTGAGCTGGGGCTTTAACGAAGGGATAGGAGTTGAGTCAAAATTGAAAATTAAGCATCAACATAAGTTGTTAAATGATAAATAGTGCGTCTTGAGTAGATGAATTGTACTATGTGTATTTGTATTTAAAAATTCATCCAAAACAAGTTGAAAAAGAGTGCAAGGAGCTAAGCCTTGCATTTTTTCCCCCGTAATTTGGCTGAAATTTGATAAAATCACTTTGAATTTTTGTCTAAATTTGGCTTAGTTGAATAAAATCACTAGGGGGGTTAGCCTTGCTTTTTTGGGATGAAATTCGATAAAATGTCATAATTGGGCTTAGGTTGGATAGATAACAAGGGGTAAGCCTTACATTTTTGTGGAAATTGGATAAAATCACAAGGGGTAAGCCTAGAATTTTTGTTGTCTAAATTTGGCTGAAATTGGATAAAACCACAAGGGGGTAAGCCTTACATTTGTTGTCTAAATTTTGAAGAAATTGGATAAAATGTATTTGGGCTGAAATTTGATAAAATCACAAGGGGTTAGCCTTGCACAGTCAAATTTTGCTGATATTGGTTACATCACTTGCATTTTTTGTCAAATTATAAAAAAGGACGAATTGAAAGAAAAAAATGTGTAAGGTGTAAGCCTTCTAGTTTTTGCCAAAATTCATCCAAAAAATCAGCAAAAGTTGGATGTCTTTGTTCAAAGTAGGGTGAACACAAGACATACACCCCCTCCCATTCTGGGGGTGGGCAAACCAGATTTGACAGATTCCACTGACAACAATCAAATTAAGAATTTTGCAAACAAGATTTTTAGCTTACACAAAAGGTAATAATATTAAAATGTATTGTTACTGTAAACTTGTCCCCAGTGAACATCACCTCAATTTGCAGTGTTTCACACTTTAGCTTGGCACTTAATGAATTCGATAGAAAATCTACAAGAATCACATTTATTTTAAACAAATTTTCTTTACAATTTTAATGGAACAAAAACAATTTGTACAGACACCGTTGTGTTAAATCGGAATACTGGAACAAAGGTCGCCTGTACATTCCACTGCTGAGCGTGCAGACCACACACACGCCGTCTCGTGCTTCGTTTCACCCACACAAAGACATGGTCTTGAATATTTTGCCGTTTTCTGGCTATTGAGGTGGTTTTTGTGCAATCTCCGATTCCAGACCTTTGACCTTTTGTTCTAAGAAGAGGATTAGGAGACATCCAGAGGCTTCTACCATTGTTGATTCATTGTTTTTCGGCTCAATGGAGGCAAGTCAGAGTGAGCCAGGAATCAAGCCATGGTTCTGGGTTTAGTGCCACTCCTATGCCGTAGGTAACGGCCGATGTTTTGCAATTCATGCTGCCTGAATTTGACATTTTCTCGGTCAAGAAAACATAACGAACGATGCAATAAAGAGAATCTTTGTTCTCTTGGCTTTGTCAAGTCAGGCTTTCTTTGTGCCAGCAGTACTCTCAAAGAAAAATGATTCCAGCAATTCCGACAAAATAATCTCGCCAGAGGTACGAGAAAAAAAAACAACCCCAGAATCCCGACAGCAACTGGTTAAACAAGAAATCTGTTGCAAAGTAATGAGATGAGATCATGGTTTATTCAAACCAGTGCTTTACTCAAACCTGAGGCAAACTAAAGCTGGTATTCAGGTCCTAATCATGAATTCCCCAGCAAAAGATGTTAACACTTGGAATACACCGATTACCAGCCCAAAATATCACACTATGTATACGGCTAGTATTCAAGCTTTAACCATGAAGACATACATATAGCATAGCATAGCATAGCCAGGTTACTGATTATCATAAACAGTTTGCTGTTTAACATAAACGGGTAAATGCTTCAGCATTAACCGTTAATAGAAGAAAAGGTAAATGTACATAAATAGAGTTTTGAATTTCGAAATAACTATATTACACAAGGAGCATTGTACAGCGTTCATAACTCTGTCTTTTTAATTCGCCCACTGACATCACCCATGACAAATCTTGGTTTACGTCATTTTGGGTGTTGTGGTTCCCATTTGTAACTTTAGCGTTGTTGCCGACATGTGCAGGATTAGACATTCACCACATGTTTACATGCTGCTTGATTCGCAAAATGGAAGACCATGGGTGGACAGTAGCCGCGTATGATGTCATAGCAGAGGTCGTGGGTCACCACAGGTCACATGTCCAAATGCAAATAGGTTCAATCGTCGTCTCTTACACTCAAACTAAAGGGAGACTGAACACAAAATACTATTTCAATAGGTCGAACAGCGAGATTTCATCTCCTATCGCTTGCTGAATTCCTGACTGGCCCGGTGCCGGTTGCCGCGGCAATTGTTGCTGGGCCACCTGGTTCTGCTGCATCATGATTGGCTGCTGGGGTTGTTGGAGGCGGAACTGCTGCTGTTGATTAACAGATGGCTGCTGTTGCTGCTGCTGTTGTTGTTGCCACTGCATCTGTTGTTGTTGTTGTTGGGGTTGGGGTTGGGGTTGGGTCTGGGGTAGCATACCTGGTTGTCCAGGGGTCTGCAACATAGAAAATGTGGCGTTAGTCAAGTTTACAAGGTCAACTTCCATTACAGATATCTCTTTTCATGACAAACATACTGAACACCATTTTGTTAGAATAAAAATAAAGATAGACAAATTCTGACCCCACATTTTTTCATTTTGTAGCTGCCAAACTTTTGGCTTACAGAAAATTACTCACGAATGAGGGGAAAGTAAAGGTCTATTAAGAACTTATCATGAAGTAATAGTCTCAAATGGATGTAACTGAACAGTTTTAAACACAGTTGATTTACTGTACAGATTTAATCAAATTTGCCAAAATCAGGGACTGGATTCTGAAGGATTGCGAGATTTGTGTACTACCTGAGGCTGGTTCATCAGTAAATGTCGCAGCTGAGGGTTGTTTGTAGGTAGCTGTTGACTCTGGGCTGGGGTCGGTGTGGACGTTCCGTTCCCCTGCTGGACTGGCTGGGGCAACTGGGGTCGTTGTTGTTGCTGCTGTTGCTGCTGCTGCTGCTGCTGCTGCTGCTGCTGTTGTTGCTGCTGCTGCTGTTGCTGCTGCTGCTGTTGTTGTTGATGTGGTTGAACAGGCTGTGGCTGTTGTTGCTGTTGGACAGGTTGCTGCTGTTGCTGCTGTAATCTTTGAGATGCAAAACCATTGAAAACATATTAATACATGGTTCCACATTTCATTCTTCATTGCATACATTTGTTACGGAATATTTCTGCTTCTACACAAAGGACAGGAGTTGGTTATTCGAAGATGTTTTTGATTTTGAAAAACGATTGGCAATCAAAAGAAGCTGGATATAAATCTGCACAAAATATGAACTTTTGACAGGTTGGTTGCCGTGGTGAATTAACATTTATTCAAATAAGATGTATTATTCTTCTAAGAAGCAATCTGAAGTTGAGGCATTTTTTTTTTTTTTTCTGGCAACGGTTCGTGGGACGGAATAAGTTGCTATGTATGTGATCTCAGGGTCTTGTCACTATACATCTGATAAAGTGGAAGTAAAAAGTGTTTAATCTGCTCTAGAATGCTTTGGTTGTGGGTTCCAATCCCACCTGAGTAGCCTGTGGATTTTATTTCTCACAGGACTCGATGATTCAGTGCTTGTCGTGGCCGAGCGGTCTAGTGCACTGGACTCGAGTTCTGGTGATTACGTAATCGGGGTGTGGGTTCAAATCCCGGTCATGACACTTGTGTCCTTGAGCAAGATGCGTTACTATAATTGCTTCTCTTCACCCAGGGGTATAAATGGGTACCTGCGAGGGTAGAGGTTGATATTTTGATTGAAAAAGCCTCCGGAGCGCCACGGCAGCTCGGGGCTGTATACTCCCCAGGGAGCTGAGAAAGATTACAGGAATGTTATTGGCCCAATGACCAGGGCACTAATGTAAAGCGCATTGAGACCTTATTGTAAAATGCACTATATAAGAACTAGTTATTTTTATTGTTCCATTTTGGGGTGAACATAGAAAACTTGACTGGAGTGGGATTTGAACCCAAGACCCCAGTTTAACTTACCAACACTCTACCAACTGAACTATCCAGCCCTAATGTTGGCAGTTGTCACACATCGGTATAAGGGTTAAACAATAATACTCTCTATCCCTTGATTTAACGATTGCATTAACTAACAAGTACGTACCTCTGCTGTTGTTGTTGAAGTTGTTGCTGCTGTAACTGCTGCTGTTGCTGCTGTTTCATCTTCTGAACATACTGCAGGTGCTGCTGCTGTTTCAACTGAATATCCCTCTTCTTCATCTCCAATAGGCGCTTCATTAGAACAAACCAAACACAAATAGTCCTAATTGATCATTTTTATTATTGTTTTTTCATTTTTGCTTCTGCGTCTTTGTACTGCGCACAAATGTCATGCCCCTGCTCACTGCGGACTTCTGCGCATGTGGTCACCATACTTACAGCTTACAGGGGTCGGCACCAAATATCTGCACTCTCTCTGCATGTGAAGACTGCTTAGTAAAGTGAAGTTTGCACACGCACAAGCAAAGATTCCTAGCTAACCTGTGTTATATGTGCTTACGCTAAGCGTGAATTTGTCTACGTCTGTAAGCATCATTTTTTTCCTGACAGAGCCATGAATTTGAGCCATGATTGCTTTCCCATGCCCGGTATGTAGCAGAGGGAGTCCCCGCCCCCTCCTCCCCCAAATGTTCCTATACTATAACACACTCTTCCCCTCAACCCTCATGTACAGAAGTAACCCCACCCCCACGAAAATCTCCTGAAGAGTTCCTACTAGGGCCTTGTCACACAGGGCAATTTATACTGGCAACTTGGAGGCAACCAACTGCACTGCTTGCAAAAGGAACACTTTGGTAGCACAGGAGTTATTTTCTTAACAGTGTCTTACAATCCTTAAGAAAATCAGGTAAACATTCATAAGTGATTGCCTTTTCTTCTTGGAGATTGCCTGGAACTGGTTGCCTGTAAATTGCCCCCGTGTGACATGGCCTTAAGACTGTCGGAACACAATAAAGACACAATGGGGGGGGGGGGGGTACATCATGCCATACGTTGAGCACCAACTGAGGATTGCATCCTATTATCTGGAATTACAAATGAACCATTTGTGACGATGTCTTAACTCATTACAACCCGCCTTTTGAAGATGAGGAAAGAAGGATCCTTTCACCTCACTGAATAACTCTGAGCCTTCAATATGACCCCTGACTTGTACAGATGAACCCTGACCTCTATGGATGACCCACAGGGCTTATCTCCTGACCTCTATGGAAAAGCTTCTGACTTACTGATGGACCCTGACCCTTGGGCGTAACCCCTCATCTCAAATCTAAACATCCCCCCATCCCCAAGACCATCAGCCCTCACCTGTTGTTGCTGGGCTCGTTGTTGTGTGACCGCAGCAGCTGTTTGCATCTGGGTGGTTCCAGTCCCACTCCCTGTCCCCAAGGAGCCCAGTCCCCCTAGCGTGGAGGTGCTAGCCGCGGCGTTTGGTGGCATCCCTATCGTAGAGATATTCGTTGTTGAACCGGGCATGTTGGAAATCGTTGGCAGACCAACCTGCTGATGCTGTTGTTGTTGCTGCTGCTGCTGCTGCTGCTGTTGATGCTGGGCGCCAGGTGTTGGAAACTGCCGCCCTTGAAGTTGAGCACTTTGGCCTGGTTGTGCCTTCAGTTAAATAAAAAAGATTTAAAGAAAACGATGAAGTATGAAGTTTGTACTGGTATAAAGAATCTGACGCCTGAGAATAAGATCTTATCTGTCATCAGTGAGAAAGTGGAGTTCACATAATCACACACTTCTTTGAACACACACATATTGCACTGCATAGGGTAGTTTGGATCTTTCCACCCCATTTTTTTTTATTGCATTTCATTTCATTTCATTTATTAATTCTGGTTGTGAAGCCAAGGATTCTCAGAAAAGCGAACTTAATCACATACTAGCCAAGAGCCCAATGAGAGAAGACAAGGAAGAAAGTTTCAGTTTTAATGTGGGAGGAAAACCCTAGAGAACTATTCCAGGGAAAACCCACGCAATCAGGTAGAGACTGAAAACCCAATCCACATAGTGCCCCCGGCGGGATTCGAACCGGGGTCCTAAAGGTGGAAGGCGAGGAATGATACAACTACGCCAACCCGACCACCAATACTTGCAACCTATGTTTTTCTACCACCATTGCAAAGAGAAAATCTTTATCTTTCCACCCATTTGTAAGTTTGGCTACAAAGTTAAACATTGATAAAATTACAGATTAAAAAAAGGCCTCCATGTATGTGCTAAGGCTTGAGTGTATTTTGTATGATCTTGATTGACTAAAGTCACTTATGGTAAGGAAGAGTGGCCTGGCATGACTGGCATGACTGCAGTCGACTAAAGTCACTTATGGTAAGGAAGAGTGGCCTGGCATGACTGGCATGACTGCAGTCGACTAAAGTCACTTATGGTAAGGAAGAGTGGCCTGGCATGACTGCAGTCGACTAAAGTCACCTATGGTAAGGAAGAGTGGCCTAGCATGACTGCAGTCGATTAAAGTCACTTATGGTAAGGAAGAGGGGATATGAGTGCAGTCGACTAAAGTTGCTTAGGGTAAGGAAGAGGGGGTATGAGTGCAGTTGACTAAAGTCACCCATAGTAAGGAAGAGGGGGTATGAGTGCAGTCGACTAAAGTCACATGGTAAGGAAGAGAGGGTATGAGTGCAGTCGACTTAAGTTGCTTAGGGTAAGGAAAGGGTCTAATCCAAGCCTGGCAATCCCTTTTAACAACACTCACCAGCTGTCCTCTTGCCCTGTCTGCTTGGAACTTCTTGTTTTTGGTCACAATGAGTCGGAACTGATTGACAAACCCTTGTTGGTCATTTGGGATGAAGCCGACAAACGCATGTTTACGTGTGGAATACAGCAGCATCACAACTCGAATGTTACAGGATACATCACTTGGAAAGTGTACACAGCCGGCCTGATGGAGGGACAAACAAAAAGGAGTGGCCATGATGGTTAAAAAGTGTGTTTATGGGTACGTACGTCATTAATTTTGGGGAAGTGCAAATTCAATCCCATGCAATAGTTTTTTATAACACAACCTAACACAGTAAGGTTTCAAATCCTACTCATGTACATGGTGTTACTGCAAACCTTACTAGATTGTATCTCCACCATGCAAAGTTTCAAATCCTACTCATGTACATGGTGTTACTTCAAACCTTACTAGATTGTATCTCCACCATGCAAAGTTTCAAATCCTACTCATGTACATGGTGATACTGCAAACCTTACTAGATTGTACCTCCACCATGCAAAGTTTCAAATCCTACTCATGTACATGGTGTTACCGCAAACCTTACTAGATTGTATCTCCACCATGCAAAGTTTCAAATCCTACTCATGTACATGGTGTTACTGCAAACCTTACTAGATTGTATCTCCACCATGCAAAGTTTCAAATCCTACTCATGTACATGGTGTTACCGTAAACCTTACTAGATTGTATCTCCATCATGCAAAGTTTCAAATCCTACTCATGTACATGGTGTTACTTCAAACCTTACTAGATTGTATCTCCACCATGCAAAGTTTCAAATCCTACTTATGTACATGGTGTTACTGCAAACCTTACTTAATTGTATCTCCACCATGCAAAGTTTCAAATCCTACTCATGTACATGGTGTTACTGCAAACCTTACTAGATTGTTTCTCCACTATGCAAAGTTTCAAATCCTACTCATGTACATGGTGTTACTGCAAACCTTACTAGATTGTTTCTCCACTATGCAAAGTTTCAAATCCTACTTATGTACATGGTGTTACTGCAAACCTTACTAAATTGTATCTCCACCATGCAAAGTTTCAAATCCTACTCATGTACATGGTGTTACTGCAAACCTTACTAGATTGTTTCTCCACTATGCAAAGTTTCAAATCCTACTCATGTACATGGTGTTACTGCAAACCTTACTAGATTGTTTCTCCACTATGCAAAGTTTCAAATCCTACTTATGTACATGGTGTTACTGCAAACCTTACTAAATTGTATCTCCACCATACAAAGTTTCAAATCCTACTTATGTACATGGTGTTACTGCAAACCTTACTAAATTGTATCTCCACCATGCAAAGTTTCAAATCCTACTCATGTACATGGTGTTACCGCAAACCTTACTAGATTGTATCTCCACCATGCAAAGTTTCAAATCCTACTCATGTACATGGTGTTACTGCAAACCTTACTAGATTGTATCTCCACCATGCAAAGTTTCAAATCCTACTCATGTACATGGTGTTACCGTAAACCTTACTAGATTGTATCTCCATCATGCAAAGTTTCAAATCCTACTCATGTACATGGTGTTACTTCAAACCTTACTAGATTGTATCTCCACCATGCAAAGTTTCAAATCCTACTTATGTACATGGTGTTACTGCAAACCTTACTAAATTGTATCTCCACCATGCAAAGTTTCAAATCCTACTCATGTACATGGTGTTACTGCAAACCTTACTAGATTGTTTCTCCACTATGCAAAGTTTCAAATCCTACTCATGTACATGGTGTTACTGCAAACCTTACTAGATTGTTTCTCCACTATGCAAAGTTTCAAATCCTACTTATGTACATGGTGTTACTGCAAACCTTACTAGATTGTATCTCCACCATGCAAAGTTTCAAATCCTACTCATGTACATGGTGTTACCGTAAACCTTACTAGATTGTATCTCCATCATGCAAAGTTTCAAATCCTACTCATGTACATGGTGTTACTTCAAACCTTACTAGATTGTATCTCCACCATGCAAAGTTTCAAATCCTACTTATGTACATGGTGTTACTGCAAACCTTACTAAATTGTATCTCCACCATGCAAAGTTTCAAATCCTACTCATGTACATGGTGTTACTGCAAACCTTACTAGATTGTTTCTCCACTATGCAAAGTTTCAAATCCTACTCATGTACATGGTGTTACTGCAAACCTTACTAGATTGTTTCTCCACTATGCAAAGTTTCAAATCCTACTCATGTACATGGTGTTACTGCAAACCTTACTAGATTGTTTCTCCACTATGCAAAGTTTCAAATCCTACTTATGTACATGGTGTTACTGCAAACCTTACTAAATTGTATCTCCACCATGCAAAGTTTCCAACCCTACTTTATTTCTTCTTTTAATAGTCACCAACCCTCTATGTTGTCATTCTTTGCATGAATGGGAGTAATTTTTTACTTACAAAGCCGTTTTGCATGACCTTCATCAGTGCCTTCATAGATTCATGATCATTTCCTTGGTCTGGGAACTGGAATCCAACTTGCTGTGAGCTACGTAAGAGACCACTCAAAGATTGCTGCATAAAAAAAATATTTGAGATTATCCATGATTATTCAGGGCTGTAGTTTCAAGAAAATATATGCAACACTCAGAAATGTTACTGGACCAGGTGTGGATTTCACAAAGCACTAGGACTAGTCTTATCTCGAGTTAGGATGAGTAACTAGTCCTAACTTATAGGACTTGTCATAAGTTAGGACTAGTCCTAAGTTAGGACTAGTTTTGTGAAATCCAACCCTGGTGTGGATTTCACAAAGCACTAGGACTAGATTTCACAAACTAGGACTAGTCTTATCTCGAGTTAAGATGAGTAACTAGTCATAACTTACTAGTTTTGTGAAATCCACCCCAGAGATATTCTTCTAGGTCTTAACGATAAAATATGCACATATTAACCCACAATTGCAAGTTGGTCAGCCGCTTTATCATTCAAGTTGTACTTCCTGTGCCAATAAGAAGGTCATAAAGTTCTTCTGAGGGGTGTGAGTGGCTACACACACAAAAAAGCTAAAATCAGCTTAAAAGCTGAATTCTCACACCCCTGGGGAACACAACAATTTCTTGCCCTTTGTATTTCATACCCTACAAGTTCTGGAAGTGGAACAGATAATTACCAAAAGGTGTTGAGGTATCAACTGCATGACAAACTTGGGCGGCCAGCTGTCGACTTTGAGCGTACTATCGGGAGCGACGGTCACATGACATGTGTGAGTACGTGTGATCTTGGTATCCGTGGCAGCCGAGGAAGCGGATTTCGGTCGCTGTTGAGAAAGACATCGAAACGTAATGACAAACTGGGCACAATTTCATGGAGTTGCTTAAGCACAAAAAGTAGCTACAAATAAACTATGCTTACCAGAATAAGGTTACCAGTCAAAATGCCATGGCACATGCACCATCTGTGACTGGTATCCTGTTCATTTTTTGCTCAGCGGAAAAGTGTTAAGCAATATCTTTTGCTTAAACGGCGCTATGAAATGGGAGACTTTTGGACGGTCCTTTTTCAGTTCTCAACAGTAGTAAGCATGCTCAGAACCATGCGCGCAATACTGAGCATGTGCGCGCATGCTCAGAACTGTCAAAAAGGACCGTTGTGAAGAACTGTCAAAAAGGACCGTTGTGTCTGCTGCCGCCAGCGTCTCAATAGTCTCCCATTGGGCTGCATTTCACCAAATGCCAAGGTTCATCTCTAAATGGGTTCGGATTGTTGCCATGGTGATTATTATTGTGAAATCACAACTGTCTTGGCAACTTTTAGCTTGGTCCACTTTCTACCTCTTAAATGTTCTTAAAATGTTCTTAATGCTCTTAAATCTTCTTAGTTTTTAAATGTCACTTGTATTTCTGTGCTTTGCTTACTGCTTTATGATTTTAGTAGTTATTTAGTTTTACGGTGTTTTACATAATTCTGCTTTTCAGTAGCTTTGTAAAGCGCTTTGAGGTGGTTTTAACTGCATAAGGTGTTTTTAAATCCCTTTATTATTATTATTATTACCTCGAACCTTCTTCTCAAGATATTGAAATAGAACAATTGTCATTTTGTGTCATTCTCCTTTTTCTTTAATAATAATAATAATAATAACAATAATAATAAACTGTGCTTATATAGCGCCTTTCACAGTTGTCCCGAAGCGCTTTACAAGAAAAAAAAAGACAGTTAATTAAAGAGGGAAGTTTTTAGCATAGATTTGAAAATGTTCTCATTTGGAGCAGTTTTGATGAAGTCTGGCAAATTATTCCACAGTGTCGGAGAAGCATGTGAAAATGAGCGATGGCTATACGATTTGGTGTGTGCGATGTATGAGACGAGTTGAGAAGCAGAGCTTGAACAAAGAGTACGACGAGGTTTGTGTGGATGAAGGAGTTCTTGGAGGTAGTGGGGTGCAGATTGCTTGAGGCATTTGTATGTCAGCAGGAAGATTTTTAATTATAAACTTGGGGTGTCGTGGCCGAGCGGATAAGAACACCGGACTCAAGCTCTGCTGTTTCTGATCAGCAGAGTGTGGGTTCGAATCCCGGTTGTGACACTTGTGTCCTTGAGCAAGACACTTTACTGTAATTGCTTTTCTCCAGCCAGGAGTAAATGGGTACCTGTGAGGGCAGAGGATGGTTCATGTGAATGATTAGCTTGGAGCGCGGTTACTCGCAGCACCGGCTGTATACTCCCCAGGGAGCTGAGATGGTTTAAGGAATGAAATAAATGGCCCAGTGACCAGGGGTAGTATTGTCAGAAGCGCTTTGATACGCCCTTCGGGCTGTGATAAAACGCTATATAAAAACTGGTTATTATTATTACATGCGCTTGAAGACAGGTAACCAATGAAGTGACAGGGCTCGAATTTCGGGGAAAAATCCACAAGACTGCAGGGCTTGTAGGTTAAAAATTTTTACTAGACCAGAATTCATTTTTCTAGAACAGAATCTATTAGTGAGAAAGAACTTTCTACACAGTTTACCGTGTACATGTAAACTGTTTTTATTTGAACAAGCACTTTATAGTCATTTGTCTTATAGTGCTAAGTACATGTAAGCTTTGATACTCATAGATATTTACTCGAGTCAAAGTCAACATTTGAACCTCATTTTCTTTTTTTATTACTCAGTGAGGTACTTTTGGTCAATTTAAAAAACACAAGACCACCGGACTTGTCCAGTCCCGAGTTTACTGGCCCGAGGCTAAAAACACTGGCCTTGGGCATGCGGTCCGGTGTTAATTTCGAGCCCTGAAGTGTACGGGTACTGAGGGTGATATGTTGGTGGGGTGACGAGCACGTGACAAGTCTTGAGTTTTGAATACGCTAGAGCTGTGCAATTTGTGAGGCAGGAAGATAACGGAGAAGGCTGCTGCAGAAGTCAAATGCAAATTTGCATCCGGATAAGTTTGTCGTTCTATATGCATACATGGGAAGACACAAAAATTTGAATAGTGCTTTAGCATCCCATGTTCAGTTGGCCTTCACTATCAGTGCGTATTGGATACAGAAGCGTGGTATTTTTTCCATATTTAACGAGCGCATGTAGAATAACGAATATTGTTTGCATTGATCATGTTGATTATACTTCACATGAAATCTACACAATAAAAACGAACAAATTATACTTATGATTTTTCATTTTTGTTTTGGGGTTTTACCATCAACCGAAGTGTGATAAGAACTGTATACTCAGTGTTTCTCGAGTCGTGCAGAAAAAAATCCACAGGCTTACTCCTCGGGTGGGATTCGAACCCACAACTCCTGCATTCTAGCTTGGGTGTCTTAACCACTGGACCACTGAGTGCGCCCAGTGACAAGAGGCCAGATCGATTCCTGCAATCAGCAGTGGGTACCGCAATAATCCAAAAGACGTAATCCAGACTAATGGGGCTGTGTTGTCATGATTATAGCAGTAAATGGAATAACCCAGTTACTATGCGCTCTTGTGCACTGCATTCACATCACAGTTTGACAAAGACGGCACCCTTTGTGGTTTGACCGCAAGCGCACGCATGCGCAGTATCTGGGTGAGAGTTATCTTTCCATGCACAGCCACAGGCGTGCTATAATCATGACGGCACAGCCCCTTTAATACATTATGCATATTTCACCTCGTGCCATTCCAGTTGTCCTCTCCACACCACGGTTCCCACCTGGCTAGGCTGGACCCCGCCAATCAGCTGCTGAGGTTGCATCGTGTCCAGTGGCTGGAAAAGAAACCAGACAAGTTAACTGTGAAAAACGTCTTAACATGTGGAAATACCAAGGTGGTGGCTGTGGCCAATTTCATAACACTGTTTACCAGCAAGCAAATTTTGAAGAAAAAAAAAGTGCGAAAGCAAACATTTATTTCATAAACGATCAAGAAGATTTGTGCACGGGCACAATAGATTTGCAATGTTGTGTCACTCATTTGCTCACAAGAGCCACCAGCGAGTTACCTTGCCTCTCGTTTTGCTGACGGTAAGCAGCGCTTATAAAATAGAAACTCAGCTCATGGGGGCTCTCGTAAGAAGAGTTAGGTTTGAACAGTGTCTGGTACAATGCCTCGTTTGGTCACAAGTGAATGCTCAATTTGAATTCCTCAGACTAAATCCAGTGCGGCTTTGTCACAAAAGGGGCACAATTTTGCATTGCAACCTCCAGATCATCAAAGACTGGTATCCTTATGCCAAACTTTTCGTTGAGAATTGTGCATAGGTGTTTGTCGTCTCTTATGTAACTAAGAAAAGGCTTGCCCCTAACCATGCGACAAAGCAACACTAGATGTAGTCTGAGGATTTCAAATTGAGACATCGTTCCAATCTCACTCGCAAATGGTTTATTGGCCCCAGTACTTCTAAAGTGAATATCGACTCACCAGGGAGCCCACGATACAGCCCAAACCCAACCCAAGTCGCTACTACGAGCAAACGTTTAATTCAAGTTAGCTTAAAATCTGGTTTTTTATACAAGTTTGAAAACTGTAGAAGTTCGCGACAAGATTTAGTGTCTAACACGAGCACGTGATCAATATACAAATCAGGTCGAAAAAGCTTATCAAACGTTTCGGGTAACAGACTCTTAAACTGATTAAAGATGATTTATACATTCCTGGCTGTAAAAAAAATAAACGGCAAACACAACACGAACTTCCTGTCCTACGAATTTCAATAGATGTGTCTTCCCTCAAAAATGCCAGCGGGAAATTGATTTAACCAGTTGAAACCGAATGATGTGAATATGCGCAAATGTTTCTCCTGCCTGGAAACTGCCTATGTAATTTCGGACTACGGAGCGTGTGCAGACCATACACACGCCGTTTAACGCTTCATTTCTTTGTGCAAGCGGTACACTCAAAGAAAAAATATTCCGCCCATTCGGCCAAAAGAATCCCGGAGGCAACTGGTTAAAGCCCCAGCTCAACATTGGTAAGAAGAAAAACATAAATGTTCACAGATTTACATAAATCTTACATGGTATAAAGATAATGATGGTAGAAAACTTTCCTTGAAATATTTCTGCCTAAAGTGTTATTGTTTTTAAATAATAAATGAAACAAGATCCAAAATTAGTTTTCGTCTCAGTGAGACAAAAACTCTGCCTACTCTGTAATATCTGGTACAATGCCTCGTTTGGTCACAAGTGAATGCTCCATTTGAATTCCTCAGACTAAATCCATGTGACAAAGCAACACTAGATGTAGTCTGAGGATTTCAAATTGAGCATTCACTTGTGACCGAAAAAGGCAATGTACCAGACATCAATCGAATCTCACTCGCAAATGGCTTATTGGCCCCAGTACTTCTAAAGTGAACATGAACTCACCAGGGAGCCCATTGATATAGCCTGCTGATGTGATGTGGACAGCCCGGGATGTTGCTGCTGTTGCTGCTGCTGTTGGTTCACCATAGGAGTAATTACACCAATAGGTGGCGTCTGCTGGATACCAGTGACTGCTGGGGAGTCTAACGACGATTGGCCTTGAAGCTGCTGCTGCTGCTGCTGCTGTTGTTGTTGTTGTTGCTGTTGCTGCTGTTGTTGTTGCTGCTGTTGTTGTTGCTGCTGCTGATTTGATGGCTGTGGTGTACCTAGCATGGAGGTGGTGATAGTTGAGGGTGTGGACAGCGTTGGTCCTGGTATACCTGGAATGTTTGGCTTCACCGGCATACGCTGACCTGGTCAAGGTTAACAGAATGATTTTAGTCTTGCTCATTTCATATTAATTCTGGTTGTGAAGCCAAGGATTCTCAGCAAAAGCGGACTTAATCACTACACTTGCCAAGAACCCCAAGGAAAGAAGTTTCAGTTTTAGATGTGGGAGGAAAACCTCTGAGAATCGTTCCAAGGAAAACACATGCAATCAGGTCAGGACTAAAAACCCAATCCACATAGTGCCCCCAGCGGGATTCGAACCGGGGTCCTAGAGGTGGAAGGTGAGGAAAGATATCACTATGCCAACCCGACCACCAAAATTAAACTGCTCTAGGACAATGTGTGGCGAAGCAAATAACACTCAATGTTTTCTGAGGAGGAAGAAAAAAACTTCTACAAGCACCTCGGGTGGGATTTGAACTAGTGACCTTCAACACACATTTACCAAATATTACTAGTCTCTCGAAATGTTTGCATTTAATTGGGAAAAAAAATCCAACAAACTTGAAAATATTATTCCACAGGTTATCGATTGCACAGATGGGACCCTAAAAATCACCCTACTTCACAACCCAAGTCGCTAATACCGGTAAACATTTAATTCAAGTTAGCTTGAAATCTGGTTTTTATACAAGTTTGAAAACTGATGAAGTTCACGACAAGATATTTCAACTAGTGTCTAACACGAGCACATGATCAATATGCAGATCAGGTCTCAAATGCGTATCAAACGTATCGGGTAACAGACTCTAAAGATGACTTATACATTCCTGGCTGTAAAAAATAAACGGCAAACACAACACGAACTTCCTGTCCTAGGAATTTCAATAGATGTGTCTTCCCTCAAAAATGTCAGCCGGAAATTTTCCTCGGGACGATTGATTTAACCAGTTGAAACCGGATGATGTGAATACGCGCAAATGTTTCTCCTGCCTGGAAACTGAGGTCGTCTTGCAACGCCTTTATATAATTTCGGGATTACGGAGCGTGTGCAGACCATACACACGCCGTTTAACGCTTCATTTCTTTGTGCAAGCAGTACACTCAAAGAAAAAATATTCCGCCAATTCGGCCAAAAGAATCCCAGCGGCAACTGCTTAAAGCCCCAGCTCAACATTGGTAAGAAGAAAAACATAAATGTTCACAGATTTACATACATCTTACATGGTATAAAGATAATGATGGTAGAAAACTTTCCTTGAAATATTTCTACCTGAATTATTATCGTTTTTAAATAATAAATGAAACAAGATCCAAAATTAGTTTTCGTCTCAGTGAAACAAAAACTCTGCCTATAGGAATGCGTACAAAAATGCTGAATGCATTTTAATTGTTTTCTTGTAAACGAAACAACGAAATGAGCTGACATTTTCACAGGTTGGTTTTATTACATACATCTTGGTTTGTGCAAAGAATGGAAATATTTACAGTCAGTTTACCAAAGTTGAGCTTGGGCTTCAAGTAAAAAGTAACATATGGATTGTAAATGAAAAATGTATTTTTCTGTTTCCAATCCTTTTTACTATTAAACTTTGCTTGCCTTTCCTGGGGTTAGTTATACCTTGTCCTGGCTGTGCCTGGCGTGGCCATCGTTGTGACTGGGTGGCTGCTGCCCTCATGATGGCCTCCTGGGCAGCCTTGATGGCGGCCGACGGGATCATTTGACCTCCGGAGACCGACACGGCAGGGCTGGGCTGTAAGGTCAAACATCGAGACCAAAGGTCATGGGTGGGACAGCAAAAATCAACGGGTAGAATACAAATATGTAACAAATGTTGGATCGAAATCATTAATAATAATATTCAGTTCTTAAGTGCTTTATCTACTGGCATCTCAAATGACTTTCCCGTTAGGAATCATAAAATCAATTGAATTGAAAAAGCCTTTATTCTTTAAAGACAGGTATGTAGAACTAACTATGAATTATAATATAAGACCCATATAGCACCTTAACATTTATAACTTAAAAGGCACTATTCTATCCATACCACAGCGCACTTAAAAGAAATTAACATGGATAAAGATGAGTCTTTAGAGATTTACGAAATACAGATAAATTAACAGACTCCCTAATGACAGGAGGAAGATTGTTCCAAATCATTGGCCCAGCTACACTGAAAGCTTTTTGACCCAGAACTTTGTTTGCACGGGGGACATTCAAGTGGGTGATGTCAAGTGTGGAGCGAAGAAAACGTGGAGGAGTGTAATGTGACAGTAAAGTGGAAAGATTTCTAGGAGTAGTTTTGTTCGAGCATTTCTAAACAAAAAGAGCAAGTTTAAAATGAATCCATTCTGTAATCGGTAGCCAATGAAGTTCCCTGAGTGACGGGGTATTATGTTCTCTCAAGGGTGTAGAACATACCAACAAGCAGCACTATTTTGTAAGGGGTTTTCAAGTCGATGCAGCAATCTGCTGCTAACCATGCAAGAAACACCAGGCCAATCCCCTCTACTTGTAATGATAAGTCTTGCTCACTGACCTTGATAGGGAAGGGTGAGGGTAGAATTGAGACTTTCTTACTTGTGGGATAGCTTGGGTGTACGTCACGGTGACGTTGGGCTGGACTTGTGACATGGCAGGCAGACCCGACGAAGAGATTGGAGTGGCTGAAGCAGTTGACTGATTGAAGGAAGAAACTTGTTGCTGTTGCTGCTGCTGCTGCTGCTGCTGTTGTTGTTGTTGCTGTTGTTGTTGTTGTTGTTGTTGTTGCTGCTGCTGCTGCTGCTGTTGTTGTTGTTTCTGCTGGCGTGCTCTCTGGGTGAACAAGTGAATATGCTCTGGTCTGAGGTTGTTCAGAACTTTCGTCTGCTGGGGTGTGAGTTGCTTACCCGCTAACTGCGACAATGCCCCTTGAGTTTGCTGCTGCTGCTGCTGCTGTTGTTGAAGTGGTGAGTTGACAAATGAAACATTACCAATCTGCTGTGATTTCTGTCAAACATGGGGGAAGCAGAAGCAGATTAAAGTTAAGTTTGACTTGATTATGAGGGCACCAAATACGAAGTCGGACAAGGGTCTGCAGCCATAAACGTCAATTAATTGGTTAACTATGTATCTAACCACTTACTATGGTGATAACGTATTTACAATCTCACACAAGCCACAGTGACAGACATGAGTGGGCTACACTAAGTTTTCAAAATTTTGGGGTCAGAGGTTCTAAAAAGAATTGATGTTTTTATCGTTGAATCAACTGTATTAACACATAAATTAGGGGACAAATTATTGAAATATCTGGCCAGATTGAATTCTCTCTTTTGCCGGGGGCCTTAAAAAGTATTGCTAATCCTTAAAAATGCTGAGAACCCTAGACGATTCCTAATTTAGATTTTGTCCAAATTTGAAGCTCGGTGGTGAATTGTAATGAGCTTATTATTATTTATTATTTATCTGCTAACCAAGTATTATCAGGGTACTAGGCAAAAAATTATACATATACATCAAATGGCATTTCAGCTGGTTCTCATTTCTGTTGAGCAAATTTGTATGCTAGGATTTTGTGTGTGTGTGTTTAGCAGAGATTGGGCCAAGGTACTCAGACATTATTGGTACAAAAGTCACCTGCTGCTGTTGACTGCCCGGCATCATCTGTGAAGAGGTCTGGTTGCTCATTGGCTGGCTTCCCAGAGACTGATTGCCGATAGGCTGACTCCCTAACGACTGCTGTCGAGCACCCACTCCCCCAAATGTTTGGCCGGCTGCTTGATTCTGCTGCTGAAATGGTTGTTGCTGCTGCTGCTGCTGCTGTTGTTGTTGTTGTTGTAATTGCTGCTGTTGATATTTTTGTTGTTGTTGTTTAAGCTGCTGTTGTTGTTGCTGCTGCTGCTGTTGTTGTTGTTGCTGTTGTTGTTGTTGTTGTTGTTGTTGTTGTTGTTGTTGCTGCTGCTGCTGTTGTTGCTGCTGCTGCTGTTGTTGTTGTTGAGGTTGGGAGGAGCCAAATTGGTTCATAGGCTGCTGTGGGTTTAACACTTGGGCTTGATTCACAGACGCTGTAAGGGTGAAGAACAGAATTTGAACTTGAAATCAGAAAAGGGAAAAAAGGTCACAATGAGAAAAGTTTGCTACAACATCAGTGACACTGCCAGGCAGCCAGTGGTGTAACTAGGGTTCTTGGCACCAGGGGTACCCATTCACTCATTATAAGTTTTTTGTCTTCGAAAATCTTAAAATTATTTTGCGATATCAGTAATAATGATAGGCTTAGATATAGTTATTAATCACAACCCTTAGGGGTTCTTACATTTCACTATTTTTGTTATTAACGGGCATGATTTTGGGCCCTTATAAAAAAGTAGGCCAGTTTGATTGAGTAAAAGGGCTGACCTACATGTCCATAACTTATAGACTTAACTGGACTTCTCAGGCTATTTAACATGTTTAATAACAATTTTGTTGATTTTTCTGAGGGCCACAAAAACGCAAATCAGACTTAAGTTGGAAGAATATAATGTCTGTTATCAACCTCAAAAACCTTGGTTGAAGCGGCACCCTAAGGCATCCCCTTGGCATGTGTTCCCCTCCCCTGTTCCCCACTAGTTACGCCACTGGACCATGCAAGGAGAGTGTTCAGTTTGGGAAGGGAAATATGTGGCATGGCATGGGTGAGTGTGCTGGGCTCAAGTTCTGCTGGCCAAGGTGTCCGAATGTGGATTCAAATCCCAGCCGTAACACTTGTGTTCTTGAGCAAGACACGTTAAAAACATACATGTCTCTTACCCCACTGGAGTGAATTGTGCCAGCCTAAGTAGAGATCAGCTAAGTACTGACCAGCTACAAGTGAACCCATTTGGCCAACGGGGCAGCATACTCCTAAGGAGTTTGGGTGGTTTCTCTGACCTGATGAACAGGGCCCAAATTCATAAAGCTGCTTAACGGCCGATTTTGTGCTTACTGTGTGATGTCCATTTCATAGCGCTGCTAACCCTAAGCACAGGAAAAGGCATGCTAACCTTCCTGTGCTTACTGTGTGAAAATGAATGATGTAACAATGCAAATCCATGGTGAACGTGCAAGCCGGCCGCCTAATTTTCTTGCCAACCTGTAAAATACGCTTACGCTTAAGCAAATTTTTCTGCTATAGTTAGCACGAAAATTTGCTTACCGTTAAGCAGCGCTATGAAATTTGGCCCTGGAGCAAGGCCCATTAGTTCAAATTTACCGTCATCAGGCTCTGAACTTTCCCTCCCCAAATAGAACACTTCATAAGAAAATGGAAAACCATTCAAAGCTTGAGGCAAGTAGCTTTACCTGGCGAAGCAATGGAATGACTTGAAGGTAGGTTTGCTGTGGGCACCTTGAAACTCGGGGACCCTCCAGCCATTCTCTGGGGACCTCTACCTGGAACTCCTTGATTGGCTACAGGTCAAGAACAGAACCAAAAACAATGCAAATTTACTGTTAGTTTTACTTGAAAACATGGAACAGGTACGGTTCAACATGGTCGCGTCATTCAACAATTAGGGCTTGTCAAATTTGTGGCTACGGCTATGAGTGCTATGGGTGTCCAATTCTTGAACGAATGATCATGTGACCATCAAGCCACAACCATAGCCGCAGCCACAGCCATAGCCACAGCCGTGGCAGCAGACCTTACTTACATTATAAACTGCTACATGGCTGAACAACGGGAAAAAGCACTCACAAAGATTGATATCCGATTGGTAGCAAAGTCCACCAAAATTATAGAACAATATCTAAGGACAAAGTACCCACCGTGTGCTGCAGGACTTCCAACCGATCGCATGGCACCAGTTGCAGAAGCACCAGTGGACGGAGTTGTACCGGTGGCTGTTGAGGCGAGGGCCGAGTTTGCCGCTGGTGTAGGGGGCACTCCGGGGACGGTGGCTGTCTGAAGATGGGAGGGGGAAGTACCGGGGGCAAGGGACTTATTCAAGTCAGATCCTGGTGATCTCTCTGTAAACAAAAAGCGTAGCAGTTCTTGTCAGGTGCCCCGAACACACAATGACAGTGACAGTTGTTTTTCCATTTTAACATACGGTACCAGTCTGTTTTTCTCCCCCTGCCTCATTTTGGTTTCCATGGTAACAGAAGTCTTAGCTGAAATTAGAGGGAATTAGTATTCGCCATGGATTCATGAACATTTACTATGACCTCAGAGTGACCTTCGTACTGACCTGTAAGTTCAAATCCGCTAAGCAGGACAAGGTGTCTGGGATCTGATGCGTATTCCTTGATGGTTTTCTGCAACTCACCGCACGCTTTATCATAGAGGGTGTACAGCACGGCAAGCTTTCTTGGGGAAACTATTGATAATTTGATATTTCGCTGTAGAAGCGGGAAAAAGGATAAAAGTACTGTAACCGAGTGAACAAATTGTGTCGGATTTGGCATCTTGTCAAAACAGACATAATACATGTACATGTAATTGACTGGCATTATCAGTGTTTTTCAAAAAGAATTTTTAAGCGTTTTTGCAAGTTCTTTTGAGACGATGAAAGTGTTCCTTCAAAAAGTTTGTCTTCAACATGGCGGATTCAACGACGTACTAACAGTTTTCTACGGAAATGGTATAAAAATGATGAACCATGAAGCATGGCAATCCAAAATAATATTAAGAAAGTTCCAACCAGTAACTTCCAAAGTGAAAATAAAAAAATTATTTTGAAAATATAAATTGTCAAGAGACGTGCCTACAGTCATGACAGTGTACAATGCAAACTGTTTCTGTTTATAGGCACAACTCTCTGAATCTTTTTTCGGTTGGAAAACTTTACATCAGAAACATTCTTTCATAAAAGCAAAAACTCACCCCAGATCAAACTTTTTATCTCCAGATTTTCTACCCTTCATGTAAGCGACTTTTTACCATTTCAGCATATACTAAAACTTAAACTGACTGGAACACCAGGAGTTTCACAATTTATGTTGACGTAAAAATCTACAAGTAGAGCTTGTTGTCTCAATGCGTATTTTTTATTCATTTATGATGCTTAAAAAAAATTCCCTCACTGTTAATGTTCTAAAGTCTTGATTCAAATGAAAGGGTTGGGTGTTACTTTTCTCGGAAATTCTGACAGGAAGTTGATACAGTAGTGCCAGATAATGAAAGCAGACTTGTATGATTGCGGAACAACTTCAGTAAAAACAGTCTCTGTACATGCTCAGTGTTGAAACTCCCATTCAAAACAGTGCACCGTGAAAATTGTAACGTCATACATACAAATGAATCTATTGTTGAGTGCCGTACATGCAAAATCTCTGAAGGCCACTCACGCAGAAAATTACGTTTCCAACCGGTCACAATGGCAAACTTTTCCCATTCATCTTTTATTAACAGTGAATCACAAAGCTGTTTTGTGGCAACAATGCATGCGAGTGCCGTCAAGATCAGATGGACTTAAGAAACGGATGAATAAAAACTGCTCTGTAAACAGTTTAGTTGGACATTTGATTGCTGATGTGGGCGAGGGGGATTCTCCTTTTTGACTTGGAAAAGTCTATTGCTGGATGGGGGTGGGGGAGGGATTTTCCCTGCTGTTTTGTGATTCACTGAAAAGGGAATATTTTATAGGATTTATAGGCAAGCCTCGATCTTCAGAAATTTGGGGGCAGGCCTTTGCTGGCCAAGTCAGAGAAATTGTACAAGGGCATGCTGGCCAAGTTGGTAGTGACAGTGCAATTTTTCTGAAGGGCATACTGGCCAACTGGACAGGGCATGAGGCCAATGGCCTCGGTGGCCTCAGTTAAGATCAAGGCCTGATAGGATAATATTTGATAGGTATTTTAAAGGATTATTTAATATTAAGGAGGCCGCAAAAAATGTTAAAGTACTTCTTATTTTAAAACAGGTTAGTTTTTTTACTTTGTTTGGGCACATAGAAAAAATAGAAAGCTATGTTGAGTGTTCCAGTTACCATGGTTACTTTAGATCATACATGAAGGACACGTAAATTAAGCTTGTAAATAATACAATCACTGAGCTATAATATAATATCTCTTTGGATATAACCTGGGAAGCGGCAGGACAGGCACCAACCTTAAGAGAATGCGACTTTGCTTGCATCATATACGCTTAGGGTGTGATCCCTGGCTACACGGCAGTTTCAGGTTGAATGGTTTCCGACTGCCTTCCCCGAACAAAGATATTGACAAAGTAGGGAAACCGCCAACATCAGGGCTGGACAGCTCAGTTGGTAGGGCACCGGTGCGTCAGTCTGGGGGTCGCAGGTTCAAATCCCGATCCAGTCAGTTTTCTTTGTTCACCCCAAAATTGTATTAAAATTTACCCAGTCAGTTTCCCTTGTGGCTTATTGCTTGATATTTAAAAATAAGAAGTCGCATCCCCTTAAGGTGATTCCTGTCCTGCTGCTTCCCAGGTCATACCGGTAGAGTTATTTATATTATAACTCTAAGGTTGAATTGTATACTTGGAGAGTACATGAAGTCCCTGGCTAGACAACAGTTTCAGGTTGAATGGCTTCTGACTGGCAACACCGAACAAAAATATTAAGCAAATAGGGAGACCGCCAACATTAGGGCTTGATAGCTCAGTTGGTAGAGCGCCGGCACATCACTGTGGTCATTTGTTATTTAAATTTACTGAGTGCATAATATTTCCACTGGCAGTAGAACCCTCAGATTTTGAATAATAAATCCGTTTAACAGGAATTCAGAACCAGAAACGAGAGGAGTAAGAAGTTTTATTTTGAGCTCCGAGGATTGTGATAGTCACTCTGGGGGTCCAGGTTCAAATCTGCTCCAGTTAATTTTTCTTTGTTCACCCAAAAATTGAAATAAATTTCACCCAGTAGGTTTTTTATTGTGGTTTATTGCTCAATAAAATCTTAACTTATCCAGAAGAAAAAAAATACTGATTTTACGAACCTCGGACATAAGACACACAAGTTCTTCTGACGAGTAACCGTTGTAATTTCCACTCTCCATACTTGGCAGTGAGAATGGTGGCGAGTTGCATACCAGAATGCACTGGCATGTGCAGTTGGCAAGACTATAAAAAAAATAACAATAATTGAACAATTTTTACATTTCTTTTAATTTAGCCATGATGACCTCAACATTCAACCTGGGGGGGGGGGGCTAAAAGTTTCTGGGGGATCCCAAGACAAATCCACAAATTTTAAATTGATATCCCAAGTCCTTCTTGAGTTATCACTAGGCCAGCGATTGCACACAACCACACCCACGCACCGAAAGACATATTGGAAACAGTATGCCCCTATGGTGGCTTTGCCAACCACAGGGCATAAAAAAAATATTTTACATTACTTGGGACATAGGTTCGAACCCCACACCGGGCTTACATAGGTGATTGTGAATGAAATTTCTGAATTGCGAAATTTATAACCCGTCACTGCTTTGAGGTAGGGTTTGAACCAACAATCTAGAAAACTCTTCTCCAGGTTTTTTTCAAACTTCTTAGATTTGCAGGTCCCAAAAACCCGGTAGTTGGATTCAAACCAGGGACCAAGAAAACTGAACTTCGGTGTTTCGGTTTCTCAGTTGCAGATCCCTGAAACAACCATTGCCTGATGGTGGAGTTCGAACCAGCAACCTTGTACATAGTACAAGTAGCATACTCTACACAAGTTTTCCAAATCCTTGAATGCAGATCCCTGAAAACCACAATGGTGGGTTCGAACCAGCAATCCAGAAAATTCAACGCTAGTTTTGATTCTATACTTCTAGGTAGAGAGAAGAAACTATGCATCAACTTCCCTTACCTTGAATGCCTTCTGGATTTCAGATCATCAAATATCTGCATTGCAGATCCGAGTCCCTCAGCTACCAAGCTTCCACTCTCCCCTCCACCACCAATGAATCTGCCCACAAATACAAGGTCAGAGTGTCAGTTAAAGGGTCATGAGAATCTTGAAATAGGGGTGTCAAATTTAAAACAAGGTGACTACAACATGACTTTGTTAGTTTTTGTTGTTTCCACTTTGAATAAACCACTCTTGAGATATGCTTCTTTAGAAATTGAAGACTTCGATTAGAATACAAACACATGTATAATGCTACTGCCAATAAATAATTGTTATGCAATTATAAAAAAAACATAAGGTAAACAAAACAAGAGGTTTTAAGCCTCAACCAGCGAAAGTTCATCAGGAGAAAAAAAAAACAGAAATGGGAAAAATTTAAGTGGTGCAGGTCTTTTATTTAAATGTTTTACCCTCACAACTATACATGTACATGTATGTAGAATGAGCACTCTACATGATTTCTGAGTCCTGCGGGAAAAGATCCACAGGCTACAAGAGAAGGATTTGAACCCATGACGTGTAGCGTTCTCCCTTAACAGTGTTCCGCTGGCCAAATGCTAATTAAAACACCTGAGGGCCAGTCAACGTTTCCACTGACTGGTTTGGCTGGCTAGTTCAGTGTTGAAAAGCATCCCTATTTTACATGAAATATTGACGAGTGAAATAGCTTGTTAACTACTATTTGCCTTTTCCTTTTATCCTTTGACTGTGTCGTATAACTGTAAAAATGGCTGCAATTCAGCCAGTTTGCCTGTGAGAGTCTTGTTAAGGAAGTAAATAAACCACTAATAATTGATCCAGCGGGGTAGTCAATGAAAAATTCAAGGGCAAACTCTCCACGAAAATCGACTAGAAAAAACTGTCTCTTTGCCAATGTGCCAGTCTGTGAGACTTAACCATTTCCTGGAAAACAGAGTATAGACTTTACAGAATGCACTCATGGGACCTACATGTTTATGTAGTTAAAAGAGAGCTTCTACTTTTACATTCACAAAGTAAATTCCAGTAAATTTGATAGCATTTGGCCAAAAGACCGATCCATTAAGCTCCGCCTAGTCACAGCCATCATAACGCCACTGAAACGTCTGACATGTTAAAATCCCATAAGAAAAGTAAACAAGCCGCCACCATTGTTCTGACACACAACAGCACACACAACTGTACTTACTTTTGATTTGTTTTAATTTGTTCGTATTTCTGGTGGTGCAAATCCCACAGCAGTGGTCCCTGTACAGTCGTGTAAAAGTGGTTTAACAGTGTTCCTGTCTGCATTGTTCTTTGGACTCAAGGCACTGCTCAATAGGCCACGAAACTAAACCCATACCATTCTCGAAAACCATGTCCGTGTGTGTATCCACTTCCTGTGTGTGGCCAGCAACCGAACCGCCGCTGCGATCGTGGCAAGAAAGTCACGCCATGTGCTGTTGCTAGGCAGTTGCTAAGGTAGGCGGGGCTTAATGGATCGGTCTAATACCACAAACCCAAAAGGTTTAATGGTCCACTTATCTTTTTCAACACACTTTTAGGCATGTTAGGAATGATCCATTTTTTACACTAAAAACAGAGGTGAGGAATCTTTGCTGACAAAAAGGACTGAAAAAAGCATCCATATTTTAGGTGGTCCAATGTTGAAATGATGGCCTTACCACCTGTCAATAACCCCCACTGGAGTTATAGATTTCAAGGATCTTCTGGGAACAGTATCCTCAGCTCTAGAGGAGTAGATCAACAGGCATGCAACTTGGACTTGACCACAAAAAAAACGAGGAAATTCCAATCTTTACAAGACTTTGTACAGTGTTTTTCTATTTTCAATGGCGTGAGTGTCAGGTGAAAAACGAGGAAATCAGCTGGTCCCAGGAAAGTTGCATGCTTGGATCTAAGAGCCTGGTTTCCGTCTACATGCATCTGAAGAAAATAACAGCAGCACTAGAAAATCCTACTCACTGAATTTGATCCATCCATGCGTTAAGTTGCCAGGCGTTACTCGTCGGTGAAACACACGAGACAGCCGGAGATGGGTAACAGTCGACTGTGTTGTAGATCACCAGACTATAAAGTGGCCCTCCATACTGTGAACACAAGTCAAGAAAATAGGTATTCAGGCCTGATGCTTCATGGAGGCAATTGCCTCCTTGCCCCTGGCTATTGCCTTAGTGCCCTTTGAAATGTAGTTCCCCCGTACGAACTCAAATTTCCCTCATACATGTAGGAAAAACTGCCTTGCCTTTGCAACAACTCTAATCATCAGGGATGTTATTCCTGCCCAATTGGAGAAATTGTCCTAACTGTAGTTAAGCCTAGTGAACTTCATACACACTCTACTCGGGCCTGTCCAAATGTAGCAGGGACAACAGCAATTAAGTACACACAGTAATGAATCACCATTATGTCCGAGGACTTCTATTGTTAATTTTATTGTTCCTGTACTGAAGCAATCTCCATTGGTTTTGTACACAAATGGCGTCTGAGGACCCATGAAAACAAAGAACTGACTAATGAGGACCTATTGTCCCTATTGTAAAATGTCCTCGGAGCATACGGTCAAACATGCCCACAAGTACATACATAAATGTTTGTGTAAATACGTATGAAGTTACTGCCCAGCTTTACTTACTGAATCACCTTGAATATGAATACGTGGGGCCAACCAGTTGGGACGGTTTTTAAGTTCGGCTTTAAATTCTACCACTCAAGTCAATGTAACCAAACCGAGGCTGGAGGGCCATACTAGCCTGGTCCCTTTTTGACATAATGAGAGTTTGGTATTCATGGCTGTTATTGCAGGCAGGGTACATGACTTGAATAAATGTATACTCACGTCTCCGCTAAACTCGCTCTCAATGAGTGGCCCTCCATTGAAATGTCTGAAAGGAAAGTTGGACAAAAAATACTGATCGATCCAAAAGCTGAATTAAATGTCCTGAAAATCAGCAGGATGGGTGCCTGTTATCTTGTTAAAGTTTACAATCAATGATGTGCAAGTTTCAAGGAATAACTAGGCCTACATGTACCTCTTACAGTTTGCTGGCAAAATATTAGTGTCAAACCATAGAGCTATATATATTGACTAGAGCGCCAGCATTGTTGTACGTTGAAGCCGCCTGGGCGCATCCATGTTTGTGTACAAATCTATGGAAAACTTGAAATCTTGTATGGCTGGGTTACGGCTTTTTGCATACCACTGCTTTATTCCTTCTCTGTGCGTTATGGAATCACTTATATACCAGAAATAAGACGCGCAATCAGTTAATGTGCGGGATTTAACCTCAGCGCACGACGCCTATCTAGTACTGTATTTATTCGTGCGCGTTTGAAAACGTGCCATAACGATTTATTTTATTTCTTGCATCAAAATTTTCTGCAGTGAAGGGAAGAACTTTGCACCATTTACTCAAAGATTGACGCGTGATTGAGCTGCGTCATAAAGCCGTAGACGCGCGCACGCAAGACATGCAGAATACTCGCGCGCAAATGTTCTTCGAAAATTAAAATCTTTCTTCAATGACACACAATGACTAAACATGTCTGCGTACAGCACGACTTCAAAACGGTTGTGCATATACAATGTAGAGTTAGCGCTCTAGTCAATATACATGTACATGTATATACATTGTAGCTCTATGTGTCAAACACACGTTCTGCGCTAAAGGCCGATAGAATCACGTGCATTACAGGGCGCCGTAAGCACAGAATTCTTTGGTAAGCAGTGCCTTTAGCCTTTTTGAGATATGGTAGACACTATATGAGTGCACTGTTTGGTCTGGGTGCATACAGACAGATTTACCCAAACCAAATAGTGCACTTGTAATGAGTCCACCATACATGTATCTCCACAAGGCTTAAGAGAATGGCGCCTATAAACCTTGTGTCCAAGTGTCTCCACCCTTTGATCATTGCGCCAGCGTAGAACAGCGATCCTTGTGGTAGCAGAGTGTTTCTTAATTTTATAATGGGATTTCTTTTCAAATTACGCTGCTGTGATTGGTCAATACTTTATGCCTAACCCCCTAAGGTTGTACACTAGGACCCTTCCTCAGTCCAACACCATACGGGAACACAAACTGTTGGACTCTGACTATGGTGGTATTCCTGATCCCATGTAAAGCATGATCAGATTACCAGTGCAGTCCTCAGTCCAACACCATTCAGTAACTGAACTCAACACCCAAACTGTTGGACTCTGATTATGGTGGTATGCCTGATCCCATGTAAAGCATGATCAGTTTACTAGTGCAGTCTTCAGTCCAACACCATACAGTAACTCAACCCAAACTGTTACACTGATTATGGTGGTATGCTTGATCCCATGTACAGCATTTATAATCAGATTACTATTTTACTAACAGTGCATCCTCAATCCAGCATGTCCAAGAGAATCAAACAAGACAAAAAATTGGATTCTGATGGTTTGGGGATGGTTAGGGTTCATAAGAAGCGGAAGTTAAAGGATACAAACTTACAGAAGTGCTGGATGTAAATAGTTTGCTTTTAGCTCCTTGAAGTAGGCTCCCATTCCAGCCGTTCCCTCGATGACGAAGACGATGTTGCTCCCATTTTCAGCCGTGCCAATCATCGTTGTTTTCAGCAGTGTCCTTTCTCCAGTTGGCTCAATCAGTAATAGTTGTGTTTCGTGCCGTCTGTTAGCAGGAATTCACACAAGATGTGGTGTCTTTGCATACCGGCACCTCACTGAGCTGATGGTGAATAAAAACATTATGATGAACCAACTGCCAGCAAGGTCTGCCATTTTCAGAGCAACATCAAGTTACATTGTACAGGCTTCTCCCCAGGAGTTTTCCAAACAGTAGATCAATCTGACCCGAAGTATGCAAGTTTGGTCAAAGCATTTTGAACAGGAGACTTTTGAATGGTCCTTTTTCGCAGTTCTCACCAGTAGTACGGCGTATGCGTGCTCAGAACTGTACGCACGCAATACTGAGCAAGTGCGCGCATGCTGAGAGCTGTCAAAGAGGACCGCTGTGTTTGCTGCCGCCAGCGTCTCAAAAGTCTTCCACTGAATGCAGTGCTCAAAATATTTGTTACTTGATGTTTATGAATGGTTTTAACAGAGCTCTCTACTGTGCAATCTGGAGCATGTTTTATTTTGAATTTGTTGTGAATTTGATCTTAAATCTACAAAAAAAAATTATAAAATAAAAAAAATGGGGGGTGGGGGCATATCGACCCACAACTCGCACGCTTGTACATAGGGAGAACCCTGAGTTACATCATGTACAACATCAAGCACTTTCATGGATTTGAATGTTTGGAAATAATTAAGTACATGTATGCGAGACACATGAGCAGCAATCATAATAATTGTTTTTAAACAGAACATGTACAGTGCAGTTAGGTAAACAAAAATGTGAAATTTTCTTGACTCTGTGATTTGTTTTTAAAATCATGTGACCAAATGATGATACAGCTTGGTTTTACATTAACCTTTTGGGTGATCCCTTCATTTCTGTTATCATCAACACACACTCAGACATGGCTAACAGTGTGGAATTCTTAGAATCACATTTTTCAGTGAATAAAAAAAACACACCAGATATTTCCTTTTGTGTTAGAAATGCATAGTACTGAATGTTAACACGGGAAACATTTCGAAAGGTCAATTCAGAACATGACCTTTACTTTTCAACAACACATCTTTTGCCTGTTTGCGGCCATGATGGAGATTTTGGTACAAGCCGCCTGCAGCCGCTATGGTTTCTATGGGTTAAAATCAACAATAATTATCAATGTGCAATTGGGGTTTTTTTCCCCAGAAAGTTCTCCAATTATGAAAGTGTGAGGGATTGCACCGGATACGACACTTCCCTTCCTGCATTTTCTTTCATGCTTGCTACCGTTCAATTAGAATTTCCGTCACATCTCCAACGTCATTGAACATTGTGTAATTTATATGCAAATGACAGAATCTAGTCAGTGCTAGAGGCAATAAGCCCGAGTTGATTCCTCTACTACATTATTCCTATAAAATATGAAATTTTTAATTATTTTATTATCGCAGCTTTAAACATTCTCACTTTTAGAAGTTTTGGACTACCTTTTGAGGCAGTGTTTGAGTACACTTTTATTTTAATATTTATTTATTGACCAAATTATGAACAAGCTGCCAATCACATGTACATGATACAGGAAATGATGATTTTTTTTTTGATTTTTTTATTTTTTTTTTATGGAAGTCGCCAGACTCACAAGGCCAGTAAGCCACTCGAGGTGTGGGCTACAAATCTGTTTTATCCAGGGGCTGTTGCCACCTACTCCTGGGGCTGAAACAGGGTAACCCCCTTTACAGTCCGTAAGGATGTAGCCATAGGTATCATCTATCTAGAAGCCTGGCTGGTAGAGCAGAAGGCTCTACCTCCCCAACTTTTAAGGAGCAATTATGGTTAAGTGCCTTGCTCAAGGACACAAGCGTCATGACCGGGACTCGAACCCACACTCCGATGACTCAGCCACCAGAGCTTGAGTCCGATGCACTAACCACTCGGCCATGACATGTTTGAAAGAATACACATACCTGTACATATACCTAAAAATCAAAATATATATTTCAAATTAATACAATAATAGGCTACAATTAAAATTAAAATATTTGTTTATGCAAAAAAAGAAAGGTTTATACTTGTTTATGAAAATGAGTGGGAGCCCCCCCTCCCTTCCCCGCTCAGAATCCTTGCCCCAAAGTACAGAAGTAAAAAATGAGCACATGCGCGCTGTTCCACACCTAGTGGTAATACACAATCTGACAATACAAAATTACTTGGTGTGGATTTCAAAAAGGGCTAGGGCTAGTCTGACTGTGTCTCGAGTTACATGTAGGAGGAGTAACTAGTCCTAACTTATAGGACTAGTCCTAAGTTAGGACTAGTTTTGTGAAATCCACCCTTGGTCAACTATCACTATCAGGTTGAACAATGAACTCCCTGTCTTCATTTCACAATGGAGGAGTCCAAACTGGGTTATTGGTCAACATACAAATGTACTCCACACACAGCCCTGTCTCTTTACACACAGACTGCAGAGTTAAATGATGCCAGGTCTGATTTTTGGCCGATTTGACCCGAAAATTTAGACTAGAACTTTAAAGGCAAAGTGTACCTTTGGTTTTTGGAACTGTACATTTGCCTTAATGCTATATAATTGTAGATATATGCCATAAAACTAACCTGTGTAAATTTCACTTCAAAAGGTGGCAGGGCTTTTGAGATATCACCAAAAATCTGGAGCGGTTGTGTTCACGCAGAAGAAGTATCCGTCATTGGAATACACATTCTGAGAAGCGTTACGGCCATAACACTTCTCAGATTCAAATTTTTGGGGGATAAAAAGTGATGTATTTTTCATAACTGCAGTACTTCGAAGTGAAACGTTTCTCAAAATGCATTATACTATCCAAAGCTGCTGTACTTCTTACCAAGTGAGTTATCATTGCCATAAATTTTCAGAGTCATTACCAAACGTACCCTTTAAAAAGCTATTTTTACAGATTCAAGAAAGTTACAATGAGAAGCTTACATTTTAAGGTATTGCATGAAAGAATCTGCCAATGACAGAAACTAAAAATGAGTTATTTTTAGGATCCCGATATTATCGCGCGTCCATCATGTACATGTACATGTACATGTACTGTACACACACTTTTACATGTCATATTGCATTTTGTGCATTGTCTCCGCATAAATTAGTGAAAGTTTTTTTTCATGATTTCATATTGAAACAGCATCATCTGTCAAAATTTCCCTATCAGACTGCCACTTTCTAAGGGATCTTTTTATGTTTTTTAATGGATGTTTGGCTTTATTTACGTTTTTCTAATAATATTCCTCTCAAGGAATTGGTGGATGCTTAAACGCTACGATGTACACGTAATTATTTACCTTTATTAAAGAACTCTCACGCACTCATGCCCGAAAAATAAAAATCAATAGCGTTGAGCGTGTAGTACTAATAATACTATTTTATAGTACATGTAGTGGTGTCAAGACCACCATAGACCTGGAAATGGCTTATTCATGATTTCGACACTTTGTATCTAGTTCAAAAAGTGTCTGTTCTTCCATGGAGGTAGAAATTAGATTCTACCTCCATGGTTCTTCTGTGTACATTCTGTCAACCTTTCTGGACAGGTTAGGGTACAATTTGACCAAATTGAAGGGAGGTGAACTGGCCGTCAGATACAACGTTTTTTGCCTGTTTATTGAATTCCGCCTTATTAACTGCAAATGAGATATGAATTATGATTATGTTTCTGGTTTTTTATGTATATTGAGTGAAAAAAAAGGTGGTCAGATTCTAGACCCAGTAACTGGGGCACTGAACTCCTTTTTTGAGATTTTGACATTATCAGTACTAGTATGACCGATAATGTCAAAATCTCCAAAAAGGAGTACAGCGCCCCCAGGGCCCAGTATGAGTTACTGGGTCTAGTCGGATTTGTCACCTTTTTCTTTTTGCATTTTTACTAGACAAGCTAGTATTAGTAATTACTAAGTAAAATCATGGAGGTAGAATTAGAAAATTACACATTACATGGTAGGCCTATTTGTCAGTTTGTAACAATATTTATACTGAACAACGTACATTCACGTCGAACTTTAAAGGGGAAAAAATAGAAGTACTGTCCCTACATGTCGTGAAATTACATTGTGCCCTCCATGCCTATGATTGACTATGACTCGACTGAGTGTCACTACCATGTACTTTGTACATGTACGATATGTAGAGCCAAAAAGAGTAACTAAGTAAAATTCCAAGAAAACGTGAATTAAATGTCCCATCATTTGTCACACTCTTCCTTCATTTTGAAATAATGACCTCAAACCCCTTACCATTTTGTTGTGTTGTTTCCATGGACAGTTATCACAGTTGATGAAAGATCCGATTTGATACACAATAACTTGTAATTAATCCTGCACATCAGAGGTAAATGCCGCACAAAATGTTATGACTCACTCAAAAAATTTCACATCCGGTTTTATTTATTATGCAGCCAAGTCTGACTTTGGTACCAGACTATGTGACAACATTAGATAAACACCTTTACAGACGTCTAGCAGCCATGTAAGCATATGGCCGGCTATACAAAATGAAAGTCTTGTTTGCTTGCAAAATGCTGCTTTATTTGTCAATGGTATGTTTTTTTCATGATTTCTTTAGACCTGTAGTAAAACTGCTGAACTTGTTTTTTTTTTCAAATCTTATTTTGGGGCGTTGAGTTTGTGGAAAAAACATTAACAGTAAGGGTTTTTTAATAGTAATTTACCTGCTGAACTTCTTTAAAAAAAAACCATAAATAAATAAATAAAAAAATAAAAAAACAACATTTATTTTGTTTTATTTTGTATCTACAAGTGCTGCATAGCATGGTGTTAGGTAAGGCTGGTTAAAGGGGTTGTCTTGCCGTGATTATAGCAGGCCTGTGGCTGTGCATAGAAAGATGAACTCTCACCCAGATACTGCACAAGCACGCGATTGCGGTCAAATCACAAAGGGTGCCATCTTTGTCAAGCTGTGATGTGACCGCACAATAACTGGGTGATTCCATATACAGCTATAATCATTTCATTTATTACTTTCACAGGAAGGATACAAAACCACTATGATAAAAACAATTAAAGAAAATATTGACAGACCTACAATAAGAAAAGGAAGCACCCCTGAAGGATTTCAAAAAAGTAAATTTAATTACTATCAGATTGATCTCTTGATGCTACAATTTAAGAAACAGACAAACATAGGCCTAAAGGGCATTATACATGTATATAGAATATGGGTTTGAGAAAAACATACAATATTGTAGTGTTCAAATAAAAATGACAATTAAAAAAGAAAAAATGAAATGCTGTTAAAAACGAAGAATGCCAAAAGGCATTGTGAGATATTGGGAAATGGGAACAAAAAACAATTAGTAAAAAAAGTCAGGAAGCTAAACAGTTTGGGTCAAGGGATTTACCAGGCCAGGGGCTGACAAATGTTTTCTGAGTGAATTTGTGAAGGATAAACCATAGATAATCAATAGTATCTTTAGTGCCAGTAGGTTGTTCTTCCCATAATCTAGGAAATCTGTGGAAAAGAGAATGATGGGCAAACAGCCCCTTTAATTCGAACACAAATATTGTTTTGTTCGGCTTTATTATTGATCTTCTTTTAGATTGTAAGGACAAGTCCATATCAAGCGACTTTGACTATGGCTATGGACAACATTGACGACTGAGACTTTTCCGTGGTCTTCGCCATAGCCACTGCTTAAGCCATCAATTCGGACACAGCCTTCCAATGTCCACCAAACACCAGATTCATTAGAACTTAGAGGTAAGCAGAGATGGGGAGGGGGAGGGGTGTCTCGTACCGTGAAATCCACAGCATATACACCAACCAAAATACTAACAATTAGCATTAGATATAGGGTCTGGTCCAGCTACAACCTTAAACTGCAAGAAAAAGATCCACAAAGACAAAATGTAGTCACTGCTCTGACATTTTATTCAAAAATAACAATAGATTTTCTTTTTGCACAAATCTGCTCAATCAAAAAGAATACACAACAAAGAGTTGTGTTGTTGCCAACATTAAATAGTACACGCTTGCATTATACATTTTTAGACAATGAATGGAAGATTCGGAAGAAATTAAGCACACTTGGTAGAGTTGTAATTAGAGTTTCATATTTTTTATAAATAATTAATGTTCAATTATAAAAATGGGACAGTGAAACAGCAGAGCCACCAGGGTGGGGGACACAGGGGGAGGCATTACATTTCAGTGTGTGTGTATGTGGGGGGAGGCACAGACCATGTAATTTAATGAATTTACATGTATATGCATCTGCCAGGAATGTTTTTTTTTATTTAATTTTTTTTTTTATTATTTATCTATTATTATTATTATTTTATTTATTTATTTATTTATTTATTATTATTATTACTTTTTGGGGGGTGGGGGGCACTGGCCCCAGGACCCCCTGTGGCTTGGCTGCTGAAGTGAAACAACTGCAATATGGGCAAAAAGTTGTTTGTATGGAATTATTTTTTTGTAAATTTGGTTATGTTCTTTCAAAAGATGGGTTAAGTAAGGCCAAAAACAAATAATAGTTTCTCATCCCTACCTGCTTTCTTTTCAAGGTTGCCTTGATATTTTTAATCTGTTTTTTATTTTATTTTTTAAATATATAAACATTTTTTTAAATGTCAAATCGGAAAACATAAAATTATGGAAGATATTTCTGTTGGGGGAATAATTTACCTTCTTGGATTAAAAATGGGCCCTCCTTCCTGCCAGAGTCTGGATGAGAAACTGTTTTTTTCTTTTTACATAGCCTAAAACACTCCTTTTTTTCAATTTTTGTTTCAATGAAAAAAAAATGACTTATGATTAGATTTTTGAAAAATAATACATTAAAAAAATCTTGTCAGAGTTTTTGTACATATAAAACATTTAATGTACTTGATTGGGAAACTTTAAGAGAGACAAAAAAACTAAAGATAAAATTAGATCTACTGAAACCATATTTCTCCAGCAATTGGACTTTTCACCGGGTATCGGTGCTTCTCTTCTTGTTCTGACTTCATCTTTTCATAGTCAGGATGGTTCGTCTTGAAAGTCAGTTTCCAGAGCCGAGTGCCCTGTGCTCGATGAGTGCCAAGTACACTGCGTTGACTGTCTCGTTCAAGCTCTGTCATCTGTCGTAAAGACTGCGTCATCGTCGATTCAGGCGTCGATAGACTTCTCGAGTGCTCGTATTTCTTGAAGCCTTTTGGTGGAGCAATGGTTCCGGTTTCTGTGATTGGCGGTACGCGCATCTCGCTGCGAAGCTTCAGCTGTTTGAAATCTTTAAGTTCTCGTACCGATCGGGAAATTGCAAGGTCGCGACGCTTCTGGTCTTTGATCATGGGAACCTCGCTGAGGAATTTAACGAACGTGTTGTCCTTCATTTCAGAGTGGGGCGGGATTTTTATCGGATACATATCAGCGACTAACTCCGGTATACTGCTCCCTTGCGAGTCCACACGATACCCAACACGGCTGCTGAAATTCCTCCAGACATTGCTGTTGTACTCCGGATCCCACCTCGGCGGAAACGGAGGATACTTCCGCCCACCCTCAATCCAGAGACGAAATGGATCGGTGGGCTTGGGGTTGACGCACTCTGGAACGTACGTCCTTAATTTGTGGTTTATCTCGATGTTGGTGCGAGAGCGAGGTGGGCGTTTTTTGGTCAGGGTCTGCACTTTTCTAGGATGAAATGCAGTCCAACTTTGGACTTTATCTGCGTATAAACTGTCTCGTTCTTTCACCGTTAAGGGAGGTGTGTCTTCATCAAAATATCCGCGCCAATTTGCCATTGTAGCAGCCATATCTGGAAAATGATCATATAAAATAATAACATTTACAAAATCTACTCTTTAAAATTTAATTTTGAAGTTGTCAATATCTCCTAAGGTTTGAAAAAAAATTACTTAGTATTTCAGTTGACCTGAAAACAACGTCAAGCCACCGCCATCATCATCAATGCTCAGTGCACACTAGGTACAAAAAAGTTCAATGGAAAACAAGGGGTGATGTGTACTGTTGTAGGCCGTGTTCCGAGCTAGTTAACTTTGCACCGAACTGAATTGGCCACCGACCAGAATTGTTTTACTCAAATATCTATCCTCTTCGACGTTTCGTCCAACATTGATTACATATGTAAATGTTGGTAAAAACAACGGAAATAACTTGTGTAGAACCTTACCCTTTTCCTTGTTAAAAAGAAGACAGTTTTTAAGCGTTTTCGTCTACATGTTGTTCGTCAAATAGGAGGACGGCTCGTCCATGTTGTTTTCGCGCAGCTCAAACCATCCTGTATTTAACCCTTGTTGGATCATTCGAAATATAAGTGGGTAGGTCAGTTGTAATAAAAACAACAGTGAAGCAATATACAAACATTATTTGATTTGTTTAAACTAAAAAATTACTAATTTATCAACAGAAATTAACAAATATATCATATTATAATTGTATTGTATTTTGTTACAAAATTATTGTTAACACGCAATATTTAGACATGCACGATGACATAGCCACCCCATTTTAATAATGGAACACGCTAAATGGCTGCTGGGCAACGTCTGTAATCAGTTTTCGATTATTGACAAAACCAACGGAGTGCTATTTGATTTTGTTACTCCCCAACCTTAATGATCAATTGTCAACAATAATTCATGAAATAAACTTCAATTTTTATTATATTTCATGATAATGCAATCAAATATATGTATATAATTCATTTGAGTTATAATGTTACACTGAATTGATTATTTAGATCTTTATTGCAAGTTTAGTACTACTTAAAATACAGTAACAGCAGTAACAGCAACAGCATAAAAGAAGCCCATTAACATTGGCTACATGTTCTTGCAAGGTGCACAGTACAGTTCCAATGTTTTTTGCATATCTCTAAGCTAAGTATCAAGAATGGCGGCTCTTTTGATGAATTTATCTGCAATCGCCTGAAAAGAGGTAAGTAATTCATTGTCTGGAACAACTTCGAACAAGATTTTGTATTTCTCTTGTAAAGAGGACAACGGCTGGTAAATCTGCGATGATTTTATTTTTAATTAGCTGAACGGATTTTGTTTTGTTTTTACCAATGAAAATACCAATTGCACTATCAATCATATCAAAATATCATATGTAGACACTGTACAGTACGTGTACGTCATAATTATGTACATTGTTTTGAACATGTATATTACTGGTATTAGTGAGTACTAGTATTAGTTCTATTAGCCTATTTAGACCCAGTAACTGGGGCGCTGTACTCCTTTTTAAGATTTTGACATTTATCGGTCATACTAGCTAGTACGACCGATAATGTCAAAATCTTAAAAAAGGAGTACAGCGCCCCAGTTACTGGTTGTATTAGCCCATTATGGTTAATGCCACGATGCCCATAGCAGTAAGGGGCCGACAGTTTTTATTTTAGGGATTGTCATTGGGAAGTGGGTTGACTGAGCTGGGAACTCGTGGAACTTTTTGAGGGGGTGGGGTTTAGGGTGGGGGTAGTCAAGCATATTACATGAATTAAGCAATGATTGAAGACAATTCTCAATGCCATCACTAACTACACTATATGCCATTACTAACTACACTAATAATGTAAGTTTGTTAAACTATTTGAAATTCATGTTATTTGTTGTTATTTTTTCTAGTCCAGATAACGATGTCTGAGTTAAGTGCAAAACACAAAGCTCTTAACATCTTACAAGTCTTGACATCAAACCCCAAGAGCCACTCCGTGAAGACCTCTCCAAGACCTGATCTGTCCGCTTCCCAAGAGATCCTGTCAAGCAAGTATCGGGAGCTTGCTACATTACTGGCTACACAACATGTGGAGCATAAAACTGTCTCCCGACTTCAGTCAGTGGACTTGGTGTCAAGACGTTTAGGAGAGGCTCCGAGGATGCGGTGTTACCATGAAAACCAAGAGAAGGCATCGAGGAGAAGACAAAGAAGGAAGGTCTTGGTTGCTCAATCTGGGGACAGCATCCCCGAAACCGAACTATCACCTTGCCTCAAGGCGAGGAGCGAGACAGATTCAACTCAGATTGGGATTGATTTGCAAACGCCGCAAAATTCGCTGACAGGTACGAAGAATAAAAGGGTTTCATTTTCTGGTTCAAGGACACAGTTAAGCATTGATGGTTATGCATCATCAAGCACGGATGTATCTGATACTGAAGTTATAAGAAGAATTCTTCGTAGTCCGCGTAGGGTCATCACTGAGGAGGTCAATACAAGTTCATTAGGGAGACTAAAAGTTTCTCCCAAGAACAAAAAAACAGCATCATCCAAAAAGAAACTACACAAACAAAAAAGATCTCCAAAAGAGCCTAGCAAGAGTGGTAGTGCAACACATGAATCTGCGGAGACGCACAAGATAAAAGAGTTGCATCACTCAGATCACAAACTGAACAGTTCCAGTAACCCCGATGTCTTGTCGTGGCTCAGGGCAAAGAATAAACTCATAAGGAAGCAAAAGAGAAATGAGAAGAAAAAAGAACGTCTTGAGCAGCTTGCCGAGCAAAGGGTTACTGAGGAGAAGTCAAAGAAACTGGTCGAGTCAGAGGAGAAAGTCACAGAGTGGATGAAGGAGAAGAAAGTAGAGTCACTCTTACAACGTCGTGTCGAGAAAAAGATCCAAAAGGAAAAGCGTGAATCTCAGCAGCGTCTTGTTGGGTCTTCTCCTGACAAGGCAAAGTCAAACACACCCAAGACTAGAAGCCAGAGTAATTCTTCAAGGGTTCAGAAGCCCTCCTCCAATAGTAAAGAAAACAATGCTCAAAAGAAGGATCATGTTGAGGATGAACGGAGGCATCATCTTGTGAGGAACTTAGAAGCAGAGCGGCTCCATGCTGAAGAGAAGAGACAAAAAAAAGATGCAGAGAAACGACGAAGGAGGCTTCTAAAAGAGGCTCAAACCACACTTGATTCCAAAGGACCTAATCCACGACCTCCTGTCTCGAAGAATCTCACAAGTTCTGCCTCCAAGAAAGTTGAAAAGTCCATCTCAGAGTCATCACTGGAAAACAACCCAAAAGCCAAATCTGGTGTAGACAAATCTAAAACGAGGCCATCGTCAAACTCTTTGAAGGGATTGACCTATGAGGACTGGCTCAAGCAGAAGCAAACCGATCAGCGCAAACAGGCAAAAGAAGCCAAGAAGCAAGAAGTTGGGGATCCAGAGCTTGATGATCTGATTCCCTTGCTTGCCAGAAGACGCATTGAACAGATCAAAATAAGGTCCACACGTGTGGACTCAGGACTCAGAAGACCGAAAACTCCATCTAATCTGGAGAGTGACCAATCGGAGAAGCAGAGCTCACCAAATGGACAACGGCCATACACCTGGAAGTCGCCCACTGATGATTCCTCAAGTGCAAAACCAGGCACAAAAAAATTAGGTGGATCTACAAAGAGCAAAACATTTACCAATACAGCGTCAAAAGAAAGTAGATTACCCAAAAAGTCTGATGAAATAAAAAGTAAGATGGCATCTTCCATGCCTGATGTGATTAACTTTGTCGAACGACCCGAACCACAAGGTTGTGAAGGCAGTCAGGAGTTCCCTTGCCAAAGTCTCAAAACCAACCAATCAAATGAGCACCCTGATAAAATTAACCAATCAGAGGCCACTCTGGGCTTTTCAAAAGTCACCTCGGCCAGTGGAAAGGCACAAATCCAACCCTTAGTGCCAAACGAAACCCCCACCTCGGACGAAACAATATTTATGACTGAACCCGAATCTCTTGGAAAATGATCAACAAAATTTTCAAAACCTAATTTCGAATTATCCAATGAAAATCCGTTATTTCATAAATTTTCATTATTTAAAGCTCACTTAAAGGTGTCACCGCATCATGCTTTCCAAATGTTTTTTGTATCACATCCTAACCTTCGACCTATTTTAAAACTAGCTGTGTATTAAAGAAAAGCTTGAGAAATAATCACATGAGAAAATTGGAAAGCATGCTGTTTTCATAACAGCAAGCAAGTCTTAAAGTAAGAAATTCAGACATTGATTTGTTCAAAGTAAAGTGTGGTTTTGAATCGCCTTTAAATGTCTGTTTTTAACACGTTGACTGCCGCGCATAATTTCACATGGAGTTCCCATTTGCCTAGCGTTATGCGCATGCGTGCATATTTAATAGGTACTTACTTCAATAATTTGAACACAAACCTTTTATGGCAGTGGTGATGAGCATGTCCTCACCACTGCCAGCAGCGTATTTGTAGCGCCCTCAGTGACGCCAGTATATTTAAGTTTACAATGCAAAGACCTTTCATTTTCTACGAGTATATTCGTAGTGGCAGAATCCAGTTCACCTCTTAGTACAAGTATACTCGTAGTCGGCAGTCAACGTGTTAACCCTAGCAGTAAGTCCAGGCCGGTTAAATTGGCCCAATAGACTGTGTAAGTCTCGCGCGTATTCGAATATTTTTGGGACCATTTTGGTCCCATACACATTGCTGTAACATGTACAGGAAACAAAATCACGCGCTTTAACGGACGGACCCTTATATTCGAATACGCGCAAGACTTACACAGTCTATTTTCGGACTGTGTTTTGGCAGGGCCGACTAATTTATTACACATTCGTCGTGATTACAACACACCACATGGCTGTAAACGGACATATATGCAATTTTGTTTTTGCCAAAAAAAAGGAGAAACCTTCCTAGCATGCAAGCCTTTTCACAGTGTTTTCAGTTTTCTGTGCCCCTAAAAATAAAGTAAAAAGGAAATCAGCTGATCAGCTGAAAAATTGCATGCCTGCATTATAAAATAACTTTGGTGAAAGTTCAACTTACGACCAAAGTAAAGTTTGGGAAGTTTGTTTTTAATTTGTGTATGCCGTGTAACTGGAGTTATCATTTCTAGACTTTTGATTTTGAATTTCCTGAAATAGTAGTAAGCTAAGAATTGCATGGCGTTACACATACAAAATACAGGGCATTGCTAGGGTTAATGGTTGCTATCAAGAGAAGGAAATGACTTTTGTGCAATTTACAAGCAATTTCTTTGTAAAGTTTACATTATCATCAATTAAGGGTTTTCCCCAGGATTTTTCAAAACTGGGGGGCATTTTGGGCCCAAATTTTGAAAGTGTGGCCGAAGCACACTGAATTGGTAGCAGGTCCTTGGAATGTTTTTATTTAATGTTTATGCTTGATTTGAAAAGCTCTACTGTGCAATCTGGAGCATTTAAAATGGTTTTATGGTAGGATTTTTTTTCTGCGATCGGCCCGTAATTTGCGCTAGCTTGTGCATGGGAAGAACCCTGATCATCACCATTTAGGCTGTGTTCATCCAGTGTACGATGTAGCCCTCTCCATGAAAACTCCATTCACCTCTATTCCTTGCTATTCTTGTCCACGTTGTTCCTGTGTTGTGATTTAATGTCGTCCCTCCATATTCTTTGCCAAATCCTTGGTTGCCAATCCAGCCCAGCCCCATTTTGCTTTTATTATGAATTATTGTAACTTCCTGGTAATGTAACCAGAAACTCTACAAAGTACATTGCTAGTGGGTTACGGATACCAATGTAGAGAAGATGATGAAGAAGTGTCAGTTTTAGATGTGAGAGGAAAACCATAAACGGGGGGAGGGGGGGGGGGGGAATTCCAAGACTGAAAAACCCAATCCACATGTAATAAGAATACAATGTAAGGCTCAGGTCTGGGATTCAAAGTGGGGACCACAGAGGTAAAAAGCAGGGAAGAAACCACTGAGCTAACCTGATAGACCTTTATCATGGTGCGGCCATCTTGATTTTCTCCCATTCAAACCAACATAACCAAACCGAGGCTGGAAGGGCAAATAGTCTGGTTCCTTTTTGTACAATGAATAATTAGTATGTATTACTGTTATTGGATACAGGGAACATGACCAAGATGGTTGCAGCATAATAAAGGTCTATTGCCCTTTACAGTCCTTACCAGACCCTGGCTCTGACTGTAATGTGAAATACCTCTTCATTGCAGTTTTTAAGCTGTAGAAAAAGTTGGTATTCCATGTTTCGTTGTTGTTTACAGGGCATGCAGCTGCTTTTATTTTAAAACTTCAGGGGGGACGGAATGCTTTTAAAAGATCTTTCCTTTTTTTTTTTTGCCTAGCTCAGAAGATTTTTTATTGAAAATTGTTTGGCTGAATTTATGTATAATTGTACAAATTGAAAATGGTAGAGATATATTTAACTTTGAAAGTATTACGTTTATTTAGTTTTTGTTTTGTTTGATGTGAAATGCATTAAATATGTGGAATGAGTTCATTAAAAATTGCAATTTTGATTTCTGTATATAATTTCTATAATACAGTATTTAGCATTTGCAAGGCATGTCACCAGTACAGTTGGAAAAATACTGCTGTGAATGCATCTACACAGTACACAGTCAACCCTCCCACCGCCTGACCATTCAATATAATGCTCTGTGGCTTTTACTGTGAACATTATTACCATATAGATGACATGCAAAAAAAAGTTGATAAGCACTAATTTTTGGGAGAGATGTCTTTAAAAGTAGTACTCTTTGAACAACCTTGAGCAAGTTCGGGTGCTGACTTTTAGTCAATTTGTGATTTAAACCACACATGCGTGATCTGTTCTTCACTCGAACGCATCTAGTCGAGCGACTAGTCAGTATAGTAGATTTAAGTCAATGTATGCTTGTTGAGCAGACGATAGGATTAAGCAAGTTAGCACGTCATTTTCGAGTTCATTTTCTATGTTTTTCCCCTCATATTTTTATCTCTATGCAATAATTAACTAAATATTTCACTGCAAAGACAAATTATTGTCATATTCAACCTAATCCCTTCGTTATCGTTGAACCACTCATTAATTGTGACGTAGCACGCGAATTGACTAGAGGAACAGTGCTCAGGGGCTAGGTTGATTCAGTTGGACTAGCTAGTCAAACCACGTAGCGTTCGGATGACATTCAGATCAACTATGGTTAAGTCTAGTCGACTCTTGTCACCCACCCGAACTTGCTCCTTGATAATGTTGACAAGTTTTGATGACCCCTTAATGAACTGACGCAAAGAAAAATCCGATAACGAATATCCTTGGCGCTTATATTTCCACAATTACTGAGCATTTTATTTGAGAGTATTCTCTTAACATGCATATGACAAAACAATTATTTCTACAACTACATGAGATATTTCTGCATTTATATAAAATACAAAGACATAATTAATTCTAAGAGCTAAATTTTTTATCTACGACAAACTTAATTTTTTTTAGTTCAGGCCTCGTTTCAAAGATGATCTTTGTCTTTTAAAATGTGGTCACTGAAGACTTCCCTAACCCTCTCAAATCCTCTTCAGGAAGTTGTCCGTTTGCGGAGGATTCAGAGTTGTAGGCCCAAATAAATGCTGATCACTGGGCCAGGCATACTAGTCTCATCTTAAATCCAAACATTTTTTGTGGCGGGTGACCCTAGAGTGAAGGAAAGTGGGGTTGAGGATGCCTGGGGGCAAGTGGGTCGAGGGAGTATGGGGTTGCCGTTACTTTGTACCACTTGCAGACAAACTTGGACCATTTTATAAAACTTGTCAGCACAGAAAAATCTTGCTCAGCAGAATCTGGCAATTCGCTAAAATGCCATGAAGTTCATAATGGTGCCCTGCAAGTTTTTTTGGCTTTGCAGATTTTATAACCAACATTTTCTGCTTAACTGCGGTATAAAATTGGACCTTGTGAGTTTCTTAGCAGTTCATGCTGATCTTTGTTTGCACTAAGGAGCCATTCAGAACAACCAATGTTTTTAAATATCAAGTTTTTGTTCTTGAAAATTTTGTTTGAGCCACCAGCAACCCATACCATTTTTTCGATTTCATTTTCATTTCCCTTTTTTTTTGAAAGTTTTTTAATTGAAAATCAACTTTGTTTTTAACTTATTTTTTTTTGAATAACCTACCCCAATTTTCAACGACAACAAAATAAGAAGAAAAAAACATGAACATTTAAAACAATTATAACTCTGAATGGGCCTTAACTGACCGAAAACCATGACTTCAATCAGGCAGATGGTTTTGCTTGACGTTGCTGCAATCTGCACTACAATGCCAAACATGATCATCATGTTTGATGGCTTGACGCACCAAGTAATATTTATAAATACCGGACTCAGATGGCAGTGTTCCATATAAAAAGACTTTAGAAGATTTGGTTTTATAGAATTTGATGGAAACTATCAGCACTATTACAATAGAGTTTCATGTACATGGTGTCTCCGCTAACCTTACTAGATTGTATTCCCACCATGCAAAGTTTCAAATCCTACTTAGAGTTTGATGGATTGGGAAAGTTTCATGTAAATATCCTGAACTTCAAGGCGAGAGTTTAAGCATGCACAATGCTTTTTAATTCTACTGTGCTAAGTCAATGGGAGACTTTTGGGAATGCACGGGCCAAGTTCGCACAAGGACCATTTGTTGACTGGCGGCTGATATTAACTGGTACTCATGCTCAGAAACATGTGTTGGGTACCAAGCAATATGAGTCTCTAGTCGTGGAAAGGTCCTTGTCCGATATTGGACTCGGTGGCAGCATATTAAAGCCAGGTAAATCCATTGTTCTTGGAAATGTGCCAGAAATTTAACAGTTTTATCTGCTGCCCCCTCTCCCATTGGACAAACTTCTTCAAAGTTACCGCCTAGTTGTCTTGCCATGAATAATTTATGTATCATAGTCTGACCTTTGACCACTTTAAAACTGTCTGCATATATAATGAACTCTGTAAATAAGTTTTTGGCCACAGGTTTGAACCTATAATTTACAAAACTGAAGAGGTTCAGAGGTCAGAATATGATGCAACAAATTAGTTCTGTGAAAGTCACTAAGGTGCACCTTTAAAGGTAATTTGTTTTGGATATTTGTTTTGCGTCTCTTAAAATTTTCACAATATTAAAACAGTTGTATACACTTTAAGCACAACTCTACACATTTCTCTGGCTTTTAAAAGATATCAACGAAGAAAAAACAAAAACAAATTTGAAATCTCTTTACTTCAGCTAGGCATCAGTGGGTTTTGGCAATCTTCCAGCTAAAGTAATGCATATTCATTGATAAATATATATAAATACCAGTTCAAACTTAAAACACCAAACATTGCTACATGTCTTTTTTTATATGTGACTCACTCAGCCTGTGTAAATGAGACACTTTGAGGTAAAAATCTTAGTCCAAATTTCATCATGTAGGGCATCTTCCAAGGATTAAAAAGACACCACACTGACCTCTACAGAGTTGACTGTTCTGGATTGGAACCGTAAACTCTGTAGAGGTCAGTGTGGTGTCGTTTTAATCCTTTGAAGATGCCCTACATGATGAAATTGAAATTTACATTTTTACCTCAAAGTGTCTCTTTCACACAGGCTGAGTCACATATTATTACCCCTAAGAACAAAGTTTTTTTTTTTTTGTGGCCACAATCTTTATGTCCTATACACATATCATGATTAGAGATGTATTGTATTCTTTACTTGACAAAAACAGGTTACCAGCCAATGTCATGCCTATTATTAATCACTGGTCCCCTGCAACTTGCTAAGCACATTTCAGCAACACTCTGGGCTTTTAACAAAAATGTGTTTTAACTTTTGAAGTCTATTCCAGGATAAAGTCTATTCTAACTTCAAAGTAGAGCCTGCCCATTGTTCAAATATTAAGTAATTATTGTTGAATGACGGAGAAGTAATAGTGTGAATGCAAATATAACGCGGCTAATGAAGAAATGTTCTTTTTTAAAGCATACATTATGTAAAATTTGATTAAAGGAATGATCGGTCTTGTAGTAAAAATATTAATGCATGCCTCAATATACTTGAACAAAAAGACCAGCAGTACTTTGTCTTGATTCAAATAGATTAAGACATAAAAATGCAAGCTGCAGTTTTGCGAACAGTCCCAATGCTGTACATTATCTTGATACAAAGACAGTAAAAGCACGACAACATTAATATTGCCAATAACCAACGCTGTACCTTTGGATCTTATGCGAGCAGAGTTCACAAACAATGATGATGAAAAAATCACAAAATGCCATTAAATTACATCAATTTCATACCACTGATTTTAGTTGTTACTTTTACAAGAAATATTATTTCCAAGTATTGCCACGTACAAGATGGCCTATGAAAAAGTGATATAGCACCATACAATTACCATGTTAAGTTTTAACAAATCTCACCACGTCTATAACCCCCAACCCATCAAAATCCAACTGCATGTTTTTTTTTTTTTATTCTCTTGGACTGAGGACTGCACCAGTCAAACTGATTATGCTTTACATGGGATCAGGCGTACCACCATAATCAGAGTCCAACAGTTTGGGTGTTGAGTTACTGAATGGTGTTGGACTGAGGGCTGCACTAGTAAACTGATTATGCTTTACATGGGATCAGGCTAACCACCATAATCAGAGTCCAACAGTTTGGGTGTTAAGTTACTGAATGGTGTTGGACTGAGGACTGCACTAAGAAACTGGTTATTCTTCACGTGGGATCAGGCATACCACCATAATCATAATCAACTGTTCAGGTGTTGAGTTACCATATGGTGCAGGATTTTGATAGAGTGAGGAAGGCTCCTAGTAAACCACTCAAAAGAGTTAGAGTTTAATCCATCACATTTCAACAGCTGGGATACTTTTTTTATGCCAGAGGCGGTTGCCACACTAGTCACGACACTGGGGAAATGGTCTCTGTTGAAGGCGCTTCTGAAAGTATGTGTCAATTCCATCAGAGTCGACAGGTTTGGAGATTGACTTGCTCTATGCTGCTGGAATTTGATAGATTCCGAAAGGTTTTGAAGGGGTAAGGGTTTATAAACACGCCTTGTGAATCTCATTTGAAAGTCTAGTAAACTGACTCGGCTCAATAGCAAATGCAGATTTTAAGTGTGATGGGGGCTCAGACTAGGCAGTATCACAACACTTTCTGGGAGAGATCATGCTGCAAAGTAATTGCCAGCTCAGAAAAGTCTGGTCCCATTTTGCCATTACGATACAACGGCAAAGATTGTCTAGGTTCTGGACTTCTCTAAGGTTACTACACAAGATTTCCCATGTGTTTAGTCTGGTGCATGTTGTTAAAGACATGCACTTTCTAGACTCTTGAGTCAGTTCACAGGACATAAGACAAAAGAAAATCTCATTCCTAAACGCTCTTAATATTCCTTTAGTAGCAGATCCTACCACATATAAAAAAAAACACGACTAGATCTTAGGCTTGGCCCATCAAGTTTTTAAGTCAACATTAAACTGTTACACTTGTTTACCTCTGTTATTTTAAACTGAAATGGTATTTTGATGAGGTTTTAAGCACTAGCCAGGTACCAGTGAAAAAGGAGACGACGTTCTAAAGCACTAGCAGGCAGGCATCTTGATCAAGTGTCCCGCCTGCAAAACATAAAATCACACTGCAGATTCAAGATTCATCAGTGGCGCCAGACAAACCTCCCTCTGGTTAGGCCGCGGCCAAATCAAGTGACCTCGGTTACTGCTACAGCTGTGGCTGCAACGACAACGTTACAGAACAGGACTTTTCCATATTCCGGCCATACCCACTGCCCAGGCCCACGACTCACATCACTTGTGTGGCAAAAATTCAAAGATGGCTACTAGATGGTACAATCAGATAGTCTTGCACCCCGACTACTGTGACATTAAGATGCAATAGCTCTACAAAAACATCCCCAGACGATTCCTCAATAAACTCACCAAAGAAGTCGTCTTATAAACTAACATCTATTTTCAAAAAAAAAATTGTAATTATGAGTTTTTTGGTATCAATTATTTAGTCACTTCAGAAATGTACACAAGCAGTAACTGTCAAACACCAGGGCTCAATTGTATAAAGCGGCTTCAGCACTGAATAGTGCTTAACTAATTTCTGCTAAGCAAAATGAGCAGTTTACCAGTCACAGTTGGTACATCAGAAATGGTATTTTGGCTGGTGACCATATTCTGGTAAGCATGATTTTGTTGTGCTTAGCTACTTTTTGGACTTAAGTAGCTTAGTAAAATTGGGTCCAGGGTCTAACTGCATGAAGCAAACTACTCTTGGTTTAACAGGTTACCAGTTAAAAATCCCGATTGTTGTTCATTGCTTCTGACTGGTCCCCTGTGCTGAGCACAGACAAATGTTGCTAAGTGAAAAAAAAAAAAAAAAAAGCACCTGCCAAAAATCCATGTGAAATACACTGTTTGTGACTGGTCCCCTGTTCATTTTTGCTTCGAAATAAAATCCTTAAACAATCACTCTGCTCACCAGCTTTACGACTTTGGACCCAGACATTTTAAAACCTGCAAGTCTCAAGTTTTCTTGAGAAAGCTTCTTGAAATTTATTTCATAGTTCTCTGTTTTTTATGGGTTTTTTTCTACCCAAGACGGTTACCAGTGTACAACCCTTTGTATATTACAGATTGCCAAGTTACCAGACTAAACATCGCTTACACTTACTACAATACTTTATTGGTCTAGTTCCTCATCTTCAGAGTCTTCTTCCTCTTCGGCTGTGGCCAGCCACGTCAGCCATTGGTTTACCTATCAAGGATGGGACAAGTTCAAGTAAAAATCTTTGGAAAATAACTTTTTTTTTCAATCAAAATTTGTGAAACCATAAAAATGTTATATTTGTGTTTTTTGCCCATACACCGATGTGTGTTAAGCACTGTATACTCAGTACTTTCCCGAGTCCATACACCGATGTGTGTTAAGCACTGTATACTCAGTACTTTCCCGAGTCCATACACCGTTGTGTGTTAAACACTGTATACTCAGTACTTTCCCAAAGTCCTGTGAAAAACAAAATCACAGGCATATTCCTCGGTTGGGATTCGAACCCACCAACCCCGCCATTCTAGAGCAGATGTCTTACCAACTAGACTACCGAGATTGTATGGGCAAAACACACAAATAGTATTCTTTATCCCCGATGCAAAAATTAACATCTATCATAAAAAAGTTGTTATTCTGTGCTGTAACAAAAAGAGTAACAATGGGAGTGGAAGAGTGGAGGAGTGTGATTCACCATCGCGATCTAACCGCCACGTGCGATCTCAGTACCACCGCGCTCAGACCGTCCCTTTCACCATCAAACAACAGAGGGCGCTTTTCCAAAAATTGGATTTTCGACAAACCGCTATCAGACTCTCGACTAAGAAACAAACCGGATGCTGGCGGTTGAGGATACGCCCTCTATTGGTGGAAATTATGCATACGCCGTGTATTAAGGTAATTGTCGCGCCGCCATAAATGTAACAACATCTTGACCAAGACTAACTTGATGAACGAAGCAGATTTTTTTCTTACCTGAAACAGGGCCTTTCCTTTGCCAGGGTATTCATCGGAGATGTCCTCTTTCCACTTTAAGAAAGCCTCTTCTTCAATCACCTCAAGGTTGTAGAAGTTGACAAAGAAACGCAAGAGCATGCCTTGAGATCAAACGAAAGGAACCACAATGTTACAATGTTACAAAGACAGAAAGTTGTTCCTCAGAAAATATTTCTATTTGATAGGTGAAAACTTGCAGGAACCAGTTTTGAGCAATGAACATCAAATAGGTTTTGGCTGATAAACCAGTTTTGTTATGCAAGACTTTTTTGGGGTGAAGCAAATTTTCGTTTTTTTGCTCATTTTTTCGGGAGACTCACCTTTCGGGAAGTCGCTGATGAAGCAGTGTACCTGCAGAGCGTAGAGGGCGCTAAGCTGTAGCGCAACACTCTCATGTACAAACTTCTGCAGGACAGCTTTGAATTTTTCCAGCAGGTTGCGTTCTTTGTCCACCAGGGATTTCTCTGGGGCAACGGTGTGGTCAACGCCTGAGGCAAGGGTCGTCTGGGAAGTCACAAACTTGATGATGCTGGATTAAGAAAAAAACAAGTTTTTGTTGTTAGGATTTGCAAACGGGATAAAGAAACTATGTATAAAGGGTTACCCAGGGGTTTCAAGACAAGCCGATAGCCGGCCAGTTTGACCAACTACTACGGACTTCTGTGCTGGTTACTTAATTGTAACCATAACAAATTGTGAAGAGGAAATGTTCAAATTGAACCTAAGAGCATTCATTGTACAGTAGCCCTTAGACTTCTGAGGATCTAGGCAGGCTCCAGACCCCACACCAATATGACTTCACGATTGCATCTCACATATTTGTTAAAGGGCCCATGAAGAGGTTTTTTGTCACGGAACATTTTTGTGGCTTAATATATGGTTTGAAATTAACAAAATCTGGTTCACATGATAAAACCATGATAAAGTCATTAACATAGTATTGACTATTTTGATGTGTCTGTTATGCGTTAATACACTTTAATTGAGCCCCGAAAATGTGCGCCATTTGATTGCGCAATGATCCATGACGTAGGCTGTGGTACAACATTTCGAAGACGGCTCTGGTGTTGAGTGGTCAACAATGCATTGTGTGTTATTGTCACACACATGGCCCTGGTCAGCCGTTTCACTGTCTACATCACAGATTTTATGTTAATGAGGAAGGGTGGGTGGAGCACGGCAATCCCCTAATTTTAGAAATCGTTATTTCTACGATTAATACGCATGTAAAAAATGTGAAAAAAATAAAGATATACTATAATAGGCATACTTTATTTTTTTAACCAATAAAAAAAAAAAATTCATGGGACCTTTAGACCCCTGATTACCGCAAACCTTGGTTTCTTAAATGTCTCTTTTACTATGTTTGAGGAGTGGAAGATCAGAAGGTTGGTTTTATCATGTGAACCAGATTTTTTTGTATCTGACCTGGTAGCGAGGGCGTTGATGAATCCCTTGTCAGTGTGAAGTTTGGCAGAGACGTTATCTCGGATCCACTTGTAGAGGGTCGCTGGGTTAGGGTCAGTTGTGATCTGCTTCCAAATGTCGGACTGTACTCTCAACAGCGGAAACAAAAAGCTCAATCCCTGGGAAAAAAACATAAATAAATAAAAATGTAACTGGATTACTGGAAGGTCAAAAATCACTGAAATTTAAAAACTGGGAGGTCAGGTTGGGGATTTGGATGGGAGGTAGGGTTGGGTTGGGTTTATAATATAATAACAATTTGGAAGGCTAATCATCTTTTCTGGCAGCTTAGAAGCTGAATTGCGAAGGACGCAGCTACATGTGTTCGAGCTGCAGGCATTCAAGGGTGCCTTTGGCAGCCAGCCACATAAACCCACGGAGCACAGCCTAAGATCGTAAGTGTTTGATTTTTCTGGAAGGAGGAAAACCAGATGGCCTGGAGAAAACCCTCGTAGAGAGAACCAACGCAACAACTCTACTCACATATGGCCCTAGCCAGGACTCGAACCAGGGTGAGAGGCGAGCACTTTACGCACACACCACCCATGCCACTCAAAAGGTTGAAGGGGGTTATGAAGGTTAACAACATTTTTACCAGACTTAGACTTGTGCAGATCCTCTTATTGTCAAAGAATGGGGTAGGGTGGGGATTGGATTGGTGTGTTATGGAGGATTAACATTGTTTTTTTGGAGGGGTAAACCTTGTGCCAATCCTCTAGTTGTCAAAGAGCTTGAACTAACTCTTTGTGAAGAGAAAATCCTAAACAGAAACTATGAGTGTTTTCAGCAAAACTTTGTTTACCTTGTCCTCAAGAATTTCCATCATGCGCTCCTTCCTTTGGTCGATCTCGGGTAGCATTAACATCATATTTATCTTGCTTGCACCTTTGGGATAAAGGTTGAGTACAATAATGTCACATGTTGGACAAGTCTGATAGATTCAATACTTGTTTAAGATTTCAGTGAATTCACTTTCCGCTCTTCTTAACTAAAAATACATAGTTGCCTTTTAACCCTAGCAATGCCCCTGTGTTAACCCTTTCAGCCCCACATTGTTTATTGACATGCAGCCTGTGGTGCCCACATTGTTTGACCACACAAGCATGCACCACACATTCTTACACAACAGGAAGCTGTTGTACAAAGGCCATTTTTACAAACTCATTTTCAACTTGAAGATGTTGTTTTACAGCAAAATAAGTAATAAAACAATTCTTCCCAATTGAATTTCCTTTCCTCTCGTTCAAATATCAGTCCGATCGGCCAATAAATGGCCAAGTTCTTTGTTTTTGTTTCCTCAGTGTGATCTGTAAACTCAAACACTTTTTTGTACACAACCATATGGCGTTCCGTAGGTGTTTGGCAGTTCAGATCTTTCCACTCCAATTTGAAGGGATTGCATAATAGCAACCTTATTTTATTTTACCATCATTAGAAAGATCCGATCTTTCTCTTTCCATTGATGGTATGCTTGAGTACGGAGGGCGAACATGGACAAATTTACAGCTTTATAACAAATGACCCTTGTGCTCTGGCTTGAGTGCAGTTTTGTGTGTGACCTTGGTCGACTAAAGTCGCCATTGGGGCTCAAGCAGGGTATGGTGCACAGTCGACTATAGTTGCCATTGGGGCTGAAAGGGTTAAACATGCATTTTAACCAGTTAAACGCTGTTGCAATTGTTTACCATCGTATTTCGGCTCATAGGAGGAAAGTCCGAGTGAACCGATATTCCAGCCTTGGTTCCGGCTGTGGGCCCAATTATAAGCCCTTTCTCACGGCTGAGGTTTTGCGATTCATGCTGAATGAATCTGATATTTTTCGAATGAGAAACAACAAATCTTGGTGCTTCAATGAGAATCTTTCTTTTCTTGGCTTTGTTTAGTCAGGGTTTCTTTGTGTCAGCGATTTAAAAAAAAAGAAAAAAAAAGATTCCGGCTGTTCAGAGAAATTAATCCCGTCAGGTGGAACAGAAAAATCTTGAGAAACCTGGCGCTAGGTGGTTACAAATGTAAAGAACTGATTATCCCCAACCACAAGACTCTGAAACTTACTGAAGAGGTTGACTAGCCACTCCTTATCCTGCATCTTGTGCAACTTCTGGAGGCAGAGGAGGAATAACGGGTAGTAGGCGCCAGACTCTAACGGCTTAGCGATGTCTCCCAGGCAGGCTACGTCGTCCACGATAGCCCTGGCGGCATAGCTCGCCATGTGGGACTTGATGAGGGCCACCTCGGCTTCCAGATCGGTGGAATGCTCAAGGAGGGATGTGAACCCCTGGTTTTGCAGACAGGGAAGAGAGTTATGGATGATTTCAATCAATTTGAAGAGATATACTCTTCTTTATCTAATAACAATCATATGAAGGAATATTATGGCCAAGTAAGGATATGCAAAAGTGTATGTGTGACAGTAAAATGTTATCCTGTCAGTTTATTACAAGATCGTACGATGAGTAACCAACTTGTTGCAAACTCATTTTTTTGTAGTGCAACAAGGTTGCGTCTTTGCTAACAATTCTAGGGAATCCACCCCTGGCGCCAACAATGTATGCCGCTACGGTCTGCCAGTCTCGCCATTTGTGGCGTCAAATTGCACCTAAAATAAGCGTGTATAAGCCGTATCGCCGAAATAACGCACTACACTGTATAACTGACGGGGACATTGACTCACAAAATGGAGCAAACGTGATTATTGGGATGATGACGTCAGAAGAAATGGGTCCATATGGACAATAACAATTTGGGATGCTACTGGCAGCTGAGAAGCTGAATTGCAAAGAACGCGGCTACATGTGTTCTAGCTGCAGGCATTCCAGCGCGCCTTTGGCAGCCAGCCACATTAACCCATATGACCACGGGGCACAGCCTGAGATGGAAAGTAATTTATTTTTCCGGAGAGGGAAAAACCGAATGGCCTTGAGAAAAACCCTCATGGCACAGGAGAGAACCAACGCACAACTCTACTCACATAAAAGCCCTGGCCGGGAATTGAGCCAGGGACACATTGGTGAGCTGCGAGTGCTTTACGCACATGCCACCTATGCCATCCACTGCCGATAACGTGATATCTTGTGTCATGGGTTTGTGTGTACATCTAAGATGATGCACATGGTGCAGTTTTAGACATCAAGTAATTTTAAAGCGACTTTACCTCCACAAACTGCTGTGATGTGATCAGGCTCTGCTGCTTCAACGCTGTGATGAGCTTGCTGACACTCTCGCGTTCAGCGTCTGCCTTAGCGACGGCATTGGTCATCATGCCGCACAGCAAGGCGGCGACATGCTCTGCTGGTACTAGTAGGTCCTTCCAGCCGTCCGTCGCTGCGGTAAGGTCATCAGAGGTCAAGTACGTCTCAAGCAGAGATTCCTGAGATGGTTTCAAAAAGAAAACTGACTAAATAAAGTTGAACGGCTAATCTTTTAGTTATTTATCCCCTCCAAATCTTATTGTTTTCTCGACCATTGTAACCAGCTAATTTGATAAAATTGGATGTCAAGATTTTTGACATGATGCAAAAAGAAAAACATTTTCTCTCTCTTGCACAATCACTTTTGTAAAATCCATTAATTGAAAAAAGCCTGGTCTGGCACCCAAACTCACCATGGCCTTCATCAGCTCTTCCTTGCTCGGTGCCTGCTTCTTGCTCTGTTTAGCTTTCTCTTGCCCGGTACTCTGTTTTGAAGCCAGCGGCGGGAAGCCAGACTGCAGGTTAGCAGCTGGCGCCTGTGAAGATGGGGGTGGGGTCGGCTTGGAAGGGGCAAGATTAGGAGGCTGTGAGGGAGTTTTCTTGGTGCTGGGGAAGAGCATGCTGGGACCTTGTGGTTTTAACATCATTGAGCCAGAGTTCAAGCGGAGATTAAACTAAAAGAAAAGAACAAATAACAAATTAGTATTTTTGATCAGTATGTGTTTGAGACGGTGGTTTTATTTCAACAGTAACAATATTAATGACATGTCGTGACCGAGCGGTCTAAAGCATCAAACTCAAATTCTGATGACTGAGTCATCAGAGTGGTGTGGGTTCGAATCCCAGTCAAGACACTTGTGTTCTTGGGCAAAACACTTAACTACAATTGCCTACAATTGCTTCTTGCCACCCAAGAGTAAATGGGTACCTGCGAGGGTAGAGATTGTTGATGTAAATGATTAGCAACCTGCGCGCCAAGTTGGCTGCTGGTGCTGCATACTCCAAAGGAGTTGAGAAGGTTTCAGGAGTGCTTAAGGCCCAATGAACTGGGGTTCTAATAGTGTAAGGCACTTTGATACAACCTTTACAAGTGCCTAATAAATGGCTATTATTTCATGATATCACAGCAAGCAAAAGAAAGGGTCGGATTTTCCTTTGTGCCAATAACTCTTGGAGTCAGGCTACATAGCCTTAAGTCCCAAGGGTCTTTCGCAGGATCCTAGCTCTTCCCATATTATTAGCATTACTACCAAAGCTCATAAATGATGCAGGTCTCTTGTCCAAGTCTGGTTCCCAGGCTTACCTGATCTGAGTTCACCTTGCCCATACGCTGAGGTTTATCACGCTGGCTGGGCATGGAGGGTCTCTGATTGAGGTACCCACCTCCTCCTCCTCCTCCTCCTCCTCCTCCCCCGTCCTTGTTCATACCCTGCTGGTACATCTGAGTATGAAGACGTGGTGGAGGGTTGTTGTAATTTCCCTGGTATCCTGTACAATGAAAAAAGTTGGTACCCGAATAAGGCCGTGTCCAAATTCGCGGCTGCGGCTGTTGCTGAGGGTTGATTGATTAAAATGGTTTATTTGATAAAAAATCACTATCACAGCAGCAAGAAAACTTAAAAATTCAATCAATAGAAATTAACAATTAGGCTATATTCCATCAATACACAAACAAATTATAGGAAAAAAAAATAGTATCAAAATAAATTAACCAATAAGCAAAATAAATTACATTAGAGGCAATGAAGAAGAAAAAAAGGGACCCCCCCCCTGCATATAAAAAAAATACAAATTGGAAATTAAGTAGACAGATAAAAAGCCTTGTGTTTCTAAAGGCAGCCTACGGTTCAATGTTTGTTATTTGGTGATCCAGCCCTAGCCAGAGCCACCAATTTGACCATGGACTGAAAAAATGTACAGTTTGGTTTGCTGTTAATGGCTGTGTCGTAAGAACTGTATATTCAGTGCTTCTAACACCTCCCCCCTCCCCCGTCCGAGTCCTGCAGAAGAAAAACTGCAGGCAACTCAAGTGGAATCTGAAGCCTCGGCCATCACACTCTAGAGCAGATGTCTGATCTAGACCACTGAGCGTGCCCGGTGACGGGAGGCCAGTTGAATTCCTGTAACTAGCAGCGTGTTACCGCAAACCCTTGAACTGATAGTAATAATAGACTGATCAATTAAGCCCCGCCCTTGCTGTATTGACCTATCACAGACGTGATTGCACAACCAACAGAATGACAAAAGTCCGACAAACACGTTAGTGTATATGGTGCGCGTGCACTGTGGGCGGGGCTTAATGGATCAATCTATCGTATCAGGGCCTACTGATGGATCTACCTTGGTTTTGACGATCTATATTACGTTGAGGGTTTCTCATCTGTTGCTGTTGTTGCATCATGTAGTTGGAGTAAGGCTCCATCTCAATAGTGCCGGGGCCTGTTCCAACTTTTCCCGCTAGAGGTTTTTTCGGGGGAGAGGGGGATATAAAATAAAAGAAACATCATGAATGACAAGTTGTCTTTTTGATTATCTTGTGTGTGTGAGCGCGACACCAAGGACTCTAACAAATGGGATTAGTGTATTTTCACAGACCGAAGCTGTCCTCACTTCGCTTTCATGTACAAAACCAAAGGAGACGTCGCTAAGAAAAAAAAGTAAGCCAAAAGAGAACTAAGGGCCCTGTCACACAGGGCAATTTACAGGCAATCAGGTGCAGGCAATCTCCATGAAGACAAAACTTTCACATGTCAATTTCCACATTGTTGCCCCGGGGACAGTGAGATACTAAAAGAAAAATGTATCTAGTACTACTGAAGTGTTCCTTTTGCATGCAGTGCATTTGGTTGCCTCCAAGGTGCCTGTAAAAATTGCCCCGTGTGACAAGCCCTTAAGAGAAGTCCTGGATTTACCGGTCGACAAACATTGTGTATGGTGTGTGAAGAAGTGAGGTGGGAAGAAAAGGCAAAGTAAAATATAATTTAGGGAAAAGCTACACTAGCACAAGTTTAAGTCCTTGCTTACGTTTGTGTTGGAATTGGGAGGGGGGGAGTGAGGTAGAGGGCAAGGGGTGTATGTGTGTGCCTGTTTATTGGGGAGGGATGTTCTGAGTGCCGGGGTTGGGGGGGGGAGCATGCAGGGTATGATGCTGAAGGAGAGGGGAGAAGAACACAGGGGGGGTTACTTACACATTGTGTCCTGTAAAAAGATATCATTCATAGCGCCACCTCGCATGTCCCAAGTGCCATGCATGGCTCGATCACCATTCAGTGGGCCGAAGAAATCACCATGAGAAGAACGACCGGAGTCATGTGGCATGCCGCCGTCCTGGGGGAAAAAACAAACAGACAATACGTGCAACTTACTGACAAATGTGACATCACATATTTGTACAAGCCACATAGCCTGGCTTTTCTGTAGGCACAAGGACATGACAGCTTGATGGAGGAATAAATAACAATGTTAATTCATAAGGGATGTTGTTAATTCATAAAAGTGGTCTACTGGGCAACTGCAAGTTAAATCATGCAAGGACCAGTCAAGATTCTCTCCAAGTGGTCTGGCTGGCTAGTTCACTGCTTCCTGTTGGAAGCAAACCTTCAAGGTACGGAACAGGGAATCAGCTGGTCGACCACTGAACAGGCTGGCCGACCAGTGAAAGAGCTGGTCAACCAGTGAAAGAGCTTGTCGACCAGTGAAACATCTTGCCAGCCAGTGAAACAGCCGGTCAGCCAGTGAAACAGCTGGTTGACCAGTGAAAGCAGTGAAATACCTGGTCAGCCAATGAAAGAGCTGTTTGATGAACGAAACTGGTCGACCAGCCAAAGAGCAAACAGCCAGAGATAAAGGACCTCCCTTTTGGCTCGGTCATTAAACGGTCATTTAAGACCTCATCGTCACTCTTTTTATTCCCTTAATAATGACGGACATACATCTTTGTAATTACAAATAAAGAGTAAATGGCCCACCACATGAACTTTGTACAGTGTTTTTCAGTTTTCTATGACACTGTTATTAAAAAGAAAAAAGCGGAAATCAGCTTAACAGCTGAAGAATTGCTTGCCTGAATTAAAATTCAAATATAAACAACTATTACAATTTACCTTATAGGCTTCTTGATGGATCTGACGTATTGTCCGTGGTCCTTGTACAACCAAGGAATGACGAAACTGCCACTGTTTAGGGGAACGGAAAATAGAACAGCTGAATCTTTGAGCTTAAGGTGTCACTAACAACAGCAGAGAAACTCAGTAAATGAACTCCATGTTCCTTCATTATAATCCAAACTCTATGGTGTCTTTGGCTAGAGACCCTTCCATATCCTCAAAAATACTCCACTCTATGGGAACTCAAGACCCAAATGTTTGGACTCTGATAAGATTGTTATGCCAGGCCTCATGCTAAGAGTGGGTGGTTTGGGGGTACAGTACCAAATCCATCAAAATACTCCACTCTATGGTAACTCAAGACCAAAATGTTTGGACTCTGATAAGATTGGTATGCCTGGCCTCATGCTAAGAGTGGGTGGTTTGGGGGTACAGTACCAAATCCATCAAAATACTCCACTCTATGGGAACTCAAGACCCAAATGTTTGGACTCTGATAAGATTGTTATGCCAGGCCTCATGCTAAGAGTGGGTGGTTTGGGGGTACAGTATCAAATCCATCAAAATACTCCACTCTACGGGAACTCAAGACCCAAATGTTTGGACTCTGATAAGATTGTTATGCCTGGCCTCATGCTAAGAGTGGGTGGTTTGGGGGTACAGTACCAAATCCATCAAAATACTCCACTCTATGGTAACTCAAGACCCAAATGTTTGGACTCTAAGATTGTTATGCCTGGCCTCATGCTAAGAGTGGGTGGTTTGGGGTACAGTACCAAATCTATCAAAATACTCCACTCTATGGTAACTCAACACCCAAATGTTTGGACTCTGATAAGATTGGTATGCCTGGCCTCATGCTAAGAGTGGGTGGTTTGGGGTACAGTACCAAATCCATCAAAATACTCCACTCTATGGTAACTCAACACCCAAATGTTTGGACTCTGATAAGATTGGTATGCCTGGCCTCATGCTAAGAGTGGGTGGTTTGGGGGTACAGTACCAAATCCATCAAAATACTCCACTCTATGGTAACTCAAGACCCAAATGTTTGGACTCTGATAAGACTGGTGTGCCTGGCCTCATGCTAAGAGTGGGTGGTTTGGGGTACAGTACCAAATCCATCAAAATACTCCACTCTATGGTAACTCAAGACCCAAATGTTTGGACTCTGATAAGATTGGTATGCCAGGCCTCATGCTAAGACTAAGAGTGGGTGGTTTGGGGTACAGTACCAAATCCATCAAAATACTCCACTCTATGGTAACTCAATACCCAAATGTTTGGACTCTGATAAGATTGGTATGCCAGGCCTCATGCTAAGACTAAGAGTGGGTGGTTTGGGGTACAGTACCAAATCCATCAAAATACTCCACTCTATGGTAACTCAAGACCCAAATGTTTGGACTCTGATAAGATTGGTATGCCAGGCCTCATGCTAAGACTAAGAGTGGGTGGTTTGGGGTACAGTACCAAATCCATCAAAATACTCCACTCTATGGTAACTCAAGACCCAAATGTTTGGACTGTGATAAGATTGGTATGTCTGGCCTCATGCTAAGAGTGTGTGGTTTGGGGTTACAGTACCAAATCCATCAAAATACTCCACTCTATGGTAACTCAAGACCCAAATGTTTGGACTCTGATAAGATTGGTATGCCAGGCCTCATGCTAAGAGTGGGTGGTTTGGGGGTACAGTACCAAATCCATCAAAATACTCCACTCTATGGTAACCCAACAACCAAATGTTGGAACTCCGATAAGATTGGTTCTTTGCCGGGTCTAATGATAAGCACAAGTTTTTGGAGCCTTCAGTTCCATATCCTACAAAGTCCAACAACTTCCTGAATAGGATTTTGGAGGATTTGTGACTGTTACTGTTCAAATCAACTGAGGAGTTTGTCGTGATTAGGGCTAATGTTTGGCAGAAAAAGCATGGTTTTAAATGAATTACCCACTCACCCACTGTTCTGAAATAGAATAGTGAACCAATATTTTTTGAGACGAGAAGATGACTTACGTTGTTGCGACGTAGCTCCAAACAATCCTGCAGCATGAAGCGAATTCTTGCTGGCAACTCTGGATTCTCGGAAAAACGGTACATACGCTCAAAATATTGATCCATCCAGGACTGCAAGAAGGAAACAAAGAAATAAATCAAATGCATGTGATTAATCATTTACTAGGCATTTGTTGATGGCATTTGACCTCAATTCTCCCATATCCTCTTCTCCTATGTCACTCCACACCAAATGTTTGGACTTGGATAAGATTGGAATGCCTGACCCAGTGATAACCAATTGGTATTTGGGCCAACTGGCCCCAGTCCTACTGAATCCTTCTCTTTGGCAATTGGATACAGAAGGAATCAATGAATTAGCAATTACGATCAGAAGAATTCTGTATTCACATATGTGAAGTTTGCTAGGCCTTGTATTAAAGGCAAAGATTGATAATAAAAGTACAAATAATGGAATTGTTTCAATGTGGATGCAAAAAGACAGACACAAAGAAGGTATGACTGACAAACAGACATATTCTTTACTCACAGGTGCCTTGTCATGCTCAAGTCTTCAACCCACTGTATTCATCTTACACAGACACAAAGACAGTACGACTGACAAACACAAAGATTGTTTTTTGATTTCACCCATGCCATGTTACCGTCAAGTCTTCGACCCACTGTATTCATCTTAGACACAAAGACAGTATGACTGACAAACAAACAGACTTCATTTTTTGACTCACCCTTGCCTTGTCATGGTCAAGTCTTCGACCCACTGTATTTATCTTACACGGACACAAAGACAGTATGACTGACAAACAAACAGACTTCATTTTTTGACTCACCCGTGCCTTGTCATGGTCAAGTCTTCGACCCACTGTATTTATTATCTTACACAAACACTCCAGATCCTCGGCCTTCTCTCGCAGTGTCTCGTTGGTACGCTTGAAAAGCAACTAGAATAAATAAAGGTCAAAGGTGAAAGGTTAAAATGGATTGTCAAAAGTTTTTCACAATAATAGGATTGGTATTCTTAGAAAAATAAATGACTGATTTCTGTCTTGAAAATTACTTACTACAGGTAAGATTTCTGGCCCTTGAAAAAAACTCAGACAATCTTTTGATGAGACTTGTACTCAATAAAATTGTAGGCTGACCTACATACTATATGTGCTTTTATAAACTTTTTTTTCAGGGTTTTTAGTAAAAACCTAACAGAATTTTTTAGGGTAAAAAACATCCAAAATCAGATTTACTAATGAGGAAAATTATGCCTGTTGTTATCAAGTTTGTAATAGTCTGGACAAATAAATCCTTCTGAAATACGGTCAAAGTTGAGAAAATGGCATTTAACCCTTCCACTGTCTGACCTTTCAAAATCTTCCACTGCGGGTTTAAATGATAGATGCACTGTGCTAGCCTAAAATAAAATATCATGTGGTGAATGCATCTACACAGTACATGGTCAACCCTCCTACTGTCTGACCATTCAATATCATCCACTGTGGTTTTGAATGATTAACCATGCCAGTCTGCAATATGATATCATGTGAATTAATGCATCTACACAGTACACAGTGTACCCTCCTACTGTCTGACTGTTAAATATCTTCCACTGTGGGTTTCAATGATAGATGCACTATACCAGCATGAAATATATCATGTGGCATGTGTAGTGAATGCATCTACACAGTACACTGTTAACCCTCTCACTGTCTGACCATTCAATATCTTCCACTGTGGTTTTGAATGATAGATGCACTGTGCCAGCCTGCAATTTATCATTTGGTGAATGCATCTTCACAGTACACATGTGATCACAGTTAGTTCTGTGCACACTTGTGCCTCCAACATGATTTCAAATGGTTTTCAAATTACAAAATGATTTCAAATAGTTGGTCAACTCAGTGGCAGAATCACGGGCCGGCATATTTGGTCACATACCTGTTTAATGCACCTGTGTAGTATCGACTCGTGGAGCATGTCGAGTTTGCCCAACTCACCTGTTAAGATAAAAAACCAAGACAAAAGTTAACACCAATAATACATATATGTATTTATTATTAACTTTTCCAAGCCAAGTAGGCTTCTCAAAGCGCCTGCCACCATTATTACCCCTGTTCAATCAGCTCTCCTACTCTAAGTATTCCTGAAGCCATCTCAACTCTCAAGAGTATAAAGTATAAAGCATCGGCAGCCAATCTCTACCCTTGCAGGTACCCATTTACTCCTGGGTGATGAGAAGCAATTATGGCTAAGTGTCTTGCTCAAGGACACGGGTGTCAAGAACGGGTTTTGAACCCACACTCTGATGATTCAGCCACCAGAGCATGAGTTTCATGTGCCAGACCACTCAGGTTTGACAAGCTTTAATGTTTACTTTCTGGATTTGTTTGGCACAAGCGTATGCAGACATTAGTTTTTTTTTTTTCCTAATTCATGAAAAAGTATTTGAATGTGGTGTGGGTGGGTGGGTGGGTGGGAGGGTGGGGGGGGGGATTACTTACCGATGAACTGGATGTTTCCCAGCATTTTCTGTTTGGTAATGTGTCGCTGTTCCTCTTCATCCTGTGTGAGGCTTCCATTTTTGTTGTCAAAGGCTAGAGAAAAAAACTTAAATTTAATTAAAAAGGGAAACCCCAAAACAAAACAAAAACACTTCAATGCAATTCAGGACAGGGCTCTTTTCACCCATAGAGCTGTTCGGAAACGAAATTTGAAAAGTACTGAAAATCTTCCTCACACAGAAAATGTTACCAGCCGAAGTTCAATGTAATAATCACAGTCTCTGACTGGTTCCCTGCTAAATTATGCTTAGCGTAAAAAGTTCTTCAGCAACTTTTACCAGATAACAACTCATGAAACTTTGCCTAGTTGTATAACCTTTAGCAAGTTCATTCCCGTTAAGCGATTTTGTTTCTGCTTAGTGATTACATGGCTGTGGACGCTTACCTGCAAAAGCTTGAGATCGGTTTTCAAACTCATCCTGGCATTTGTTGATGAGAAGTCGACGAAAAGTCTGCAAAGCAAATAAATAAAATGTCAACATAAAATTTCATGGCAAAAATGTATCTACATTTTTAATAACGGCTCATTAGGCACAACAGATGCTCTTTGCAAAAGCTTTGTACGTAACACGGTGCCACATTTTTGTGTGTACATTTGGTAAAGTTTCAGAGAGATACGATGATTGTGCACCTTCATTCACGTGTGGCGAGTAGAGATGTCCTCTACTGTATGGGAACTCAACACGCAAGTGTTTATACTCTAATAAAACTGGTTATGCCTGGCCTCATGCTATGAGTGTTGTTGTTGTTGTTTTTCTTGTTTGGGGGGGGGGTACAGTTACCAAAATCCATCACATTCAAGAGACACCATGAGGTGGATTATAGAGCAAAAGACCGATTCATTTAGCCCCGCCCCCTTACGCGTTGACCAATCACAGCCTTGGCTACGCCATCCTATTGGAAAATGTAAACATGCATGCGCATACTTATATTGCGCGTTCATGTTGCGCCGTGTGGCATTGAAGAGACGCACACTGTGCTGCCCACGTGATGTAGCCAACAATGTGATTGGTTAATATGTTTAGGGGGGCGGGGCTAAATGGATCGGTGTATTGAGGAGGGGAAAATCAAGACTTACTCTGCTGGTTGAGCCCTGGGGCTCAAAGCTAGGTGCGTCCTCATCCAGACGTTTACATAGCTGAGCATAAACTGTACTGTACTTGGGTTCTTCTAAGGCTTTGTCAAATACCTGCAACATCAGAAAGCAATGGAAAACACTGAAGGCTGGTAGGAATATTCTCATTCAAAGACTTAACTCAAATATTTCATCAAATCTGATTGCATAAAAATGTAGGAATCCCTTCAGATCTCGTTTATTTCTCGGTGTGTACATGTCAAACCTTTTCCTAAAATATAGGCCTATCTTTATCCTACCTCCTGACCTGGCCTGAATCTTTGCGGAGGCAATGGAGGTCATTGCGTTGGTGCCCTTGAAGTGTTCGAATAGAAATTTACAATTTCCTCACAGAGGTTCCCCTTTACCATGGAGAAAATGCAGGCCTTGATCTTAACCAAGGCCACCGAGGCCATTGGCCTCATGCCCTGTCGAGTTGGCCAGCATGCCCTTCAGAAAAATTGCACGGTCACTACCGACTTGGCCAGCATGCCCTTGTACAACTTCTCTGATTCGGCCTGCCCCCATTTTCTTAAGATCGAGGCCTGAAAATGCCTTAGTGCTCTTGCCCTTTCAAGAACGAAGCAAACAGGCCTGAATGACCCTCCTTTATCCAAATTGCTACAAGAAACAAAACTACATTTAATGTTAAGCCTAACGAAAAAGAAAAAGTTGAGATACTTACAAGAAGGATGATTCCACTAAGGACTTGTTTGGAGTCGATTCCAATGTTGATTAGTTCCAGGCAGAGCTTGTCAAACTTCTCTGGGGTCAGTTTGTTTAAAATCCTGCAAAGAGGAAGGGGTTGGGGAAAGAAACAAAATGTCCTCATCGTGAACAACTCTTGAATCTTTTCTGAAAAAGCAGTTCACGTCAATAAACAGCCTGAAAGGTCCAAACCTCACGCCCAATTTCAGGACGCTGCTTACCAAAATTATGCGCTTGGGTCCATAGAGTTACATGTAAACGTATAACAGGCCAATTTTTATTCTAAAATTAGGCGCCAGACTACTTTCCCTTCCAGCCTCAGTTTGGTTGTACACTGTCTTTGAATGGGAGAAAGATACAAACTTGTTGTCTGGTACCCACCCTCTAACACGTCTGAAGATGTGGTTATGTCTCTCCTGCCCTGTGGAGTACTCAGGTCTGTGACCAGCACTTGGGGGTACCCATCGCTGTGGGGCCCTGCCTCTGCTACTCCGGTTTCTACTGCCGTTGTCGCTTAACAAAGGTTCATTGTAGCTACTTTTGCTGAGGACAATCAAATCCGGTCAAGATAAGAACAAAAATGTTCAGTCAATACTAACACAATAGATTAATCTTTTCAGTCAATATAAAATTAATGTGCAGTCACTTTTTTTCTGCTAATGCCCTCATGCTCTTTCAGGATTCATTGTGATGGTTCTTTCATCCAATGGGAAAAGCTTGATAAGACTAAGAGCAACTCATTCCCGTACTCCTCCAACTTCCCAGTCAATATAACAAATGTACGGTCACTATTGTCTGCTAATGCCCCAAAGTGGTTTTTGGATAAACTTGTAATGGTTCTTTCAACCCATGTGAAAGCTTGATGACAACTTACTTGCCCTTACAACTTGCCACTTCCCAGTCAATATAACAAACCATGCAGTCACTATATTCTACTAATGACCTGAAGTGACTTACTTTGGGTATTGTCGTGGTGTCTCTTGTTGCCTTCGCTGAGGGAAAGCTTGAGAAGCACCACCTACTTCTCCCTGGCCTTCCACTTTGTCTAGTATCGCTCCACTCTTACTATACAAACTAACAGAAGTCCCGATACCTGGAGCAAACAAAAACAACAACAATTAATTAACCTTCCTACTGTCTGACCTTTCAACATCATCCACCAATGGTTTTGAATTATTGATAGATAAACTATGCCAGCCTACACAATTTTATAATATATCTTGTAGTACATGCATACAGAAGATATAGTCAACCCTCTTACTGTCTGACCATTCAACATCATTCACTGTGGTTTTAAATGATACAGTAGGCCAGCCTGCAATATCATCATGTGGTGAATGCGTCTACACAGTCAGAGAGTACACAGTTAACCCTCTTACTGTCTGACCATTCAATATGATCCACTGTGGTTTTAAATGATTGATAAACTATGCCAGCCTACATATTTGTTGTATGTTGAATGCATACCAGGGCTCAAAATTTACACTGGACTGTTGAGTTACAAGTCCTGGGCTCGATTTCACAAAGTGCTAAGATTCTGTTTAAAATGAGTTGTCAGTACTACCATAGTAATTTGCATTGTGACATCACACTTTGCTTAGCAATTATGAGTGATTCGCAGTTAAGATCAATCTTAGGTCTTTGTGAAATCGAGCCCAGGGGTCTTGTATTTTTTTTCTCCCAAATTCGAGCCCTGCATACTGTAGTACCCTTTCAACCCTCTTCCATTTAACAGCATCCACTGTCATTTTAAATGATAAACTTTGCCAGCCTGCAATGTGATATCATGTTTTCTGACTTATTAACGCTGTGGGGATCACGTGTTCGCTGATGCCCGGACTTGAATATTGTTTTGCGCAGTCAACGCAGGATACCAGCTGTGTCAACGACCCCACAATGGCAACATTGTACAGCACGCGCTCGGCAATCATGACCAATGGAACTTTGTGGTGTTCGTTGACTGGTATCCTGCGTTGACTGCGCAAACCAATATTCAAGTCCGGGCATCAGCGAACACGTGATCCCGCAGCGTTAATACGACTTTTTTCAGAAAACAGTCGTAACATTAGTAATCAAAATGGCGATTGTAACGGCAGGGTTGTCAGAGGCCCTAAAAATCATCGATTTGGAGGACAGAAAATGATCGTGAGTACAATTAAATGCATTTTATTGCACCATAAACACTTGGAGAAGACAGTATGCGAATTTTGAGCAATTCTGTTCAGTCTAACTCTAAGTCTAAGGTTTTTTTTTTAACAGAGGTGATTTAAATCCTCCTGACCGTCGCAGTTACTACATATTCCTTACTGGGGCGCTAGTACGACAGATAATGTCAAAATCTCAAAAAAGGAGTACAGCGCCCCAGTTACTGGGTCTAGTTTGATGAGTATTTTTAATGACCAAAATTTTCTTATTCTTAACCAAAAAGTCAAGACTTTGGGGGTTGTGTTTTGTTTTGGTCAAAACAAATGAAAATTGACAAATGAACTATAATATTGACAAACATAATTTCAATTATGCTATAAAGTATTCATTCGCCATATTCGGCGTTAAGAAAAAAATACACCTGCAATGAACGTGATGAAAAACATGACAAACATGAAAAACAACTTGCGAGCATGGTCATGGACATGATGGAGTGATGATGTAGTACGGTTCTACGAAGGAAGGACATTACAAAAAATTACCGGTGCCGTTACCTGCGCGTACGCCAAGATTACAAAGTATACATATCAATTGCAAATTCTCAAGGCTTGTTACTAAATCCAACATATACTTCATACAATAAGGTATTCAACTATCAGAAAACAAATCTTCTAAAACATAAAAAATCACCGCTAAAAAACGCTTTTTAAATCGATTTGTAACTCACCAGCCAAATAAAAATCCTTGCAACAGTGTGGAAATCTTCAATGGTATCCTGTAGCCGCTATGACATAAGAACCACGTTGTCTCGTGCAGGAAACACACGGGAGAGAGCGTCATGCTTCGCCATTCAATCACAAAACGACATCCTTTCTTGATGGCAGGATACCAGGCAGTAATAAGAGGACAATGCGTGGGTTTAAAGGGACAAAGAGGGCGCACTTTGCATTGAGTGAACATCCTGACTCATGAATTTTCCACAAAAATTATGACTAATTTGTAAAGATTACCCCCTTCTATGGAATTTGACTTAAGTTTTAGCCTAGGGATGTTGGCTATTTATCAATACAATCACAAAATAACATACTTTCTTTATGACAGGATACAAGCAGCAATATAATAGGACAACACATCGGGTTTAAAGGGACTTAGAGGGCGCACTTTGCAGTGGACAATCTTTTTTTCACAAAGATAATGACTTATTTCTTTCTTAGAAATGACTCTCGATGGACTTTGACTCAAGTTTTAGGAATGTGAACAGTTTATCAAGAATTCCTTGAAAAAATATGGTTTTGTGCAGACTTGTTTTCATAAACTCTCGATAATAAAATTAAATAGTAATGTACTTGCAATTGTATAAAGGGGATAAGAAGTAACAATAAAAATGAAATTTTTAATACATTGATTTTTGTGACGATCTGAATCACCACATTTTGCATTATTAATTTAGTATCCTGCATGCTTTTATTAAGTTTACTACTGGAGGTGAGAGGCCTACGCCCAAATTAATATGCTTCGTTATTTTTTCCCCGATTTTAATTGCCATCCACAGGAATAACTTTACATTTTAAAGACGCCCGCTCGTCACCATAACCCGACGACTGTTCCTGATTTACCCGTACGAAGTTTATGTACAATGCGTGATCTTTCGTCCCCACGAATTTAGTTCATGTAGTTGTCGCGCGTTGACGAGTGGACCTCTTTAAAGATTATACCCTTTCTATGTGCAGACAACAGAGGGGGCTATGTTAGTTTCACAATCATGTGCAATCAAGTGTATTTTTAGTACTTTTTACAATTACACTTACACTACAGTGATATTTCTGGATTTTGTGATTTGACGTGAGTGATAAATTCACTATGAGTAAGTAAGATTAATATAAGATAGACATTGATAAATGAACAAACAAATAATTCAGGTTTGGAACTTGGGGATAGGCATACATTTTTCAAATACCTTTTTGTTATTTTTAGTACATCACTGATGTCATCGGGTTTGGATGGCATTTTGATTTTGAAGAATGGCTTAATATTGCCTTATTAATATTATATGGGCTACATTTCAAGCTATATTTATAGGCCTATAACTTTTATAAGTTAGGTCTGTCGAGTTTTGCAGTGCAGAGAAACAAGTAAATTTGTGATGGTAAAATTAAAAGGAAAAATCATAAACTTTAAAGACACTTACACCTGTATGTATTATCATTGGCCTGAATTTAGCCCAGGTAGGACGTTATCTCTGCTGTAGTACAACGGAGATAACGTCCTACCTGGGCTAGCCTGAATTGTGACCAATGCACGGGGTGCTGTACTCCTTTTTTGAGATTTTGACATTATTGGTCGTACCATAGAGCATAAGAGAGTCCTTGCTCTATGCAGGGGCCATGACCTCCATCGCTTCTGTGTAATGGACCTTTCCCATGAAATATGTAAATTGAACATCGTGCCTGTGCACTTACATTTACAATATATTTTGGTTGGCAAAATTTGGGGAGCAGTGCCACATTTTGCATGGGACTGATTGATGGAAGCATCTAACTGGGGATCTAACCGCGCAAGGAGATTTCTACCTCCATGATAATACCTCTCAATGATAAGTGCAATACTCTTGGGCGTAAATATCAGGGGGAGGGGGGATATATCCCTCCCTTTTTGTCTGAAGTCGGCATTTAGAGCCACAGTCGGCAAATTGAGCACCAAACTTACCCGAGTAAGGGCTCGGGCTGAACACAAATCCATTCGGCAAGCCTAGAGATTTGCCGACTGAAAATTTCAGTCTAAATCCTTGTAGTGTGAGAAGTCAAACTTTTAATTATTAAATTTAATAATCTCGGCAACATGCAGGAATCTACGCTCTGGAAACACTAAACACTGTAGAGCCTCCAGGGGCTTGGCCCCCGGGCCGCCCTTGCAGAATTTCCGCCCCTTAGACTTAATTAGGGCCATTAGTATACATGTCCAAAATAAAAACAAAATTTATTTTTGGCAACTCGAGATGGTTTTGAGTCGAATTGGTGACAGTTTTGAGTTGAGATGGTTTTGAGTCGAGATGGCGTGCGTCAAGTCGGTTCTGAGTCAAGATGACCCTACACCCGCGCTTTGTGCGTCTGTTTTGTGCACATTTCTATGGCGTTTGCCAACCAACAGGGTCTGTACGCATGCTTGAATGTAATTAGCATATTTCATGGGAAAGTTCCATTTACTCCAGTCCTGGGCTCGATTTCAGAAAGAGCTAAGATGGATCTCAAGTGCCAATCACTCTTAATTGCTAAGCAAAGTGTGATGTCACAATACAAATCAATATGGTTATACTCATTTTTTAAAGATGTGATCTGAGTGCTTTGTGAAATCGACCCCTTTCCTGTCAACTCACAAAAATAAGTTGATTCAGTTGATTTAAAATTTAATGATTTAAAATTTAATGAGTTGATTAAAAATTTAATGATAATAGTATACAAAACAAATACTAAATAGAAACAGTAAAATGTTTTTAATTTATTTATTTATTTATTTTGTTGTAGAGCTAGCTCACAATCATCCCAACTGAACTCTGTCTCATCGGAGACTCCTTTTAAGTTTACAATCAACACCCTTCCCACAAATCCAGAGTAACCAGTTTCTTGTCAATTTATAGATAAACTTTTTCTTATTTCAGGCAAGATCAATTTATGACGTGGTCACTAGCGATTATTATTTAATGGCCAGCTCAGCATTACGATTTCTACGCTCTAGTGGGAACACCATCTTGCGTGTGGGAACTTACTCAGCCATCATCTACTGTGGTGCACACTGCATCTCAGAGTACGGCCTTGACTTTACAAAGGTGAGATACATGTAAACCCATTCCAGGTAACTCTAACCCTACAGTCTACATATGTACGCGATCAGTTTTGTAACATTTGGTTCGTGGAGAGTCCTTAAAAGGAAGTTTGTCAAACATCCGGGACTGGGTAAAGATATCCTGTCACTGTTCCACAGCCAAACCTAAAAACAAAATCAAACTAAGGGAAGGTAGTTTAATATCATACTTAAAATGGCGTTTAAAAATTGAGAAGTGACTGAAAACCACCCCTAACTCTAAGAAATTGCTTGAATGTTTAAATACTAATAATATGGGCATTAATTGAGCACTTTTCAACTATCAAAGCACTTTGCACTACTTCGACTGATCGTTGGACCTTGAAAGCATTCCTGAAACATCTTCAACTCCTTTGGAGTATGCAGCACCGACGGCCAAATTGTTTTTGACAGGGATGAGATTTCTGGATTTTTGGATTTTACAAGATTATTGCTGAAATTCATTTGCATACATCCAGGCCCTTGTAAAGCCTTAACACAGTACATGTACTGTATTTTGACTACACCAAGGTGCAGGCCCCATCTACATTTAAGCACAGAATGCTGCCATTGATACAGGCTATGGCATGGTTGGTAGCCACCAAACCCTCCACTGGTGTTTTGTGTATTTTTGGCATGGGTGGCATGTGGGTAAAGCGCTCGCCTCTCACCAATGTGTCCCTGGTTCGAGTCCTGGCTAGGTCCGTGCGTTGGTTCTCTCCTGTGCCACGAGGGTTTTTCTCCAGACCATCCGGTTTTCCTCCCTCCGGAAAAACCGAACACTTTTGATCTCAGGCTGTGCTCCGTGGTCATATGGGTTGATGTGGCTGGCTGCCAAGGGCGCCCTTGAATGCCTGCAGCTCGAACACGTGTAGCCACGTCCTTCGCAATTCAGCTTCTAAGGATGATTAGCCTCCCAAGTTATTATTATTATTGTTATTATTATTTTTCATTTTCATCCACTCTCCTCTCTGTTTAGGTTCTCATTCACATCAACATTCGCTTCCACCCAGGTACCCTTTCACTCCTGGGTAGTGAGCAAACTAAAACAGTTTTTTACGTTGTAGTTAAAGTATCTTGCTGAGGGACACAAGTGTCATGACAGGGATTCGAACCCACACTCCGATTACTGAACCCATCAGAGCTTGAGTTTGATTCACTCGAGACTGCTCACCCACAACACGCTGCACCAATACATAAAAACTTACCTGATGCATGCATGAGACGTTGCAGGTGAAGAGGGGCGTCTTGATTTGTTAATTTCATTTTTGCATAAACATGAAGCAGTTTGGGCTAAACTTTTCACTGGTGGCTCGTGACTGCATTGTTATTCAACTTGAGGGCAGTCTTGTACACTCCTGAAGTTGTTGAGCAGGATCCTGAGGTTTGGTCAAAGTTATATTATAGTATTTTTGTTTGTACTTAAACTGTAGTGTACGGGGCCATCCATGTTGCCTACCATCAAGGACAATGACATTGTTCTTACAGAGCACGTCAGCACAAAATTCTTCAGCAAAGTTGACAAGTAAGTTTTCCTTAACCTTCACAGCATCCGAGAGACAAAAAATAATCCAATTGTTACCAAATATGGTCATAATTTTTTTTTAATGGGCCAATAAGGCCAATATTCCATGTAGTCCTCACCCCTGGTATACCCCACAAGCCTGTAGACTCCCATTGGCCAGACCCTAACCACTGCAGAGTAAGGAGTGTTGAAAGACAGCAGCCACCTGTCTCAGTGCAGTAATTGATTGACCCCTGTGCCAAGAATTCCCTTGGCACAGGGCGGTATGCAATTTGTGAAAACAGCTTGTGCGGCACGTGGATCATAAATAACACAAGTCTAAGTCTTGACTGGCACTCCAATTCACCCCCACAGTGATTTATAATGGTTTTGGGCTTGCAGGGTGGGTTATTGACCTTAAAGACAGAGTGGACGAAATTTTAACCTCCTGGATCCAGCGAAGTTGTTGATTAATGTGGTTGCTGCGAGGGTTTTAAAGTGGCCATCTTTGCCAAGTACCTTGTCTTCACATTGATAATGATAGTTTAATTTCTCATTCAATGGCAAGGGACCAGACTAATTATTCCAGCCTCAGTTTGGTCGTGTTGAGTTGAAGGGAGGACAAAACAAAATGGCTTCATCTGGATAAAGGTAGACCTAATAACTCTCCTATAGTCTTTGTGGAGTTTTCCAGCAAGCTGACCGACCTTGTGAAATCATTCGACTGCAGATAGAACAGTATACCTCGCCCCAAGCTTAGTGTGTGTGGTTTGGGGGTACAGTACCAAATCCATCAAAATACTTCACTCTATGGTAACTCAACACCCAAATGTTTGGACTCTGATAAGATTGGTATGCCTGGCCTCATGCTAAGAGTCGGTGGTTTGGGGGTACAGTACCAAATCCATCAAAATACTCCACTCTATGGTAACTCAAGACCCAAATGTTTGGACTCTGATAAGATTGGTATGCCTGGCCTCATGCTAAGAGTGGGTGGTTTGGGGATACAGTACCAAATCCATCAAAATACTCCACTCTATGGTAACTCAAGACCCAAATGTTTGGACTCTGATAAGATTGGTATGCCAGGCCTCAAGCTAAGAGTGGGTGGTTTGGGGGTACAGTACCAAATCCATCAAAATACTCCACTCTATGGTAACTCAAGACCCAAATGTTTGGACTCTGATAAGATTGGTGTGCCTGGCCTCAAGCTAAGAGTGGGTGGTTTGGGGGTACAGTACCAAATCCATCCAAATACTCCACTCTATGGTAACTCAAGACCCAAATGTTAGGACTGTGAACTGAGAAGATGTCTGGCCTCATGCTAATAGTTTGAGTTCACAGAACCAAATCCATCAAACTCGAGCAGGAGCATGAGATGGAAGTCTGGGAGGTTGTGATAGATATAACTGTCATTGTTTCTTGATCTCATTCCTCTGCCTCGTTTGTTTCAGGGGTGACGTGGTTGTCCTGAGGTCGCCAATTGACCCCACTCAATTCCTATGCAAGAGAGTTACAGGGATGGAATTTGACGACATTCCCGCCAACAAGTGGAAGTTTTTACGAACAAAACATGTAAGTACCCTGATGTCACTACTAGAGGCAATTTGTAGGCAACCACTTCCAGGCAATCGCCAAGAAGAATTTTCTCGGATTTTGTAAGACATTGTTTAACCAGTTGCCGCTGGGATTCTGTTTTTTGGGTTGTCCCGTCCCCCTGGCGGGATTCTTTTGGCGGGACTGCCGGATTCTTTTTTTCTGTGAGGGTATCACTGGCACAAAGAATCCCCGACTTGACAATACCAAGAGAACAAAGATTTGTTTAGGGGGGATCGTCCGTTTTGTTTCTCGACCCAGAAAATGCCAAATTCACGCAACGTGAATTGTAAAACTTTGGCTGTTACCTACAGCATAGGGGTAAGGAGTAGTACTAAACCCGGAACCACGGCTCGATTGCCGGCCCACTCTGACTTACCTCCATTGAGCCAAAATACAATGAATGAACAATGGTAGAAGCCTCTCGATGTCTCGCAATCCCGTCTTGGGACATAAGGACAAAAGTCTATAATCAGGGATTACACAAAAACTGCCTCTCCATTGCCACAAAATACAAGTAAAGGCACCTTTTTTGGGTCCTTGTGTTGGTGAATCGAAGTATTACATGGTATGTGCGTGGTCTGCGTACGCTCCGCAATTGAATGACCGGGCGACCTTTGCTCCGGTGTTCCGAAATTACAAAATGACACTTCACATGGCTTCCGTTTCCAGGCAGGGGAAACACTTGCGTGTATTGACGTCATCCGGTTTCAACTAGTTAAACTTAAGTTAACTGGTATATATCTAAAAAGCTTGGACAGTCTTGGACCCTAAATTATGAACCAGTTTGTAGTTACCAAATGCCCAGTTGGGTATGTACATGTAGGGTCAAATAACGCCAATCCTTCTAAATCCTCATAGTTTTGTCTGATTTTGAAGAATATGGTACTGTACCCCCAAACCAACCACTCTTAGCATGAGGCCTGGCATACCAATCTTATCAGAGTCCAAACATTTGGGTCTTGAGTTACCATAGAGTGGAGTATTTTGATGGATTTGGTACTGTACCCCCAAACCACCCACTCTTAGCATGAGGCCAGGCATACCAATCTTATCAGAGCCCAAACATTTGGGTATTGTTTTAAAGAATCTAGTATGAGAGAGGGCCTCTGGCCAAACATTAAGCTGTAGTCAGCGATTACATAAAGAGTTTGTAAATTTCTCATCTAAACCAAACTCTGCAAAATCCTTGTTGTTTTCTTGCCACAGATACCCAAGGGTCACATCTGGATTGAAGGAGACAACTCTCATAACTCAACAGACTCAAGACAGTTTGGACCCGTCCCTCTAGCTATGGTCAGAGGAAGAGCAGTACTAAGGGTCAGTAGATCTTTGTCAGGGTCCTTTCTTATAAAGCTGTAGCAAGTTTATGCTAAGGACAAATAAGCAGCGAGTTGACCAACCGTTTGTAATCATTTAACTGCACTGGTTGTGTATGGTAGCTTAGCTGCGCACAGAAATAACTGTACTTTGTATACATGTGTACTGTGTAGATGCATTCACCAAATGATATCACACTGCAGGCTGGTATAGTTTATTGTTCAAAATTGAATGGTTAGACAGTAGGAGGGTTGACTGTGTACCTTGTAGATGCATTTACCACATGATATTATACTACAGGCTGCATTGATGCCTTAATCTTTCAAAACTGCAGTGGATGAAATTGAATGGTCAGAGAGTAGGAGGGTTGATTGTGTACCGTGTAGGTGCATTTACCACATGATATCGTATTACAGGCTGGCATAATGCATCCATTTTTGAAAACCACAGTGATGATATTGAATAGTCAGACAATATAAGGGTGAAATGTATAGTTTTTCAAAAATAATTAAGAAATAATTTTCTTTGCGTTGCATCAAATCCCTCGTTCTTGTTTAGGATTGTTAAGTTTAACATTTTTGTTTGTGTCACAATGAATGTTAACATTAAACTACCCTTCCTCATGTTGTTGTTTTTGTTTTTTTATAGGTTTGGCCGTGGAACAGGAGAGGATATCTTGACCCAGTCCCAGATGTTTGACCCCGTGATGACCCCACCATGACCTTGTGACCCAACAGGTATCAGAAGCAATACCCTACCACAGAAACTGTGTTTCGGCAAGAATTCGGTAAAAAGAAGTTTTCTGTAAATTTAGAAACAGGGTGTACAAATGCCTCATGTGCAATTCTTACACGTAAATATGTTTTAGGAAAATGGAGTCCAATATCGCCAAAATTCCAAGGTGTCTTTTAGTCACCCAGGGGCCCACTAGGTACTTACTAGGCCCTTTAAACCCATTGTATATAAGTGCCTCACACCAATACTACCCCTGTTCATTGGGCCTTAAATATTCCTGAAACATCCTCAACTCCTTTGGCATATACAGCACCAGCACCCAAGTTGGCACACAGGTTGCTAATCATTCACACCAACAATCTCTACCCTCACAGGTGCCCATCTACTCCTGGGTGATGAAAAGCTTTTATAGTTAAGTGTCTTGCTCAAGGACATAAATGTCATGACCGGGATTTGAACCCACATTCGATTAAAACCATGACCAGAGAATTGTTTGCAAAAAAGGAAGACAACATTCAATAAAATGTATCAAGATTTCTTCCTTTGAACATTTTTTGAGTTGAAGATACGGGTATTTGTTTTTTTCAAAAGTAATACCTCTCAATATTTGTAAAAATATTAGTACCTAGTTGTTATTTAATTAAAGTTAAGGACAATTTGAAACACATTGTGTATCAAAAAGCATTATAATAGTACTGAGTATACAGTGCATATCACACATCGGTGTATGGACTGGGGAAAGTACTGAGTATACAGTGCTTAACACACATCGGTGTATGGACTCGGGAAAGTACTGAGTATACAGTGCTTAACACACATCGGTGTATGGACTCGGGGAAAGTACTGAGTATACAGTGCTTAACACACATCGGTGGATGGACTCAGGAAAGTACTGAGTATACAGTGCTTAACACACATCGGTGTATGGACTTGGCAAAGTACTGAGTATACAGTGCTTAACACACGTCGGTGTATGGACTTGGCAAAGTACTGAGTATACAGTGCTTAACACACGTCGGTGTATGGACTCGGGAAAGTACTGAGTATACAGTGCTTAACACACATCGGTGTATGGACTCGGGAAAGTACTGAGTATACAGTACTTAACACACATCGGTGTATGGACTCAGGAAAGTACTGAGTATACAGTGCTTAACACACATCGGTGTATGGACTCGGGAAAGTACTGAGTATACAGTGCTTAACACACATCGGTGTATGGACTCGGGAAAGTACTGTGTGTACAGTGTTATGGTAAACACAAGAATATTATTCATAAGCCCTAATGCAAATATTTCACCTATTAAGCAACAATCTAGACATGATACTTCCTGGGGGCAATTGCCTTCATGCCCCTTGGTCATTGCCTTGGTGCCCTTTGAAATATTCCAGTACAAACTTTCATTGCCCTCATAGAGTGCCTTTACAAAAGAAAAACTTCCCTGCCCTTTCAAGATCAAAGTGTCAGTCCAGAGTCCATCTTCCAGTTTTCAAGAACCATTTCAAACTTTCTGAAACCTTAAGTTCAGTTTGGATTTAGTGAATTTCCTCATTTTGTAAATATTTGTGTCTTGTTTGATACTATGCATAAATGATCGAACTTGATCGAATGAGGTTTTAATGTTTTTTTATCTGGTATTTTACTTGTTTCCTTATAATAAATATAAAGTCTTTCATCTTGTTATGTTTTTTTCTTTAAAATGAGAGTTTCTTGAGCATTTTGTCTTCGGTTGAAATAATTATTGTCTTTGTTTTGGACTTTTGGGATTGGGGTAAGTGGGGGGGGGGGGTAGTTTTGGTGGAATGGTATGAGATTTGAGACTCGTGTTGAAACCGGTCTTTGTCGGTCACCTCAATCACTTTTGTCCCCCCACCCCCCTCATGCAGTCTCACCTAGCCCTGCCCCTCCCATTACTCCCTCGGTCAGCTCTTAATTACACCTCCCTCACACCTCCCCTGCCTCTTCCCGATGAGCGTCACGCCCCTTTATCCTACAAACCTCTTGGCTGTTTCCATCCCTGTTAGACAATGCATTACCGATTGTGGTCTTCAAGATGGGAAGACTTGATGTTTATGGAGAGCGCCCTCCAGCGGCGTAGCGAAGGCACTTTCTTGGGGGTTGGGGTGGAAGCCTAATGCCGACTGACATTATCAAATGGCATGGGTGGGACCCACCAATATGTTGGGGTTCGGGGGCATCGCCCCCGAGCGCTCATGAGGGTTTTCAGTTGTTCGAAGGTTAAAAATGGCCCTCAGGTGCCAATCATTCGACGACTCATATTCGAACTGCAAGATTTGTGAATCCCCTGTTGGAGTACATAGACGCAAATTCTAGTGGGGGTCCAGGGGGCGAAGTCCCCGGACGCTCTACGTTTTTAAGTGTTTTCAGGGCTAAGGAGGACCGTCAAGTTGCCGAAATTGACGTTTAATTTCGAAATTCAAACTTTGAATACTTTGGACTTATAGGGGCAACACTTCTTATGAGGGTCCGGGCGAAGCCCCGGACGCTCTACGGCTTTTCGTGTTTTCAGAGCGTAGGTTTCCGCACGTTGCAGAGAGTATTAAATTTAGTAATTCAAACTTTGACTTCTCACACTGCAAGGATTAAACTAAAATTTTCAGTCGGCAAATCTCTAGGCTTGCCGAATAGATTTGAGCCCTTACTTGGGTAAGTTCGGTACTCAATTTGCCGACTGTGGCTCTAAATGCCGACTTAGGAGAAATATTGGGGGGGGGGGGGTTGTCACACCCCCACACACCTCCGGTCGCTACGCCGCTGGCGCCCTCTGTGGTTAACAAAATATGTGAAGCATAACATGAATGATAAAAGCATTGATGATGTCCTCGATTTTAGTTATTTAGTGCAAATGTGTAATATTGCACACGTCATTGTAACAGCAAAGATGTGATTCACGGTCCAGCAGATAATTGGCAAAACCACGATTTGCTTGCCAGCTGTATACCTCTTTGAATTATTAAGGTTCAACTAGAAATGTTGGTATCCTGCCAAATTTGTCATTGTTTACTATCTTTGACTGAATATAAGGTATATCGTGGATAATGTTGAGAAACCTGTTTTTGAATTTGCCTCTTTCTGGAATCAAGTTGTGCTCACCTTTAGTCGCTGATATTTTGTAGCGTTTTTCTTCAAATGATTTTTGCTCTTCTGCTACAATTATGTTGTTTAGTTTAGATTATACATTTTGTAAGGCGCTCTATAGATTGCACTGCTATTACTCAATATTGATAAACTGCCACATCTTGTATATACTCTCTTACATATGTTTATTCTGATAATTTGCACAATAAAACCAAGCTGGGATATAGAATTCCGTAAATCCATCAAAATAGCCCATGAAAAGTGGCCTTTGAACGACCTTATGAAAAACTACCATGTACTCTGAAAATGATCTGACAACGTATCACCCCGCAACCAAAACGATTTAACTAACTCGGTGTCATCCGAAACCGTAGTCTCCCTCCAGCCGTTAGATATGCTTTCAAAAACGGAAATATTCCGCAACTGGTTCTGTGTTTACAAATCGGGGTTGGCTGCTTGACGATTTGAGTGCCGCAAACCACATCAGGCGGGCCCCTGACAATGGGTATAATGAAGGGAGGACTTTTAAATTGTCCACGACCGTTGTATGATTGAACATCAGGGACGGCAGGACTGTGAACTCTGAAGAAAATTACCTTTAAACGAGAATTTCCCTCTTGAATTTAAGAAACATTTAAAAACAACTTAATGGACAGTTATGCACCTACCAGTTTGTATACGCAATGATCAAAAGCAGACTTTGTGTACAGAAAAAGTAAACTTGGTTGGAGGGTAAGAGTCAGTAACTATACCTGCAAAAATAAAAGTATAAAATGCAATCTTTTCAGATTTTTATAAATAAAATGGTATACCACATAATGTGCGTTGAAAAGAACGGGTCAGACGTAAACAAAAACTTTACTAAATTGTATTCCACCTCGCCAGCGCGTGAAACCCTACTCAAAAGAAAACTAAACATCAACTGCTTTTCTAGGTTTTAATATTATTTGTCAACACTTCATACGCTGTACTGTAAGCATTAACCCATAAAACAGCCGTCAACCCCCGGTGTGGCACTTGCAAACAGCGGGTGCCGCACCACTCCCTTCCCCCGGAGGAGGGGCTTCATTCACGGCGACCGATTTCCAGAGTGCACGGCAGATGTCCGACATGGTCCCCGGCGTTGCCGTTAGATCAGAAGTCAACAGGAGTAGATACATTACACTGAATGATAAATCTTGATGATGATGGAGACATTTTTAATAAGAATATCTTGGAAGAATGGAGTGTTTTCCTTGGGTGGGATATTACTGCGTTCGAAACCAAGCCGAAGCGCGCGTTGTCTTTTATAAACATCTACCCATCCGTTTTAATCCCCCAAGCTTTGGAAGATGGTGGAAACTTTCGGTTGAAACCCCCCACCTTTTTGTCAATTACTTTTCTTCAATTAAAAGAAGGATTTGAAACTGCATGGTGGGAATACAATCAAGTAAAGTTATGCTGTATATTGTCGTGGGTACTTTCAACCTACAGTTACTTCACCACCGGTTCTTTTCAGAACACCCAAACTCATAGACGTTTTATTACATTTGGTATAACCGCAAACCTTACTATAATTTTTTTCAGCTTGTTTACCCGACTCATTGAATGGAAAGCAATAATTCTTTCCGCCACTGCGCTTACTTTGGGTAGACAGGCCTTCGGGCCACAGTGTTTAGGTACACTTTTGTCTATCCTGGCCAGCTTAAATTGGTTGTGTTGTTTCTTGGTTCTTGTTTTACAGATTCCGTTCTTTTTGTCATGAATCTTGTTTATTTATTCATCTTGTGTTGTTCGTTGTTTGTTTCTTGTTATTTTCGTTGTTTTTTTCCTTGTATTTCTGCTTGGCTGCTTAACCACCCCTCCCTTTCCCACCCTTTTCCTTCCAACTTCGATGTGCGGGCATATTTATTTATTTAATCATTTTTATTTATTTTTAAATGAATTATTGTCATTAAATTTTGGCCGAATAAATAATAAGAATATTTTTTGTTGTTTAACGAATACACTTAATGCCCACCGTACCAATGCCACGTTCACACAGGGACCATTGTCAACTATATGCCAATATTGTCTGTTTTTATTTTTGTTTACTTTTTATTTTTTTAGCATGAGTACCAGTTAATATAGACCACTGGTCGACAGATGGTCCTTATGTGCGAACTTCATTGGCGAATCCGGAATATTTTGTAGGGGTGTGTTAAAAACCAAGCTCAGTTCTACGAATTACCATGAAATCGTCGCAGTTTTCACGAAGTGACATAATGCTCGAAAAACAATTTTTGTACAAATTTTAGTTATGTTAATATTCAGAAGGTATTCACTGATACCTTTCTTTCTGCCAAGTAACAAGTCTTGAAACATCTTGGTTGCTTAGTTACAGTAGTGTCACTAAGCTCAAATTGGTTGAAACTGGATATTTTCTTCAGGACAAGATTGGTTGCTTGGAGCACAAACATCTTTAGAGATGCAACTGGTTGGAAAAAAACACCTACGTAATATTGGTACGACCGTGGCCGGTACCAGTCGTACCACTTTCTACGCACCTGACAGTGATGAGTGGGAAAGATGGGAAACATTGGGGAATACCTGCCCGTTAGTATCTGATGCTCCCCCCTCCCCTCACCTCACTCTCCCCCCTCTCTCTCTCCCTTTTTTGTGGAGGGGGAGGGGCCTACAGCCCCCTTAGAGCCCCCAGGACTGTTTTCCCTGTCCCACTCTGATCGCTCGCAACACTTGACTTTGCATTGGATGGAGTGGTAACAAGTCACCAAGTGGCTTCAATATGTAAGGGGTACGGGCATCCGTGGAATGGTCAGGACTGCTTTCCCGGCAGTATTTCAACACCTGGCTTATTGGAGTGGTAACATGTCACCCCGCTGTGGCTTCAATGTGAGGGCGCATGATCACCTAAGTCAAGTGTACGTAAAGTGTGGAAAATACATATCCCTCCTCTACCATCAAAATTGTCATACTGCACGACTTACTAATGCTCCACAAAAAAACACCAGAGTCGCGCTCACAGAGTTTCGATGAAGACACTCGCACCACACTGATCGAAACGTTGGGTAGTGACACCACCGGCTCGTAACAACTTACAGGGAACCTAGGCGAGAAATATTATAAATGTTCATTTGCTGTTTTCGTAACCATGCCATAACGGTACACGATCTATTATAACATTACGCAGCTAAGATGCTGTCAGTTGGCCCTTTGTGTGCCGAAGAACGCTCAATAATAGTGTCTTCAAATTTTAATTAGGACGTGGATAAACAAACATGAGATTGTAAATAGCGCCACCTGCCACCACACCGTAGCGTTCAAGCTGATCTTTAAGACGTCAATTACAAACCGTGTAAGAAAGTGTTGCGTCTCTTCATTACGCGCTAATTTGAGATTTTTCGCCCCCCGCACAATGGGACTTAATTTGCAGACGGTAATTTGGCGCGAAAGTCATTCAGGGTTTGTGTGCTCAGTAGATGAGCTTTTCATGATTATAATTTCTTGTAATTTAGAGTCGGTCTGTTCTTTTATTTTAAATCAGTTGAAATATTCGTACATCCAAAATTCCCACCTCCCACCCTCCCCCACCCCCTCATCCATAGACTAGCATCCTTACTCTGTCTTCGTCACGTTGAACCTTGAAGTCCGTTAAAAGCTAGTCTCCGTTCAAGTGACTAGGATTAATTTTCACGGAATAGTTTATCCATTGCTCGTAAATTCAAGGGAAAACGCAGCATCTTGCGGACGGACGAGTAAGCACTCTTAGACAAGTCTAGCATGGATGCTTTTGCACTTTCCGGCTGACACTACCAGCTTACACTTTCCGGCTTTGACTACGGCTGTGGCTGCTGGCGTTTTAGCAGGGTTGCCACTTCGTGACCGTTTAAGCAGATGCGGCTAGCTTGCCACGGCAGACCACATCAACGAAAATCAGACAATCCTTGCTCTTGCAATAGCCATCATAACATTTTAAGGGGGAGGGGGCACGAGGACGTCAAGGCTCAATTTGCCCTTTTGAAAACCATTCCCCTTCCCAATTTTTGTAACAGCCTTTCACCGAATTTCCTCTTCAAATTACATTATTGTTTTTGAGGAAAAGTAAATTAATTTCTATCCACAAAATGTTCAATAAACTAACCAAGCTGTAAGCTTTCATCAGACACGTGCTAATTTTGATTGCTTTGATCAAAATAGACAATAGTGCTAATTTGGGGGATTCCCCAAATCGACTCTGATAGTTACCGGTATTTGAGACGACTGTAGAATCGCTACTGGTATAAATTTTATAATCAGTGAGTTTCTGAGATTGAAATTAGTCGGGATTTTTCCCCTGGTACTTAACCAACTGTACGTTGTCTTTAAAGCGCCTCCGAGCAAACCAGGCTGTCAGACTAAGAAATTAATTGCAAAAAAAAAAGGAGAAAAAAAAGAAGTTAAAGGCGGGTTTTGTGTGTGCACCGGCGTGTACAACATGATACCGCGCCGGTGGCCCATCTCGCTGAAATTCGATATTTAACCGAGAAATTCTGCCTCAAGTTTACCTCTCTTCTCTCTATCCGTTACACAATAATTTTCAGATTTTATTTTGTAATGCGATCAAGCATGGTGCCGCATAATTTAATTTGTCATAATAAGTAAAACCATGTTCGGTGATTATTTAAAAAGAAAAAGGAAAAAAAGGAGAGGGAAACGTGGTTTTGCTTTTTATTTGTGTGGTTTGGTTAAAATGATTTTGAACATAATAATTTCATTTTTAAAATCTGAACTTACATTTTTTTTAACGAGCAGTCGGGGTTGTTCTCTTTTTAGCGGGAAACCTTTTAAGCGAGGCTAGTGTGAGTTTAACCCGCGGGTTAAAACACATAATAGTCTGTTTATGGTTATGCATTACAGTCCTGGGAATAACAAATACCAAAAAAATAATAAAAATCCACGCGTGCTTCGCGCCTGTGCAAAATTTCTAACAGTAACAATACGTATAATTATATCCGCTGGTAGTCCGTCATTATCCCCTGGTTACCAATTATTCTATTGTTAATGCGTCAGAGAGAGGCTTGGAAAGACAGGGAGAAGAGCGCCGGGGGGTACTGGGTTCTTTGTCCGCGATCACCGTGCCGTCTTCCTCAGCTGTGCCCAGAGCTGCCTACGAGAAAACATCCCAAAAAGTATAAAGCCAGAAATACAATTATTAGCATGGTTTCTGATGATGCGATCAGATCTATTAAAGGGACGCGCACGATCGTTGATTTTGTACGAAATTGAAATGGAAGACGAGTTATTCTTAAAGGTGCGGTACTTAAATTTGATTTTGGAAGAGTACATTTTAGTTCTACCTTCTAGAAATATTGGAATATCGTAAAGGGATAGACCATCATCGGTTTTGGGAAGAGCACATTGATTCCAGTCCTCTAGTTTTCAAGAAACATATCATAAAGGGATGGTACATCATTGGTTTTTGGAAGAGTACATTCATTCCAATCCTCTAGTTTCAAGAAACATATCATAAAGGGATGGTACATCATTGGTTTTGGGAAGAGCACATTGATTCCAGTCCTCTAGTTTTCAAGAAACATATCATAAAGGGATGGTACATCATTGGTTTTTGGAAGAGTGCATTCATTCCAATCCTCTAGTTTTTAAGAAACATATCATAAAGGGATGGTACGTCATTGGTTGTTGGAAGAGTACATTCATTCCAATCCTCTAGTTTTCAGAAAACAAATCATAAAGGGATGGCACATCATTGGTTGTTGGAAGAGTACAGCCATTCCAATTCCGTTTTGATACATACAAGCTTCAATTCAGTATATCGTGCCAATATCTCAAATCTTCCTGAAGTGTTTTCGAGTGGCACACTATTTGTCGCTGGTCCACGTCCGTCTCATGCTATAGCCTTTACACTAATTGTTCCCGCGTCAGAATTGATCGGGTTACCAGGTTCCAGGGGGCCTAACCCATTACTGGGTCAGGCTGACCCGGACATTGGTTAAAAAGTTGAATTCTGACTCATACATGGGTCAGCCCCCCCCCCCCCCAAACGAATCCGCACCCGGACTCAGAATATGTGGGTTAGTTCTGACTTCGGAGTTTTTAGTGTGGACAAGAAGTGATTGTTGAGTATTCTCAAACATAACAGTATTTCGGATGGACAGTTTTCTTTGAACAATCTTGTTAGTGTTACTTTTTACTTCTATAAATTGACTATGTAGGGTAACTTGTGACATCAAATAGTTCCAAAAGAGCGACAGAGCCTCGACTTCCTGCAGGCATAATTTGTACACAGCTCAATGGAAGAAAACATAAAAACTTACATTTTATGGAGACTGCACTCTCTAATTTTTATCAGCTTTTGGCTTCTCAAAACTTGTATAGCTGTTATTTTTACAACTCTTGATTTTATGTGGAAACTATATGCAATACAAAATTCCCATATGATCAGTGTGGTATCCTGCCTGCCCGAAAGGCCATGGAATGTACAAGGTCACTCTTTTTGTAAACAAAGCTTACATAGTCTATAGGTAGCACGTTCAAAGAAAGGGCACACGCACGCCCCCGTAACCCCTTCCGGACGCGTCCCCTCCCCAACTACAGCTGGTCCTGGCCCAATAGCAGTAGGTGTAATTGTAACGTGGAGCTGGGTAGTTATCTTTTGTTTAAAGTAAAAAAAAAAAAAAAAAAAAAAAAAAAAAAAAAACCCTTGACAATTAGTTTTCGATGCTGGACAAAAAGCACTATACCTTTAAAGCCATGTTTTGTTATATCTTCAAACAAAGTACGAGAGGGGATCGTCCCCACTGGCAAGGTAAAGGAAATATAGTGGGCTCTCTGCACGCGCTGGGCCCGGGCATTGTAACGCCGGGCACACGCTGCTGTGTTTCACCACGCGTTGAGCCTGGCCTCACTTCCCGCAACCCAAAAAGGACGCGTCAGACTGACATATGGGCCGAGTCGAAACTCTGGCGAGCCCCCTAGAGGTCTTTTGGGGAAGACATAATCAAAAAAGGGGTCGTCAATAACTTGTAATAATTACACGACGACTGATATTGAGTCTACCACTTCACTGTCACGGGAGACGTAATCACGCCACAAGAATATCTGCGTTCAAAGAAGCCTTCAGGTTTCAAGTAAGACACTAAGTGCGAATAATAAGCAGACACCCCCCTTCCTCAAAAAACAAAAACTCAAAAAGTATCCTTCTTTTTTTACCAAAATATTAAAAGGAAACGTTGATAAGTGTTAAAAAACAGAACATAATGCCGATGTTGACCGCGTGATTCAAGGCAAAAACAAAATCTTCGGGTTCACCATCTATCTCATCTCATAGGCAATTAGTCTTAGGCCCTGTGTAGCTGATTCAACGACTGTTGCATATCCCATTCTTACGTCAATTGTTTTTTTTAAGCTCACGAAGTCTTCTCTTTTAAGTTGTTGTATTGTGTTTTAAATGATTAGATCGATTATAAATAAATCCGACCTTTGACCTGCTCCAGAATTAACTGAATAAATAATGAACCTTGAGACAAATCAAATGGGCCCTATTCAGAGGCACGCATGCGCCTCAACAGTTTTTGGGACACTGGCGAGTCAAATGATATAGTTTAACATTATTCAGGGAAATTTCAAGGAGAATGCACCTATAAGCAAAAAGAGCGTAAACGAACATAACGAACGTCACAAGCGTAACGAGCGTAACGAATGTAGCGAGCGTAACGAACATGACGAACGTAACGAACGTAACGAGCGTAAAGAACGTAAACGTTATGAACGTTATGAACGTTATGAACGTAAAGAACTAACGAACTTAACGGACATTATGAGCGTAACGGACGTAACGAACGTGAAGAACATCAATTTGAAATGCCATCATCTTACATTTTTAAAATAATATGACTGAAATAATAAATATAAATATTTTGACTGGTTTAGCATTCGTGTTAACTCCCTTCATCACTGAGACGATAGTACAGGAGAACCACGACTTGATTTTTACCAACATCTTGTCTTGCCAAGGTAAAATAAGTTCCTTCTAAATTACTCTTTTCGTTAACATAAAAAAGCCGTTGCCCAAGTCTTATCAGAGATACCTAATAACTCTTCATCTGCATCGCACAACGTTCACTTTTCAGCCGTGGAAAAAAAAGCCGTTCTCTTAACTTTTTATCATCTTCCTCTCTCTTCCCCGCAACTTGTCCAAATCACCGAAGCGGCTAACGTGCCGTGACAGTCACTCGCAGAGCCGGCGGTAGAGTCATCAAGCCCAGGATCGTACGGGGCGGTAACGGGGGGCTTCGCTCTTCGCAGACACAGCATGTAGGCTTCTTTTTTTTTTTTTAATAAGCTCGCCCGAAATCTACTATGATAATTATGAGACTGAATTTCGAAGATGCATCAGAGAGTTACACACTGAAACGTCCTTTTTCAAACAGCGTTCGGAATTGTTATTTGTATTTTGATGGCTAAGTTCAACAAAGTGTTGTTGATACGGCGCGCAGAATAGAAAATTAGAAACTAACTACGCGGTCTCTTTAAAATTGAGTTATGAAGTTTTTTGTTATTTTTTTTAATTAAATGTATTACTCAACATTCTGCTAATGGTTTCTAAGTGGGTTTTCGAATTAATACTATCTGCTACTTGGCTTAAATTATAAAGTTACAGGACTGAGGAAAGTCTAAATTGTTTTCAATGTGAATTTTCTTCATTTTGTTGTCTAAGACGTCCCCAACACAAACAATCCCATCGGGCAAAGACGCAGATGGTGAACACAAAATGACCCTAACTATATTATCATCAACAATGTGAAATCCTTGAGCCAACTTCACATAGACGCTAAGCACGAAACTCATTACTTAGCAAATGCCCTTCCCTGTAACAGGTTACCAGCCAAAAGAATATCGTGTGATTTGTTGATTACAGCTGGTTCCCTTGCTAGATTTTTGTTTATAACACATTTTGCTAAGTGATATTTTCAACTCCGTGGTTCTCTGGACCATTCTCACGATTGCCTAGACCGGTAACGGTCACGGGTCACCCTTTTCGAAGCCACGGCTTCGGGCTTAGGCTCTGGCTTTGGCTCCGTCAGTACTTTTAAAATCGTACACTTTGAGTACAGGACTTTATACAGGCAGACGGAGCCTAAGCCCGGACCCGAAGCCCAATACGTGGTTTTGAAATTGGACCATAATGTCCAAGTTCGCTCATCTTGTTTTGTTTGTTTGTATGTTTGTTTGCTTTTGTTGTTGTTGTCTTTCCCCCTCTTCATTTCCCCTCCCCATTCAGCACAATGTATTCAAAACTGAGACTGAGAAGAAAAGCTTTAGTCTGGTCCCTAGTTCGATATAGGAAATTGCTCTATCATTACCATGGGTGTATTAAGGGAATTTGACAACATTGCGAAAATGCCACTGGGATGTCCACTGATATCACCGCCGTTATTATTGACAAGTGACAGTGACGTCACACACCAAGGAATATTTTTATACAGCTTTTGTTAACAATTTAGCTCCTGTAATATAAAACATATCATAAAAACTTTCTCCCGTTTCATTGTGAAACAATAATGTTGTCAAAAAGAGGCTGAAAGGGAAAATGGTATGGCCACTCTTCAATCAATGAATAGGGACACTCAATACTGGTATAGTATACAGGGAACCCAACGCTGGTTGTCTAAAATTATCCATTTATTTTACATGGGTTTTGTCACAATTTGATGGTTCGATGCCAGTGCCTTCTAAAAAAAAGTAACAATTTGTTGTGGACTAGTTAACCTATCTCCCCGTTATCACAAAAGTAACTTTCTCCAAAACCCGTCTCGAGCAACCCACCACCACCATCACCCCTCACTAACCAGTACCCTAGCTCTGCTACTTCTCAAGCTTCACAATACCAATATTCACCCTAATGAAGATGCCTCCATCCATCCACGCTCTGGGCATTTTCATACACACCGCTCACATCGTCACATCACCGCACACACTGCAACATCCAAACGAGAGGCGGTGCCATCTCTTGCCCGGCATTTATTACTCTATCTTCCCCCCGCCAGCAGGCACGGAGGACCCGGGTAGAGATATCTCGGAGCGGCTCGGGTCCATGAAAGACAGAGCACGGGAAACTGCTCTGTTGACTTTACCCTAATCCAAGCACGATTTGAAAAAATTGGAACTCAGGACTCTCGGATGTTTTCTTTTCGGAGTAGATAACAGAATGCCGACTCGTGCTTATTACCCGGTGGAATGGGCGTCTTGGGAATTAGTGGATGGAAAGATACGAGGATGATGGGGTGGTTTGAGGAGGAAAAAAGTTGGGAGGATGAAGGGAGAAAATTAGGGAATGAGAAAGATGAGTTGAAATAATGAAAGACTAAGACGGTGAAGAGGTTGCACGATGTAAGGTTTACAAAGTCGGGAGATTTGAATGAATAGTATATTATTTGAAGAGGAGTGGGGGGGGGGGTAGTTACATCAGGATGAATCGACCAAAAAAACAAAGATGACGGCGAAGTTCGCAGAAATGAGAAACTGCTTACTACGATGAGCTAATTTGGAGAAATAGGATGTATTTTTTTTTATTTATTTAAAAGATGAGGGTTTACTAAGTTGGGATGTTCAATTGAAGACGTCAATTGAGTATGTTGAGGATTGGAGGTAGTTGGGGCCTACTTGAACAATGTCTTGAGAAATAAAGATGACTGCTAAGCTCTCAGAAATGATCGAAGACGAAGATGATGGGGGGGGGTGTGGAATGTTTTGAAAGGTTGGGGTTTACAAAGTCGGCGTGCTCAAACGATTAGGTTACTAGAGCATCTCTATATATAGAGTGGGGTTGTAGTTAAAGTTCTCATAAATGATGAAAGACCATGAAGTACTTCGGGTGGATGAGGTTTTTTTTAATGATGAGGGATACTCGAACGAAAATTACCTTTGGAGAAGGGGCAATTAATGTAACTATGTCTTGCAATGATGTCTCGAGAAAAAAAATAGAATGAAATATTTTTGAGAGAGTTCTCGGAGATGCTTTTAAAAGCTGAGGGTCTTACAATTTAATTGAAGATCGAAGAAAGTAAGACTTTGGTTCGGTAGGTTTATGATTGAAGGAGGAATATGACAACCAGCAATGATTAAGATCAGCCCCCAACCCTCACTTGTTTCTAACCCGTACCCCCCCCCCCCCCCGCTAAGATTTTAAGGCTGTTCTTTTCATAACTGCTGAGAAGAAACTCCGTTCATCAGAATGTTCAATGGCTCGGCACATTGTCTGATATAAGTTTACATGTTGTTTGTGAATATCGACTCATAAAAAAAACTGTACCCGTCCGAGTTGAAAATGATAAAGATTTTGAGCCCAAGTTACAATTTGGGCCTAAAGCTTGTTTAGTTCAATCGTACTTTAGCTTCTATATAATGTTTCATGTTAAACCAACACTCTAAAACTAAAGCTAGTCAACACAGCCTTAAGTAGTCATTTTAGACAATTTTTGGCTAATTTCAGTCAAAATGTGGTCTAAAATGACCAATTAACGCTCTTTTGACTAAGTTAGTTTTTAGAGTGAATGATCAAACGGATTATGTAGACCCCTATACATTTTTGTATAAAAACGGAGTTTTTTTTTATATTAAACCTTGATTATGATTGGTCGATATCAAAGACTGTCAATGAAGACTTAAGGGGAAAAAAGCAGAAAAAAGCAACGGAAAATCAACCAAAAGCATTCCAACTTGTAAAGTTAAAGCGTCTATCTTCGATGGAGTATGCAAATATTAGTGAAAATCAATTAACCAATGGTGGCCTCATTATGCAGATTTCATAATCAATTAACCAATGAGGTACGACCTCGGCGCGCACCGCGAGTTAATTCCGCCAATCACCGGTGTACCCGCGAGTCTTTCAGAGTAGAAGATTCCATTTATTAAAAAGAGGGTCGTCCTCAAAATGATGCGTCTGCATACCAGGAACACTTTGATTCGACAACTCGTCCCACAGAAAGCACCGCGTTATATAAAGTGCTCAAAGTCTCCTCTACAATTGTCGTGTCCGTCAAAGTGAATGCCGGTTAGAAGAGGGTAAGTGAACCTTTTGTGAGTTTCATTATTATTGTCTGTTTTTTCCCCCAACGTTGGTCTCTTTTACTCTTTAATTTCGCCTGGTTTCCCCCGATCAAATGGGGCAGAATGACAAAGTTGGCGGTTGACATCATGCGTGCTTGGTTTGGTGAGAGATGACCGGACGAGTTCCACACTGCATTGTCAGGCTGTGCGAACGGGATGTTGTTGGATAATTATTCATTTATCGTGTACTTTTTTTTTCATTAATTCTTGTTTTTTGTTTTCTGTGGGAAGTACACTTCGTCTCACCCAAGGTGTGAAGATTTCATTGAAGTGTGTGATCTGGCGAGATGATCAAATACTAACTTAAACAATGAACGTCTTGGCTGATTAGTGCTGCAGTAATGTAGTTATACAAAAAAAACCTGCAACTTACAATGCTTCAGTGGCAATTTAGCAAGAGACAACACCTCTACAAAAAAGACCTTTACAATTGAACAGTGTTTCAATAACTATAGAATTTTTCATACGTCGGGGGTTATTTCACCCCTAAATTGCATTACGAAATATAGATCAGAGTGCTCCATTGTAGCATCAAAAGGTATCAATGGTTCGTTATCAAATTGAAGAATATTTTACGCTTGACATTCGAAGGGAATTAAGTACCACTTACAAAAAATCCCATAGTTAAAATATTTTCGAATGCGGCCAGGCGGAATTGTATTAAATGAAACTGCAAGGAAGGGACGGTTCAACAATATCAGTTGTCCCACTTTTTCGTGTGTTAAATCTTCGATGGACAAAGAATTGGAAATACTCTTGGAAGGCTTGTGGTTGTATATACAACAGGGACAAGAATGGACTCGAAACTAAAAAGTGCATTTTGCGTATACTGGAAATGTGCTAATGGCGAATTAGGGTGAATGTTGTGGGGGGGGGGGGGGGTGGAGTGGGGTAACAGATATTGTGTCGTAGTCTTAGTTTGAAAAAAGTAATTTTGGTGTTTAATGAGATAAGAACGGCGGGATGGCAATGGCCATCATGAAAATAACAGTATTGATGTCATATTGTATGTTTATTCCAATAGACTTAGACACACGTACGAAACCCTCAAAACGCTATGTCTACCAGTTTTGTGTGATGTGTAAAGTTTGTTTTTTTCAGTCACCAACATCGATTTTTACATTCTGTGACACTAAAAACTGTGTCTAGAAATGAGAGGGGAAAAGACAACGGAGACATTAGTGTTTCGCTGGTGTCAAAAGTCGGCTAAATCCTCTTTATATGAACCAATAAGTTGCCCCTAAAGGAAGCCTAAAGGGACAAATTAATTGTCGTATTGATGACATAGGCAGTGTGACAGGGACAACGACTGGGACAATGGTGACGACAGAGCAGTGACGCTCATGTTAAGACGGCTCATTTAACGACAACAGCGATGCCTTTGTCGTGGAGCAGCCCTCTTTTTTCTCTTCCATTCAAGCCAATGGAACCAAACTGAGGCTGGAAGGGGAAAATAGTCTGAACCTTTGTTATACATTAAGAAATGAAACTGTCAGTGTCACTGTGTATGCGTGGAACCAGACAAAGATAGCTGCAGTGTGATAATATAAAGCTTTAAGGTGAAGTGCAACATGAGGTCACCATGCAAACAGAATCTAACATTTCACCTGTTTTTAGTGAAATGTTTTTGTTTTTAGTGGTTTGTGAAATCGCCCTGGTTGCGGATGGCCCATATTAATGCAATAGCGCCCTCTTGTGATGGTGATCATGCCCCCCCCCCCCCCGTTTCTTCAGAATTGAAGTCAAGGTGATTTTTTTCTTTGGATATAATTATGTACGTTCATATTTATTACTTACAAAAGGAACATTCTGGTATTTCTGTCAGTTCGAGGATAGGACACATCATGGAAATTTTTATTTGCCTTGCTGTGGTCATCTTGGTCTTGACCCCTATGCTAGCTGCGGCAATCACAAACATTATATATATTGAATCAAATGACCAGACTATCCCCCCCCCCAACAATGAATCAAATGACCAGACTATCCCCCCCCCCAACAAAAAAACCTCTAGTTGGTCTCTCATATTTGTGTAGAAACAAAACAAGGTTTAGTTTCTACAGAAATTTGTTGCTGCCACGTGCAATGTAGATTAAAAACGTGTACAAGCAATAATTATTAGAGTGGAGATGGTGGTTTGGAAACTAGGTGTTTGGCAGCAGCAGAGGGCGCCCTTGTAGCACACCATTCCGCTCTACTTTTGGGTGGAAATAATGGGCATGATTTACATTTGGTTCGATACATTCTGGTAGGCATACATGGTTAACCCGATGTTGCATTATTCATTGGAATCTTTTCTAAAGGATTCAGAAACCTCCAGGCTCTTAGTATACTTCCACACTTTTCAATGATTCATTTGACCCTCCTCGGCAGTGGATTTCATAAATATTTTAAAATGAATGCATTACTATTTTTTTTATTTGTATTTATAAATGGGTAAGTTTCACAGGTGATTTAATCCTTTTTGAATGACTTGACTGGTGTGCTGACAAAATATAATTGCAGTTTAAAAATACATTACGGAAAACGGCGCTCATTTGCGCTGTCCGATTGTTTTTTAGAACACAGTACGGACACATTTGTTTTTTACAGAATGCAAAGTTTTGTATCAAATAAGCAGTAATAGGAGTTTGCTACGAGTTTTTGCAAGGGCGTCGATCGCTACCGAAAAGTGGGTGGCGGGGGGGGGGGGGGGGACGTGCACGTGCTCGTATGCCATACAGACATAAAATGTAAACGGGCGCCTGCATGTCTGGAACGAAACTCGCCAATAGACCGATTGCACGACCAATGTTTACATGTCATCACGTGACCTATTGTGGGTGCTACGTCATCTGAGCTGATGGCAAACTACGCGCAAATACATGCCGTGACCGACAGAGTCACACCAAAAGTCGGCTTTTTGTAGTAATAACGTAGACTAAGCCATTTTATTGAAGTTGTATGTTGTGACATTGATATTAATCACATTTACTGTTTCATAAACTACTACTATTCTACTACAAAAGAGGTTTATTTTGAATAATGCACTACCGGCGTCGGACGACATTGTAGCCACCCACCTGTTATTTTGTTTGTAATGTTGGCCTAAATCACCGTAAAAAGGGTAAAGAACGTTGGAAAATTGAGCATTTGTACCTAGCATTGCAAAACTTCAAATAGGCAAAGGAATCACACAGTTTGGGAAAGCAATTTCTTTGGATGATTCAGCTTCAAAACTTTGAAATGTTTGTGTTGAAAAGTGTGTGATCGCGGTTGCATGGCCTAAACGTTCCGTCGGGCACTGGTACACATCTTGCACATTATACGGTACTTGTACAATTTCCAAGACATGATGGAACTGTCCTTACTGGCTTTATTCAGCCACTCGAAGGTCTTTGGTACAAACTCTGGAATATTTTTCACAGATTTCGAGAAAGAAAAGCCTCTATCGAATAAACAAATGCAACAACCATCATGTACCGTACCGCACTTTCCTATGGAGGACGTCGTGTTTGTTTACATTTAATACCCAAAATTGATCACGTGATGCGGGTTTGCGCAATCGGTCTATTGTCTGCATTGATTATGGCCGGAAACAAGCTTGTCTGGAAATAGGCCCAAATAGCATTCCGCGCATGGTCCATCTTTGTATGCGCCGCCGACAAGGCAATGTTTAATAAACACAAAATCATTTCACCCATTACCCTTCGAACGTTATCAGTTCTTTTAAGAAAAATGTATGAAAAACCCGAAACCACTCACGTTAACTTCCCTGAAATGCTGTATAGTGTTGCTTTTATTTAGCATATATCCATTTTTTATATTTATTTTTCATGGGGGGGGGGGGGTCAAAAGGTGGGGGGATATTTGATATGCTATCCCCCACTCTAAAAAGTGGGGGGGACATGTCTCTCCCCCCCCCCCCCCCCCCCCCCGTCCCCACCAATCGAGCCCTTGCACTTTTGTAAAGAAAATGTTTGGGAACAAGTTGGCCTTTTTTTATTTAAACAAGTTAACGTTTTTTAGAATTAGTTGCGTTGACGTTTTATGGAATTAGAACGTTTCGTTTACGCTTTATACACCGGTAGTTAAAATTAATAGCCCGCGTGGCCGTGGGTGACAATGAGTTTTATTTGAAATCGTAGTTTTTTTTAGCCTCAATAAAAGCCTTAAATGAGCCAAAAATTGGGTCAGTCGGAAATACAAACCATAAAAATAAAAAAGGGACACCCTAAGTAGGAATCTAAAATTTCCATAGCTGTTGAACAATCTTGGACACTTTGAATGACGTTTGTTTGCTCTGACACCACGTACGGAAATCGCTCTTGAGCTGTGGTAGTTCTAAAAAGAACTCGACATTTCGATCAGAACGCTCTGATCGTCTCCTCATCCTCTTCTCTCTCATGAAGGCAACTAAAGCATACCGATCGAAAACGTCGAAATATTACACCAACGGTTCTTTTCAGAACAAACACAAGTTGAGAGATACTTTATCGAATGGTGTCACCACAAACATTAGTGCTAAAGAATTGCATTATAGTTTTACTTGGTTTGCACTGGCGGCAGGCCATAGTCAACCGAAAACTTTCTGGTGGAAAAATTATTGAACAAAAAGATATCCATCTCTTTATTATGCAGTGGGTAATCCAGACAAATGAATAGGTATGAATTGTAGTTTGGCTGTTAATTTGGGCTGTTGTTGGCCTAATGTCGAAAAACAGGTTCATTTTTAACTGCAATTTGTCCTTTTTCACATTTACTGTTTTCTCCCCAAAATTGTGAAAGTCATGCTCCAGATTTTAGACAATTAAAAACCCCATTTTGCAAGGCTAACAATTTCAATATGAATGAATTCCAGTTATGTGTTTGCAATTTAATGCACAATTTCATTGGTTTTGTTTTGGTCGTACAATCACCGACATAATTTCACTAAAAACGCTTCCATTGAATACTTTATTTATTGGATTTGGAGAACAAGGGATAAAATAATCTCCTTCTCTTCGACGGCTGGTTATTATATAAAATATTGTAAAAAAATGCACTGATTTCTTAGTTTGTTCTTGAAGCAGCATTTTATGAAGAGAAACAGCATGATTTTAACATTTTGAAAACAACTTTAAGAATGCTGCTTTAGATTACAAAAAAAAAAAAAAATGAAAAATGAAAAAGTGTAGCTAAAAATAAACATAATTAAAAGTTTAAAAACTCTGTCTTTGGCTCACGAAGCCGCGTGTCACGTTTCAAATGGCTAACGAGCTTTTAAACGGTTAACGTTGCCTCAACCAAAAATCCGGAACTGCGACTTAGTGGAGACACTATTCGGACCAACGGCGCTCTTTTGGTTGACTGCAATTTGCACTAGTCAACTCTTCAATAAAAAACAAAAGCCGACGCATCAATAATTTTAACAGAAACAGAGGATTAAAACAACATCTTCACAAAACAAAAGGTCAGTATTGTGACAGAAAAAGAAACATCCTTAAAAAAGTAATAACACGTTGGAGAGGAGGGGTTAAAGTTTGACAGCTCCACAAGACTAACATTGCCTTAAACATTTTCAAGCACAATTCTTCGTAAAACAAACGGAATGCATAATAGCCGAATTATTTGATAAACATCAACATGGCTTCTCCATGAAACGAAAAGAAAAATAGAAAAAGACACCCATTGTCACAAAACAAGGGCGCGAGAACATCCCCCCTCCCTCCACCCGATCTCATCTGGTTTAATTGCGTCAATTTGTCGAGTTACTCACGCATGCGTAAGCCCAACCACTCGCCTGACTACGCTTCCCGCCATAAACCCGTCATATTTTATAAATGAACATCTTCCCGCGTGCCCGGATGGTGCGGGCAGTGAATTTTACGGTAGCGCATTCCACCTTGAAAGAGAGGAATTTGCGTATGATCTCCCACACCTTTTATATAGGTGGTTTGTATTTGACGTGTGACACCTCGATTTCTTTTGTCTACTTGAGAGTAGTGTTGTTTTAATTTCAAATAATGACCTTCACATCAAGTTGTCGTTATAAGTATTTCATCTCTCCATTTTCTCCTATTTATTAAGGATATTTTTTGCGTGGATGTATATATTTCTAAAATAATTCAGTTTTAATTTTAATTTTTATCACCCGTTGGGTTCAAACGCACATTCCGGAACTTTTTATATACTTCCTTTTTGTATGAAATGGATTTAAAAGTAGGCCTACCATGACAAACCGCCCACACCCACAAAACACTTTGGGGTTTTAAACATATCATTCATATTTTCTTTATAAGTGCAGTCTCTGTGCAACAAAATATAATAAAATAATTATGTCAAATAAACAAATGAAAAGGTATTCATTTCTAGTTCGGTGAAACCGGAAACAAAACACTTAATGCATGGTTTTCAATTTTAGGGTTCATCTTGTCAAATGGAAGTTCGTTTGAACTTAAAATAAAAAAAGTAGAAAAAAAACAATGCCACGTTTTACCCGAAACAGACGTCGCATGGCCTCGTAACACAATCCAGAAATGTGATTCATATTTTCAAAGGCACATTCTATTGAACTGATCGTTAAAGGTGCGAAAAAAATGTAGCTTTTTTAAAACCATTTACAAAACTACAAATTACATACCTCAGAATGCAAATTTGTATTGTCAATGAAACGCGATAACTCCATTGACTGATTACAATCCACCCACATCTTAATTAGTGCTTGCCAATAAACAAAAAGCAATGCAATGAGAAATGACCCGATTATTTTACGATGTATCGCGGTCATTTTATATACCTGCAAGTTTACCAGCAGTAAAATGCCTGCCCACGACGTTGCTTTTTATTGAAGAGTACATTCATTCCATTCCTCTGGTTTTCAAGAAACACATCATAAAGGGATGGTACATCATTGGTTATTGGAAGAGTACATTCATTCCATTCCTCTGGTTTTCAAGAAACATATCATAAAGGGATGGTACATCATTGGTTATTGGAAGAGTACATTCATTCCATTCCTCTGGTTTTCAAGAAACACATCATAAAGGGATGGTACATCATTGGTTTTTGGAAGAGTACATTCATTCCATTCCTCTGGTTTTCAAGAAACACATCATAAAGGGATGGTACATCATTGGTTATTGGAAGAGTACATTCATTCCATTCCTCTGGTTTTCAAGAAACACATCATAAAGGGATGGTACATCATTGGTTTTTGGAAGAGTACATTCATTCCAATCCCCTAGTTTTTAAGAAACATATCATAAAGGGATGGTACATCATTGGTTTTTGGAAGAGTACATTCATTCCAATCCCCTAGTTTTTAAGAAACATATCATAAAGGGATGGTACATCATTGGTTATTGGAAGAGTACATTCATTCCAATCCTCTAGTTTTCAAGAAACATAACATAAAGGTTTGGTACATCATTGGTTTTTGGAAGAGTACATTCACTCCAATCCCCTAGTTTTTAAGAAACATATCATAAAGGGATGGTTCATCATTTGTTTTTGGAGAGCACATTCATTCCAATCCTCTAGTTTTCAAGAAACATCATAAAGGGATGGTACATCATTGTTGGAAGCGTACATTGATTCCAATCCTCTACTTTTATAGAAGCGTTTATCCTATAAGAACTGTTGGTTTTGGGAAGAGTACAAATCTTCTACTTTCAGGAAAAGAATCATTAAATTTATGATTGTGATGTCATACAGGGACGACACACTATCGGTTTTTTTTTAGGGAAATACACCTCGTCCTAAACCTCCAAAAAGTGTATAAATGAGTAAACGCATATCTCACGTCTTTTTTATGTTAAAATAATCTATTCAAACCGTCCATCTATTAAGAGAGTTTATATTACGCCATTTATCACCCAAGCCTCGCTTTGGGCCCCACTGATCTAACCAAAATAAACAAGCCAGCGGTACGTTGTAAACCACCCTCAACCATTCTCGCAGATTCTCGCAGATATCCTTTGAACAACGGTGTTTGTTATCAAACAGAATGGACGCATTGCTCTCAAGCTTTCATGCATTATTTGTCCCGGCTGAAATCACGCTCGACCGAGATCCATATAAATTAGACAAAAAAACTCACAATCACCAAAATTAAATGAGTGTTACACTTGAGATGTCCGGACAATAAAGATGTACATTTTACGGCGTTGGAGTTGTGTCTTTGAATAATTACGTTTGTCGGTTTGCTAGATTTTATGGTTCGTCGTCATGGCGGAAGTGTGTTTCGGAAATTTTCTGCCGTGTGAGTGAATCGAATCTAGATTCACTACAATAAATCGAATGCAAATTTTAGGCATAACTCGAATTAAGATATGGCAGTAATGATTGGAAAATATCTTCTGAAAACAATGTCTTCCAGATTTTAAAATTTAAGTATCTACAAAAAATCTCAAATTTCTAAACAAATTCCACTTCTTTTACAATTATTTGAATTTTGATGACTTGATTTTTAAATTCCAAGAATGTTTAGAATTTAGATTAGAGATAATTTGCATTCAGAACATCTACTTCCATACTAAGAACGGGGGATAAAAAAAAACCATCTTGATTCTGATGCATTGACATTAGAACAGGTGCAGAACGGCGTATTCTAGCAGCAGCGGCCATCCAGGTTTCTCCTTGCCCGTTGATGAGGGTTTTCGCTCGGCCTAACAATCCGCTTACGCCCCGCTTCCCTCAGTTGTTCCGGAATATGGCGACCGGGTATGGGCGTGTACGTATGCGGGAGTATTGCAAGGTAACACACACATGGTTGCCTGTAATTACAAGAGTTTACGTTTTATATTATAAGCTGTAAGGGGGTGGGGTGAAGGGGGGGGGGGGGGGAGATATGGGAAATATAGGTGATCTACAAAGTTGTGACTATGTAGGATTGGGGGAGGGTAGATGTCCCATCGAAATTCATACTTATGCAAATGAGATCGCCGGCTAAAGTGTATTGACCTACGATTAATCGCGAACCATCATTATCACCCGATTGTTTAATTGTGTCCCAGGATTTCATGACGTCACATAATTCAAATGATGCACTTAAAGTAATTGCTAACGAGGATGCATATTGTCATCAAAACACGCCTTGCGTTCCAGGGTTTGTCTTGGTAGACAACGGTTAACGGGTCCGAAGGTTCCGTCTTTGTGTTTGATAGTTTATCTACATGGAATGAGGTGATAAACAAATGACAACGGAAATTTGTTTTGTGCATTGAAGTACGGTATTGTAAGGTTCTATAATTATACTAGACAGCTGCAGTCGTGTAAATTTGAGTTCCGTTAAATAGATCGTGCTTTACCTGAATTTCTCATGCAGCCGTTAAGTAAAAAAATAAATCCTCCACAGATTCTTTTAGATTTAGTCTTGGACCAGGATCTCACAATGATCCTGGATCCGGTCCCTAGGTCTTAGACTCGGAACACCCCCACCCCTAACTCAAGGCCCCGATCTCCCCCAGCACTTCAGGTCTCGACTTCATCACTAATCTTTCAATTCCTGCGTGTGGGGAGGAGCGTTCGATTCTACAGCATCCCCACATCAGACAATTCACAATTACTGATGAGAGGTGAAAAATATGAACAAGCCGGTGCATTTTCTGGCAGGCAAACTGATGTGCAAATTCATACGGAAAGGTAAACTTGGATCTACGTTTAGCAAATATAATGGAGTAAACCCACTGTAAAAAGTGATATGTGCCCTCATTAAAAAAAAAACACACGAATTTGGCGCTGGGATGTGCACTAATGCAAGATTTACCATTAGGCCCGCACAGGCCTATACACTTTATGCCCGGTAACCTTTAACCCCGTGGTTGACCTCTACGTCCTGTCATTAGTAACAATTATTTATAGCCAATGACCTCAGGAAAGGTAGCGCCAAAAGAACTTGCCCCAACGAATCTCAAACGTCTTCTTTGACTACATAAACACTTGACGTTTACGCACTGAGCGTCTTTATACACCACAAACGCAATTAAACAAAATGGCGTTCAACAGTAAAAAAAAAAAAAACGAAATGCCCGATTAATACACGGGTATTAGTCGGGTAACATGTGTATTTAGCAGACACTATAGCTGTAGTTGTCCTAAACAGACGACAGGGGAAGAGATTTTCCAGGACATCAACTCGGAATTACCGGATTTAGTCTTAGGATGATTAAACCCTTAATCCCAGTGATCTGATACCCGCCCACCTTATATGATCATCGCATCACGTTCATTTGTAACGGATTGCGAGTCGGGCATCAGACCGTTATGCAACGCCCCGGCATTCAAGTGGTGTGGTTAATATTATGTTTTCCCGCGCGCGCGAATTCTCTGTCGTCTGCTAGTGTGACAGGGGCAGAGGCTGTGATATTGAGCAATGAATGTGCAACGGCATTCCTGATGCGATACCTCTGCGTATTGTAGCAACGTCAAAGTGTGTTCCTCTGTGAATTTCGGAGAGATTTGTTGGAAATTGTCGTAACAGCAGTGTTTTAAAAATCAACGTCTTAAAGAAGGAGGCGGTTCAATTCGCCACTTCGAAGCTTGATGAAGTTTGAATCTTGACAGTGTGCAATTGCGTCTTCGCTCTTTTTAAGTATGAAATCTGACTGTGGTCCTAAAAGAGTACATTATTCCAATCCTCTAGTTTGCAAGAAACACATCATAAAGTGATGGTACATCACTGGTTTTTGGAAGAGTACATTCATTCCAATCCTCTAGTTTTCAAGAAACATATCATAAAGGGATGGTACATCATTGGTTTTTGGAAGAGTACATTCATTTCAATCCTCTAGTTTTCAAGAAACATATCATAAAGGGATGGTACATCATTGGTTTTTGGAAGAGTACATTCATTCTAATCCTCTAGTTTTCAAGAAACATATCATAAAGGGATGGTACATCATTGGTTTTTGGAAGAGTACATTCATTTCAATCCTCTAGTTTTCAAGAAACATATCATAAAGGGATGGTACATCATTGGTTGTTGGAAGAGTACATTCATTTCAATCCTCTTGTTTCAAGAAACATATCATAAAGGGATGGTACATCATTGGTTTTTGGAAGAGTACATTCATTCCAATCCTCTAGTTTTCAAGAAACATATCATAAAGGGATGGTACATCATTGGTTTTTGGAAGAGTACATTCATTCCAATCCTCTTGTTTCAAGAAAGATATCATAAAGGGATGGTACATCATTGGTGTTCATTCCTTTCCTCTGATTTTCACGATACTCTTTCTTACCCATCACAATAAGCAAAACATCGTTCAACCAACTTGTGAAAATTTCATCAAATTAGATGGTCATGTTTTCGAAAAGTAGCAAACAAAGGATTGTGTTTACCATTGGTTAACTCACACCTCTGAAATGTTCAACATCCTTGCAACTGGCCGCGGAAATCGGTCTCATTTTAGTGGAAAACCCGGGAGATTTCCCTCGAAAAAGAATCCCTGCACATGGGTATTTGCAAATACTGAGAACACGGGCTCCGCGAGCGAGATAACCGTCCTGCTGAACGGACACACAGTGAGGGAAGAAGCCTCTACCGCCCCTATGCCCCCAGGGTCCGAACCGGTCCAGCCTCCCGGCACTAATTGGGCGCCGCGGAGTCTGGGCTCGGCTCGCCTGCCGAACGTCTGCTGCTGCCGTCTCGTCAAGTTCACATCACACACGGAGACCACGGCGTAATACTCGCTCCGGGGCCCCTGAGGCGACAAAGGCAGGGGTGGCGATTGGATTCCTACGGACCGTCCGGCAGATTTTACTTCTCTGTCCGTAACTGGACTGCGAAATGCTTAAGGACAATGTATAGGAAGGGTAATGAAGGGAGTCAGCCATCGTATGTCTTTACCCCTTTACAGATGTAATGCTACTAATGTACCGGAGTGTACTGTCTACACGGAGGAAACTTCACTTTCAAAAAATTTGAAAGAGCTGCTTCCAGTTTTAAATATTCATTTTCAACCTTATCAATGTTGACCACATCTTTTATAATAAGATGACTGGTGACCATTAAAAAAGAAAATAGTTTAAATTTTAAACCTCATTTATTCTTAATTTCCATACCAGTACGGTACCCATCCTCGACAGAAATATTTCTGTCTGAAATGCTGTTCTCGTCATCCCACTGATCAAAATCACTGACGTACTGGGAAGTGACTCTACAGAGGGCGTTCGTGAAAACAACAGCCTCGCTTTCATATCAGTTTTGACAAGGCGAGTTTTGTTTTATGAGTTGAATACGAGGCTGGGTGGGGGAAGGACATAATAATGAGTTTACTGGAAGCTGTATATTATTTCTTCTATATAAGTTCCGGTTCCAGGTTTTACGGGATGTGTGGAGGCCCGAGTTCAAATGGAGCCCACGTTCTTCTGGAGATTGGTATCATAATGATAATCACACTTTTTACGTACCTGTAGCCCAACCTCTCGCCCCTGTCGTTCCCCCACTACACTTTGTTCGTAAACGTTGCTCTTAAAACCATTAAACCAAAACCTTGTTATTCTGGACATTATCATGTTTTCCCAGTAGTACGTCACAAATCCCCCCACCAAAATGTGGATGCTGCCCTCTGTTGTTTTGACCAGCGTTGTCTGACTACTGTACTCTTGTTTAAACACTTAGAGTCAAAGTTCTGCATCGTCCGAGTTATCGCAATCGCAGTCAGCAATATTTATTTGGAGGGCTTCAATTGGAGGATTGGTTCTGGTATGAAAATTATATCAATGAGCTTTCAAATGTTAGCTAATTTCTTTTATTTAAAGGGTGTGGGCAAACATTGGTAAGGTTTAAAGCATAGAATGTTCACAAATTTGCACATAATCGACATGGTATTAAGAAGGTCATGGTGGACAAAATTTCTTGACATAAATTTGCTTGAAATTCTTACAGTTTTTGAGAAATGAATAAAAACAATTTGCTGTTGTCTCGGGAGTCCAGATCCCGATGTTTGAAAACAGCGAAAATAGTGGGTTTTTCTCTCACTATTTTCTCGTGACTCCGGAGACCGGTTGAGCTTTAACTTTCACAGGTTTTTTATTTCATGAATATGTTGGGTTGCATAAAGTGCGGTTACTTGTATTTGACAATATCATTACCAATGTTGGCCTCGCACTTTAATAAAATCATAGAGGTGTAAAAAGTAAACATACCTCTGTACAAGTGCTTTTGTTTTCACTGTAATGAAAATACCAAAGTGAGTTACATGACCCGGTAGCATCGCGGGAAACCAAACCCATTTACCGCAGCGGCCACGCAGCCCGCACCGTACCCTGGGGCGGTATAAATACAATTTTTCTCATTTTAGCAATAATGCCCTGATAATTCGGCGGACAGTCGAACTTGTCCAAGTTCATATATAATAAACTCGACTCTGCCTCATGGTAATACTAATAATAAAGTCAGATAAAAAGGGGCAAAACACAACAGTACCACATCCGGTTTGTGCCACGATCGAGAGAGGAAAAACCATAAACGGATTTTTAGGAGGGGGAATTTTTCTTTTTATATTAAAACCAAACAACGTGGATGTTTTGCTATGGTTGTGTTTTCCGTAAGGGGACTGTTAAATCTCAGAATCGGGCGGATTGTTGGCGATGATTTGAGGGTGTTAAAAAGTACATGCTTGCGTGTTGGATGTTGTTTTCTTAGAAACTCGACTTACTTCTATGCTGGGTAAATGGTGTGTTTTGTGTTGATTAAGAATCCATTTCATCAATAGTTTAGCCTTTTTATGTCTTATTCCCTAACTTCAAGGAATTGTTTAATACACACACTTGGATGAATAACCAGCCTATTTTGTCGTCTCATTTCCAGGGACAGCCTCGTTTAAAAATAACCTTGAATTTTTAGTAAATTTGAAATAGATTCGCCCGGCTCTCTTATTCCTTTGTAAAGAATACTATTTTCTTCAGATTGTGTGATCATTTGGCTTGTACGTGTACATACCTCGGCCGAGTTTCTGGCGCTGCTGCCCAAATAATTATGCGTTTACGGTGCCATGTAAAGCAAGTACAGTGGTTCTATGGTAAGCAGAATTCTGCAGTAAGCAGAGCCATCCAGTTGGGCCCAGGTTTCAGCGGTAGACCTATATCAAGTCTAGTGCCTGATTCCCTAGGACTGTTTAAGCACAAAAATAGCCCAGCACAACAAAGTTGTGCTTACCAGAATGTTTTACCAGCCAAAATACCATATCACATGTACCATCTGGTGACTGGTATCCGGTATATTTTTCTCAGTAATAAATTGTTATGCACCATTTTCTGTTGAAACATCTTTGCCAGAGTTCCTGTCTACAAATCGATGAATGATACCGGTTTATAACTTCTGTAATTTCTTGAAGAGGGACCAGTCTTTTTTCCCTTCCAGCCTCGGTTTTGGTTACATTGTAACGAACTGGAGAAAATTAAGATGGCTGATAAAGGGTTTGCTTGGTTCTGAAGCCGCGTCATATTCAAGCGGCTTCGGCTACGGCTATGACTGTTCGCTGCAACAGCAACGTTGAAGAATAGGACTAGGCATTCCGGCCCTAGCCACAGATTGCCAAAGCCATTAATTCTGACACAGCCTGACATTTCCAGCCTCTCTTTCATACTCTTTTCATAAGTTTTGGGAACCATATTTCTATCGTAGGGGGAAAACAGACAAACAAATAAAGTGACGGACAAACAAACCGAAGACGGGCGAAACATAACGAAACTTTGTCGACATTTTTATTAGTTTCTATCACTAATTTAAGAAAATAAGATTTATCTCGATCTACATGTATTGACTTACATTTATTACACACCTGTCACCATCAGAAACTAGTTGGCCCAGAAAACTACGTAATTTATTCGTCCGTTGAGAAAGACGGTCACAATTACATAATTTGTTAATTAACTAATTAATTAATTTGTCACTAATCGGCCTCTTTACGCATTGTTTAAGAAAAATAATGGTCTTGTAATTGACTTGTAATCTGCCACTTAAAAATTAATTAAAAATAGGCTTTTGCGGAGGCGAGACGATTTGTTCGAGCTCGGTAAAATTTATTTTTCGACGACCAACAGTTAAAGCAGGGCGCCCGCAACGCACAGTATATCAACAATATTTGTTCACCAGAAACTAAGCAAGCATTATTTTTTTTTCAGAATTGCATCGAAAGAAGGAAATAATAAGTCTTATGGTGTAGTTCACCCGAAGTTCAGGATTAATCTTCTCAGTATCAAATTTCCGGATTAGCGCAACTTTGTGCTTTCAGTGTGGACGGATTAAGAGTTCACCGCTAAAACCACAGAACAATCGTGGCGGTAAGCACAGACGAAGGTGGCCAGGTTTGAGTTTGTACACAACACATGGTTTTGAAAAAACCTTTCACCAGGGAGTACATAGTTTAATAACACCAAAGCTAACAATGCCGCGCAAGAGTGGCCAATTTTCCACTGCCGCTAAAAAACAATTAATTATTCAGTCAACAAACGAGCAAATCCACTTCCAAACAATTACAGTACTTCCCAAAACCGGCCCCAAATAATAAAAAAAATCTTTACTTACAATCAATCAATAAATCTGTCACAGAAAGAAAAATGGCGTCAGATTAAATTCTAAATCGTCACAAAATGCTCGAACAATAATGACTCGAAAAACATGCATTGTCCAAAAACTGGAGAGCAAGGCCGTCGTTGCTATGCACAATGCACGCACACGAGATCCCTTAAACCCACCCGTTAACCTTGTCCCCTAAAAGGCGCGTTTTGATTCACGAAATCCAATCCGGGGGCGAGAAATTTGTAATAATGTAATCTAGGACTTATGTAAACATATCGCTGGCAAAAGTGGCGTCGCAGCCAGGCATTGTAACCGAGCGGCGGAATTACAAAGGGTGGTTGGAAGCTGTAAATTACCTTAGTTTAGTTTACACAGCGTGCGAGAAGTCAGTCAGATTTTTAGCTATTTTGAAATATATATTTTTCTCCACACCGTGGTGGTCTTTCTGCTTGTCGTTTTTTTAAATGGGGGTTTATGATGACATGGTTGTTAAAGGTAAATACTGCAATAATATTATTGTTAGCAAAAATATCAAAAGCATCTTAAAAAAATTTTTGAAGAAAGCGAACCCGTCTGTATGTGATTTCATAGATGTATTTAAAATTACTGATTCAAAAGAAATCATAACAATGACATAATATAAATAAAACACACTAATGAATAAATTAGAATGCAAATGCCCTCCCTAGCTGGCTTCATTGTTTGAAAATGTTCGAGCTTCGTAAAGATTGATAACAATAGAGTTAATAAGATAAGGCAACAAAATAGTAGTACAACATTTATAGATTCGATGGATGAATTATCGTTTAGGTGCAAAATGTAATGAGCATTATTATTTGCAAACCACTTCTGACGTAGCTTGTGTTTTCCTTAAAAAAAAATCAAAGTTGTCGAACAGCCAGCGAAAAAATCCCCGAAAAGAACCTGTCTTTAAAAAAATTGTTTATGGTTATTTCGTACAGAATTTTTTATTTTTATTTAAAGAAAAGAAAGAACAAACAACAAACGTTCACTTGAATTCTGCCCGAGGCAGGATGAGGGACCTATAGCCAGTCTATGAAAGGGACAAACTTGCGGTCGGGTCACCTAGACAAAAGCCAAGGTCAAATTCGCAGGAAGTACGGTGACCTTGAGACGCCAAACAAATATAATACGAGAAAGTTTGTAACGACGCCGGTTGTATAAAAAGAAGGGAAAAAAGTTGGGGTCAAAGTTATTTTTCTGGCATCGAAATGTCTGTCAGATGTTTGAGGACGTAGGTTGTATTTACTTTGGAAGCGGAGGGAAGATTTGGGTCAGTTTTTTTTTCTGCCTTTGATAACAAATTGGCGTTTGGAGGGAAAGTTTTTACAAGTTATTTTCATTCCATGGGAAATGTTTCCGTTCGAAGTACTTTCACCCCTGCCGTATGTCAACTGCCGCCCGGCATTTTCTGCGTTAGAAGTTTAATAGTATTAATATTTCTTCAACAAATTATGACTATTTTTCTATTTATAATACAAAGAGCAAAAGCTCAATAATACGTTACCGCGCATTATTAGAAAGTTTGCAATTACGTCATGAGTTTTATCGTCAGTTACGTAAGTTGGTTAAGTAACAGGTCACGTGCTACAAACTTGATTTGCATACTCAGAACTTCAGTCGTCGTGCATTATGCAAAAAGTTTCCTATCGCGTCCGCAATTTAAGTGACGCATCAGCTGAGATATTAAGTTTCCTTAAAAATTATATTACACGTGAAATTCACGCACGCTGAACAAACTCCGATCAAGTTCTCGTAACCTTTTAGGCTAGCGCATTGAGAGAAAAAAGATAGAGGTTATTATTGAACTGGCCTTCAACCTAAACCACGTGACTTTGATGCTCGTTTGATAATCACCGCGTCCTGGGCACCGTATTGGAGAAGTACATAATGCATGGGAGTACGAGGTTTTAGATGGAATTGAGCGAGCTCGTCTGATGTGCCGCGTGGGGCCGCACTGATCTAATCTCCCGGGCTCGGTTTTTACGCTTCCACGCTCGCTTCAATCTCGACTCTCGGTGACAATCAAATGAAGGCTGGGGTTTGAAACCTGGCGTAGCCCAAACCACTGTGAGGTGTTACATACAAATTCAAACCTTTATTTGGTTGTTCTCCCTTCTCTCGATTCCCCCTTGCAAAGAAACTGCTCGCGATTTGCTGTCCGCAATTTCGGAGCTTGTTTTTAGAGTCCCTGTGTGTTTCTGCCGATGGTTTTCGGTTAATTAAACATAGAGCAATTGAAAAACAGTTGGAATTCGGATGATTATTTTCAGTTGGTTTTGTGAGTGCGTATACAAAGCTCTTTCGAATGTTCATTAAAGACGGCATGTTGGAAGGATGCAGGGGTCTGACAGTAAACAAAAAAAAAGTAGGCCAGTGTTGATTGTTTGACCAAATTTAGTTTCCCCCTTTTTATTTTATTTAACTTGTGTTATTCGATCCCAGCCTTTTTATAATTGCTGCTCCATCTTTTTGTAAAAGAAGATCTGTTATAGTGAACCTGAAGTAAGCATGACTTAATACTAAATGTATTGTTTTACAATGTTATTTATTGTTTATTTATTTAAATTTGTCTATTTCCTCTCTCAAAACTGCTATATCTTTCCACTTCTTAATCTGTTTGTGAAGAAATCTTTACGGTTTTTTATCAAATTTTACAACTAATCAATAAAACTAACTACAGATTTTGGAAGATTTGGAGGTCATTGTTTTATCGTGAATTTGCCAAAAAAATAACGAATTCCTTTCGAGGTTGTTTCTAAAGTTACATCACCTAACCGAAGTGGACTTCTTCTCTTTTTTATACGTTTTTCTTAAAAGTAATCTTTAAAAAACCAACAAGAAAGGGACGAAAATGCCTCGAGGCTGCGACAAAACCCACCGCCTCGTACAACCAGGACGATGGCGACAGCGCGGCGAAACGCTCCGCCGTCAAATTGACCTATCGCCCGGCGGTGGTTAGGGACGGCACCACGGTACTGTTCGTGCCGACTGGAGCGGCAAAACGACCTAGCGTTTGATGTGACTCAATAGCGCACCAATTAGCACAGGCTGCCGTTAATGAAATCAAGTGTTGACTCGGATGTGTATTAGAGCTTTCGTTGTAATTGAAAAAGAAATATCTTGGCTGATTGTGTGAAATCAAGAGCCGGAATTATCCAGTTTGGGTGAGAAAATAAACTTACAAAACAATAAAGGGCAATCGAATTTTCGCATGCAAAGTCACACTTTCCCCACTGTTATCGAGTAACATTCACGCTTTGTTCGGCATTGTCAAAGAATCATGAACGCAATGTTGATTTCACAACTACTGGGAAAACATTTGACACACTGACAATTTGCAACATTATTTTATCTCAGTGTGTGTTAATTATTCACAGACAATTTCAGAGCTATTGATAGGGTTAAATGTTTGGAGAAAAATCATGTAGTGTGGATACTCGATTGTGCGGCACCTAAAATGTAGTCCTAGACCTAACTTTACCCTGGACCTAACTGGAATCCATACGTTTTGGCAAAATGTTGCCCAGGATTTAAATGTAGACCCAGCTATTTAACTTATAACGTTGCTCGGGCTAAATTAATAGACAGCTGAAATGAAACCTATAATAGACAAAGTCGCATCCATAACTAAACCAACATAGTTGTTAAATCTTACAAAACCTGAATTAAAAAAAAAACTACATTAATAATCGTGTACAGTGTATAACAGACAAAAAGAAACAGCATACTATTTGTTTTTATGTCATTGAATGAATTTATCTTTTTTTCCCTTTTTCGATTGTCTTTTTTTACTGTGCAAGGTAATTCGTTGATTTTAATAACCATAAATGGAACATTATCAACTCAAACTTTTATTGTTTTTCTCATAATTAGTTCAGGACACGCACTACTTTTTTTCCTGTGATTTATTGTGCTTTCTTTCGGTTTCATTCGTTTTCGAATACAAAGTAAATCCGTTAGTTGTTAATTATTAACCAGCATTAATTAAACACGCTGCCTTCTGTCAATTCGCTAAGCCCAAATCCTAATTTCCAAATCTCAAAGTCTGACTTCTGAAATCATTTACAAAGTTAGTTCTTTACGAAAAATAAAAACAGGATTTACTGGCTTTTACATCCTCCCGATGCCGTGAAAATCCCATCTGGTCACATTTGAAGTGTTTGGTGTTATTATTTTTTTTTCAAACACGGTTTGCACTCAAGGCTTTTGACTGCAACGATCAATGGAGGGAAATCAACTGGGGGGAAAGCGGAACATCGCCCCTTACTAAATGAAACAGCGCCACCAGTGTTAAACAAATGTCATGTAGAACAGGTGATTGGTAACAGATTGTTCCTTAGACCACTGATTTGTGTGTGTGTGTGTGTGGGGGGGGGGGGGGTGGGGGAGCTTTTCTTAGACAAGTCTAATCTCTTTTTTTAAATTGCAGTTACGCATCACAGTGTTTTTGACTGTTGCAAAACTAATAAGGATGGCGGCTGTAATTCATAAGCATCAGTCGCCACCATGTTTTGAGCATGACAAAACAGTGCAGACGTTTTTAACAGTTCTACAGCAATCATTGCATGAAAGAAATCAACTGTTTCCAATCAAGGATCAAAAGCAAACAGTAGCATTTCGAACGTGAGTTTTCCCCGTCTGTAAAGAGAAAAAAATTAGCCGGGTTGCTGTTTCGAGTTTTTATAAATAGACAACCATTTGTCTGTAGGGAACAAGACGCAGGATGGCCAACTCGTGAAATGCATAGAGATTAAAACCTGATTTGAAATTAGAGCGAACTTCCTGCGGTTTTTGGTTGTTACTTGGAAAAAAACAAAACAAAACAAAACGAAACAATTCACCTTCAACCATGGACCCTTTTGTTGTAAGAAGCGATCAGTTATTCAGAATTATGTCAAAATTCCACCGTTTTCTGAAGATTTGCCGGAAACGCCTGAAGTGAAGTTGTTTTATTGGTTCTGATCTGATCAAACCACAGAAACCAAACCACAGTGGTCGTTTTTTTTGTCAACAGATATTTTGCTAGTCCATGTTTTGTTCCTTTTCAAAACACAAGAAACACGTTTTCTGTGTGTCTTTTATTGATCCAAATCGGACTTTCTGTTTACCCAAATCCGTAACATGGTGTCATAATTATGCGGGGGTCTGGTACCGATGTCATAGAGCTGCTTATAAGCACAAAAGGCAGCTAAGCACAAACAAAATTGTGCTTAACAGAATAATGTTACCAGCCAAAAGAGCATGTACAAGCTGTGACTGGTATCCTGCTTATATTTGCTTTGCAGATAACTTTCTGCGCAGCTCTATGAAATCGGGCCCTGGTCAAAATGGTTATGTAGCAATAACTGAGATGTTTTAAAACTGTAGTTCAAAAATTGTGCACGTCTAAGGTGCATGCTGACCAAAAATAAGAGACTCAAATAGGCTTATGACTATGCTGTCGAGCATTTTGACAGTGGAAAATGTTCTTTGAACTATTGGTCTTTACTCTTTGTCACATCTTCCTTGTTGCCAACGGTAACATTGAGTAAGATTTGGAACATTCACAATTACGATAAACCGAGTTACACAAAACAAACAATGAGAAACGGACTCATTAAAGTTGAGGTGAATTGGTTGGGGGGGGGGGGCACCAAAATCAAGATTTGGTTTTGAATTCAATGTCAGTATTTAAAACCAATTTCTAATCCTGCAAACCTTTATACGTAAAACTAAAACAAAAAAATATTGAACACAATTAAAATGTTTGATTATTTAATAACTGTTGTCTTTGTATTGCTTGGTGGATGCTATGACACACCAAGAAGCCTTGTCTAATCTATCATTCGAACACTAAACATGAGTCTGTTTTAAAAAAAAGCAGAGGCAGTCTCCTAAAAAATTCTGAACAAATCAGAAAAAGGTGAAAAGGTAAAATCTGCCGGGGCAAAGAAATGTGTGATTGGTGTGATAAACCCACCAGCGCAAGCTTTTTTCTTCCCGCCTTAATATACCTTTCTTTTAGTTCCTATTTTTGTGGACGTCTTGCTACAATCCTTGTGTGCCGTAAATAGCACTAGCCCACGTTTGTCTTGATATCCGTCGACTGAACGCGTCCGCCTACAGCTGCAAAAAGGGTTTGTGTGGCTCGGGAGAGTGCCCGTACCGATATGGGGGGCCCAAGATTTCCTTGCGTGCGAAATAGTTATCTATTACTCTGATTGGAGATGAGATTTCTATCCATCAATAACTGGATACAGATGGATGTAGTGAAAAGCAAATAAATAGTAGTTCAGCAACCTTTTTTTCTTATTTCTTCTTATGTGGCATTGAGTTGGATTGAGCTGAAAAAATTTGACAAACAACCCAACAAAGAAACAAATAAAGAAACAACAATCAAACAAACAACCCGACGACCAAACAAACAAACAAACAAACAAACAAACAAACAACCCAACAAAACAAAACAAACAAAACGAAACACCCCCCCCCCACCAACAAAAAATAAATAAATAAACACGCATGCGCATAATATACCCTTACCTAAATATATATGGCAGTTACGGGGTCATGCAGTTGTTGTTATTCTATTCCCGTTTCTGAAGATTTCCTCTGTGGGGTAGCACTAGAACAAAGAAAACCTTAAACCTTGTTCCATTGTGTAAAGCACCCTGTAAATTGGCAAGTGTTGGAAGGCACCCCCCCCCTCTCCACCACAAACATGAAATAAATTAACTTGATAAATAATTGTTGCTATGTTACGCAGACTGCATTAAACACAAACAGCACATGATTAATACAGAAAAAACGTATGCAAAAGTAAAACATTAACGAAAAGTTATAAAGACAAAAGTTGAAAACCTTACAATTCTGTGGGGGGGGGGGGAGGGGGGAGCAGAATGTACAAAAACGGAGAGGTAAAACAATGACAAGATCTTTTCCTTTCGACGTGAGTGAAATAGACAAAATAATTTCCGACAGCTTTTCAAAATCACAGTCCCTCACCTTGGGTCCGTGTTCCACCAAGATTCAAATCCAAACTGCGTTAAAACAAAATCCCCAATCTAAAAATATTAATCTTCAGTTAAAAGACATTTGAACAGATTGGAACTGGCATGTATTCTCTCTGAATCGATGGGACATTCTTTCAATTATTTTGACGAGTACATTTTTTATTTTATAATTCTGGTTGTACACACTTCAGTGGGCCCATTGCTCATGACGGCATTAATTTTTCCCCATCCCTTGGGGCATGTTAAGTCTCACCCTCTGTGGCATGTGTGTGGCCCCGGGGCACATCCACCAAGTGAACCCGGCAGAAAGCTGGCAGGCTCTAAACGTGAGCTCTAAATAAATCGCAACAATTCATGACGAAATGAATGATTTAGATTTGTTCTTACATCCATGTACTTTTTGGGACGAAATAAAATACTCAAAACCAATAAAGCGCCGGATCTGTACCTTCGCAGTCCTGAGACCGTGCACAGTTTTGCAATGCGGTGGAAAAATTGCCCGCTCATTCGGGCTGCATAGACTTTACCCAGTCCTTCCTAAGTAATTCACAACCATTTCTAAACAAGGGCATGGATCCTGTGACTTTTAAACTTGAAAATCTCCCGTTTAAAAAAGGGAAAGAAAGAGAAAACAAAGACTTGTTAACAGTCCTAGTTAATACTTTCATGAAAGTTCAGGCGATCTTTACACAAGGTATACACATACTTATTTTGTAGTTTATGGAAGAATCATGTAAGTCTATTTCCATTTTTGTTTTACATATTTTATAGCTTGGCAAAACTAATAGCTTAATACGATTTGAAATGTTCTCTTGATTAACAATGACGTACATGTGCGAAATCACCTACATATTGTTTTACCTTCTCTCATAGACATGTGTTTTCTATGATGAACTTTGACCCGGTCGGCTCCTTTTTATAATCAAGTGACGTCATGAGTCGCAAGATCAGATGCTCTGAAACCATATACTTATTTTAAAACAGCCTCTTATAGTCCCGGTCAGTTTAAAAAGCCAACGAAGGTGGCGAGAGAAACCTCTTTTGCGTCTCGTTCCTTTGGACTCATCCAAAATATAAATGACAAGAGTGTCGTGAAAGAGTCTTTAATTTTGTTCCAATACACCCCCCTTTCCTGAATCTCACCCCCCCCCCCCTTTCTGTTGCCTTACATAACTCCGTATGATCAGATTGGCATGATATTCGTACTCTTTCCAGCCGGAAATCCGGTCACTTTTTTTTCTCCTCGGATGCCTGGGACTCGACACGTGTTCAAGTCACTCCGATTTTGCGTCCCGTCCCAACAACCACGGGACGCAGCCGTGTCGGAACTAATTCGAATTGAGCCATTTTCACGGGTTTTAAACCCAAATTTGGACGGTGCATTCCGTGTGCATTCACGATCTGACAGAACGACAGGGCAACGTGGTAGATTCATATCGGTGGAGACAGGGGGAACACCATTGAGTTTTACATAAAACAGAAGACCACAAGATGGACACGCTTCGTCTAGATCCAACCACTTGTCCGACTCTTTTGTAATTTTAAGTGTTTGGTATTTTCCTCACACTGTCTGAACCTAATTTATTGTACAGCTATTTTTATTTTGTTTTAATTTTGTTTTAATCTAGTAGCTTATGGAAATCACAATTTGAAGTTTCACACATATAGACATACAGGGAAAGGAGTCTACGGGTGACAATCATGGGATGATAACTTAATCTTGGAGTAAGTGGCTTTTCTGAGAAGAGCAAGGGGTTCGCCTGAAGGCAGGCAAAATACAATGGTCGAAACTTCAATACATATCTCACATATGGTTCGTCTCAGAACTATCACAATGACCGCTCCCTTAAATAGACAATCTTTACCTGAAACTTAGTTTTTTTTTAACTTGAATTATGTCCTTACCGTGGTGTTCAATAATTAATGTGCCATTCCCCTTTATTATTTTTATATTTGCGTAGTTTTTTCCCCGTCGTATTCTTTTCCATCGCTTTTTTTAGCGTCGCACTTTTTTATTATTTTATATCGGTGTCGCATTTTTCCCGTCGTTTTTTTTATATATTTTTTTTTAATTTTTTTTAATTTAATTTTTCATTAAGCGTTTTTAACAAGCATATTTTTACTAAGATTCCAAAGACATATCACAAGCAAACCTACCTTCTCGACCGTCAGACACGGACGTACTAATGTAAGAGATTAACGTAATACTGCTAACCATAAAAAAAAATGCGACAGAAAAAAAAGTATGCGACGGTGCGACGGGAAAATAGTGTGACGCAAAACTAAATAAAATTAATTAATTAAAAAAATATACGAAGGGTAAAAACTAGACAGCAAGAAAAACAAAATGATAAAAGGAACGAAACATTAGAGAACGCCATAGCTAAATAAGCTATTAGGGGAATTTCATAGAGATGTGCTAACACGTCACAAATTGTGATTTGGTGAGTGGCAAAAAAACTTGGGTCTTACAAACGGCAAATAGAGGTGTCTTGGTGAAAAGTTTATTTGATAAGAGTGAGTTTACAAATATATATTTAATATAAATTATGCAGTTACAGCTTAGAAATGTATAACGCCAATATATTTTAATGTACACAAAATGTTTATTTCACATTATCGGCCTTTGCAATATAAAAAGCTTTTCAATTACATATTAAGAATTATGTCTAGTTGGTTTGATCAAAATGTACAACAATTCTTCCAACAACCTCAGACAAGATGTAGATAAAACTACCATGGCTAACATGGGAACTATCCGAAAGTGCATACCCCCGGTGTAATGGTTCGGCACTCGTCCATCAGCCAAAATCTACAGAATTTATCAACGCGTTTGAAGGCGTCGGTGCCACTCCGATAATGTGTTATTTCATAATTATGGCCATCTCATTGTTTTCGCAGCTTTGGGCCCGGTATTGATTTTCATGTTTTCACGGCGACGCACGCCGCTGAATTTAAGCGGGTATGGGCAGACGTGTCGTGGGGATAATTCAGCTAATCTCTCGGCTATTAGATTAGAGAGGCCCGGCCGAGACCTTGGCTCATCGCCTCACCTGGGCCGTTTTTTTTATTTGATGTTTTTTTCTTCTTTTCTTTTTTCCCCTCTCCCATATGAAAACCCTCGGGGAAAGACGAAGTACGAAGATCCTTGCTCATCTTGTCTGTAATTTCGAACTGTTAAAATTGAGAATGACATTGGGGGAGGAAGTTCGAAAAGAGAGATATGTGACGGGCACATTTCCTTTTAACTCAAATTATCACAACCTTCGGGGGAATATAAACTAAAATGAATTTGCGGTGATCGATAATTTCTCTAACTCAAAACAAGGTTAAAAAAGGGGGGAGCGAGCTAAACAACCAAGTAGACGCTACATCTCCCTCTCTCGACAAAAACAAAAATGAAAGGGAACCAAAACAGTGGTCACAGTCCATCTAAATAATCGAAAAAGTAAACGGTATCTACGCAACAAAATAAGACGAACATTCTAACACGAAAACAACAAACGTCTGAAATCAAAGGAAAATACGAAATTAAAATAGCTGAAAAAGGTGAAAATGAAATGGAGAAACGAACCATAAAATAGTTGTCACAAACAAACTCTATACCAACCTTCGACACCAACCGTTGACCCTTAGTGTGAAATAACGCTTGACTTGCACAGTTATGACCTTGAGGGCGCTATCTCTTATTGACCTCTTGAACAAAAAACCCAACACCTCTTTGAACCGGTAGGTAAGAACCACTTTCAGCAAAGGTCATAGAACCATTGCCAGTAATACTGGTAAAAAATTAGTTTTGTTTTGTTTATTAATTTATAAATTTTTTACTAATTTTATTTTATTACCCTTTAAGTTACTACCTTGCCGTGGTTTCACTGAACACTTTGATGCATTTGACCCACTTCTAAGTATTAAAGGCAAGGCTTGCTATTATTGTCTAATATCTATTCCAAATCGAAGACCCAAATTCATAGACCTGGTTTTAAACAAAAAATATTGCAAGCTTTTCTTTACGAATAAACAGGGAGCCTGTCATATCACATAAAGTACATACATGGTTAGTATTTCGGCTGGCAACCTTTTTTTTTGGTTAGCAGAACTGTACTTTGCTTAGCAATTTATGTTCTGAGCTTACCAGAAATAGGCCAACAACCAAAATGCTGCATGAAGTATACTGAAGTATTGGTTCCCTGACAATTTAAGCTTAACGGATAACTTCTGCTTAGTTTAATAGTGACCCGATATGAAATGAAGCCAACGACTACCAATGATCATTGGATTAAGAGAGAGTTGTCTCCTGTCGAGATTTTATTGTAGACTTTGGAATGAACAGTCCACTTATTATGGGGGATTGAGAAAATAGCGTGGGGGTCAGACAAGTGTTTTAATTACCCCCAATGTAGGGGGTAGGGGACTGTGCTGTAGTTACGGCGAGGTTACTGCCACTCCACCTCCGCTCTTCCTTCACGGGGGGTGCCAGGGGTAGAATGTTTTACCCCTGTATTGGGGTTGACAAGGGGATTTCAGAGTAAACTGAGTAACAAAAGTGATCTCTTTGGGACAGTCCATGGGTTGTTAACCTCGTGGGAGGGGGCGTGGACGTATTGGCGATTATCAAAGGGGGTCTTCACTGGATGAGTGATAAGAGCCTCCCACCGATCCGCCCACTTGGTGGACATTAAGCTCAAACTCTTCATCTTGGGACGCAGACGGCATCTTGTCAAGTGATGTGATTTGGGCTCATCTTAGTCAAAATAATAAAAGGGATGGTACATCATTGTTTCTTTTTAAGATGATTTGTCAGGAATAGACCGATTACGCGACAATGTTTACATGCGGTCACGTGACCTCCTATCGGGTATGACGTCATACAGCTGATGAAAAAAATACGTGTAAAAGCATAGGCCGTGACACAGAGTGAGTTCGAAAACAGTCGATTTTACTTTCGTTGAGTGATGAATTAGTTAATCAGCCCCATTATTTAAAGTAGTATGTTGTGGCATTAATTTAAATCACATCTCTGTTTCATAATTTAACATAATTCTTCTAAAAAGAGTTTTTTTAGCCATGCACTACCGGCGTCGGACGACTATTATGTAGCCACCCGTCTGTTATTTTGTTCGTAATGTTGGCCTAAATCACTGTAAAAAAGGATAAACAACGTTGGAAAAGTGAGCATTAATACATAGCCTTGCAGAATTTCAAACAGGCAAAGGAATCACACAGTTTTGGAAAGCAATTTCTTTGGAGGATTTCAGCTTCAAAACTTTGAAATTTTTATGTTGAAAAGTGTGTGGTGATGGCGGTCGTCTGGCATAACGTTCCGTCGTGCGCTGTACACATCGTGCACATTGATACGGTACTTGTACAATTTTCAAGACTTGCTGGAACTGTCCTTACTGGCTTTATTCAGCCACTTGAAGGCCTTTGGTACAAACTCTGGAATATCTTTCACAGGTTTCGAGCAAGAAAAGCCTCGATCGAATAAACTAAATGCATTAATCATCGTGTACCGTCCCACCCTTTCCTATGGAGGATTACGTGTGTGTTTACATTTTATACCCAACAGGGGTCACGTGACATAGGTCGCGCAATCGGTCTATTGTGTGCGCGGATGTGTATTATTTCGATTTCAGTTGGTATATTATACGAATAAGCAATCGGACAGCAACTGACCTTTATTATTGATTTTTTGAAAGAAAACATTCAGATCACTCAATAGATCACCAGTTTTTCTCAATCATTTGTATAAACCTTAGGTTATCCAGTGACGTAACTACACAACTTCATTGGGGGAGGAGGAAAAGACATAATGGGGGGGGGGGGGGGCTTATCCATGTATCAGACTATCCATGTGTGCATTTTTTTTATCAATTGCATTGGGGGCAAGGGTTTTGAGCGGGGGTTGGGTTGGGCTCTGCCCTGCCCCCTCTGGTAACACCACTGGTGTTGACCCACGAAACTTCACGCTCAATCCACATTAATTGAAAAGACTCCCCTGTCCGTCAAAAATGCCACAAAATGGCAAGTCTTTTTTAATCCCTGTCAATTAAAGTGACTTTTACTGAGAGTTATTTCCCGACTTCTGTCAGTTTCGGTGTGACAAGGGGACAGTAGGTTTTAATCATTGTTACACAAAACCCATAACAAAATACCAGGGGGGAAATATCCCTTCACTATAGCTACCCTAATTCAGTTGCAGACATTCCCAATCCGCAATCACAATGGCTTGTATATTGGAGAAGGATCCAGGACAAGGGAAACCGGTTGAACATACAAAGATGAGGACGTCTTAAACTCCAGAGAGAGGATCAACTGGGCTCGGGACAAAAAGCCATGGTCACTTGACTGAAACAATATCACATTAACGGACGACTCCGGGGTATGGGTGTATTGTCCGGAGCGGCGTGGGTCTAGCTACCGTTAGATTAGCTGTTTTATCCCGGGACAATAGGGCGGGGGAAGGGATCAATCGCCGGGTCCCGTCCCATAGCAATGGGATGAAGTGACGTGACAGTGGGGGCGCCTTGAATAGGTACTCCGGTCGTTCCCCTCCGAGTGGATGTTGAAGCCTCATTGAGTCGGGGGATCTGACAGAGATCACTGGTGCCTCTTCAAGGTAGGGCTGGTTGACATAACATGATCACATATCGATGAAGATATCAGTACCATTCAAGGATGACGGTAAAGTTAGTTCAATTTACCCGGTTCATTGTAATTACTGCACCTGTACACACGTGAATAAGTAAAAACCCCAAATTAACTCCAGCCTATAATTTCTTACAGTAGTAATGTTTATCATAGACAAATCATTAATCATAAACATTCGAATTTTTCACTTAATTACCTCAAAACAAACAAACCTATAACTCAAAACTCGATAAACAAACTCGAAGAGCAACATCGAGAAAAGAAGAAGACTTTCTCGTCATAGCTTCGACCATTCTGAGACATCTAATTTGCACGTCTTCAACCCGATGGAGAGTGGAACTCGTGAATAGAAGAAGAAACCTTTGCTCTATGCTGAAGAAACTAAGTCTTAAGTTTTCTTTCCTTTGTACCCACAAAATCTTATTTGAAGGCTGAGCACGGGGACCAAATTACCCCTATGGGAGACAAGACCGGTCTTCGAGCCGGAAACACGGGTGACTTTAATGGTTTCGCTAAGCCCCGATTGAGAATTCACGGAGTTGTGGTGGTTGTAGGGCAGCGGTATTCTAAGCTCATGTAATTAACTTTTCTTAAAGTTAACAAAGTCCAAAAGGTATCTTCGTGTAGCTGTTAAGATTCCAAATCATTGATAGGTCTTTGAGGTTTGTGTTAGCCCTTATACGTAAATGCTAGCTTGTTTGACAGTTTCCACCAAATTTAGAGACGTTCCGATTTGGAGGCTTTTGAGTTCTTAGGGGCTTCAATGAGACTAGGGACTAATTTTTTAAGGCACTTGTGAAATCATGAATGTGGACTCGATTTGAGCCAAGTCAGTGAAAGGTGGCAATAACTACATCGGGTGATTTACCAAGAACCCTCCTTAGTCTTACAAAAAAAATCCAACACTATTAATGATATTGAAACACCAAACTGTTGGACTTTAATTATGGTGTTAAGCAGTATTGTTTTGTAATTAGCTCTATAAGATTAGGCTTAGTACGTACGGAATACTGCGTAAAAATGGCATCAGCTCACGAGAAGGAAGAAGACAATGTAAATGTGCATTAGAAATCACATGAACTTATACTATAACTTCCTTGGCGGCTAATTCGTAATGATTCACCGAAGAAGGCATAGTGTCGTATAAAGCACGTATGTTCAAAAAGAAGCTTAGCAATTAAGGAACAAAACTTCCTTAGCAGAAGTAGGTTACCAGCCAAACTGTCATTAAGTTTAGGTTGTTACGGACGACTGGTACCCCGTAAATTGTAACAAAGTGAACACATTTTCTAAGCATAAAAAAACAATGCTTGTGAAATCGGGCCAGTTTACCAGGCAAAGTAGCTGAGTGATTCTACCTCCATTGGGGTGCGGGAGGCCTAATCTTAAACCAACAATCAACAAATGAACCGTTTTTCAATCACCAAGCTAACCACGCCCCGTGTATTGAATTCAGACCGGTGGCTCACCACTACGGGATCACAAACCACCTTTATTTACCACCAGTCAAAAAAGAAATACTTCATTATCTCCCACCAACCGAAAGGGGAAAAATCGAACAAATTTCCCGTTCGATAAGTCAACGATTCCGTGTGTAATAAGTCGGAAAATTTCAAGTAAAAAGAATTTTCATCTCATGTGCTCGCGTGGGCGTGTTTGAAAGTCGAAGAGCGTTATTGCATCGGACAGGGAAAAGTTCATGGGAGTTCATGGGACATTACCCCCGGGTGATACTTCGCCTAAAGACGGCCACTAATAACCCACTAAACCCTGCGACTTTTTTTTATAATCCAGCCATGGAGCATCGATTGAGAAGCTCATCGATCCAATGTCGATTCTAGCAAGGCTTGCAATGTATCAGACAAAGAAAGGAACTGCTTGGCACCGCAAAAGCAAATCCTAATCATTGAGTTGGACAGTGTGAATAAATATCCATGTCAGTTTAACTCCAAAGGACCACGTTACACACTGTGGCAGAAAAGTGTGGAAATAATATGGCAGAAAAACTGACCCCTTGACCTTTTTGTGGTTCAGCCATCTTGTTTGTTTCATCATGTAAAACCAAAATAAGACAGGAAGGGCAGAAAAGTCTGGATCCTTTTTGACAGTTGGAGAATCGGTATTCTTTATTGGTTGTTGCACGCAGGGGACAAGACAAAGATTTTAGGGCTAAAATGGTCAACATCACGCATAACATAATCTCCCAAAACGCAATAATTTGATCAACTGTATTTCTAAACATTATGGTGGGAATCAGACAATCTCTTTTACCCGAGCTGTAAAATTGCACATTCAAAAATAATTCAAGCAAACGAGAGAACTAAAATCTCGCGAGAATTGTTAATAATGAAAGAGGTTCTTGAATACTCTGTTGCAGCCCTGTAGTTGCAGTGGCAAAACTAATGTTCAGTTAAGTTTAAAAAACTGTCTACCATTACGTCTGTTTTTCATTAAAGATTTTTGCTTTATGGCCATTCACACCTCCAGTGTAACCTCAACTTGCCGGACTCGACAGCCTAAGACCAACCTTGCTCAAGTCAATGCCACACCATAACATCCAAAAAGAGATGCGCACGGGTCAATACTGTTACTCTTCGGGTGCTGTGGACGCCATTTTGTATTTTGATCCAAAGCCAGCGTGATGACGTCACATCCCGTTATATGCCAAGATTGCTTGACTTGAGTCCCCCATTGTGGTGTGAGGAGTTGGTACAAGATAGTTTAATCCGTTTTTGTTAGACGTTAAAGTTGTGTCTCTTCATTCACGACAGCATAGCACTCAGACAACGTCAATTAAAGTTGTTTGTCAAGGTGTGTTTGTGTTGGTTTTACCCAGGCAGCGATGGTATTCAAAGTGAGGCTGAATAAGCCTGTAATCATAAAACAACCGTCACTTTGTTATACATTTACATACTGAAGGCCCTTTTCAAAGCCACGGCTTGGGCTTAGGCTCTGGCTTTGGCTCCGTCAGTATTTTTGAAATCGTGCACTTTCAGTACGGGACTTTATACAGGCGGACGGAGCCTAAGCCCGGACCCGAAGTTCAATACGTGGTTTCGAAAACGGCCATATAGCAATCGTACTGACATGTCTGGTCATGTATTGGCATTTGAGCCACCCTCGTTTTCAACCATAACCATTTACGCGTTTCCTAAATGGAGCTTACTACAACACAAAGCAGAGCACAATTTTCACCGGTGGACATAGTAATACTCCTAGATGAAGAGAAGAAACTGTGTTTTTAAAATAAAGTTTTGAGGCAAGGTTTATTCCCTTCTTCTAGGAGTATAAAGCGTTTTGTTCGAAGAGTATGCTCTACTGGTGTTAGTTTTTGTTCTTGCCTGTTGCACATGATGCCATTTGTATTCCTGGATGAGAAGAAAGTATTTATGGAAAGGATCAAGGACTTAAGTGCTTTAGGAAATGTTTAAACTTTGGCTCGAATTCTCAGGTAGACTTTACACATTTATACTCCGGGACGAAGAGAAGCAATTAAACACACGGACTCAAAACAGCATGGTTTGGGCAGGGAAGGAAGCTATGATTTGAACTAATGGTGCTGCCTTGGACAGCTTGGTTTTGAGACTCGTACGCAGGATCACACACTCCTGAATCACAAACCTCACATCATTTATCAACCAAAATGTCAAAAGTGGGTTGATCATCGTGTGTGCAGTAGGTCTTGTTGTGGTAAAGTAGAATCACCCATCTCGACTTAACTCTAAATACACAACCCTTCCCCTATTTCACACTACGAACAAAGGCCCCTGGAAAACCTCATTAACAATCCTATTGTCCCCGTGCAATTTATATCCACTACCCTGAAGAACTATCTATCTATAAACCTAATGGGAAGAGATGGAACAGTCTGACTTATGTAAACTGTGAAAACCCTGACGAAAGGGTATGGAAGAACGGAGTCAAAGGAGAACCAGCGAGTCGGACCAGATTACCTCACCTGGAAATTCTCCTGGGAGCTACCCGTCAGGTGTCAGCTTAGCCCGGTCGGTGCTTTCTTCACGACCATCAAAGTCCGGCTAAGAGATTGACGTCCTTGGTTCTTCACATCAAAGTCAGAATGATGGACCAATGGATGAAGGAAAAATCCCCCGTGGCTGAAGGAGACAAAACTTCGTGAAGTAACTTTTTTTTATTTAACTCTCATTGAGTTTAATGCCTCGAACGGGACTCTAAATTCCTAGTTGTTGCTTTACAGGTGACTTTGATAGAGCACTTAAAAAAGGGAGAGAGATTAAAGAGTTGTAGAGAAGTAGGGAAATAACTAGGGTGTCGTGAATAAGAAGTGTTTAAGACGTTTCCTGAAAATGATGAGAGATGGGGCATCCCTATAGTGTTCCAAAGTTTGGGACCAGCTATTCAGTAGGATTTGACACTTTGCATGGTCAGAATGTAATCCAGTAAGGTTTGCGGAGACACCTCGTACACCTCGAGTTGTGGTGGTGGTTCTGACTCGACGTTTCGATCAGTACGCTCAGTTTTCAGCTATTGAAAAACAGATCTTATATCGCCCAGGGATTTGGAACTTTTAGGAATGGTAAGAAGAAGTTTGTCTTCAGGAAGATCGGAGTCCCACCCTGCCCGGTTGATGCGAATTGGGGGGGAATCACACAGCTGTTGGGGAGCTACGTAGACACTGTCTTGTATACCATCATACTGACTTGGAACGAAATACGCTGCCAGTCAAGGTTTATGATGAAAGAGTAGGCACCCACGGAGCATTTGACAGAAGAGACGAATCGGTCAGCACAGTTCCATGCATTCCGGCCTACGTCCATTGCTATTCAATGTGATTAATTTGCTGAGTTAACAATGCTATACTTATTCGTTCACAAAGTTTGTTTATTCTGAATTTCTTTAAAGGCCAGCGTGTCTATATTTTGTTTACGTAGCGGTTGTGTGAACATGATTTGACTGAGATTTGTGATCTTGTTTATCAGTTTAGGTTATTACAGTTATTTCAGTTTCAGTAACATTTATTTCCATAATGGCATAAAAAATGAAAAAAGATAACTGTACAACGTGTATAAAGTAACAATGAACAGAGTAGATTAAGTTAGGCTTGAACAGGCAAATGATGAAAACAATATGGAGGCCGGTTTAAATAAACCGAGGCTTGTAGTAATCAAGTCAAATTATTGACATTTATTATCAAATCTAATTAAATTTTGACTCTCCGTGACTAAAACAAAACGTAGTTTATAAAGTTTATAAATGTTCCAAATCAGTAAATCTGGCACGATGAGTCTAAAAATACACGTAAAAATGTGAAATGTACAAAAATAATAAAAGAGACAGGTGGATTGGGAAATATGTATAATGCCTGGTTATGATGAAAGGCGTCTTTAAAGCACCTGTATAAATTTGGTATTTGTCAAAGACAAATAATGTAACCCAACATATTCAATACCAAACTTGTGAAAGTTTAAGCTCAATCAGTCATCACAGTCACGAGAAAATAGTGAACACCCACTAATAGTTTTTTACCCTTTTTTATACATTGGGGTTTGGACTGAAAAGATTAACAGTAAATCTTTGACTGATTTCTCTAGCTCTAAAGCATTTCAGGCACAACAGATCAAGGGAAGTTCACCACCATGACCATTGTAATAACACATAAGTTTTGTTTAAATCTGTAATCATGCATATTTCCCAATGTGACACGTACCTTTTAAAGGTCTGTTGACACTCTGAGCATTATCTCCCTACCCCCCCCCCCCCTTTTTCATCAACTCCACCCCACAAACCATTCTCCACAATCTCCCTGAAAATCATATACCAATACTACAGGCTGTCTGTTGGGCTGTTTATGTGTCCAGTCACTGTCTTTAAATCTGTTTTTGTTTTTTTGCACCAGCCCCCCGCCCCCCTTCTCCCCTCGGTTACTATCACTATCATGATCGCCAACCTCATCAATGTTGCCGCTTGCACTGGCGGACATTGACACCTCGTAACCAAAGTCTCATCTCTGATTCACACGCTGCAATCACAAAATTCCCTCTGCAATTATTACAAAGCTGCTGTGTACATTTTGTTTTTTTACGATGGTCATCAACAGTGTCTTGTATTGTGGGCCGTCCAAGCCCGACTGGCTCACCGTAGTAGAGAGAGGGGTAGCCCTAAACATCTCCAACCAAGCGGTACAAATCAATGATGCGCTCCGCTGGCTTCAGTATTGATGATCCTCCGGTACATGGAAAGAACCGGGCAAGAGATCTACAAGTAGGGTTCTAGACTAGAATCCTGTTGGGTTCCCCCCCCCCCCCCCGTTATTAATCCGATCTCCCCGTAGCGGTTACCAACATCTGTTGGTAGCCGGCGATGTCCATCGGATACTGTAAATAGTTTTCATAGTGAAGATAATAATAGTGTGTGTTCCTACCCACAGAAAGAGTGTTTCGAAATGATTCTGGTCAGGAATGTGATTGGAGTGTTTACACGAAACACAACACTATTTTGGGGTCTGAAGCCTCTTGAATTTAATACGTTAAGGAGAATGCGTTTGGAATATTTGTTTAGTGCTTTTCTCACGCTTGTTACGAGCAAGTCGTACAAGGAGCAAACCCGTAAACCCACTCGAGTGTGATAATAAACAATCAACATTAAGTATTTGAACTGGAGATAACCCCCTCAAAAAAATATTTAAAAAAAAATTAAAAAAAATCAAAATAAATAAAAATAAAAATTGTTTTATAACTCAAACTCAAAAAATAAAACTGTTTTTGAAAGTTTACTTCCGCGACGTTGACATGTCAACCGTAATGTGATTATTTCTTTGTGGGTTAATCATGTCGATTATTGAATAAAAATTGATGTAAAAATGTGGCTATGTCTTCGCTGTTTGTTTGATAGTTCCCATCAAAGTAGGCTGGCGTGACTCTGTCACGTTGATCAAGTCAAGCCCAATTGAAAAGTGAATTTTTCTCGCAAACATTTGTGTATGTCTTTTGAGTCTCGAAGTTTGCAAGATGAGAGATTTTGGCCACCATTCAAGTCAGGTTCCTTGTGTGCATTACAATCATGGGTACATATTCTTACCATACAGCATGGGACCAGACTATTTTGTCTTTCAAGACTCGGTTTCATCATACTGCTGATTTCAACGGTAGGTTAAGCTACCTGGCACAATTGTTGCCCCAATCAAGCTACCGAATCCTCAACAAGAGAGCAGACAAAATCAAGGCAATACAAAAATCTCATTCAATCAAAAAAAAAAAAAAAAAAAAAAGCAGCGCATATCCCCATCAAAACAACCCGATTTGAGATGACGGTTTTCTTTTTCTTTTACTTTTTTTTCTTAAGAGGCTTTTTCTTTTGTAGTGGTCGGGTGGAATGAACTCGCGGGTATCAAAACGACAGATGATATTCTACCCTCGTGACCTTCGGCCTTTTGTGAAGTCGGGAGCTTTACTTCTTCCATTGTTCCCTTCCTCTCTGTTCACAACCTAGTATTGGATTAATCAAAAGAGTGTCTTTTTGACGCTCCTCAAGGAATTTTGTTATGATCATTTAGGAACATTTTCAGATGCTGCAGGTTTCGTGGGAGACTGTTTACCCAGTCTCGTCGTAACTAAAAACGTAACCAACGTGGCTGTAAATGAAGCAATGAGTATCTGTAAGCGTAAGCAACGTGGTTGTAAACGTAAGCAACGTGGGCTGTAAACGTAAGCAATGTAGGCTGTAAACGTAAGCGTTATGTTCGTAAAAACGTAACCAGCCTGGCTGTAAAAACCTAAGCATGGATGTAAAACCGTAAGCAACGTGGTTGTGGACGTAAAGCAGCATGGTAGTAAAAACGTAACTAGTGTGGCTGCAAAAGAAAACTATAAAGCAGCCTGTGGCTGTAAAACTGCACGCAACGTGGCTGTAAACGTAAAGCACGTGGCAGTAAAAACGTAACCAGCATGGCTGTTAAAACGTAACTAGCGTGGCTGCAACAACGTACGCAGCATTGTTGTAAAGGTAAAGTAGCATGGCTGTTAAAACGTAACTAGCGTGGCTGCAAAAACGTACGCGGCGTGGCTGTAAATGTAAAGCAGCATGTTGTAAAAACGTTACCAGCGTGGCTGCGAAACCAATTGCTTTAGCCAGCATCTTTTTGCGGGACAAAGGGGGTGGGGGCGGGAGCACTTGTAGAGGGGGAAATTTCAGCTAAAATTATAGCAATTCTCACGGTGTCCAGAGGCTGAAGGTGACGGGGTGGCAAGCAGGGGGAAAGATGTTCCACGGGGTGGGGGGGGGCATATACCCCCTTTGCTCCAACCCCGGACATGCCACTGGCAAAAACCTAAGCAGCCTGGCGTATGTTATGAATCCTCTTATTTTATTGGTCATTGCTTTGTTTCATTCTTCGTTTAAAACACGCACACCAAGCTGAAGATAGAACCAACGCAATACCTGCATGACGTAAGACTGTTTTCACTCTGTCCATTTACGGATTGCTAACTCGTTAAATAAATTCTACATGATGTTTAATTGTTGTTGCGGTTGCGGCTGTCTTTATGCACAATGCCAAATCATTGTTATCTAGTCAGATTTACAGTAACTTCATGTTCATAAATCTCTCTTATGAGTTGAGGTGGTTCTGAGCGGTGGTTTGACAAGTCGACGTTTCGGTCAGTACGTCTTCAGGAGAAATGCCTTGTTGCCAGTGTAAATGGTGTATACAATTGTATGCGCTTGGTAAATATTCGTTGGGGAGCTGTTTTCTACAATTTACTTTCTGTCTATCTGTTTCCGTCAATTGTCATCATTAACACCAGTGAGTTTGTATCCACTTTGCGTTTTCTTTGACTGGTTAGACTGGCTAAAGTGTTAAGTTGTGCGTGACAAAATGGTCCACTTTTAAACTTTGGGGCAATCTGGTGATTCAAGGATTGTTTTGATAGATTGATTCATCCCAAGTAATATGCCATGACGGCCCATTACTTGTTCAAGTAACTCGTGTGTTGATTGGTTTATTCGTCTCACGTGATGCCATGACGTCATCCCTGATCCAATTAACCTGCGTTGCGATTGGTTGACTGCGCTTATCAGGTGATCAAATCACGGGGTTGGCGACCCCCGGATAAGTGATCACTAACTGGCTGTAGTTTGATTGATAATAATCGATACCCCTGCTAACAACAATCAATCTTCGTCACCCTTTTGACAATATTAGCTGAGATTTTCCCCCGGCGGTGCCAACCCAACCGGAAAACCACTATCACCATTCACTCACCAAAATGCGTCTACCTTCCTCTCATCCGTGAAAATAATACAAAGTAATAATTTATCATCCAAGTTCCATTAAATTCCTCCATTACACACATTTCCTGGTTTTGGATGAGGACAACCGGATAAATCCTTACGCAGGCTAAAAAAAGTAAGGAGCGTCAGCGAATGGGGGAGTAAATCCATATGCATTTCACTGTTGTTAAATCTGGTTTTAATTTCGCCATGAAAAATCGTTATAAGGACTTTCCATTATTACAGTTTATTGCAGTAAGACGTTTTCATTATTACTTCTAATCAATGTCGAAGCCGTGTTTGTTATGACAAGAGTTCGATGATTTGGCTTCAGTGTTTTCTCTGGATGAAGACAACACGAGCAGCTGATCGAAACGTCGAGGAGTTGCCAAACTGGTTCTTGTCACAACCATGAGTTGTTTCCAATCTGTACAATCCCCACTGAGTTTTGGAGTCATTGTATTATATTTTGCTTTAATGTCAATATTGACTGAATGTCTTGAAACGGGAAACATATTTGTTTCTTAAGCACATCACAGATTGTCAACTCTGACAGATATTCCCAACCAAACAAACTGTTGCTGCTAAATTTTCTATAAATATTATGCCTCTGCAAATTATGTTACGATTGGGGTTCGGAGGCGTGTCAGTCCTCGCATCTTCGCTTTTTCTATGAACCCATCAACAATTATTTCAATCAAGGCGAAATTAGGTCTCGTCCGTATTGTAGAAAGAAAACAAAATAATAATATTAACAATAATAATAAAAACTAAAAAGAAAAATGAATGTATAAATAACAAAGAAAATTAATAAATAAACAAATACAAACCCCATAAATTGATTGATTTTGTCTGGTATCCTGTACCCTCAACCCCCCGTTACATTACCTCTGAACCCAAACACTCCTCCTCCGGGGTAAGGGGAACACAATAAAACCAGAGGTCTATGACATCGCAGAGGTCACCTTCCCTTCCCTCCATTGTGTCACCTTTTTTTTTTTTTCAATTTCCCGCACAATCACAACTCGCTTCCCCAAACATCTCAGAAAACTCTCTAGTATTTTGACAGTTCTTCCAACCAAGCGAGCATCTCACTGATTTACTTTAATTGTTCTCGGGGAGTTTTAGAAGCTGTTGTTATTCAGAGAGGACCTTTTGAGCCAGCGCTGCGGGTCTTAAGAAATGTTACGGCAGTCAACAAGACGGACAAAGAACGGGTACAGAGGGTCTTCGAGGCTCTCGGTAGCGGGGGGAGAAGACCCTGATAAGCCCGAGGGGTGAAGGAGAGAGAGATATACCCTGTCTGGTACCTTCTCGTTGGGATCTCCCAGCCTTTGTGTTCTCTTAATCCGACTTTGTTGTCGCCAGCCATAGATACCTCATCTCAGTTACATGAGTGTAAACAGTTTCCAAAAAGGGAGCCAACGAACCGAGAGTAGATCAACACTGACTCTTTCCAACCAAAGAATGGAATGTTTTTTCCCCTGTCTTTCAATCAAACTAAGAGGGATGCTAAGGTCGAGAGGAAAGAGCGATAGAGAGAGAATAAAAAGAAAAGAAAACATAACTGAAAGGAGTATGATTGAAGTCGGTGCGCCTTTGCGTTTCCTTACAAGAATATAGCAGTTTTGTTTTTTACCAGTCGGTCGATCAACCCTCCAAACCTCGCCATATGAAATGTTTTCGAGAGTAAATCTTTCTTTACCTCTTGCATGGTAGAGGATTTAGGAACGGGTCTTAATTGGCAAGTATTATTTTTTTTCCTTGACGTGTAATAGCGACGGCTTTGTTTGTTTAGCTTGGACGTCTGTACAGAGTTTTTTTTTTACCAAAATTATTGTCAACGGCTTCTTTAGGTGGGGAACTCTTTACTCTTGGGAGTTAGTTTTGTAATTTGGAGGGGGAAAAACGGGAATGATGGATTGGCCCATAAGACCAGATGATGACGTCATCATTTGGGTGCCTGTGAATCTTCTGGGGACCATCAAAACACACTGCTCGAAACGTCAACAATTGATGAAAAATCTCCTCTTTAAAACAAAACATTGACCATTACGTCGATGTTTGTCCCTCTGTTTGCGAAACGTATGTGTGCATTCTCCTGAAGACAATGAGACTTCACTGCGCGAAACGTCGAAAAGGGGATTACTTATTTATTTTTTAATATTTTTTTAATACAAAGAGATGACGATTACGTCATTTTATGTTGCTCTTTTGCTAAACACGTTTGTTTTTCCTGAACACAAACAAAGCACACTGCTAAAAAAATAATAATAATAATAAAATAAAACAAAAAAGCTGGGATTTACCTCACTTCTTACCTAAAACCACAGAATTTTCTGGAGAGATTAGTGTAACATGGTTGTTACCTGTGAATTATTTGTCTCTGAGCGATTTTGTTTAAGTTTAGGTCCATATATGTTTTTGGTTACAATCTGATAGTAATAATATACCAAGTTCGATCCGGGTTAGTAATAAAACTTCTGCTTACCATCAGTGGTAAGCAGAACAAAAGTTGCTGCGAGAAAGATTTTTTTTAAGCAAAATGTTAGCAGGGAACCAGTAACAATCAATATAGGCCTACAGTACGTTTTAATTCCCTGGTAACCCGGTTTTGCTAAGCCGGGTTATTTTTATGCTGAACTATAATTTCTTTGCATGACGGCTTTTTGGACTCGGGCTCTGGTTTGAACCCCCAAGCCATGAGCCAGGCATGATCACCATCAAATCAAGCCGCGGACTGGTACCTTCCATTGCCGGTCATTCCTACCGGGCTAAATACGCCACAAGCACCGCTGGTCATTTGACACAGTTACACCATAGAGCTATAACTCTATGGTTACACCAACTTGAGTTCAACACCTCGGCACCGTTTTTTTTTAAACAATACTCTACTTCCTGTTCGTGGAAAACATCACCTTAAATCTGGTAATAAATTTGACAAGGGATCTCGGTAAACGGGAGGAAAATATATTGATTCGCATCAAATACGACCGTTGAAAGCCCAAGGCCCATCCGCCACCTCCTTAAAGAACAAACAAAAAAGTTTTATTTGTGTGCTCGCGATTTCTCTGTTCAAAACAGAGCCACAGCTGAACCATCGATCTACCAACTCACCTCCTCCATCCATAGAATAAACACATAAAACAATAAATAAATAATAAGTAAATCGTACAGTCTGCGTGGAATCTTAAATTAAGTATCCTTAATTAAGTGTGTAATGAATTAAAAATAAACGAATTAAATGAGCTTTTCCGAGGCCAGACGGGTTTGTATTGTATCCCAGATACTTATGGAAGCCTATCTCTGGTTTTAAACTTGCAAATTTACACAGAAATTTCCTAACAAATTAACCAGTTGACAAGACCGCATTAAAACCACGGCGGTAGAATGAACCAACTGCCTCAACCCTCAACACAACCTAATTATTACGGGACAGTTTGTCAGCTGTGGATTTCTATGTACTTAGTACACGGTATAAACCACGTCCGAATGCGCATGAGCGCACTTTTCCTCAATGTAGCGTGGCCAATCAGCGAGGCAAATGCCAACGGACAGCTTTTTTGAACGTGGCGAGCAGTCGTGCGTGCGCAGCTCGTTTCCCTCACTGTCAGCAATCTCAAACACTTTGCGCGCGTCTGCCAGTAAAAACCAAAGTCCCAGCCGCATGCACCCCTTTCGTTGATGGGATGTTGTTTTATGAGTTCAAAAAGTAAAACGCAGAATAAATTACGTTACTGTTTTCTTTTGTTTGTTCCCAAAGGGTTTCGTGGGGATCGGATCTTTTGATTTTTCTATATTTTAAGGCTTTTTTAAGTAGCCGTACACATATAAGACGTTTCTATGATTGAAATTGATTAGGAAATCGAAGTAAAAGCATATTTTAGCTTATACATCCAGAAGTAACAGACAACTAAACAGATTACACACTTTGCTTTGCCCAATTATTTTCGCATGGCTTGTTTTTATATCTAACCCGATACAAGCAAAGTTGAACCAATGTAACCTCTAGGACACTTAAAGAATAGATGTGTATATACACGAACTCGATAAACTGTAAAATGTCTAAATAAAACGCTTCCGTAGTGTCACTTCACCGGGCGTCAATCACAGAGGATGGTTTCGACCGTCTCACGGCCTGCATTACCCCCACGTCCTTGGCTGCATCAACGCGCTTCATCAAACCGTCCACACACACGTCGCTTTGGGGCTCCAGCCAAGCGAAATACCAGATTAGGCCTATACTTCTTGCCAGCAGCACAAATTACACTAATCAAGAGTTTTCTAAAGCCGACTGGTAACAGTAAAAATAACCATTTCCTCAAATATTTAGCTCTCCTTTTTGTCGAGGGGGTTACAAAGCAAGCTACCGATACTCTATTTATCCGATTGTTGAACGGGGAAGATTGGATTGACACGGCGGTACACTCCCCGTGAATGGGTACCTCAAATACTGGCTCCGTAAACAACGACACCAACCTAACAATGTGACTGGCTAATCAACATTATTGTGACAGTTTTCTCTCTATCTGCTTCTCTGGCTGGAATTTAACTTTTGCTTGTATTTGAATAGGTCGGCTGGAATGAAACGGGGTGACGGCTGGTCACGAGTAAGAGATGGGTATAGTGTAGATACCCGATGAAGACCTGGCTTGTAATTTAAGTTGTTGCCTCAAGGTACAATGTTTGGTCTGTTACCTTTGCTCGTTTAAAAAAAAAGGCAAAATAGCTTACTGAAATATATTTAAATTCATTGAAATGTACATACAAAATAATTGATACCACGTTTTGGTACACTGTTTGTCAATCGAGGTACCTCAAGGTACAATGTTTGGTCCGTTTTATCTTGTTGGTTTGAGTCGTTGAGGCTATGGAAGCAACTTTTTGTGAAACAGATTTCCATTCCTCAGGTTACAATGTTTGCAAACTCACCCATTCGCATTATCATAACATTCAGAAATATAACAAACCCAAAACGATTTTTGAAAAAGAAAACATCGTTAATGTATTTTAACTTTCATACTAGATTGTGGCGCGCAATGGTTCCGAAAACATTCTTTATTAACAACCTGTCGTCCAAAGCAAAAAGAAAACGGACAAATGGGAACGGCGAATTCAGGCAAACAACAAGATGGAGGGACAAGCAAACCGAAATTACGAAAAGAGCTTCTCGTGATGTTCCAAGTCAGGCAACCTAAAAAACAAAAAAAAATAATTGTGAGACTTGCGTAAATTAAAAAATGCACCCAAGCATACAGCTTAATGCAGAGCCTCACGGCCTGTCTTTTTGGTCTCCTTTCATCTCCAAAAATCTTTTCAGAGTGACGACTTTCCAATCATTTTTTCCCCGCCAAAATCCCTACAGAGCATGAACGTCAACAAAACTGGCGATCACACCCGTCCAATAGACAGATGGCCCGTGTTTACCTGGTAAACACCAACTGTTGTCTTAAGGCATATCCGAAAGTCGTCTGGACAATTAATATTATTTCCCTTTGATACAATTGTTTTCTTTTTAATGCGGGATAACGAGCGGTTTTTGGGGGGAAACGGACTGCGGCAGGCACACTTCTCCTTATCACAGCAATCATGGATTACTACCGTGTCCAGAAGCGGTCATACAACTGGTAAACTATTCTAACTTTTATGATAACTAGCTTATATTACCCCCCTAAACAATTATAACACACGGCACTTCAGCTGATAAGTTAAATATCTGAGATTTGACACAGTTGCGAGGTAAACTGTCGTCGATAAGAATGAACTCAGCTTTTGTCCATTTTACGACGAAAAGAGACAACCATCCAATGCGTGAATAACAAAAATATGGTTTATTGTAAAGCAGATGCCCTCATTGACAGCTGTCTATTACACGAAAAACGAATGTGAAATCTTTCATTTGTTGTAAAGTCAGAATGCAGACGAGAATTTCATGATGTACTTTTTCACTTTTCCCGCCAAATTCCCCCGGGAGCAATTTCCATCGATTAATGCAACTTCTTACCTACTGTTCCTGAAGAAGAAAGAGCAAAAAAATAATCGCGACTTTTAGCCAAACGGCAGCTGAACGTGTGAAGTATCTATCAAAAGAGTAATTTAGAGACTATAGCTCTGAGCAGACGACACCGTTTTCCCGCTCAAAAAATGCACTTTTTTGATTTCCCGCGGCGGTCTCATCATCAGTGGTTGCTCAGTTACCCATGCTGCATTGCACCTGTTCCCAGCATGCCCGGCGGCTTAGTCATTAATATAAGTCCCGGGTCGAGGGGTTTTGTGGGTATGTACGTATCAGGACAACAAGAGTACGCCGTCCATGACACCTCGCAGATAACACACTCTTTTCTCTTATTTGCTGCATTGTTTCCTAAAGGAAATGGCTGCCGGTCAATACACTTTACCTCACACCAACGTTGGGAACCCAGATTTGAATTCCTCTACATACAAACGATATTTAGTTACCGGCAGGTATTGACCTTAACGCTGGTATACTTACATGACTTTGTCATAAACACCGCCCCTTCAAATCCTGTACGCATCTATTTGGTGTACAGAAAGAATGACACAATACTTACACTGACATAACACCTGCAATAAACACGATGATATTCATTACACTGACACCGAAAAACATGGCAGTGACAATTGTACATTGTCAGACAGGTAAACCAACTCTATCCTTAACACCGCCATGACACTGTCAAGACACCGCAATGACACTTCAAAAAGGTAGAAGAATAATACAATCGTGAGTTCATACAAACGAGTTCGCTGTCCTACAAAGGCGTTACTAAAGCATGAATACATCAAAAACCCAGGGAATGTTCCGGCTAGATTTGTCTTCCAAAACTATGTTGAGAAAATCGCTGATCACACCATATAATTTTATTCCCAAGTTATCTGCTGCTCTCGGAATCCAAAACACGTTATTTCGGTAAAGGCCCAATGATTAATTTGGGGAGAATCTCTTTATGATAATGTTTGATATTGAAAAGAGGATTGGAATGAATGTACTCTTCCAAAAACCAATGATGTACCATCCCTTTATGATATGTTTCTTGAAAACTAGAGGATTGGAATGAATGTACTCTTCCAAAAACCAATGATGTACCATTCCTTTATGATATGTTTCTTGAAAACTAGAGGATTGGAATGAATGTACTCTTCCCAAAACCAATGATGTACCATCCCTTTATGATATGTTTCTTGAAAACTAGAGGATTGGAATGAATGTACTCTTCCAAAAACCAATGATGTACCATTCCTTTATGATATGTTTCTTGAAAACTAGAGGATTGGAATGAATGTACTCTTCCAAAAACCAATGATGTACCATCCCTTTATGATATGTTTCTTGAAAACTAGAGGATTGGAATGAATGTACTCTTCCCAAAACCAATGATGTACCATCCCTTTATGATATGTTTCTTGAAAACTAGAGGATTGGAATGAATGTACTCTTCCAAAAACCAATGATGTACCATTCCTTTATGATATGTTTCTTGAAAGCCAGAGGATTGGAATGAATGTACTCTTCCAATAACCAATGATGTACCATTCCTTTATGATATGTTTCTTGAAAACTAGAGTACTGGAATGAATGTACTCTTCCAAAAACCAATGATGTACCATCCCTTTATGATATGTTTCTTGAAAACTAGAGGATTTAAATATTGTCTGCGATTTGGTTTTTGAAAACTAGAGAATTGTAATGAAGACCCTTCCTAAAAGTAACGCAATAAGCTTTTCGGAATGCACTTTGGTCAATTTTGCAGCTAGTGTTTTGTATCCAGGTCGCTTTATTGATTTTCGATGACTTCCGGTGAACTTAAGGTCCAATTTCTTCATAGTCTGGTTCCCAGACCCAATAATCTCTCATTATTCTCTTTCGATTTTAGGGTCCACTACCCAATGTGACGTGACCAAAATGGAGGAATTCCCCATTTTCCGAAAACATCCGAAATGTTCCGAACTCGTTTTCGTCTACATCTCGTTGATGGTTTGACATGATTTTCTCCCATTCTCTCTCTGAGTTCACGCTCAAGTCCAAGCACTTTATAGTGGTTGAACTAACGTGACTAAAGAAAACTCACCTGCATCATACATGCTCATAGCTTCCGGTGTAGACAGGGCTTCCGTGGTGATGTCCCCGGCCCTGACATATTGCGTCAGGCTCTATTTTTAACCTTGGGTGATACCTGACCTATACGATTTTTAACAAGAGTCGTCAGGGAATCTTTGGTTAGGGAACCATACTAATTTCCTCATTTCATATCCGACTATGTCTCAGATTTCACTATTTGATATTTTATTTGTTCAACCCTACCCTAGGCTTATAACAAAGTTGTGTACTTAGTTCTAGCATATCCTTTCTCTAAAAAAACACATTCTTGAATAAAAAATAAATTACGTCACCCTATTAACGACGCAGTCCAGTCGGTGTATTGTGTGTTTCAAACACCAGAGTCAAGCTGTCTCATCGACTGAGAATACTCCTCTAGCTGGCAACCAAAATAAATCTGGCTAAAAGGATCCAGATTATGGATGAACTTTGACCCCTTTAGTTTTGAGGGTTGAGCCATAATAGAAGTATGCTATCGCGTGATAAAGTATTGACCAGGAAGAAAATTTAAACACATGCTATTTAAACGGTTGGCAGTCATATACATTTGGTTTTTTTTTGTATGTTTTTACTTTAAGTGAAACTTAACAGTACTACGCATTTCCTAGGCGATAATTGTCGTCAGAATGCAACAAAATGTACTCTTCTAAACCAATGATGTACCATCCCTTGTATGTGATATGTTTCTTGAAAACTAGAGGATTGGAATGAATGTACTCTTCCAGAAATCATCGATGTACCATCCTTTTGTGATATGTTTCTTGAAAACTAGAGGGTTGGAATGAATGTACTCTTCCAAATACCAATGATGTACCATCCCTTCATGATATGTTTCTTGCAAACTAGAGGATTTGAATGAAAGTACTCTTCCAAAAACCAATGATGTACCATCCCTTTATGATATGTTTCTTGAAAACTAGAGGATTGGAATGAATGTACTCTTCCCAAAACCAATGATGTACCATCCCTTTATGATATGTTTCTTGAAAACTAGAGGATTGGAATGAATGTACTCTTCCAATAACCAATGATGTACCATCCCTTTATGATATGTTTCTTGAAAACAAGAGGATTGGAATGAATGTACTCTTCCAAAAATCACCGATGTACCATCCTTTTATGATATGTTTCTTGAAAACTAGAGGATTGGAATGAATGTACTCTTCCCAAAACCAATGATGAACCATCCTTTTATGATATGTTTCTTGAAAACTAGAGGATTGGAATGAATGTACTCTTCCAAAAACCAATGATGTACCATCCCTTCATGATATGTTTCTTGAAAACTAGAGGATTGGAATGAATGTACTCTTCCAAAAACCAATGATGTACCATCCCTTTATGATATGTTTCTTGAAAACTAGAGGATTGGAATGAATGTACTCTTCCAAAAACCAATGATGTACCATCCCTTTATGATATGTTTCTTGAAAACTAGAGGATTGGAATGAATGTACTCTTCCAAAAACCAATGATGTACTGTCCCTTTAAAGTTTAAGTGAAGTTGTGCTTACTTAACCGTATTTGACAATTTCCGATGCTGTACCATGTGTTAGATGTAGGACGATAATGTAATATCCTAAATGTGTTGTGATAATTTTTTTATCTCAGACGGTCATTGTTCTATAAACTATTTCCGTTTTATATGCGATTTGTTTTCACTTCGTCTCTAACCAAGCAGAAGGACCTTGACTTATTTCTAGCCCCGCAAAATAACAGTCTTGTATCCTGGCAACCCTTCCCTGCACTCATACACACTACTGGCTATTGTGCTTATGGCTGATAAGGGTACCAGACTATTTACCCTTCCCGCCTCGGTTTGAATTATACGTTCTATTGAATGAAACAAAATGGCTGTAATTACCTTTATCATGGGTGCGGCCATCTTGCTTGTTCTCATATTTGACCCAACGTAACCAAATGCTGGGTGGAAGACTAGTCTGGTCCCTTTATATGACGTAATTATAAGAACTTTCAGCGGCATTATTTATAAATAGAACCAGGCGACGATAACTACACCATGATATCACGATAACTGTTTACTTAAAGTAAAAAGAGAGAACAAAAAAATTCTTGATTTTTGTACTTGTTTTCCATTTTTTTTAATTCCCCGAATGCCGCGTCCACTGCACAAAAGCCTGTCGTGCAGATTCGATAAACACCTTTCCAGCAACAAAAGTAAACTCCCGCTCGTAAAAAATAAATCATCTTGATTAACTATGGGTTTTTTGTTGCCACATAGCCTAAAGGAAGGGAAGTATTTACCACAGACCAAAGTCCCCTATTCCCATTGCTTGTCCCAAACCCATAGTCCACTCACTCCCTACCCTAACACATGACGCTCTGACCGGGTTCACAACACCTGGATTTACCGCCGGTGCCTTTTCTCCTCGTTTGGATTCTTTTTTGTTCTCGACTTTTTGTGTGCATGCGAATTTAGACTTGACTTGTAGTCCGGATACTTCACCAGGGAAAAAGACCCGGCGAGCTCCTTAGCTCACCCCCCCCCCCCCCCCCCGTCCAAGTTCGGCACAGCGGATGCCCCTGGGGGCAACGGGTACCTCCATTCAGTTCTACTTAGAAATCAGCGCTAAGTATGAGTTAGAATTACGGGCATAAAGGAACGGTTCAGAATTCGGCAGGCTTTTCTGGTGGTTTTGTTACGTCCGTGAAAAAAAACAACAACGATTGATGCATGAAATTTAATAAACAGTCGGCATTTTCACAGATACCAAGCACGCCCAAAATGCTTAGCAAATGTAACCTTAGGTTCGTCTTCAAAATGGCAGGAATCAAGACAAATATATTTGAACGACGCTCTTAATATTGACAAAACACTGACCGTGTTTCGTTGTTTTGCTGAAAACATGACCGCCGAATTTAGTGACATTTTCACCGGTAGGCTGACTGGTGGGTTTATTGAAAAGTAAGAGGTTGGGAAGGAATGTACTATTCCAAAAACCAACACTGGATTTCCCTCTTTTTTTAAAGAAACTTGTTGCTCATAAGAGTCGGACTAAAGCTCTCTAAAAGTGCAAAGCCCCGAGATGACATTTTCATTTAGACGAGAAGCTTTTCGATATGAGAGCTCTCGTTCGCACTCCTACTGAAAGAAGAAAAAAACGTTAAGTCATCAACAAGAGTACTTCACTTAAAAACAACTTCAAAAGAACGGAGTGGCTTTTTAAATTCTGTTGGGAAAATGCTTCTGCCGTCGGTTGATACTACAACTCCCTCTCAGAGCATTCAAATGCACTACTGAAATTTTCAACAAGTTATGGAGTCCAAACATGTGCTGAGCATACACAGACCAACATTGCTTGGAAGAAATATTTTACCAGCCAAAATACTATTCAACGTAGTGCATTGTTTGTGGTTGGTTCCCTGCTAGTTTGCGCTGAGCAGATACATAATAATGTTAAGCAATATTTACGACTGCTGAACGAAAGAGATACCTAACACTTAGAAATAAAAATCCACGGTGAGGGCTGAGGACCCCCGCCCTCACCCCGCCCATCCCAATTATGCTCAGTAAGTTTGGGATTATAGACAATATACAGGATTTGTAATGAAGGAAACCAAATAAGTTTCAATCCTACAGAGAAATATTTTCATCTGGAATGATGTCAAAGGTAAGTAAAAAGCAACATCACCGATGCTTGTTTAGATTTCAGATATCGAAATGATCACGTAGTGCAAATTGAGTACATTGTAAGCCCCGAATTTAACCAAATCTACACTGATTGGTTTATATGGCCGAGTGGTCTGGGGCATTAAACTCAAGCTCTGATGGTTGAATCATCAGAGTGTGGGTTCGAATCCCAGTCGCGACACCGAGGGGGCAAAATGGGTACCTGCGAGGGTAAAGGGTGTGGTGTGAATGATTAGCAACCTGTGCGCGAATCTGCAATTTGACTGTCGGTGCTGTATACTCCGAAGGAGTTGAGATGTTTTCAAAAATGCTTAAGGCCCAATGACCAGTGGTAGTAATTGTGTAAGGTGCTTTTATACAATGTTTAAAAGCCCATAACAAAATTGTGTCTGCTGAGAAAAACTCTACCAACAACCAATGATGCTATATCCCTTTAATAACCTATTGTCACATCCACATCTCAAATAAAATCCTACAAGATTTACACAAGGCTGCAGAGGCTTTGCGTGGAATTCTGACCCATGATCCTTCAACGACAACCAATCCTCACGTCTCGGACTCCCAAACTTCCTAAGGTTACATCAATATTGGTAGATTAGATCAACTCTGAGCGGGATTTACCCCCCTAAAGCCTACCGTACAAACCCTCCGTCCTTCGGTAGTCAGAAAGGCCCTTTGACGGGGACGTTAAATGCGCTTCAAGTATAATTATACATCTCGCTGAAATTAAAAACTTCATAAAATCAGAAAACATCCATGGCTGATGTTTCTACCTATAGTTTACTCTGTGGAAACACAGACTAAAACTGTATTTTTCTATAAATTGAAAAAATAAACAAATTAAAAGTAGGAAAAAATATTTGTACTTCTCATTTTTGAGTGATTTTTTAAAGGGAAGTATTAATTTTGGAAGGGTAAAGTCATCTCTAACCTCTGTAATTTTTCGGTAAAAACGCCATGCAATCAACCTTTGGAACAATTCATCAAATTCGGTCGACACGTTTTTGTGAAATAACATAAAACAGTTAATGTTTAACAGCAACAGCAACAACAACAACAACAACATTAACAACAACCAAATCCATGTCACCAAAAGTTGATGTCACTTTAGACAATCGAAGCTAACTGAGTGACACGTGATTATTTTTTTCGAACAACGCACACAAGACGGCCTTGCGGCAAAAACGCAATATTTTCCTGTGAGTCTACGGCGGATAAAGGGCCGCATTTCTTCACAATGAATCCAAAAGTACACGCGCCCCACCACTCCGTGTAGTGGGATATTTTGATAAGGACGGTGGGGCCCATTCGAACTCGGCAGTCCTAAGTACTGACTTCGCATGCTAAGTACACTTGTTATTGTTGGACTGGACAAAAAATTTCCGTGTAGGAAGTGTTATAGGAAACGAGCGCATGTTCAACAACAGTGTTTGGTTGTGGACCATGTAGTTAATAGCTTGTTTTGGGGGTGTTAGATTGGTTTGGAGCTAGATTTGTGAAATTATCAGAGCTGTAATAAGGGGTGTATTGGCAATACTGGAGTAGTAAACTTTGCTGTATGGGTTCACGAATGGACATCATTTAAAAAGGAGAGGTCTATTTGCGTTTTGTTTGTTTGCTTGTTTGTTTGTTTAATTGTTTACTTATTATTTTATTTTTTGTCTGGCGCTCATCCTCTAGTTTTTATGAAACTGCTCATACAAGAATGGTATACCACTTTTTGGAAGAGTAGGCTACCTTCACTACAATCTTCCAGTTGTCAAGATACATATCATAATTGGATGGTACATCATTGGTTTTGGGAAGAGTACATTAATTCGAATCTTCTAGTTTTCAAGAAACATATCATAAAGGGATGGTACATCATTAGTGTTTGGAAGAGTACATTCATTCCAATCCTCTAGTTTTCAAGAAACATATCATAAAGGGATGGTACATCATTGGTTTTTGGAAGAGTACATTCATTCCAATCCTCTAGTTTTCAAGAAACATATCATGAAGGGATGGTACATCATTGGTTTTTGGAAGAGTACATTTATTCCAATCTTCTAGTTTTCAAGAAACATATCATAAAGGGATGGTACATCATTGGTTATTGGAAGAGTACATTCATTCCAATCTTCTAGTTTTCAAGAAACATATCATAAAGGGATGGTACATCATTGGTTTTTGGAAGAGTGCATTCATTCCAATCCTTTAGATTTCAAGACATATCATAAAGGGATGGTACATCATTGGTGTTTGGAAGAGTACATTCATTCCAATCCTCTAGTTTTCAAGAAACATATCATGAAGGGATGGTTCATCATTGGTTTTTGGAAGAGTACATTTATTCCAATCCTCTAGTTTTCAAGAAACACATCATAAAGGGATGGTACATCATTGGTTTTTGGAAGAGTACTTTCATTCTAGTCCTCTAGTTTTCGAGATACAAGACATCCGGTGGGCCCTTCCTACACCATTGGTTTTTGGAAGAGTCAAATCCTAAAGAAAGATCAGAGATCATAAAGGAATTAAAAAATAAATAGAGTAAATTCATTCAAATCCTCGATCTTGACTTTCAGAACTGGTTGAGTGATATTTACCATTACAATACACATGAATCATCATCCAACCTCGTACACGAACCTTAATCCGTTGACCCCAGGTGAACATTCTGACACAAAAGTTCACCAGTGAACTTGTATACAGCTTTTGTTCCATAGACGCATAACTAACCCTGGAAAATAAATATTTAGTGTTGTGCTTGAATAACTACGGTGTCCTTACGCAGCACTTTAAAGTTTTTGAAATTCGAGGTAATTTCCGAACAGAACTTAAAATCCACAAAAACTAGACATTATGTATATATCGCAAACTTATTAATCGAAACGTTGGGAGTATTCCAATTGTTTCTTTTCATGACCACCTGTTGAGTGCTGTTCAAAAAGATAAACTTCACGGTGTGCCCGTAATATAACACTTGAAATAGCATTAAAACCACCATCAATCATTCAATCAGAACATTGTATATAGCGCAGGTATCCATAACAAGTTAAAAAGGGAAGACAAAAAATTAAAAATGTCATATAAAATGTACGGATGAGTTTTCTGTCTTAGACATTAAATTTAAAATATTAAACAACAATGATTATAATCATCTGGAACTCTGACTTGTTAAAATGTATTTATTGTATCCTTGGCAGCGTTCATAAATATATCAGATTTGTCAAAACTATTTGTGTAATAGTTATTGTTTGTTTCATGCAAATAATGAGTTCATAAAAATTGAGTGAAACTATTTCCAGACAATCACATACATTACGTCACACTGTATCCCTCAATGTTAGCGCTTGGTTACAGTAGTTATTTATTCATTGCTTGGTTATTTCTTGTTTAGATTTTACTGCATTGTTTATTTTGCGAGTTTATTGTATACATTGTGAGTTGTTGTGTCAGTCCAATAGCTTGGTATAATATATACTTTAAAAAAAGGTATCCTTAGTTCTTGATATGTCACAGTTATTCGTTCGTTCTCGGCTCCTTTTCCGGTTCTTTCATACAGCTAGACATGTCTTACCTTCGAGGAACCTTGATTTGTGAGAATCATGAAAATTCTTTCCTATTTTGTTCCTTTTCAATGACAGGGACACAACTTCGTGGGTTACAAATGAAATTAAAAAAAACGTGATAGATGGAACAGACGACTGTTGCATGTAGTGCAATCATGATTCAACGAGCAATAAAAATACAACTCGTATGCGAATAACGATACTTGTGGAGTTAAGTAGCTGCCATCTCGCATCTCATATCTCGCGTTAGGTTTTCAGTCTGGCATCTCGTGTTATCGAAAAGAGAGAGGTTATCCAAGTTGCGTGTACTGAGCTTAAAATGTCAGTCCGATTGTGTAATCTCTGTAAAGTGTCCGCGTGTTGACACTACTGACATGAAACGGCCGTTGAGTTAGAGAAAGACCTCGTTATGTATAATGTACTGTACGGAACAGTAGGGGTTCGAGGTGACCACTGTCCACGGGGAGATAATCCCGGCCTCCGGGCATGGTGTTTGGGCTCCAACATGCCTCCAATGGTCAGCCCTGCCCGGAGTGTCCATAAATTCAACAAGTGTTTTAGTTAATTGCAATGATTTGTATTCTGACAATTTGTTTGTCAAGTCTGATGCTAAGTTCGGTTTTGAGGGATGTAAATCTCTTTGGTAAACGAGGCGAAGGATACTAAAAGGCTTTCGGGAATTGTCCAGATGGAATGATGTAGATCAGCGAGTTGAATGGTTCGTATTTCGACAATTGTTATTTTGTCGAGAAGGTGTTAGGTTTTAAAGGAAATAAATCTCTTTGACAAATGGGGTGAAAATCGAAGGATGTATGTAAACTATTGTATGAATTGTACAATCTATTTCAGGCAATTGAAATAATTAGTATTTCAACAATTGTTTGTCAAATTGGATTTAAAGTTTAACATCAAAGGGTAGTGACTAATAAATTTCGAAAGTAGTGCAATAGTTCAAGGGCGACAATAAATTTTCAACAAAACGGTGCCCCGGTTGTTTGAAAATTACTATATACTGCCTCAATCAGTATGCTTTGGTTTTTATAGTGACAAGAAATGACAAGAAGTAGGCCGTATTAAGAATTGAGGGGATTTTTTACTAACTTTGAGGAATTTTTGGGTTGACTTTATGATCAACCATCCACTGTGATCAAATTAAGAACTGTGATCAAGTCAAAAAAAGGAGCGCAGGAAAGGTAACTCTGAAAGCATTTAATGTGTTCACTCGAAGGCAAATTAATAAGGAATGACGATGTTAAAATGTTTTCATGCCTCTCTAGAAATAAACTAACTCAAAGTTAATTGGCAAAAACTGAAAATAGAAAATCTTTTGAGCTGTGTATCTTTCCACGACACGAATTCAGATAAACAACGGAGAAATTTAGCACAAACGCATTTCAAAATCGTCCCCTCTAGAACGCCACCCATGTAATGCGGAAAAGAGAAAGAAATCTGTCAATTTCACGTCAATCATTGCGACACGGCAATGTGTGCGTGTGAACCAAATGAAGTCAAACACCTCCATTGTTCGGTCATTTAAAATCCTGTTAATGACCTCCTTTGTTTTGTCTTAACTTTGTTTATTGCCCCATCTGATACAATCCCTGGCGAATTCTTAACCACTGTAACCCAATACATGCTTAGTTCTTCCCTTCATTAGGGCAAGTTATGTAATAGTCCGAACTTGTGTTTTCTTTAGCGGGTTCGAGTGCGAACAGCCCCCCGTTGATTTTACAGATAAACCGGGGATGGTACTGGTGTGCGAACCTGTTGCTTCCGGAGCTCGATGTAAACAGGGATGAAGTTTCGGCGTATCCAAGAATTCGATTTTGGTTTTGATTTTGGGATTTCTTTCTACCAGATTATAAAGTAATCACTACCCTACAGCACATTTCCACAAGTTACCGTATTCAAATAGATGGTTTTATTAAACTGATGCAGTAATGTTCCAGCTTCACGCGAAGTGATTTTTCGCCCTTTTTGTCAGAAATTGTTTCGCCTTTAAACCGGAGCAATTTTCCCATTCTTGAAGAAGGTCTTTCCCTCTTGGCTCCACGCTGCGCATCACTTCTCTGCAATTGTCTGGCCGTTCCAATACCGAGCAGCAGCCCATTATCTCACATCTTTTTGTCCTTTTTCTTATCTAAGTCAACATCTCCCCTTTTTTACCCAGCAGAACAAGACCCTTAAATTTGGCACCATTTCCAGTGGAGACACATCAACAGCAGCCGCTGACTGTCTTCTCAAACCACCGTGAACCCCCTTTCCCTGGGGCGTAATTTTCTCTCTCCTGACCGACGGGGGAACGAAGCGCTATCTCCCCCGGTGGTGCTCGCCCCAGCCTCCCCCTCTAATTTCCCTTGTGTTACGCCGGCCGTTTGTTATTATTAAGTCGCCAGCAACAGACGATGTAGGCGTTTTTTGTGTTGTTTTACTTCGGGAGTGGAAAGATAAGACATCAGTTGGGATGAGTTGGTTGGTATGGCCATCGATTAGGGGTGGATTGCTCCGAGGCTGTGCATATTGAAAGATTGTTCCAAATCTTTTAAATCTAGCTGAAAAAAGGGTCCCTCGCACAATGGTCTGTGTTTTTTTGTTTTATTTTCAGAGTAGATTCGGGAACGAACTTGAGTGTGTTGTAGCTCTTCGTTCGGAGGAAAAAATTTAACATTGCAGTTTTGACGACTTCGGTCCAGTCATATAGTCATCATGTTTGAATCGACCAAACTGATGAAACATACAATTATTCCTTTTTCAAGTAAAAAAAAGTGTTTCAGTGAGTACAAGTGCTGGCTTTATGGGTATGGGTACGAGTAGTTTTCTGGGAGTATGAGTACGAGTACGAGTTTGTTTTGTAAGAGTTCGAGTATTTTTCTGTGATGAAAGAGTGCGAGTATATTTTGTTGGTAAGAGTTCGAGTATTCTTCTGTGAGTAAAGAGTGCGAGTATATTTTGTTAGTAAGAGTTCGAGTATTTTCTGTAAAGAGTTCGAGTATTTTTCTGTGATAAAAGAGTGCGAGCATGTTTTGTCAGTAAGAGTTCGAGTACTTTTCTGTGAGTTAAGAGTGCGAGTATTTTTCTGGGAGTACACAGCAAAACCTGGGGTGTTAAAATTAACACCCTCGGTGTTACTAGAGGACCACACCAAGAATTTTCACCGGTGTTAAAATTGTCGGTGTTATTTTAACACTTTTGGTGTTATTCTTTACACCCATGGGTGCACTGACACACCCTTGGGTGTAAATGATAACACCAAAAGTGTTAAAATGACACCAAATTGGTGTAGTCCTCTAGTAACACCGAAAAGTGTTATTATATTTCTGGGAGTAGGAGTACGTGTCTCTTTCTGGGAATGAAAGTGTACAAGTATTCCATGGTAGAAGACACTTCGTTTTAAAGGTAGCATACAGGATTGGTATTGGTACTGATTATGAAGTTCTTATCAGTGTCAATCTTCCATGGAAATATTCTGTCTGAAATACTAAGTTGAGTATAAATCTAGTTATTTTAAAGTCCCTGATTTTAATTTCGAACAATCGAAACTAAGGACAATGTGTTCACATGCTGAAAAGTGTGCACGGCTTTTAAACTATTTTCTCCTGACCCAGACGACGGATTGAGCCAAAATTTTGCACAGGTTTGTTTTTTTGATGTATTTATTGAATCACACAAAATAAGAGTACTGCACCAGCTTTTTACCAATCCTATATTTTAACCTTGGTGAGTACAAAGTCAAGTAAAAAATAAATGTGTCTGTGAGCAATTGTGAGTACAAAAAGGAATCACGTACGAGCACCACAAATTTGACAATGGCTGTCGTTTACCCAAGATGTGCATTTAACCTCCCTCAAAACACTTATTATAGGGACCGGGGTGAACGTCCAGCGTGAATCGAGCTCCATCGACCCCGTTGTCACGCCCCATTTCTCGGCATCTCGCTCGCTCGACGAGGCTGGTGGAGCACCTCCCTGTCGCTACCCGTGTCAACTCGAAATCGCAAGGTGTCGCGATCAATCTATGTCAAAGAATACCTTGTCAACCGAGAAGTTCTTCTCGATGTAATATCAGGGGATCGAGTTTTACTTGTTTTATTAAAGGGAATATACACATCACACGGTTTGGACATTCATTCTGATAGTTTTTATTATATAGGGGATAGTACATCATTGGTTTTTGGAAGAATACATTCATTCCAATCCTCTAGTTTTCAAGACACATATCATAAAGGGATGGTACATCATTGGTTTTTGGAAGAATACATTCATTCCAATCCTCTAGTTTTCAAGAAACACATCATAAAGGGATGGTACATCATAGGTTTTTGGAAGAGTACATTCATTCCAATCCTCTAGTTTTTAAGAAATATATCATAAAGGGATGGTACATCATTGGTCTTTGGAAGAGTACATTCATTCCTATCATCTGGTTGCAATAAAAACCACCAAAAACCAACCTTAACAGCAATTTTGGACGGCCCGTTTACGAACAAAACACCGGCCAACCCGGCCCGGTTATCTCAATTGATGTTGTACATGTTCATGTCTGCATACGGTAATTTGATTTGGCAAACCGAGTTGTTGAGGTCCCGTTTCTTCCACATGACAGTTTCTCAGACAGAAGTTATTTCTCCTTCCAATTGGTATTGGTATCGAGTTAAAAAAACAAAAGTAGAATCAGATTAAAAAGAAAGAGGAACATCAAAAATGTGATCATTGCCATTTATCATATTACGGTTTCGTTGTAAACTATTAATGTGTTGGACTATATCACTATGCACGCTTTGGTTTTGTGTGCGTCAACCGAGAACCACATTTTGTTCTCATGTTTTGAATGCAACCGATGACGTATTGGCCTCGATTGTGGGAGCATACGATGACGTGTTGTCCTCTATTTTAGGAGCAAACGATGACGTATTGTCCTCCATTGTAGGGGCAACCGATGACGTATTGTCCTCGATTGTTAGAGCAACCGAGAACGTATTGTCCTCCATTTTAGAAGCAACCGATGACGTATTTTCCTCCATTGTAGGAGCAACCGATGACGTATTGTCCTGCATTTTAGGAGCAACCGAGAGCGTATTGTACTCCATATAAAGCAACTGATGACGTATTGTCCTCCATTGTAGGAGCAACCGAGAACGTATTGTCCTCCGTTGTTGGAACTGAACAAATATTGCCCTCCATTGTAGGAGCAACCAATAACAGTCTCTATTGTAAAAAAATTCGAGGACATATTATTGTCCCACATTGTAGGAGCAACTGAGGACTGTCATCTACTGTACTGTCCTCCCTCCACTGTAGAGGTAACCGATGACGTAGTTGTCCTCCATTTTAGGAGCAACTGAGGAATGTCCTCATGATGACGTAATGAGTACGTAATGTACTCCATTGACCAACCGAGGACGTATACTCACCACTGAGGACTTATTGTTTTGATTTCTGAGTTACTTGAGGGTATTCTGTCTTTATATGTATCTCTAAGCTTGCCTCTATTTTGCTCTCTGACATCAATCCACCCTGTCAGTTCAATTAAGACGCAGTGGTCTTCATTAAAGAATAAATTTGATGGAAGTGCGTAAGAGTTTGCAGTTTTTTTATGGTTGGGAACAAGGGAGTATGCTCAGCTTTTATCACTATGTGTTTTCAACGTGTGCCCATGCTCGGCGAGTGTCTCAGTTTAGAGGACTGTTGACCAGCAATGTTGTGACAGAACTTTCAGTCACAGCAAAAAAAAATGCAGTTGCTGCTCTTAGCTCAGTCGGCTAGTCTCTTCTCGTGCCGTGGAGAGGTAGAAACTCCACGTCCGTATTATCGGAGTCACCATCGACATTCAGCATTCTGTCCCGTAGGGGTAGAACTTTAATGAGTCACGTGACCTTCTTGTTGGCTGTAAAAGGGTGGCTGGGGAAAAAGTACAGCTACCTTCAGACTCAAGTAGGAACGAGGGGAAGAGATGGAAGAGAGTGAGAGTGCGGGCAGAGGCAGACAGGGTAACGGGGAAATGAAGAGAATAGCTGCAGGCTTCGGAAGAGCTACGAACTAGCGAGGTTTTTTTTTCTCTCCTTTTTTTTGTCAGCGTGCAGACCTGTAAGAGGCAGTGGGTATTTTGGAGCCAGAACTCCCCCCAAGGTAGGATCAAGACGGTGGGTGCATGCCACACGGAGCTCCCTTTTCTTCGTTCATAGGCAAGCCAGCTAAGCCCCGCCCAGGGTTTGAATAAGTGATTTTATACGGGGACCCCGTTGTCTCGGCCTGGCCCTAGTGTCTTCCAGTCAGTGGGTCCAACACCACTGCATTATGATACACACATAACTACTATAAACCACTATAAAAATAACACGAGGGAGGAAAAGGAGTGGTAAACCGGACGGGGTTGTGGAGAGCAATAAAAGTGCAAACGAGGTTGGTGTTTTGAGGAGAGTGGATCTTCCACAGCACGGTCTTTTTTATATAAAATTTCTACAGGGGGATGAGTTGAAGAAAACACTGGCCTATTCAACGCTGATGTGTGTGTGTTACCCACCCCGTACGCATCACTGGACAAATCCCGTGTCAAATGACCAGCGGATTCTTGTGGACCACATCGTATTACGCGGTCACTGACTGAGGACGCCACTCGACCGTATACAAAACCCCTCGTGTGTTCGTCTCTGCCACAACTCAGAAGTCAGTCCTGTTTAGTCGAGGTAATAATAGCACCCGCTGCTCAAGAAACTTCTCCCAACCGACACCGGTCTATGCATTGCTCCAGTCCGGCGTGGTCTTCTTGCTCAAGTTACGCTGCATTACCACAAACAGACTAAAACATCTGTAAGCAACTAGCAGCCGGCAATTTGAGAAGGTGGAAATCGTCTTGAGATTTTTTTTTATATACAGTGGTACTTTTTTAAACATCGCCGAAAGGTACTGCGTTTTAATTACGGGGAAGGTTTATGCTTGGAGAAAATTACCTGGGCGGGTCTTACGAACAGCCAGGGTTCTGTGACAGATCAGAGCTGGAAAGACAGGGGGCTTAAGCTCGCTGACAACCCGTTGGAGGATTGAGTCGGCACGCGGTGTGGTTTTTCTGCTTTTTATCGGCTGTTCCTTGCGAGTTGGAGGCAGGCCCCGGGGTTTGCTCGAGCGCACCGTGGCTCATCAACAACCAGACGGGGACGTTTAGTAGCGGGAGCCCCGGCTACGTCAGCTACTCGAAGACGCTCGGAGCGAAGAGAGGGGTTGACATTATCGGATCGGATCGGACAGTGATTAGTGCGTAAGATCAAAAGCCTCTGGTTGGACTCATCCCCGGTCATCAGAACTTATCTGTCCTCAGAACAGGGGGGACAGTTCGTCAACATCACTTCACCAACCCGTCCACGTATTTGCTTCAATTGGCACGTATACAGTGTTTCTGTGTACACAAACTCCCGACTTGACTGTATGTATGCTGTATACACACAACGCGCTCCACCATACAAGATTACGGAATTACTTCCGACCTGGTGACGGGACAGACCTGAACTAATCACCGGGACGTTTGGATCCGGATCACCCATCAGGATCTGTGTGAAATCACGCTGCGAGAAACCTCGATCTCGGTAAGTGACGGGTTTGGTATATAATCTCACCAATGAATGACGTACTTAATTACGGCTCATTTACTCAATGACAAATTAAATGCCACAGAAACAATTGGTCTAACCATGGTCTGCCCAAAACGGAAATTCACTCTTTTAATTGCATTTTACGATGTGTAAACACTACACAAAAACATGGTACATTGCAAAATTTATCGGGCCAAAATGTCTAATTTCAAATTGTACGTATTGACATTGTAAATTATCATCAATTTTTGGGTTTATCTAATATGTCAAATGCTGGAAAACATTTTTAAATGTTGACGGAGAGCAAGAACGATTTTACGAAGCATGTGAAAGCTCGTGTGTTCACTCTGATTTGTCGTATACCGTCAACTATCCGACTTGTTGGAATGCAACACAAGCAACAATCACGTCCTGCAAACAGAGGTGTTCGCCATTTTGTTTAACAGCATACTCAAGACTTCATTGTTAACAAAACCCACATCTGTTCTTGGCATATGTGGATAGAAACGAAATCTTATTGTGTACCCGTTCTTAAAACATTCCTTTGTCGAATTCAAAATGGCCAAATTCCGACCCATGTCTCGCTTAAATACCATTGTCTTTGTACACAATTAATTTGCTTCTAAACTAAACGAACAGATTAGTGGTCGTAGTCACGTATTTTCGTGCACATATTTTACAGCTAACAAGATTTCTACAAACTGATATAAAGGTTTGTTTCAACGTTTCAACAGCCTTGCGAGTCGATCAAGATTTCCACCCTTAAATAATTTTTATAACACATGTAATTTATGACCTGATTGGGTTCAACCATACATACATAAAACACTTAATCACGAGTGAATCATTTGAGGTCGTTTAATACGTGAAGAAAGACCATCTTGTTTGTATTGTTTATAAGTCGTCTGCAGGACTACAACATGAAATAGATTTCCTGACAACCCACATTGTTGTCGTTTTAATTAATGTTACCGTAGGCATATTGGGACTGGAACATACTTAAATATATTTGATTATTGTTTTATAGATTTGTCTTGGCCTGTTTGTGTGAAGGAGATTCACAGAAGATTATATCTGTAAACGAGCATTAAATTTGTAAAGCTTGAAAACAAAGTTGTTGTTCGGTATTGTGCTTGATTAACACAGAAACAAAAGCGTTTGCTCAAACTAGAGTGTGATTAATGCATTCTTCAAATGCTCTATGCATCGTCCATGCTTGATGGTTCATTTTTTAGACACGTCGTACCTCTTGTTGGCTCAAGCTGTGTAGTTCAGTTCATACACCTTCAGTTTGTACACCTCATGCAAATAACAACACTGCAGCTGGCCAGCATTCCTTTGTACATGCTATCGTCTCCTCCAGTATTTATAAGGATTTTGGATTGAAGGTTTTAAATTTCAATGAATTTTAATGTATCTGACACTAAATACGTGCGGTCTTCCCCATCAACTACCTCAAAAATGTAAAGTTTTAGGACTGGCGAAATACAACATTTGAGCTTTGTGCTTGGGTCTGAATTGTAAAGTATAAGCTTGCTTGATTTTAAAAGTTGCTTCCATGTGTGAGCTGTTTGGAAGTTGTTACTGCATTGTTATGCAGATTTATATTTATTAAGGACAAATTAGCATAGTTTAGTAGTTATTATGTGCACCCGTTTGGTTAAGTTGGTGCGACCCCTGGTGGAAATTTGGGTCACCGGTAAAAATTAAGACGATAAAGTTCGTTCTGCATTGTATATGAATGATTGTTGTTTGTGTTGTTGCAGTTGTTGATGTTGTTGTTGATGCTGTTGTTCTTGTTTGTATTGTTGCTGTGTTCTTAGTGTTGGTTGTTTTTTTCTGCAGGTGTTCTTTCTTCCATCGAAGTATAAGAACATGATTCTGGCAATTTGTAGATTGATATAGACAACATTTGTAAAGTCTTTGAGGTCTTGCATGGATTAAAAATGAAAGAGATTTAATGAGAAGAACTAAGTCAAATTGTAGACAAATTCACCCAAGAAAAGAGCAAAGTTTACTCTTAGGTATCTTGAATACAGTGACGTTCTCTCTGTGTTTCTGCTGTTGTTGATGATGCTGCTGCTGCTGCTGCTGTTGTTGTTGTTGTTGTTGTTGTTGTTGTTGTTGTTGTTGTTATTGTTGTTATTGTTGTTGTGTTGATGTGATAGTTCAAGATAGTTTGTAGATTGATTAAGACAGCATCTGTACATCCATTGAGGTGATGGACCAAGAATTCACAAGACTTCCCGAGAAGGAAGAGCAAAGTGAAATTGCAACAAAATTCACAGTGCAAAAAAAAGCTAGAAGCAAAAAAAAAAAAAAAAGCTACGGTATCTTCTGTGCCAATCAACCTTGTAAAATAAACATCTACATTCCTAATGCATGTGGTGAATGCAGTTACGTGTAGATCAATACGGACACCAACTTAAATGGATGAATGTACATCTGCACATATATATATATATGTACATTTTTAAATAAGTTAACAATAGTCTTTGAAAGGATTTTGTACCAGTTCAAACTATTAGAGCCGTGTTGAACTAACCCAGTTTCTCTGAAAGAAAAATCTGCCCACGTTTCAGAGAAAACAGAAATATTGTGACATGTGTATTTGCAGATTACATGTGTCTTCCAAACCCAAAGAAAGCTGGATTTTAATTATGTCATTTGTTGTCAGATAGCCACGAGAAATACCTCCTGTTTTCAGAACCCACATATAGGGAAGTTTGCGAAAAGCTGCACAGGTTTTCGAGAACATTTGTTGAGCCAAACTTCTGTAGTCTTGACTTCCAAAACAAGGAAAAATGAACAAATACTATTTTGATTTCTGTAATTGTACATGTCAACAAATCACTTGGAATATATCATGCTCTCAAAAACACTAAAATATAGCTATAGTTAACTCCATCATGGTTAGGCTTAACGATTTTCACAATACCGAGGCCGCCATAACTCGGTACATTATACACAGTACATGTACAGTATGTTGTTACATCAATTTGAACCTAGTGAAAGTGCATCTAGTTTGTATGCCATCAATCCATACGAAGTCAAAGACCCTGTTTCCGTAACCAGCGCGGTCGTCTGTTTGTCCAAGGGGGGCTGGAGGGTTTGTCTTTGGCCATTGTTTGACCGGTCTAGCTTGGACAATAGGATTGGGGTATACAGACGGGTATTTGCTGACCGGTTTAGCAAACTCAATATTGGTCTTAATCTAGTCGTAAAGTACCGTCTTATAATAGTGGATGAGTGCAGATAAACACTGTGTCAGGATAACCCCCTTAGAAATAAGTGGTGGAGATCTTGCACTTACAAAAATCATCTTCAAGTTTGTTATAACAATTTTCAAAATTGATGTTGCCCCAAACTGTATTAAGTTTGTTGGCTACTGTAACAAGTTTACAAACACACACATGGGAATGTTGTGTATCGTTCACTGCATTACACCACGAGTAGTAAAGACCATGTACTTTGAAAATCACCACTCAAAGGTTGTGTCAAAATGTGTAGCTTCCGAGACACTGCTAGTAAGGCTAGTGTAGTTAGCCATAGGCTGGAAAACGCCATGAATAAAAACACCTTAGAGATATTATTGTGTAACACTTCAAAATGTCATGTGGCCCTATCGTTTGACTGTAGTTGTAGGCTGGTCAATAACGATGAATGAAAACAGCAGAGAGCAGAAAAGGACGAGGATGTTGGGGTGGAAGGGGGGGGGGGCTGGACGCATTCAATATCACTCAGGAGTTGCAGGGCTTTGAAAAGAAAGAGTGGTATAAAAACTCGACGTTTCGATGAGTGTGGTTTAAGCATATTCAGGAGTAAACCAGGCTTCAGGGGTAAGATGATGACCATTGCATACTGATCGAAACGTCGAGTTGTCACCACTCGTTCTTGTACGAGCAACTGCAACTCTAAGTGATGCTACTCCTAACTTATCCCCACCTTGCAGCTAAAAAAAATCAGGATTGGTTTAAATCCAAAAGATTAAAAATCAACTGACCAAAAATATGTATAATTTGTCAAAAACCTATTATGACCTTAGGAGCAACAACCTAAACAGAGATACAATGTGCAAATGTTTGTCCTAATTATTGTCCTAATTATGTTATCGCATTAGAAACATTTTGTGGGGTATATCAGATGCTAATAATCCTTTAAACCAGTTGTATTAATTGAAACAGTCATCGACAATTTCCCAAAATACCACAATGTCAGAGGGTGTTTCATTTGCCTGTTCGAATCTTAAAGTCTAACATATTTATTGTGTGTCGTGCATGGTATGGGTTCTTTTTTTCCGGTCCTAATCAGCCCTGTATGTTTTCTTTTTCTTTTTTCTCGTTTTCCCCAGTTTCTTTTGCTAGAGTTAGTTCCCTGACAGTCCATTGTAAACATACACGTAAATCCCTGCAATTGCGTCTTTTTACGGATCGTTTCATCCACACGCTCGTAATTTTGACATCAAATGTTCACAACAGCGACAGGATGGGACACATGTCAACCATGTTGCTGAGTTGTGGTGTCACTTTAGTAACTCTGTTGGTTTTTGGTTCATCCGTAATAGACCAGCGTACATGGAATAGAAGCATTTTTTTTAAAAGGTAGACTAATTTGCTTAGGTGTACTATATTTCGTTGGTCAACTGTACCGTGTTCGTTTTCTGTTTGCACTGTTTACGATAAATTCAAACTTGGTTTTGTGTCGACTGATTTCAGGTCTATTACAACACCGTTTTTACTGAAATGACACTCGAAAGCTCAGTGACCAAATCACTTGTACAATTCACTCAGCTGCTAAGGTATACCATGTTGAACGAATTCCTGTCTTATTTGAGGAAGTTTCCCTGTCCCAATTTAGTACTTTCGATTAGTTTGTGGTTTCCAAACTCGATGGAAAGTGAAAGGTTGAAGTCCCAGTATACCGGAGAGCCGCCGGGATTTCCTGGGAACTGCACCGGGGCGAGAGGGCAGAATACAGTGCGGCGTTGTCCGGTCTGGTCCGGTCGAACTCCCGGAATAGTGCAACCGTTGTTCATTGACATCTCATGGAAAGCCCTTCCTTGTTAAGACAATTGACCCCTTTGTTTTAGTTTGAAAGGCTTGTGACTGGTGGCTGGCATGAAACACTTTGGGGTTAAGACAATTAGTTCAAAGAATGATTGTTCGCAAGCCTTTATACATAGACACTGACTGTATAGAAGTCACCGTAAACTCGCTTTCTTCAGCAGCTCGTGTGGGGAATTTCTATACCGTAGGATTTGACTTTCAACGGCAGGTCATGAGAGAGTATTTACCGATACCATCTTTGATCTCACGGGAAGGGAGGATTACACCTCACAAAACCCAAGGAGAATCAACTCTTGAAATTGTAAAGTAGATAAAATACCTTGAAATTGAATCAACTGATAGTGTAGTACAGAGCTCTGCAACTATGTCCCAAATGGACGCTACAAAGTTGTTGTTTTTCTGACGAATGCGTTAATTTGTATTCCCCAGTTTTCTAGAGACATTATGTGGAGATGGTATACACCAGTGTTTAAGGAAAGAGTAGAGTGCATTCATTCCAATCCTCTAGTTTGCAAGAAATATATCATAAAGGGATGGTACACCATTGGTGTTTGGAAGAGTATATTCATTCCAATCCTCTAAATTGCAAGAAACATATAAAGGGATGGTCCTTCAGTGGTTTTGGGAAGAGTGCATTTATTCCAATCTTTTAGTTCAAAGACAAAAACTCATAAAACTACCAGCCTAAAATTTATTGAAAATCTAAACAGTTTAAAGACAAAAAAATATTCATTGGACTACCAACCTAAAATTTACTGAAAACTCTCAGCAGTTGCCTGCCACTTCATTTAGCAGCCTAACACTATCAGCAAACATACACAATTGATTATAGTTTTACCCCTCACAGTTTAATATCCTGATAATGGTACTCACACAAAACAATTTTACATCTTGTTCAATTTTGGAGACTGAGAACCAACCCTTTTACAAAAAAGGTACACACTCAATGGATGTTTCGAAAGTGCTGACGATCAAATTCTTGTAAACACTGGAACATCATTTATTTCACTGTCCAAGAACGTACTGCAGAGAAGTTCGTGTTACAACGGTTGAATACACCGTTACTATACACTATTGTTATTAGTAAGTTTATTAAATCATACCATTATTACGTAAAGCTGCTAAAAAAACAAAACAAGTAAGCTAGTTTTAAAATCAAGTTATCTGGTCAATAATAGCCCCTTAGTACACATTATATCTCACTAGGTGTAATTATTTGGTTAGGAACTATTCATCAACTTTGCCTCGCTGATTTCCCCCCTTTCGCTACTTTTGCCCCAACAGTTCTTGCAGTTTCCCTTAATACGCACTTTTACACCATTATTACGCATTATTGTTTCACTACTAAGTATTAACGCCCTTAGTGCGCATTATTATTGTCTCACTAGTAGTAGAATACATCAGTTCAAACCACTCATCTGTACTTGGCCTCACCGTGTTTTCCTTCTGCTTTGCCGTACTTTGCTTCAAACCAGTACAGAGTCAGATATCTTCCAGATGACCGGACACGCAGCGTGCTGAAATGTTGTTATGAACGGTGCGTTTGGGGGGATAGAATCCTGAGCTGTCCAATACAATGATAACGAATCCATGATATGTGCATGTTGAATGGGTTTGTAAGTCGCTAGCTATTATTGACCAGATAACTTGATTTAAGAACTAGCTTACGCGGTTTTTCGGCACCTTACTTGATTTACTTCTAATTTACTTCTTAACCGGCTTAATATTTAACTGTGTAACGAGCTTACTTAAACACCAAACTTGGTTCACTTGATTTCAGAACTGCTGAAATGGTCTTTGATCTAAGCTTACTTAATTATTTGTGATGGATGATTTTAAAACGAGCTGACTTGATTTAGTAGTAGTTTACTCACTTTTAGATTTGGCTTACATGATGTAAGAATAAACTTACTTTATATTTACCAGCTCGCTTCTTGACATAACAACTAGTTTATTTTATTCTCAGACTAGCTTATTGATTTAAGAACTTGTCGACTTGATATTGGAACAAGATTACCATTTGCTTACTGAATCCTAAACTACTTTACTAGTTTAGTTTAAAACTAGTCTACCTAATTTTTAGTAATGGCTTACTAGGTTTTGGAACAAGATTAACTTTTGCTTACCGGATCCTAAACTAGTTTACTAGTTAAGTTGATCTAAAAACTAGCTAAGTAAAATTGTAACTCTTTTAAAATCAATGCTTTATATGTCCTGCAAGTGAAAACTCCACTAGCCTGTTTGACTAGACCACCACTGAAGTATTTAGCCCTCAATTACTTCACATCCCTTCACAAGTGTTCTGATCTTTTCCACAAACATATTAAATCGCACCCCATCAATAGTGCTGTCAACACTATGACTAACGACCATCTTTCATCGGGACTCCCCGTGAAACGGCGTGTGACCACGGCATAAAGCACCCAGCCCTGGCCTGGTCCTTCGGTAAACGAAGCGCTAACAAACTGCATAAATTACTGGCCATAAACTATCACCTCGTTTGTGGATTTTGCACGCCCCACTAATAAGTGTCCGAATTGGGGTTCCTGCAATCGCCCTTCTGGCTGTGGTGAGTGACAGATGTGTATGGTATCCGGTCCTTCACTCTAATACGGGGTACCCGGGTTCTAGTTTACATTTTATAGTCTGATTCCGGACCCACATTGTTGTAAGACCACATCAGATATCACAAATTGACCGCATCCTGACGTTTTGACTTGCCTCCTGGTGTGTAGGCCTACTACACAAAACAAAATTCTCCAAATTTAATGTCCGGAACTTGACAAGATCTTAGACACCGTCTTAATATCTAAAATTCTCCCTATTTTTCCAGAACTTGCCACGCCTTTACTGCTTTAAAGTACTAAGAATTAAAAACAAGGTTTCTTATTCTATGTCCAGACGCATTTTCTGAACCGTAAAGTACAAGTTTATATTCCATGCGAATTTTTTAACGCCATTGTTTTCGTGTAAAACAATTACTAGGGAGCTAATGGGCTTCGGTACTGCGGGTCATCGTATGGTTGTTTAATTCCAACGGCAATCCAACATTCCACCGTAGCGCTACCACCATCTCGTGGGGGCATACGCGCCTTTGGTTTGGGGTCAACTCAGCACAGTGATCCATACCAGCCCATGACTTCTCGATGCATGAAATCAGTTCAGTCAGGCATTTTAAATGAAGCATGCAATGTAGCAATAGGTTTTAATATAACAAGATCAACATTTTCTGGTTGATTTAGGAGGGTCTGTTGTACCACCAGCGGAGAGTTGTCGTACGTAATCAAGTTATTTGAAAGGCCTATAGTGTGTTAGAAATGGGTTTTTTTTTATGTTCAGTATTCGTACCACAGAAAACCAAAGGGTTTTTAACCGCCACGGTTTTTCCTAACAGCTTTACTCACTCATGACTTGTGACCCGGACTACGGGCGATCGTGCTTCCCTCCCGACTCGGATTCGGGCATGACTCATGGACGGTCAATAATAACTCAGACTCAGACTTATGAGTCCATTATTCTTGGTCCCTTCTTGACTCGGATTCGGGCATGACTCCTGGTTGGTCAATAATAACGCAGACTCGGACTCACTAGTCCATTATTCTTGGTCCCTTCTTGACTCAGATTGGGGCATGACCCATAGTCGGTCATTAATAACTCAGACTCGGACTCATGAGTCTATTATTCTTGGTCCCTTCTTGACTCGGATTAGGGCATGACTTTTGGTCAGTTATTAATAACTCGGACTTGGACTCAGAAGTCCATTATTCTTGGTCCCTTCTTGACTCGGATTCGGGCATGATTCACGGTCAATAATAACTCAGACTCGGACTCATGAGTCTATTATTCTTGGGATTTGAAACTTTTCCTTTTTAATACTCAATAAAGTACAAAGTGAGACTGATCTCCCGACAGATTGTAAAACCAATAACTGCTTATTACCATAAAGGGCTTTACACACATCGCTTGAGTGGTGGGAATATTTGTGGGGTTTGTGGTTTTCATGAAGTTGATTTTGTGCTATATTGACATACATTAATGTAATACTGAATAGTTTAATCTGCTGTACTGCTGAAAACGTTTCCCAACACAATCTTACATTGTCACTCCCTTTTTAACAAACAAATATGACACCATTATGCTCATTCATATAATTATTGTTTACCGTACACTTTATTTTGGATTGGTTGAATTGTAGTCCAACAAATCCATTATTGTACAACTCAAAATAAATGATGACTGCCACTTTAAACTGCCTACCATTGGCCAATGGCCATGTACGGTGAGGAACGGGGCTGTGTATCCCAACACGGAGTCTGACAAAAATCATCATAAGTAAATTGTGGGTAGAAATTCGAAACCCATCGTTGGCCTCCGTGTTTTTGTTGTCAACCTTGGCTCCAGAGCTCTTAGCGGCCTTCCTAGTTTTTACCAGCTGGTAGATTTTGGATTCGTTTAACCCCCCTTCGTACGCCTCCGGGCCGATACAAGACCCCGAAACACTCGCTGATGAACAACAAATGTCAACGGGGGGTTGTGTAGATTTTTTTTTATTTCGTGTTGAATGGTGAAAAGGATTTAGTGAAGTCAAGGAAAACGAAGTAGGCTCACTGTTCAGACCGATATTTTATTGAGAGAAAGAGTGGGGAAGGTTTCGTAATGAGAAAAGGGAATGTCACTATGTAGTGTATGTTCTTTGTGGTGATCATAATATCAAATTGAACACGAAAAAGGTTTTTATGCGAGTGTTGTCCAAACGTCTTGGTTAACTTGCGCCAACTTCATTTTACACCTTTTCACACAGTGTTGAAAATTTAGTTTCACCACCAAACTGTAAGATAAGATTTATGCGGATTTTGTGTCAATGTAATGTTTGACACTGGCACTCTCTTAACATCAAACAGTGGTACTGCTGAAATTTACATTTTTAAAACCTTACTAAGGACAACTTCAATTTTACTTATGTCAACTTAATATCAATTTGACTTAATATTTCTCATTTTGTTCTGTCAACTCAAACTGGTCTTCCATTTTTTATTTATTTATTTATTTGATAGATTTTATGGTTTATCCTTTATCAATCTTCCTTAATTATAAATCAATGTAACAAGAACGAGGCTTGAATACAAAAGTAGCATGGTCTCCCTCTGTTATGAAGTCAGTTATTTTACTGGACACAGGAAACTAGACGAACAATGTTGCAGCATAAAACCGCTGGCGTTGAGGCCGTTGTCAGCCTAGTAACGACCTGCTTAAATATCATTTGACAAGAATAAGTGGGTACACTTGGATTGCATGTTATTTTTTCACATAATACCAAGACACCCGAAAGTCATGGTCAAGTGTTTCTTGACCGTGACTGTATCAACAAATTGAGTACTTGTTGTGGTGGTTGGTTTTTTACACTACTAGTACAACTATGGGCAGTGACGAGAATTTTACCTGGTGCTTTTTTGAATGTCGATAGACAACGTTTGCGGCAAGTGAGTCACATCGCTGTCATGGTGGTGAACAGTCGTAAATTGTTGGGCGCGTTTTTTGGCGGGACCCCCGTCCAGAAAGCATGTTTGAGCTCCGGTAATGGGTTGAGCGTTTTCACGAGTTTGTGTGATGGTGACGTATCTGTTCTGATCAAACCAGAACCGGGTTGTTAGTTCAGATAAGCTTGGTTACAAGATGGCGGATTTTTACAAGCTATCAAAAAAGTGTCATATTGAGTTCATTTTTAAATGATTAACGTTGAATCATTCCACATCAGTAATACTTATAAAACAATGTACAATTCTAAGTTCCATTACGTGAAGATAAATTAAAGACGTTTACTTTGAGAAGATTCCAAGAGATGTAGTTACGCCAAGAACCATGTCTGGTTACCGACCCGTTTTCGCGTAGCTCGTGGCAATTGTTTCGGTCAATGAATTTTAAGTCAGAAAGTTATTTAGGCCTACACTAACAAGTTGCGTTATCTACTTTCTTGGAATAGAATTAAGTTTTGATAAAAATCCGTTCTGGTCAGTTATGAGAGAAATTGTTCTGCTAATTTCTACTACCGCAAAGTAGAATACTTCTGATAATAAGTTGTCCATCCTACCTGCTAAAACGCAAAATACAATTTATTTAGAGTTGAAAAGTACCCGTCCTTCTAAGTTCTGAAAAACTGGTCTTTATAACTTTTATCTACTGCCGTAAACGGTAAAAATTCGTTCTACGCTTTGTTCATTTTTAATCAATGCAATACGAAAGCCTTAGTATTACAATTATAAGAGCTTGTCCGTCGAACTTGTTTGTACTTGAAAGAACTTGCCCTGCTGAAAAAACGCGAAGTAGAATAAAGTGTTGATAAAAACTCTCCTTGCTTACTTCTGAGAGTAGTGTCGTGCTATTTGTCTCTCTTTTTCCCTCGATATTTACGAATCCTGTACCGTGGCCCTGAATGCACCCTAACAACAACTACGTTACACTTATTTCGCAAGAGAGAACTCTTTCGATTTCTACGGGTGATTATGAAGGGACGAGCTACACCCGGCTTTCGGATGGGGCGAAAGTAGCCAGTTTATCCCGTGTGTAATCCGTTCTATTCCTCACGTCTGTCCAGCCCGACGTCTACCCTCCTAATCCTAACTCGTAGGCAGGATCACCGCCCCAATGTTTTCTGGACAAATACAACCTTGTTTTTGGTCCAGTTTTTAATTAAATCGTACACGTTATTGGCCATTGGAAACATCAAGCCTTTGGGTTGGTATAGGAGGGTAGGGTTGGAGTTTTTTTTTCTCCTTCTCCCCGTCTCTCTACATTGGGGGTAGAAATTTGTTCTCGTTTCGCCTCTAACGAATCAGATGCAGCTAGAGTTGTTTCCAGGTTGATGTAAACTTGATTGATGGCCCTTGGGTGGGAGTGTCTGTTTAGCCAGTGATTTGGGTCAGGCGTTGAAGCCCAAGACGCACCACACTGAACGAACAGCTCATTTTAAAAGCATCATTGACAATGATTCCCGGTCACATGCAGAAACGTTTGTATAAGGGTTTGGGGAGCTCGGTTATAGGCTAATTAAAGTTGACGAGTGCCCGCAACTTTCACAAAAAGACATCTTCACAATGTTTGTCCACAAAAGTGAACATCTTTTATGACTTTAGTTTATTGTATCTCTTTAGATACAAGGTTAGACAAGAGAGGACTTTTCAAATATTTGTTTAAAGACAACAAACCTGGATTGATTTTCATCGACTTTACATTTTTCTTTTCAATTCAACTCAATCCTCACATCTTTTTGCATAAAAAAAATGAGAAGAAGTAAACAATTAATTTGAAAATTACACAGTTGCATAAACAAATCAGCAATTAAGATATGCCTGTGGGGAAATAAATAAAGATACATTTTCGTGAAGCCGAGGGTTGGGGTAAGATGCCTTATGGACAGAAAGACAATAAGAACGAGTATACACGGACAGGCAGATTGGACCAAGAACAAACCAAGAAATGAACACTTTTTAAAAGATAAGCAACAACAATACGTAATGGGGGAAAATAAATTGACTGAAAAGCTCAATAATTATAAAGGTAAATAGCAGCAATTCTTCCTAATCTTTCCGAAATACCTCCAGTCCAGAAAATAGCATTTGAATAGCCACCCCCCTCACCCCGACGGCAGTTGCTTAATTTGATTCCTGCAATCGGAATAAGCGAGTTCAGACCGTAAACCGTGGTAAAAACGTGATCTGTTTTTCGTTGTTTCCGTAGAAATGGGACCACTTAATTTGATGGTATTTTTACAGGTTGCTTGTTTGGTTTGTTTACTGAAACTACAAAATGGAAATGAATTTACTCTCTTCCAGAAACCCGGCGCCTTTAAGTGCTCAAAGACTTGTAGTCTAATCTTCACTGAGTGCAAGTCAGCAGGCATACACAATCAACCTCGTCACCACATCATCCTTCCATGCTCCTTTTCTGACATAATTTTCCAGAGCCGCTTTGACGAAATAGGGTGAAACATATAGGTCATTATTTTTCTTCATCAAAAATTATTTCGCTGAAGTTTTTTGCGTTTTGTGTAGCACCTGCCGTTAACCGTAAACACTTCGTTCACACCTTACGGTTTTATATTTGTTGGAACATTTTGATAAATATCACAATCACCATCTGTTTGAAGTTTGCCGCCTCGTGGCGAGACTAAGTTGACCCATTTTCTAACGGGACCTTTCGGTGTAGTCTCCTTATCCAAACGTCATAAAGAATTTCACACATTCTGAGGAAGAATGCAGTAAACGGCTGCATGGTGTCTTTTTAAATGATTTCTTAAGCTTTCCTTTGAAGAAAGTGTCTGAAAAGTCTTTCAGAATTTTTTTAATCAACTTGAGTTCATATTTTACAAATCAGTAAAAATTTAAATTCCTTTCGCCCATTATGAGATCACGTTTCGTTTATTGTAATCTCGTCGAATGAAAAACTGAAATTTGACTCGACACTGTTCATGGCCATTTTAACTTGCATTTTCGTATGGTTTTAAAGGTGCGACACAATCTTTGACACATTTCTAATCGAACTCGTTTCAAATTTGGTACAAATTGCCAAATGTTCTGATAAAGAGTTTCGTCTGAAATACTGTCATACTTCTTTCGATAAATGTTCCCGATTTCTTCATTTGTCAGCTGTCTTTGCCACTCCACCGAGAATTGATCATTTAATCCAACTTAGACTTGGGTATCCAATGAACGTAATAAACCGATTGCGAGACCAATGTTACATGTCATCACGTGACCTATTGTGGGTACTACGTCATCTGAGCTGATGGCAAACTTCGTGCAAATACATGACCCGACAGAGTCACACCAAAAGTCGGCTTTTGGTAATAATAACACAGTTACTAAGCCATTTTATTCAAGTTGTATGTTGGGACATTGATATTAATCACATTACTGTTTCATAAACTACCAGTATTCCACTACAAAAGAGGTTTATTTTGAGTTGTGCAATACCGGCGTCGGACGACTTTGTAGCCACCCGCCTGTTATTTTGATGTAGACCTAAATCACTGTAAAAAGGGTTAAGAACGTTGGAAAAGTGAGCATTTATACCGAGCCTTGCGAAATTTCAAATAGGCAAATCACACAGTTTTAGAAAGCAATTTCTTTGGATGATTCAGCTTCAAAACTGTGAAATTCTTATGTTAAAAAGTGTGTGATCGCAGTCGTCTGGCCTAAACGTTCTGTCGTGCACTAATACACATGTCTTGTAGAATTTTCAAGACATGCTGGAACTGTCCTTACTGGCTTTATTCAGCCACTCGAAGGTCTCTGGTACAAACTCTGGAACATTTTCACACATTTCGAGAAAGAAAAGCCTCGATCGAATAAACAAATGCAATAATCATCATGTACCGCACTTTCCTCTCGATTTGTTTACATTTAATACCCACAATGGGTCACGTGACGCAGGTCGCGCAATCGGTCTATTAACCTGCACAAAACCTGTCAGTGTGGGACACAGTTCTTTCTAAAGTGGCCAGTAGCATCGCGGTAACTAATAATGTATCCAAAAATAAGATTTGCTATCAAACATTCAATTCAAATCAATTCAATTCAAATTAAGTCAATTCAAATCAATTGTGTTTATTAAATCACAGTTTACAAAGAAAATGTGATTTTCCCCCCGTGTGCATGTAACTATAAAATTATATTAGTAACTAAATACACAATTAAAAAGGGGACTTCAGACAAAGAGAAAACATTATCCAAAATTTACATAGCTGACTAAAAAGACCAAAAATCTTTCGAAAAGTGTTGACAAAAAAAATTGAAGAAGGTCACACGGTCGAAACTTGAATCATGAAGGAAGTTTTTTTTATGATGGTAGATCTTCTACGGTGGGATCACGTGATCTGATCCCCCATACCCTGCGCATCACACAAACACGTGTCTTCCATCATAAACAATCAGTACAACCTGATGTGCCCTTGTTTTCCCGCGCGCCGAATTAGCAAATGTCGTCTGCGAGTCGAGAATTCTCCTCCATCTTGTGTTCTCCCATAATATGACCCTTTTTTTTAGGGGGGGGGGTGTTGAGTGTGTTCACTTTGACGGGAGCGGACCTTGACTGGTTCTGTCGGCCGTGATCGGTGAGGAATGCACGGTATATAGCGTCCTGGTTCCGTCTCGGGTTGCGCTTCATCCCCCGGAGTGAAAGTACAAGAGTGAGGGTAAACTCTGAGGAGGTATCCAGACTATTTGACTGATGGGTCTTTATATTTCTTAAAGGTACAATGCTAATTGGTAATGATAAAGATAACAATAGTAAATAATACTTTGAAACTTTTGTAACCGTGATGCCAGTACCCGCTTTACTGAGAACAAAATCAGCGCCCCCACCCCACCCATGCAAACACACCACACGTGCACATCAGCGAGATCATTTTTCCCACAACAGCTTGTTTTTGTTTGTTTGTTTGTTTTTTCCTTTTGATTAACCAAATCGAGTCGTGTTTTTCTCCAAAACGTGACAACCTTACTAGATGAAATTCACAGTTTGGTTGAATGGCGTGTTTGCTGGTCAGGTGCTTCACGGTTACGGGTATGTTGAAACTAGATGTAAATCCAATCATGTACCATCCCTTTATGATATGTTTCTTGAAAACTAGAGGATTGGAATGAATGTACTCTTCCAAAAACCAATGATGTACCATCCCTTTATGATATGTTTCTTGAAAACTAGAGGATTGGAATGAATGTACTCTTCAAATAACCAATGATGTACCAACCCTTTATGATTTGTGTCTTGAAAACTAGAGGATTGGAATGAATGTACTCTTCAAAAAACCAATGATGTACCAACCCTTTATGATATGTTTCTTGAAAACTAGAGGATTGGAATGAATGTACTCTTCCAAAAACCAATGATGTACCATCCCTTTATATGTTTCTTGAAAACTAGAGGATTGGAATGAATGTACTCTTCCAAAAACCAATGATGTACCAACCCTTTATGATATGTTTCTTGATAACTAGAGGATTGGAATGAATGTACTCTTCCCAAAACCTATGATGTACCATCCCTTTATGATATGTTTCTTGAAAACTAGAGGATTGGAATGAATGTACTCTTCAAATAACCAATGATGTACCAACCCTTTATGATTTGTGTCTTGAAAACTAGAGGATTGGAATGAATGTCCTCTTCAAAAAACCAATGATGTACCAACCCTTTATGATATGTTTCTTGAAAACTAGAGGATTGGAATGAATGTACTCTTCCAAAAACCAATGATGTACCATCCCTTTATGATATGTTTCTTGAAAACTAGAGGATTGGAATGAATGTACTCTTCCAAAAACCAATGATGTACCATCCCTTTATGATATGTTTCTTGAAAACTAGAGGATTGGAATGAATGTACTCTTCCAAAAACCAATGATGTACCATCCCTTTATGATATGTTTCTTGATAACTAGAGGATTGGAATGAATGTACTCTTCAAAAAACCAATGATGTACCAACCCTTTATGATATGTTTCTTGAAAACTAGAGGATTGGAATGAATGTACTCTTCCAAAAACCAATGATGTACCAACCCTTTATGATATGTTTCTTGAAAACTAGAGGATTGGAATGAATGTACCTTTCCAAAAACCAATGATGTACCAACCCTTTATGATATGTTTCTTGATAACTAGAGGATTGGAATGAATGTACTCTTCCAAAAACCAATGATGTACCATCCCTTCATGATATGTTTCTTGAAAACTAGAGGATTGGAATGAATGTACTCTTCCAAAAACCAATGATGTACCAACCCTTTATGATATGTTTCTTGATAACTAGATGATTGGAATGAATGTACTCTTCCAAAAACCAATGATGTACCAACCCTTTATGATATGTGTCTTGAAAACTAGAGGATTGGAATGAAAGCACTCTTCCAAAAACCAATGATGTACCATCCCTTCATGATATGTTTCTTGAAAACTAGAGGATTGGAATGAATGTACTCTTCCAAAAACCAATGATGTACCAACCCTTTATGATATGTTTCTTGATAACTAGATGATTGGAATGAATGTACTCTTCCAAAAACCAATGATGTACCAACCCTTTATGATATGTGTCTTGAAAACTAGAGGATTGGAATGAAAGCACTCTTCCAAAAAACAATGATGTACCATCCCTTTATGATATGTTTCTTGAAAACTAGAGGATTGGAATAAATGTACTCTTCCAAAAACCAATGATGTACCAACCCTTTATGATATGTTTCTTGATAACTAGATGATTGGAATGAATGTACTCTTCCAAAAACCAATGATGTACCAACCCTTTATGATATGTTTCTTGAAAACTAGAGGATTGGAATGAAAGCACTCTTCCAAAAACCAATGATGTACCATCCCTTTATGATAAGTTTCTTGATAACTAGATGATTGGAATGAATGTACTCTTCCAAAAACCAATGATGTACTATCCCTTTATGATATGTGTCTTGAAAACTAGAGGATTGGAATGAATGTACTCTTCCAAAAACCAATGATGTACCATCCCTTTATGATATGTTTCTTGAAAACTAGAGGATTGGAATTAATGTACTCTTCTAATAACCAATGATGTACCATTCCTTTATGATATGTTTCTTGATAACTCGAGGACTAGAATTATTGTACTTTTCCAATAACCAATGATGTAGTTTTCCTTAAGTACTTTTCCCCCTCCAGGAAACTTAAGTTTATTCATCTCTTTATCCCCCTGGTTGAACTCTTAACGCACGCCACCGAAATCATCTTCAATGACCCCAACCCCACAGATTGGAACCAGACGTTTTATTGTATGAAGACTCTCTTAACAAGATGTGGGATTAACGCAAGATGGGTTACAAATCCAATACAGTCACCGAGAGCAAACGATGGAGAGCCCCGGTGACAGGCGACTTCCGATCGGGGCATTGTCTGGGTGTAATTCGGTGCTTTTTGCGGAATAATTTGGTTTTGCTTCTGAATGGACGGAGAGGACAATGCAAAAGAACTCTTTATCAGGGTGGAAATAAAGGAGAGTTCCTTTTAATTGAAAGTTGTTTGTTACTTTCTCCTTTACATTTTGTGTGAATTTTTTTTTGGGGGAGCATGTTTGTTTGTGAGCTTAGTGCTGTGTGTTTGAGAAAGTTTGTTTTAAAAGTTTGGTTGCGTTTTGTTTGAGGTGGGGTGGATGGGGGATCGAATAAAGGTGTTCGCGTGACTGGTCAATTCGAGTCGGTTAGTCGGTTAGTCATTTTGTTTGCTCGTTTATTGGTTTGTTTAGCAGACGGTTGACTAGACGATTAGATTGCAGATCGATTATTCGGTTACACGGCTGTTTGGGTCCAGCTTTCGTGCCATTCATAAAAAGTGGGATAACTTATAAATATGTTAGGGTGATACCGTATGTTTATGTCGACTCAGTTTAAATCTGACACGGCGCATACTGATGATCTGACGATTCCTTTCCGGCGTGACAAAAAATAAAAAATAATTAGCCCTTAACTAAATTACTCTATTGTTTTGAGTACTTGCTATGATCAATTACATCATAAATTAAAGATTACTGTTCCTTTACGGAAATCATTATTAAGTCAGGCTCGTGGTAAGATTTTTATTCTACCTCGTGGGGCTCATCGCATCAAGTAAATTGTTACCGTTTTGTCGTAAACGTGCATCAGTGCGTGGTGACAGTCCTGTAAGAAAAGTAACTTAGAACATATATTTGTCTAAAACGTCACTTCTTTGACCATGTGATGATTTGACAAGGTGGTATACCCCATCAACCTCCTCCCCCAACCACCACCACGGCCACTTCTACCTCTTTCATCACCCATCAAATGTCGTCATCCTCAATTGGTCCGGTGTGAATTTGTAATCAAACTACACTGATAAAATTGTCAACTATTTGATTGAACTTTCACAAATGGGTTTGATCATGATACTTGTTTCATGATAAAAAGAAGTTACCAAATTTACCCTTTCCACATTACCAATAATGTGTTATCCATTTAATTAATTGCTTACCCTTCAGGCCAGTCATGAAAACCATCCACGTTTCATTCAAGGCGCCTTCTACTTGGGTTTATGGTTGAACCCACCCCACCCCCATCCCCACCTCAAAAAAAAAAAAAAAGGGAAAAAAGAAAGAAAAGGAAATCATCCTAGATCTGTTGCGATCGTAAAAGACGAAAGATCAATTTCCATTCCCCTCTTGAACTCCTTCCCATCCGATACTTCAATTTGGTCTTTTGTAACTAGTTTGACTTCTGTAAGCACCTGTCTATCAGACAGGAAGAAGTGGTCAGTGTACCTCGGCCCTCTCAAATCCTTACAAAATTGACCGCGTACCCACTCGACAAGATGGCAAAAGCGTCCACTCGATGTCGCAACTTGGTTTTCTTAGCGTCTCTATATACGCGACTGTAACTCGTCAATGCCGATCCGTCCAAAAGAGCAACCATGCGCATCAACTCGTTGGCCTAATAAGAAGATAAGATGGCCGTTTTTGGTAATTGAGCCTCTTTTGTCTACATTTTCTCCAATGCACCACTATTGAACCCCTTCCCCCAACCTCAGTTAAATACAACACTAACTGTAAACCAAGAAAACAACCCTAATCACTTTACACAAACACGCCCCTTTAAAACCATTGTTCACCCTTTTTCGCCATGTTTTCAAAAGACGGTAATTTGAAACCATGTACTATACAGACAGACTGATTCTGCGCAAGCTGTAGTTTGTCTTCTCTTAGGCAATGGTTTTAGAGGCCCATCTAGAAGTGATACGTTCACAATGCTGTACTTCTGAAATTCTGACTTCTATAGTCTCGCAAACAAGTCATTAGTCTAAATATAGTCTTGCTTTACTTGGCACTTTCCTTGGTCGTTGTTTGTGAATGCTTAAGTGAAAATCTCCGTATACACACAATCATAATTTTGAAGTGTGTAAATACAATATTCAGGAGCTAGTCTTACAGTCAAGTCGTTACCTAAATACTAACTGGCATTTCATACTTGTTTCCATCTCCAGGTCGCGGTCTAGCGAATCCTCAGGTTTACCTCATACGGTGCTGTATCAACTTCACGTCCAAAGAAGGCAGGACTAGTCTTTCAAACAAGCCTTACTTTTACTTCAGTTCACCCAGATGTCTACTGGACTCATTTCATCCTCACGCCCCTCATCGGATCATGGGGTAGCTCATAAAGGTGAGTTGATGAGGGCAGTGGGGGAGGGGTAAGGGAAGGGGTAGGTTAACATGAGGAGACTGACATGTGACAGGGAGAGGGAGGTAACATCTAAGTCATGAAACTTGGAAGGAGAATATGGTGTTGACCGGGGGTGCAAAGACGGGGCGAAGCTGGGGTGATGAGAGGATGAAGTTAGGGCGGGAGATATTCTCAGGAAAAGAGAGACAAATCCCGGACCCATCTTCCGGGTCAGCATGACCCTTTCTTGTTAGGTCACACTAAGCAGGAATCTAGTGTTCCTGATTCGGATTCCGGATCGTACTGATCACACCCGGAACCCGCATCTGGGTTATACTCCGACTCAGGGGTTTGAGGAGGTAGGCGGGGATGATGTGCTTCAAGGGGGTCGTGGAACGTTGTGACTTTAGGAGAAGAAGATATTGGGTTGAGACAAAGGAATCAATGGAAGACTTTTAGACGGTCGTTTTTCACAGCTCTCACCAGTAGTACGCGTGCTCAGAACTACGCGCGCAATACTCAGCATGTGCGCGCATGCCCAGAACTGTCCTAAAGGACCGCTGTGTCTGCTGCCGCCAGCGTCTGAACAGTTTCCCATTAACAAGAACCTGGAACTTCACCAAGTTGCAAGTGAGTTGTTAGGAGTGGTGTTAAAGCTGGCGTGACAGGTTGTAATAAGTCAAGCTGGGATAGTTCTCAAACCGTGAAAGCACACTGTTGCAGTGAAAATGAACGACACCTTCGTAACAATCCACAAGCCTTTATTTTGATTCATCCTTTATGTCCCAATGAATCCTATAATTAAGAATTGCCGCTTTCCTTACAACAATCCTTCACACTTATATCAAAACTCATCTGTTAAAGTCACATATTCAATTAAAGAAAATCACTGCCATGCTTTGTTGAAAGTAGGAGACAAGTATATTATGTTTATAATCAGCCATTAACCGAAACATCACAACACGAAACCCGGGACCACGTTAAGTCCGCTGTGTATTACATTAACGACCTAACACTTCCGCACTGGTATCTCCTTCTACTAATTAGCACTTATCAGATTAGTTAGCACGAGGAGCGTGAATGATTGCCGGGAGAATGTGGCCGTGGTCGTCCGTGAGCGCGCTGATTATTAGACGCGGTGGTGGTTCTCCAGAATGGAGGACTCTTGGCTGGCCGTTTGATGTAATACTGAGTACACGATAATGTTCACTTTTAATCATACTTAGTGGTTGGCATCTTTTGCCGCCATTTTTATTTTATATTTTGTGGATGAATTATACTGTAGTGCAAATACCTAGGGTAGATGGATAGATTGGGTGTGGGGGAAGGGGGGTAATATTAGACACATCTCCCTAGAATATTTATTTACATTATCTCACCTCGAAGACAAGCAAAAATCGAAACAGTAATTGGAAAGGGGAACAAAACCAGTTCGACTACAAAATCAACTGGCAGTAGCAAAAACACCATCACAATCACAAGTACGACGACAACAACAACAACAACAACAACAACAACAACAACAACAACAACAACAACAACAACAACAACAACAACAACAACAACAACAACAACAACAACAACAACAACAACAACAACAACAACAACAACAACAACAACAACAACAACAACAACAACAACAACAACAACAACAACAACAACAACAACAACAACAACAACAACAACAACAACAACAACAACAACAACAACAACAACAACAGCAACAGCAACAGCAACAGCAACAACAACAACAACAACAACAACAACAACAACAACAACATAAACAAAAGTCTAGTAAGGTTTGCGATAACACCATGCACTGTACATAACAGTTTTCTTTCTACGAGTTTGATGGTTCTAAAAAGAACCGTTGCTGTATAACATCTCGACGTTTCGATCAGCATATGCTCTGATCGTCTTCTCAACGAAATTTTTAACACAATAAACAACTTTCATGATGTCCAAGACTCTACTAGATCGCAGTATACCTATCTCTTAAAAAAAGAAATCTTGTACAATAATGTTGTTTAAGGTCAACTGCCTGATTTTGTCGTCTTTGACATGTAGAAATTATAACCAGAACAAATTACCAATGGGCGAGAAGTTTTGTCCTGGCGTGTCAAACTCACCTGTTTGCGTTCATACGAATCGATAAGTCTATGCACAGAGCAACCTGTCGACGTTTCTGCCCAATTAACGCCATCGTTTCCGAAATAAATATGAAAATTCACTTCGTTTTACAAAATCAATAGCTCGCGGGGAACTGTGCGTGGCATGAGATTGTCACTTTGTGTGCACTGGTATGTAGACGTTTTTGTGAAGGAGGCCGCCATTTTGTTTTTGTTTCACGCACAGTCCACGTGGCAAAAGATCTCTTTGAAGGGAGTATGTTTAGCCATTCATTTATTCATTCAATTTTTTTTTATAAAAATAAATTAAAAATGGCAGCACAAAACTGAACTATGTGGCATAAAATATATAAAACAAGGTCCTACAATTTCCCCAATTATTGTACAGAATATTAAGGCTCTAAATTGATTGGTTAACATCTCATTCTTCTTATCAAACCAATGTAACCAAACCGAGGCTGGTAAAAAATAGTCTGGACCCTTTTGGGTCTAGTGAGAATCAGTGTTCATTGTTGCTATGCTGCACAGGGAACAAGACAGAGATGGCGGTTGTACGGGACAGTGTTACTTTGGTAGATGTCAGATCCCCGGAACATTTTATTGAGACTGAAAGGGTGTGCAAAACATTTGTAAAAATTATTGAAAATAGAATATTCACAGACTTACAGATAATTTACCGCTACATGGTATAAAGATGGCCATGGTGGGAAACTTCTTTTGAAATATGTTTTCTTGAAGTGGTATAGTTTTCATTTTCAAAATGTGGGTGTTGGTCTTTGACAACTACAAATGTTGTCCACGTACTCATGGATGTGGGCCAGTTTACCAACATTCTGTTGGAATGTGATTATAAATCAAACCACATGTGTGTGTTTTTTAAGATATGATGTGACACACTTGAAAATACTTAATTTCTTCATAAAAATGATGTACAAACATCTCATGAACTGTTTTTATAGGGTATTGTCGCGCAAACCTATCGGAGACAAGCCCCACGCAGCTATAAAGAAAATCGTTTCCGATAAAACATGAAATGTTTTTACAATTGTCGGCTGTGAATAAACATTAAAACCGATCTTGGAGGTATTTTTCCGTGTTATGGGAACCACGCGAATAAGCTGACATTTCCTCTGTCTTTATTTGTATGCATTACGAAACATTTTTACCAATTATTGCAAGGGGTGAATAAACCTCTTCACAAGTAATGAACGCGGGAAGAAGGAAAAAGAAATCCTCGATACAAGCACTAAGCAGTGATCCCGAGAAATATATAGATAAGAAAAAAAATTGTGCAAGAAAACTGTCCGTCAACCACGTATACTCAACATGACCAATCAAGTTGGTTGAAATTTAGACAGGTTGTTGCCTGCATGATGTTCCTATTGAACACCGCATATATAGTTGCATTAAATGTACCTTCACATTCCCACAACAAATAAAATAGCTTTACATTTTGGTCATAGAGAAAGGACCACGTCCTTTCTCTATGATCTGACGGTCTTAGTTTAACAGTTTTTCCCCATCGATTTGACGGTCTTTTCATCTGACACCCATTGACTGCCCTTCACTCTTCCATTTTCTCAAGGTGCAGATCTTCTCCATTCCTACAATGGTATATCGCGGCAACCCAACTCCGTTTAGCTTCACCCTAAGAAGAAGAAGTAAAAAAAAAAACCGCAATTTGAAACACCCCCACATCATTTCGAAATTATAATTTGGATTTACCTCGCTCCAGGGGGTGTCGGCTTATTAAGCGAAAATTAAACAGTCACTTTGGGTCGTGGCAGTTTGTGTGTGCGGACCGATGTGCGTTTCAGAGGCTGCGGGAATGGTTTGGGCAAATTCAAAATGGAGGCGTCTTCTAATAACATTGCCTTAAGTGTTGTTTGACCCATACAAGCATGTTGCTCATATTCCACCGTAGGAACGGATTAAGACTTATCGGTTAGATTTAGATTTAGTTTAGGAATAACTCTTAAGTAAGCTTCAAATTATATGAATGATTAGCTTCAACTCAGAATTTGGAGAAACATTTCCGTCTGAAATACTGCCAAAGTCAAGAAAATAGCATTTTGAAGGCCCTCAGTTCACCAATTGCAAAATGTCGATTTCTGTTATTTAATTAAGGTATGAACGTCACAATTTCCCGCCAGACCGCTAGACGTTGTTTTCACTTCAACGTGATACCAACATGATGCATTTTCAGAGGTTATTTGCATGGTGTGTTTCTTGAAAATTAGAGGATTGGAATGTACTCTTCCAAAAACCAATGATGTACAACGATCCCTTTATTATTAAATTTTTCTTGAATACCAGATGAATGGAATGAATGCACTCTTCCCATTATGATATGTTTCTTGCAAACTAGAGGATTGGAATGAATGTACTCTTCCAATAACCAATGATGTACCATCCCTTTATGATATGTTTCTTGAAAACTAGAGGATTGGATTGAATGCACTCTTCCAAAAACCAATGATGTACCATCCCTTTATGATATGTTTCTTGAAAACTAGAGGATTGGATTGAATGCACTCTTCCAAAAACCAATGATGTACCATCCCTTTATGATATGTTTCTTGAAAACTAGAGGATTAGAATGAAAGCACTCTTCCAAAAACCAATGATGTACCATCCCTTTATGGTGTGTTTTTTGATAACTAGATGATTGGAATGAATGTACTCTTCCAATAACCAATGATGTACCATCCCTTTATGATATGTTTCTTGAAAACTAAGAGGATTGGATTGAATGCACTCTTCCAAAAACCAATGATGTACCATCCCTTTATGATATGTTTCTTGAAAACTAGAGGATTGTAATGAATGTACTCTTCAAATAACCAATGATGTACCATCCCTTTATGATATGTTTCTTGAAAACTAGAGGATTTGAATGAATGCACTCTTCCAATAACCAATGATGTACCATCCCTTTATGATATGTTTCTTGAAAACTAGAGGATTGAAATGAATGTACTCTTCCAAAAACCAATGATGTACCATCCCTTTATGATATGTTTCTTGAAAACTAGAGGATTAGAATGAAAGCACTCTTCCAAAAACCAATGATGTACCATCCCTTTATGATATGTTTCTTGAAAACTAGAGGATTAGAATGAAAGCACTCTTCCAAAAACCAATGATGTACCATCCCTTTATGGTGTGTTTTTTGATAACTAGATGATTGGAATGAATGTACTCTTCCAATAACCAATGATGTACCATCCCTTTATGATATGTTTCTTGAAAACTAGAGGATTAGAATGAATGTACTCTTCCAGAAACCAATGATGTACCATCCCTTTATGGTGTGTTTTTTGAAAACTAGAGGATTGGAATGAATGCACTCTTCCAAAAACCAATGATGTACCATCCCTTTATGATATGTTTCTTGAAAACTAGAGGATTAGAATGAAAGCACTCTTCCAAAAACCAATGATGTACCATCCCTTTATGGTGTGTTTTTTGATAACTCGAGGATTGGAATGAATGCACTCTTCCAATAACAAATGATGTTCCAGCCCTTTAACATACGTTACTTGAAGAGGATTGGAATAAAGTTATTCTTAAATAAATCAATGACATAGTTTCCCTTAAACAGTTATACAAATATGTTTCAGTATCCGTTGCCATATTTATAAAACCGGTAGGTAAACGTTTGTAATAAGTAGATTTCCTGTGATAGCGCAAACAAAACAATATTTCATAATTCGCTTTGTTTTTAGACAGACTATTATAACAAAGTATTTATGAAGATTGATACACGACAGAGCGTTCTTCAACCACTAAGAATAACAGGCAAGCAAGAGTACGCACAATGGTCAGAAACTACATTAAAGAAAATTTACCTGTAGTTCCATCACCAACCAGTATACTGCTTGGCCATTCATTATTATTCACTGTGGTTTCAAATGATAGATAAACCATATCAGCCTGCGGTATGATACCATGTGGTGAATGTATCTACTCAGTACACGGTCAACCCTCCTACTGTCTGATGACCATTTAATATAATCTCAGTGTTGTTTTGAATGATAGATAATCTATGCAAGCATGCAATATCATGTGGTGAATGCATCAACACGATACACAGTCAACCCTCCTACTGTCTGACCATTCAATATCATCCACTGCAGTTTTGAATGGTAGATAATCTATGCGAGCATGCGCTATGATATCATGTGGTGAATGCATCTACTCAGTAAACAGTCAACCCTCCTACTGTCTGACGACTGCGGTTTTGATTGATAGATACACTTGAATAGATGTTAGTTTGCAAAATGGTATCGTGGGGTGAATGCATCTACAGTCATGCGCACAGTATGTGGCACCATTGCACACGATCCGTGCATTTGAATGATGATGGCAAACGTTTTATTTGTATCTAACTGAAAAAGACATCGCAATCAGCAGATTGAATTGCGTCTAACTCTACATCGACTTTAAATGGTTTTCAGTTCGCTGGAAAATGCTACCAAGAGTGGGCAGGGTTGAAACGAAAAAAAAAAAACAAAAAAAAAAAAAAACAAAAACAAACACAGTCCTACTTCAAAGTCCACTTAAACCAAATTAAATCTTGATTTAAAACCCGCCCCCTTTGATCAGCCATAAACTTACAGAAAAATTGCTCTCAATTTCCAGTTGCAGTGAGATTTATCTGTATTGTTTTATTATTAATATTATTTGTTAGTATTGTTAGTAAATGTCAACTATCGATATCAAAGCAATGTGCAATCCCAGCTCAACATGTACCGCTGTGTAGGGACACAGCTTTACAACCCAAATCACAGCCATATAGTAGTAGTATCAGTCGATATATTTACACCCAATTGCTTTTATTCTAACCCTTGAAACCAACCAAATAAAAAAAAGAAGGAAAGAAAAAAAGAACGAGCCCGGTTGGACCTGTTTTGTTCAGATCGCCCTTAAGCCGGCTTCGTCTCCCAAGCCCCCCGCTCCATTATGTCCCTTGAAGACAGGGCGCTAGTCTCTTGATTCGTTGGGGGGGGGGGGGTGAATGGGAGATATAGGCGAGGTGTTTATAGACAGCGATGGTGCTGTGGGGATAATACATGCAATTGGCTTGCGTGTGTGTGTGTGCCCGGACCCCAGGCTATACGGGACTCGGTTCATGTGCACTGTAGCTGCACTATTTATGACGTGGTGGCTGGAACAATCTGGCTGTCCACACAGCTACGTACATCTTCAGCAGACATCTTGGTTTGTCCCCCATTCAAATTAAGGTAACCAAATCGAGGTTTGGAAGGAGGGGGGAATAGTCTGACCCCTTAATGATATAGCATGAATCAATATTCATTTATAACAGTCTTACAAAGGGAACACGACAAAGATGTTATGAACATAAACGTCTGTGGATTCTTGCTGTTCAAGTTGTCGGAACAAAAAACTAAACCATATTTTCACACTAATGCTGAATATCTAACTGAATATTAAAAAAATATTGGTAAAGATTGTTAATATACTTCATCCATGTTGTTTCTATCTCATTCCATGTAACCAAACCGAGGCTGGAAGGATAATCGAGGTTGTTCAGAACATTGTCTAAATTCTAATGGTGCGATCGTAACACTTTTTTGCCTGTAACTATTTACTGACGTGTTTGTTCGTCTTCGTATTTTCGAAGACCTATTGCCTGAAACGTCGACACCGGTCTCACCTCTTCTCAGAAACTCCGATCCTCTTAGAGAATTCTGTTATATGGTCGATGCTCTCTGCTCTCTCAAACAAAAATTATATGTTTCTACTCCATTTGCCGTCATGAGTAGCTTCAAAATGTTCATACCATTTTTGACTATTCATAATGAATGTTGGTATGTATACAGATTTACATACATAAATGTTTACATTTATCTATATCCATATAATGAATATTCATAAATATAAATATTTATAAAATGAATATTCGTATTTTTATACTTGATTATTTAATAAAGATTCCGATTCGTAAACATTGATATCATGAATATTCATTTTTATGAATATTCATATGTATTAATAGACGTCAGATGTTATCTGATTTTAGTAATTTAAAGTAAAAGAGCAGTTCTTTAATAACATTTCAACACGTGATTGTGTGATTTTTTTTTATAATACTAGATATTGATATTTGAAAATTTAAACTAATAACATTATCTCTTCGAGCACCCAATTCACAATAGGATTGCCCAATCCCAACACACACGTTTGCCGTCAAATAAATAATGACAATGAATTTTAACGAAATAACTGACATTATGTCACAAATTTGACCGGAATCTTAAATGAATTTAGAGCTGAAGTCTGGTACTCTATTATTTTGAACAAATTCATAAACATGGTAATAACTGCATTGTGTAAACAAACACATTAACATATTGTAAATGTTTCATGCCCAAAGAAATCTAAGTAAATTCAAAACTGTTTTTATGCAGTATTTTAAAACAAATTTACAACAATATGTGACAAACTGGCTTGTAAAAACCCACAAGACAATGCAATGTCAATATTACATGCGTCCAGAAATATAAACGTATTCAAAACTGTATTTTCACCTTGCAATATTTTGGACAGAGTAGCAAAAAGAAAGGTGACAAACCTACAAGTCGACACAAATGGGATTGCTGCATGCACCATTTTACACATAAGCCATGCTTGTGTGTACGTTGGCCGCTTATAATATGCAGTTTGTATAAATTATACATGGGTTTTTCTGCATTCGGCTCGGTCATGTGGACGGACGTGTAAAAACAAAACCTCATTAATAACTAAAGGCTGAGCGAGCTCATTAGCATGAGGGGGTTCATAATAAGATGATTTTTTCCCCTAGCGTGGGATATCCAGGTCACACCAATAAACACACATCTTATGGTAAATAAAAAAACAGCCCACCGAGATTAACAAAACAAATACCGCTTGGAAATCGCACAGCGGCGTTTCTGACTCTTTTTATCGCAAATTTAGATCTTTTCACACACACGGCAGTGCCTTCGTCAGCTAAAATTTGCATAAAAATAGCGCCAAAATTGGCAGTTTATTAAGGTTATTGCGTTTGTACAACAACTCGTGTCAACCACACAATACCTTACTGGCAACAGGAAGTGTGCTTGGTTGCATTCACACATTGCCCGCGCTTTTCTTCCATTTTTTCGCAAGGAACCCTGGGAAGTATGATTCGTCATCGCTTTATTCTATGAAGAGAAACTTTCTAATATAAATGTCATATTTTTTTTATTGTTGACAAAATAAACAGACGTTAGAATGTGAAAAATAGACTAATATTGATTGGGTTTTTTTCATTGATAAAGGATAACGAAGATTTTAAAATGCGTAGGGATTTGCTGTGCTTTTGCAGAGCTGGAAATTCTTTTTAGCAATTTTGGGTTTGTGGGAAATATGTTTTTATTTGTAGGGATAGATCGGTAAGAACAACACAACACTTTGTATATACATACATCTTGTACATACTTAGGTAGTGTGACTTTTCTAGATTCATTTTGAACAATTCATAGGGTGGAACATTTAGGCTGTACCTTTGAAATTTGTACGAAAACTACTCGTTATAGCGTTAGTTGTAAGTGAATCATTTCTTAGAGGAAATCCTACAAGGGGAAATAAACGTATTTAATGTTTTATTCAGAGAGGTTATCGAGTGTATCAATACAATGAGTCATGAGTTGAATGAGTGACACACCATTAGATTAACATGTCACATTAATGTTGGCAGTGTTTGATATTATGGCATCGACGTTATACAGAGATTTGCACAATTACAGAAGCATCGTTATAAACGATGACAATTCCATAATCAACGCAAATTGGACACCTTAATCACTCTCAATGCTTTCACCGTGCATAACTTGAACTGTAACCATAGTTTTGGGGGCATGTTAGCATCTGCTGTCAGCATTTTTAAACCATCGTGATATCAGTATTACCAGCTTTTGGTTCTTTGTGTTATTTTTGTTTTTTTTAAACCAACGTTATAACCAAATATGTTTGCATTTGGTAATGAACCGTCGTTATGGGAAGGAATACAACACCATTCAATTTAAAACGCATACCTCGTTAGATCATGAGTATTGTGGCACTTATAAAGCACATGAAAAATATGTTTTATATATATATATATATATATATATAAATAAATAGCGTGAGCAAAGAAAATTTGGCTGATGCCGGACTCGAACCCGCGACCTCTCGAATACCGTACTTTGTGTACATGGGAAAACAAAGCAAGACTCCAATCTGCCCTTGATACCAAACATCTTTGAGATGAAGATGGTGGCCGGCAGCTTTCCCCTCTTCACAAAGTACCCAATCAGTTCCTTCCATCTTCAGTTCGTGCCAAGCAAAGGCCCAAGTTCCGTTCCCTGTCCCACAACACACACCGGGTGCATGCAGCGCTCGAACTCACGCCGTGTCTGAAGCCCGCCAATCCGGGGCGGTGAATGCCTGTAGCAGCCCGCTCATCGGAAGAAGAAAAAAAAATCATTGCCTGCGAAAAAAAAAGAAAGGAAAAAAAGAAGCCAGCTCGTCCAATAAGGGGGTAGTGATTATTGAATATGAGGTTAAGCCGCGTCATCATCAACAACGGAGAGAACCCCGGCATGGAGAAAGTACAGGCGAACTCGGTTAAAATAAATAAAAGACAGTGGTTTATGGGGGAAGGAGGGGGAAACCGGTAGAAGCTGTACGATAGAACGGGGCCGGCTGGAAACTCGCCAGGGTCTAATGTAAAAAAGCCTGGGGGTTTCCAAGCCCGGGTGAAGACAAGAGCTTGAGCGAGAAAGGTGAAGGGAAAAAAACTGAAAGAGTGAAATAAGGGATAGAGTCCACTCACTATGTAGAAGGATGCCTCTGATGAAGACTTGAATGGGTCGGCGCCATGGTTTGCTGACGGGGCCGTCGTTTCGAGCCAGCTCTTCCATGGGGACGGGCGAAGCGTTGCTCCGGGGCTGTAGAGCGCTAGTCACCGGTTTGACGAGCCGACTTGCGGTGAATCGGCAATAGGGCTCGTGTACTATTTCTCTCCCTTCTCAATACTATCAGACCATACCCCACTCGATAATAACAAATCATACAAGTCAGCCACGTAGTCTTCATTCAAGAATTTGATAAAATTCACAAGAATCTATCTGAAGGTCACTTCACGTAGTTCAAAACAAACAAAAATCAGTCTGTTTTGGATACCTAATCTTGTTCTTATTCATGCGATCATAAGTACTTAATTTACTTTGAAATACCAATCAGGCATTCATAATTCACTTATTATTCATTAAATCCCAAAGAAAAATATTGACCACCTCGTGCAAATTGTTCCGATTTCCTTGTAAAAAGTTAGTTTCCCTCCATACTGCCTTTATCGTTGTTCCGCCATCTTGGTTTTCTTTCTCTAAAAATCGAAGCTCTGCAAACAAAAATAGCCTGGAACTTTTCTGTAGTCAGGAAATAATTACATATGGATGCAAGTTGCATTGAATTTACGTGTAAAACTTGAGTAAGGGTGTTTTTTGTGAACCTAACTTTCTTTGAAGTCCATTTTGTTACGGCCTTTGTACCACAAAAGGTGCGGCACATGAGAACTGAATTCATACTAATGATGCTGAGTTAACCAGTTGATTTATTGTTAAGATTTTTAACACTTTTTCCCAGTATGTGCGGTACATTGATAGAAGGCTCAATGCTAACATAAAAATATATTTTATTTATAAACGGGTGTCCGTTTTAAGCTGATATGGTGATGTCGTGTTAACCAGTTGTGTTATTGGTTAAATGTTTGCATTTGTCCTCAATCGTGTTCATTCCACTTGCACAATGGTCCAGAATACGCTAACTGACTTCCCAATTGAGAATGTTTTTACCAATTACAGACAATGGTCACGAACACATTCGTTGATCTTGTTTTTTGCGGCGAAGAAAAACAAAATGCGACGACAGCACCGCTTTTGCCCTGTCAGCACCGCTATTGCCTAGCGCCACCAACGACAACATTTTGCCCAACACACTCACGTTTGCGCACAAAATAACAGCTGTATTTTTTTCTTCTTTTTTAACGAATTTCCAAACAATAATTCCAGTGTTTATTGAACTGCAGATCTGGTAGATAAGCAGAAACCGAAAAAGAACACATTAAATCTTGCTTATTATTAAAACAAAACAAGAATATCCTTCTGAGAGTTGGGGGACTCTTCTTGTTCCAGAGCAGTGATGACTGACGTTTATTTCACACAATCTTTAGAAAAACGACAGATGGGTATAGGAGGCAAGTGGCAGCCGGCTTGATTCACACGGGAGGCCGTGGCTCAGTATCCCCCCTCGACCGACCCGGCAGTTCCTGCCGGGTGAAATAAGAAAACAAACGCCCTGGACCCCACAACTCAAGTCCCCGATCACTTCCTTAAATTCACCCATCCCGAGAAAATTAGCTTCGAGTGGACAGTAATCAGCCGCGGACATATTCTCGTCGGTTTTTTTTCCCCGAGTTCAAGCGAGACGCCGTTGCGGACTGAAAAAGTCTAAGATCGGTCGAGTGGCGAGGGCCCGCACCGACCGGGACGGACTAGCAGCGCCACCGGTTTCTTCAGCTGCTGGAAAGTACGTCTGACCTCGTGCTGTGGTGGTCTGATGATGAAGCAATTGGCATCAATCTACCCATAGAGGGTGTACTGCAGACGCGTAGTCTAGTCTGCGTGGTTTATTATGGGTCCGTACGGAGGTATTACCCATGTAGTTATGCACGGTTAGTAGTAAGATCATTGCTGTTCACACAGGAATTATGCTAAATGGGACAGTTAATTAACAAGGATCGCTCAGACATCTTTGTGTTATAACAATTTCCATTCTCGTTCATTACTAGCGATAATTGCGCCATTATTGCATACACGGGAATAAACCATACCACTGTAAAACGTCAAAACATATATAATACACTCTTTTCAAAGCAATTGATCAGGTTTATTTAGTTAGTTTCTCAGGAATCATAAACAGTTTGATGGAATGCAGTCATTCCGAAAGCGGTCAATAGATTTAGATTAGGAAAATATTTTCTTTTCAAACTCCTTAATAATTCCCCTTCCGTATGAAAAAGGGGTAAATTTCTTGTATTTGTTTAGTTTATAAGTTTGGTTCATTAAGACTGTTTTCTTATTTCTGCTCCCAGAGCCTGAATCTCACCCGCTAAAAAGACAATTCCCAAAACTCCATTAAGACGATCACCCATCGGTGTATTGATACTAAATTGAACCGCCTCACACAGTGCGCAAAACGGTCCACACATCCGCTTGCACCCAAGCAATCCCTACTCACTGTATACACACACACCTCGCCAGCAAGCAGACGATCGCGCGGTAACCATTAGCGGTAATTCCCGCCAGATGAAATTAAAAGTGCGAAGGATTATATCACCATAGCGGTAATAAAATATATATATATATATACAAAAAGCTGCAGTCGGGACGACCTTGAGAATGCGCCTTGCGCTTTCCCCACCCAAGTGTGACATAATATCCCTGGGGAGGAGGAAAAGGGCCTCACAGCGCATGCGCATGTACAATCCAAGTCGTGCGGATGATTTGATGTGAAATTTTCTAAATAGGCTTAGGTGATGGTATGATGAGGAACCCTGCATATTATTGGAACGTATGGGACTTCCTCATCGCGTGGGTAGGACAAATATATGATAATGTTTGATCACCTTTTTTGTATGACAGGCTAATGTTTAAGTAGAGACAAAAAGTAACACTTGAAAAATAGGGCCATACAAGGTCAAAGTTCAACAGAGAGAATTGTGGGACTTTCTCCATCCTTGAGAGATGCAGTTTGCGTCCATGTTGGATATTATTTGAAAGCTCCATCCCACTTCATTCGGAAATTATGTCATCTTTAATAAAGTCAACTATTTAACTATCATCTGGTTTGAATTGTGGTGTGTTGAAACACAAACATTTAACTATCTTTGATATCTTATTCATTCCCAGCTAGCACAGGAAAAAAAGGGAAATAAAAATACACGCACCAGCAGCAGAGTTGACCCCGGCCTGGTTTTCAATAGTTCATGCGAAACGGCTACCCGATATACTGCATGACGATGAGGTACCAGTGCAAGACTCCGACCCCCAATTGACATTCACAAACATTAACATACAAAATTTTCTTGGAAACAAGTTTTCAATGATATTATTTTAAAGTTATTAATTGACATTCCTTTGCAGATGTTAATTACACCTGTGTGTGACATAAGCGGACGACATACTGCTACCCCTCGCCTTAACACATTCTCCCTTTATTTTGGCGCGCTTTTTGGTGCTTGCACTTGTCTGACGACAGTCTTGTGTTGTGCCCATCTGTTATACCGAGGCTTGCCACACGGTACTACCGTGAACTGTTTACTTCAATTTAGTTTGGGGGAAATCAGGCAATAGTCGCTTCTGGAGTATAAGTGCTGTAGTTCTGCTGTTAGGGAACTCTACGTTGAACAGTCTTTGTATATGGGTCAATATTAGTACAGCAATTTTAAAAAGGTTTGACGTCACATTATGGCGATTATTAGAACCAAATAGATTACTTGGTTTCTCCACTGCCTCGGGACATTTTCCGTGACACAGCCATTTATTTCTCCCACTTAAATCAATGTTACCGGACTTTGGCTTGGGACTAGAGTGGACCCTCAATGGTAGAATGACAATCAGTACTCATTATTGCTAACACACACAGGAAACACGACCGGAAAATGTCATTATAGTACCACCTAATGATAGGAATCGAGCAGTCTTCTTCTTGGTGCTCTAGACAAGAGGGCCCGAATTCATGGCTGTGCTTACCATGGAATTCTGCCCACGACGAAGTTTTGTTACGCGCGTGTTTATGTGCTGTGAGCGCCCAATTCCGCGCAAAGCAGCGCTGTTAAATAGGTCCCTGGTCGTGTATGCGAAAGGTCGCGGGTTCAATTCCCAACAAAGATATCTTTAGGTCTGTCTCTGACTGGAACTCTTCCCCCGCTGCGATCGCTAAGCGCTGACATAGTATAGTCTATTGAATATGTGAAGGGAAAAACTGAAATTACATGTTCCCCGCATACGCAGTAAAGCATTTTTTCGAAAACAGCACAGCCTTGAAAACTTGCATTAAAATCTCACCATGAAATTATAATTGCTATTTCATTTAAGTTTTTGTTTTTCTCTTCTGTTTTTTTTTCTTCTCTCTCTCTCTCTCTCTCTATCTCTCTTTTTAAACCTGAAAAGTTTTTAATCAGTCAAGATGAAAATTATCGTCCCCACTGTCCCTCCCCTCTCCTACATCGATTGGGGAAAAAATCTATTCGGGAGAGGGGGGAGGTATGGGGAAGAAGGGACGCCCAAGCCCCCACACCGACCATCAACAATATAGCGCAATCGATGACACACTTCGTCGCCGGATATTGCGCATTTTCAATTTCCCTCCAAAACGCCGGTGCTGTCGTCTGCCAAACGTGCTGGTCGAAAAGCAACCTCGTTCGCTCGCGAGATACACACACACACACACACAAAAAGAACCCTTTGTGTTACTTTTCCCTCCTCTTTTTTCCTAATTATCACTTAAAAAGAAGGGGAAAAAACGCCTTCCTCGTGAACTTCTCGAAGAAAAAACGGGGGAATGGATCGATATTGTCAGTATGGTTTCTGACAAATTGAAAACAAATAAAAACTTGTCGTTTCTAAGAGGAAATTTTCAACAGTGTTTCAATTAAGGACTGGTTAATAGTTTCGTCAGATAAATGTTTTTTTTTTTTTAATTACAACAACTGACTGCGTGTTTTGTAGAAAATGTTTTCATTTTGGGGAGGCTGCCAATATACAGTGGTTAATAAATCAGTTGGTAGAGCACCTAATTGTTGCTAGTTCATCTTCAACTCGATTGTAGCGTCTTGCGTGTGTGGGGTAGGGGAGGGGGAGGGGAGGGGAGGGACGTTGTGCCCCTACACACGCCAACTTACAGGGTACTTTACACAATGGAACAAGATTTTCTTTGTTCTAGTGCTACCCCACCGTGAAATTCTTCAGAAAAGGGAATAATACAACAAAAGGAGAACTCCGTGACTGCCATAATACTTATGCGGTTTTTCCTTCTATTTTTGACGCTTCTTTACCAGTGTATAGTGTTGAGTCACCTTCATAAATTATTTAATATTTAATTTTGTGTTGTTTTTATTATATCTGTATATATATATATTGTTATAAAGTGTCTCACTATAACCCCGACCCTACCCCACCTCTACCCCTAACCCTACCCCCATCCCTACCCCCACCCTCTCCCCAACGTATCTCGCAAGAAAGAAAAAAGCCGGGGGAACCCCACATATTTCTCCAGTGTCAAAAACTGTTCTAACACTTTTAAGTTTACCTTTCATCAGGAGATTTTTCATTGTCAAAATTATGTTTATCTTTAATCAGAAATTCCTTCGTGCTTCAATTTATTGCAATTAAGAATGTATTATTCATGTTTAATCATATCAGAAAGTTGCACTTTCGTACTCATAAAAAAAATAATTGATCCAGTTTTGTAGCTCCATATTATAAATTATGTGCTATGTGTCGTGGTAAGAAATGAATTGCAAAGATGCACGTAATATATAAGAAGTCTTTCGTTGGTTTCCATGTAGACTTCTTTCCAGTCCCTTTACAGCCTCGTTCTCAAGTCATTACAATTCCATATTCCGTTCTGTTGCATATACAAAATGAATAGGAAATAACTACTTTGGAAATGTATAGACACAAACAAATCCAAATGTTTTATGCCATTTTCCCTTGTCTTTCAGACTTCTCTTCGCACAACGGAACCGGAGCCTATCCAGCACATGGTCAGTCTTTTACTATATCAAAGTTACATTGTAAAGAACCGAGTGGTAGTTTTCCTTGCATGCATGAAACAAGATCGAAGTTCTAGAACCTATAGTTCCCTATTAACCTAACCCAATTGTTGCAGTGGATCAATATCATACTATAGTCTGGTTATGAACGGGTTCTAGTGTTAGAACCGTGTGGTGTTAATTCAATTCAATTCAATTCGCATTTATTTCCATACTGTCAAAAACATAACATTAATTGCATACAATAGCAAACATTGTAGTTTAAATAAATGAAGGTTTATACAGTCAAAGAAAGGGAACAGTATGGAGGCCGATTTGATATGCCGAGACTTGTGGAAATCAGCCTATGAACAGACAGAAACAAGACAAACGGACAGACGGAAGACATACATTATGAACAATACAACTCAAATACAAAAACAACAAAAACGCTTAAATAACAAAAATGAAATGTGGTTGTAATATGAAAAGAACAAATGATGACTATACATGGCAAAGCAGTCAATGGAAAGATGCATGTATGTTAACCAATTGACCAAAGAACTAGAAACTAACTAAGTTTTTAAACTAAGTCACTCTGTCAGTATTACTTATGCGATGAGATTGATCGCATGTTGTATTACGATTCAACACACGATTTATATTTCCTGACGTGTCGTTATACGTATTTCAATGTGAGATATCCCTTTAACTTAACACTGGGTATCAGTTCCGGATTATCCAATTACAAATTCTCTACTAGTAGTAGTAGAGGATCCGGATAATCCGATGCAGGTGGAGAGTCAGCCTTTCCTAATTGCTTTCTAATTAAACATTGGTTGAAAATTGGACTTGTCTTATACCGGATATGAAATTAATTATGTATGAAAATACGGCCTTCATGATAATCTTTACGTCAGGTTGAGATGAGTAATGTTCGCTTCAAACTATCATAATTATACGCATTTCGAAATATTTCTTTTTCGGTTCCAAAGAATATGACAGCGAAATATATATATTTCCTCTGTGATTTCTTCTTTTCTCTTTCAATCTAAACTTTCGCTTTAATTTAAGTGATCTCGATCAACGCCATCGTGGGTTATATAAAGAACAGATTGATACCAGCACAAAGAATCTTGATGATAATATTAGAGGAAAGTATATTAAGTTTAGCTCAAAGTGAAAGTTTCTGCGCCTATTATGAACGTGATATTCAAAGAGCTATTTTTGAATGGTTTACATGTTCCTTTCGGCTTATGAACCGAATTGCTGCAGACATGTCTGTTGTGGTTTTATCCAAAATGATCAGAAGATATGGATCAGGAACGGCCTTCTTTTCTTCTCAAATTCTAGAAGGTCTATGTCACCAGACAGGCTGCATGCACTTTCACGTTCATAAATAATCCATTTACCCACAATAAAATGACTAAAAACGGCTTATACTATCAAAGTATTTCACCAAGGGAAAACATATATATGATAGAGGGACTCAGAATGGAAGAAGGGGTAGTGAAAAGAGTTTGCTGGGTGCGAGTTGAAATTTATGCGAGCTCGAACCGTGGCGGCGCGGCGGACTGGCGCCCGGTACTTGCGGATTTACCCTCAATATTACATTGGGATCCAATGTACTGTGAAAATTACACTTATGTAATTGCAACGGGGACCGAGGGTGCTCGGCACGGGCTAAGCTCAAGTCCTCCTTCCCTGATGATCCAGCGGACCGATGCAGGGCCGGCTCTACCGTCGGCTCGCCTCTTTCACCCCCATGAGAGCATAAGCCCTGCGAAGGAGCGAAATCGGCTCGGCTGGATTAGAAATACTATTACTGATTATACGTGTTTCAATTTGATGATGTTTTCTTCTCTCTTTCTTTTTGATGGGGAGATTTTTTTCTCTCGTTTCTTGAGATGTTGGCGTTGAGTCCGAGAAGGCTTAAAGGTTTAGGGGGGTATATGACATATGATTGTCCACGTGTTTCGGGAGTAGGGAATATTCCAACCTCTTTTTTTTTTTTTTTTTAGAAAGAATGCAGTCACACTATTTAGGATATTCAAACGGGTATAATACATGTTACCATAGGCCAGACTCTTGTGTTGTAGATTGACAATACACCTGTCTTGATTGTGACTTCTTAGGCAGTTCTTGAGATTATTTGTTGAAAAAGATGACATTATTGTCAAGAAATGTCAACTTATGTCATCGTGGTTTAGTAATTGATCATATGCCATCGTTGTCAGAGTGCTACAACCAACATCTACACACCCCTTTTACAATGGTTACAATCAATATCGTCAAAATCACCATGATTATCATAATCACTATAAAAGCATTAGCATAATCAGCCCTTTACTATACCCTTTCACCATCTATTGCAATCACTATCACCATGATCATTCACCAGCATCACAATCATTCCCACCATTTTTATTATTTTTATCACCAGCATAACCTCTATCCCTACAAATCACCACATATGACCATAACTCTCCCCGTTCACACCCTCGATCTCACCACTTTATCCCTCAATCTATCATCGATCTCTCCACTAGGTCACCACCTATACGTCACTAACACCAACGAACGTCCACTCAATTACTAATCACGGCAATCACCAAAATCATCATTACCATTGCCATCACTTTACTCCACCACATCCCCATTCTGCCCTGCCTTCTCCTCATTTACATCCGAAAAAATTATCGTTTCTAATCACTACAATCACCATCATCAAAATCAAGATAACCATAACCGTTACTTTACTCCACCTCATCCTCACCACTGACAACTTCCCCACCACCGACAACATCATCAATTCAGCAAAAACAATTACCATTAACACCACCAAGATCAGCTCAATTCCTAATCACTAACAATCACCATCACCGAAACTCACTATCACCTTTACTCCACCTCAGCCTCCTCCTACCCTACCTCACTCCTCATTTACTTCCTCACCACAGACAACATCATCCTTATCACTACAAATCACCATTAACACCACTTTTATTCTATTCACCACCAGCGGTAAATCATTATCATCATCCCAAATCACTCTAATCACCATAACCGACATGATTAGTTAACCTGCTGATCATATTGGTCATCATCATTAGCAGCACACAAATCACCATTTTGTTACTGTTATTATCACCATCATAACAACCACAATAGCTCTGTTGACCTTGGTTTCATAAAGGATCGCAAGCCCATTTAGCCAAATTGTCTACTCTTTTAGCCCAAATGCAGTTGTGATGAGGTCACCATTGTAATCGACTATGACTAGTCCCGTTTCCCAGGTGGACCAAAAGGGGACACTAGAAGAATGTCCAGCATGTTGCACACCCCCACCCTCCCCGTGCCCTTCATCTATTAACGGTCTGAGCGATTCACTCACACGGAAATAGTAAAAGCCGTTCTTACCACCTTCACCGATCGAATCCCCCGGCACAAAATCACCGATCTCTCCGGGACAGGTGACGAGAAATATCGAGCCTAAATTCAGCCTCTCTTATCCCTGCTCTCCCCCCTCTTTTCTTGTCTCCCGCCCCCTCCCCTCTCCTACTTTTCTTCACTATATACATGGATCTATATCATGCTGCTCATATTAACGCCTTCAACCCACCGAGAAACGCAATCAGTAACGGGAAATTATATTCACCGACCGGTTCAAGTTAAGCGGAAAGATCCACGCGTACACACGCCCGGTTGAACAGGGCCGGCCGCATCCACGGCCGGCCGTAGTTACGAGGACGGGTTTTTTTTTTCTTCTTCTTCTCCGTCACTCTGCTCTCTCTTTTCCCCTCTCAGTTCTCCCTCTTTTTACCCCCGGGGGGCAAACGAATCTGATTTATTCTATAAAATTACGGCTAAATTTTCTCCAAATATCTCTGGGAAGAGGGGTCGGGGTGTGGGTATTGTCGCCTCTACGTTCCATTGTTATAGAGTAGATCTGTTAGTAAGGAAGCTGGTGAGAAATTGTGTTAAGGAGTTCACACTTGGTATTTTTTATGGCCGCGGTCTAGATAGATGTTCATTCGTTAAAATTTTACTGCAAGAATGAGACGCTGTTTTGACATAATTTGTGTAACCTCTACTTTTTTTCTCGACCTTGAACCCTGTTTTTACACATAATAAACAAGTGATTCCTTTTTTTACAATGCCAGATTAGGGAAAACACCTAAACTGTAAAAAGCTAAAAGAAAATATGAAGAGTGCAAATGACTCAACCTTTATAAATCAGTTATAAGTCCAAGTATCTGTATGATTTTTATGGTTTTTTTTTTAGAATTACTGGACAAAAAATTAGGTTGTCAAAGATGTAGCCTACACATTAATATTTAATTCAGTTCATTGTTTTATTCATCCTAGATTAGGCAATTACAAGAGATTGGTAAATTTGTATTCAAAACAATAATAAATAACAGCTAAGAGCTTAATAGATGAAAAACCACAATAAAAAGAAACGTGCAAATTTACATTTTATTGTTTACTTACAAAACCAATTCAAATTTACATAGATAGGAAAAGGGATATGGTGATGTACCAGACCTTAAAAACAATAATAGTAGAATAAATTGCTTTTGAAAATCGGTTCGAAACAATGTGCAGAACATTCAGAAGTTTGGTTGTAATTGTCACTGAAATAAAAGAGAGTTTTCGCCTAAAATGACGTACGGACGGAAGTAAAGCAAACATTCCAATGCGTTTTTGCAACACGTTGGCCATTGTTTGTCACGATTAGTATGCAAATTATGCAAGTTAGTATGCAAATTATGATCAGTATGCAAGTTAGACACCTGGTGTTTTGTCATAAAATATTGTAAAGTTGTTTAATTGAGGGGGGCTCGGAATAAATAATTCAAACAATGGTGATTGCCTTTCAGAGAATGTCCAACAAATAAATAGAACAAAAGTGACTTCTAAATACCAACATTAGAAACTTGAGTGGACTTTATTTCCCGCGTATTTTCCGCTACATTTATGTCCTCTGGTTTAACTGAACCCTGAAACTGTCTCATCTTTGACGTTGTATCCTTCCATTTCCATCATGCCCATCAAATCTTCACATTATTTCCCTCAAAATGAACCTGAAAATACGTCTAAATGACACGGAGACGTGCGAATTAAAACACCATTAACTTCCTTCTGAGTGTCCAACAAAGGTTGGAGCGTCTATAACCATTTAAACGACACCCAAATTTGACCAATTTGCACCAACTGCGAAATGCATCCGTCCCAATTTGCTTTTTACCGCGTCAAGGTTCCACAATGTTCCCCCTTCTTTCAGAAACGCCAAAGACGGAAAAAATTAAATTTAATAATTATAACATATTTTCAAGGCCCTCTTGAAGGGGCGTTCAAGAAGGATGAGAAAGGGGGAGGCGTATATAGCTCATGTATTTTGCCTCAACAATGTGTGATGAAAAGTTTGTACACCCCTACTGGTTTAAGATTTTACCTACAAAACGTAAATTTAAAAGCATTATACAGGAATTGGTAGAGCTGATAGTGCAGTGTTCTACTTTATGTGATAAAATATATAGATGAAAAAACTAACCTGTGAAAATTTTGTCTCAATCTGTCGTCTGGGTAAGGAGAAAATTGTGAAAACCGTAAACAATTTTCAGCCTGTAAACACATTGTCCTTAATTTCGATTGTTACATCAGAAATCAGCTGTTGCATTTATTTAGGTTTTCAGATACAGCTTTCTCAAATATGACAGCATTTCAGAGGGAAATATTTCACACACAAATTGGTTGCAGTATTAACTTTATAAACAGTAAGCTTTCAGACTGAAACTAAACACAAGATTGTAATCCTCCCAACCTGCATAGTGCCTTTAAAGTAGAATGAATGTTTCATTGGAAATTAATCAAAATATTAAGAATGTTTAAGCACTTCAAATGTGCCTTGTTTACCCAGAATGTGGACTGAGGCGCTAATGAATAATTCACGATATGCTAATCATCTTTGTGAGTTTTTGCCCATTCTCCATTAGCCTTTTGGAGATATGTGGGACGCATTGCAAGTGCACTGTATGGTTTGGGTAAATCTGTCTGTATAGACCCAAACCAAACATTGCACATTATAGTGACCTCCATATCTCCAAAAGGCTTTTGTTCTGTTTGCTCAACCTCTTGCTCAACAACATCCTCTTTCCCCTCTGCAACATCATCGAACACATCCTAACTGCTTCATGCGTATTAATACACACATCCATCATATACTACTTACCTCTACAGTGTTCCATTGGCATTCTCACAGAAGCTTGTAATGTATTATATTTAAGCCAACGAAAACTAGGAGAAAAATTCAAAACACCCCCCCCCCCACCACCAGAACATTTCTGCTTCATTGCATTCCAAGTCCCGACCAACGTCACGACTCAAAAATTCGTCCTAACTTGGTCACGATCTTCACATATCAATTCACCCAGGCCTCACCCTCAATTTTTTTCCCTCCCTTATCTAGGGCTCACCAAAACAACCGTACGAATTTAATTACTGCGACCTTGAAACGGGTGTGAAAATCTAAATGGTATTTATATGTTATTCCCTGGGGCTTGTTATTTATAATGCCGGTTTTTTTTTTCCTTTTTCTTTCTTTCTTTCTTTCTTTTTTTTTTCCTTCCTGTAAAAGTTTGTTTCCTAAATGCATGCGTGTTATGCTGGGAAGAAAACATAGTTATGCGTAGCGCGTGGACTTTACTGCTGCATGAACGAAGACTCTGTGTGTATCAACTGAATTATGCTGGTAGGATATTTCCATTCTGGGGGTTTATTTTGAAAGCTTTCTTTCAGATAAATCTCACCCGGGAAACCGTACTTTAACCAAACCTGATTAAGACAGACATGTATTATTACGTTGTGTAATGGAAAACATACACACGAGGGTACAACCCAAATTGTGTGTAGGGAAATGAAAAGCAGTTGTCTTTATCCGCTGGCTCTTAATTAGAAACAGGGGCCTGACAAGTCTTGGGGCAAAACCTTCCCCACTCTTCCCTCTTCAACCTTCTAAATAGACAAACCTAACACATAAACCTAAAAGCTAACCTAGAGATATATACCCTGGTCTTATACTAAACTGCCATTCACTGTCTTTGTCTCTTATTAATATGGAATTTTGCGTGAACCATTCGATAAAAATCAAAACTGCCCAATTCCATAAAATTTTGTAACAAAAGTATTTTCTGATCACATAATAGCAGGAAACCAGTCGCGAGCCACGTACAGTTGTCATAGTTTTATAGTAGGTAACCCATTACTGCTAAGAAATATTTTTTTTCTGTGGTAAGCAATTTGTTTTGTGTTCTTTAAACAGACTGAATTGACCCAATACCAGGACTCCCCCCCCCCCCTCCCCAACCATGGCTAGATAGACCCACCTGTCACCCCTCGTCCCTTCTGTAAAATTCCTCCAGGTTCAACTGCACCCGTACCTCTTATAAATTGCCCCTATTACTGTCATATCATAACTGGGTACGTCTACCAGAGTTTATATTCATTGTTACAAACTTACGTCTCCCCGTCTTCCCTCAACACACAAACACCAGAAACCCCTCACGGTCTTGCTCAGACACCCGTGAAAATTAAATTGGAATAACCTTGGCAGAGGTGCAGACCCAGAAAGTTTGCCTACACTATTTTTTTTCCTTCACCCTCTTTGGTTGGGTTTATTATGTAGTTTGTATGCTCAGATGCCTCCATTCATGTTCCCTTACCCCCTCGTTGGGTTATGTGATATCCCCAGGGAAAAAGTACTACACGCGTAAATGATCGTGTTTGAAAATAAGTTGCATTCACGCACCCAGTGCGTCATTATTGATTCGAAAAGGTGCGCTTGTGTGGATTTAGTTCGGACTAATTCCCATCAACATCATCCCTCCGTCTACTTGTTCCCCCAAGTCTATCCCTTCAAATAGATGTCATATACCACCCCCACCCCCACCCCCAACCACCAACACACCCACCAACACCATTGCCATGACCATCTTACATTAACAACTGTCAAATATCAACAAGTATGCCACAACACAAATTCCCACCTATGTTGAAACTGACTAGGCTTTTAAATAAATATTTTTGAAGATTATTGTTGAAAACTCATCACTTTGTCCCCGATAAAATAGTGATATATTATCTCCCTTAGTTAAGTTGACAAAACTTTTACTCAGTACGGTAACCAAAACAAAGGAAATAAGGCATTTCTCATTTACCGGTAACGGCTATGGCTAACTCCAATGAAGGCAACAAAGTTAGCCAGAGCAAAATACTCCTAATTCCGACACATCTGTACACAACGCATTGACACTGACGAGCCGAACAGCGCCCCCACAGTCAACCCCGGCGCTTCCCCCTGTGAAGTCTTTCGACCGCGGCAGCAGCAGACGTGGCCTTGGAACTGCCACGTAAATTAACACCAGCGGTTTCCTCACTGGACCCGCCCCGGTGATTTCGGCCCCGTGCGTGCAAAGCAGTGACAGACGTCGTTTAGCGGGTTTTAATGATAATATTGGACTGATAATAATGTACGCTGCCCGCCGGTCATTTATCACCACGTTGTTGTTTTTTTTATTGTATACAGTGATGGATGGGCTGGGGATTGTGTGCAGACATTTACCCTGAAGAAACGGCGACAGTTTGTTTGAGTGTTGAAAACTGGGGCAGATCATTGTGAGAGTTGAAATCCATCATCATGTGACAATATAAAATATATGAATTATTAGACCGCCTGGAGGGGGATGTAAAAAATGTACACATTAATAGTCAAGGTCAGGCTATTGTGGATACAAATACACAGTTAATGAAATTCAGTTCATGCTATCTGTTAACACAGTTCATTTTAAGTCTAGTTTTCCCCGGCTGAAGCTGTTCATTTCGGCCCCTTTACAATGTTTATCTTTTCCTGACATGTTGATCTTGTTTATACTAATTTGTTTTGTTCATTGCAATCGTCAAGGAACCAGAATCAACCGCGAACACAGTCTGTTTTTATTTTTATTTTATTTTTATTTTTTGGTCAGGGATTTTGTATATTATAATTTATCCGCTCATATACTTGCCACAGTCGGAAAGCATCGGTGATTTGCAGGATCTTCGCGTGCCATTTTCTCAACTTTGACAGTGTTTCAGACGGAATGATTTCAGATTAAAACATTTTTCTGCTTATACTTTCTCTTTAAGCTGGTAGTAGGGTGAACGGCAGATAAACAGTTACAAAGACTGCCATAAACAGATAGAGTGTGAAGTTCAAAATAAACGATTTTTTGAGTAATATTTCTTGAAAACAGAAAACCGACTGATCATTTCCAGCTCTTTGAGATTTCTTCGTAGAAATCAGAACCTGTCAATTAATTAGATCAATGTAAACGCCTGAGAAGAATGTCTTCAGGAATGTACGAGATAGTTAGGTTCCCAGCCTTGGTGTCCAATCTGGTATACATTTAAAAGGAACTAAGGACAAGAGGCACCGCGTCCTCACCCGAAAGCCGCGCCGTCTTTTTGTCAATGCTGTCGGTACCCTCATGCCGACGGCGACGCGTCACCTTTTGGTAAAATTCCTTCGTCTTTTTTTGTTGAAGAGAAGTGATTCCGACACCATGGTGGTCTTGAAACAATTTGATTTCGTAAGTGAAGAACACCAGGTTGCTATAAACCTTCCCATTTGACATTTTAAAGGGTTTTGATTTGACTAAGTTTGCCAACAATTTTGGACGGCTAACATAACCAAAAGTATTTGTCAGTTATCTATCTTTGAAGTCATGCTTTGGCAGTGTATGTAATGGTTTCCTATATCCCAATAATTAAATACTATTGTCGTAAAGATAAGTAAGTTTGGTTCTTACCATCTACGGAATTTTCAGGGATTAAGTTTTAGTTTTAAACGAAACTCTAAACTGCGAAGCACGGCACAGGTTGACCGCGAGACCCAGTGGCCGCTGGGCCGAGTACCCCTTCAAACTAACGGCATGCCCATTGACGCATGTACACTCACCGCTCTCCCTTCCCCCGGTAAACCAGCGTTAACATGCTTTGCTGCCTCGGAATAAACATTATTCGACATTCTTAAACTTTGAAAATAGACTTTTTGGCGACAAAAAACCGGATGAAAGCAAACTCTAACATAATGTGATTAAAATGCTTCAACATGAATGGATCTCAAGGTCAAGTACGGTAAACACATATAAATAAACACTCACGTATTACTCAAGGTTACCGCAAATGTCATACGCCCATCCATTTTTTGTTAACACATTTTCAAGGTACACCGTTAGTTTTTGAAAGGTCGTATTCATTTCTATCCTCTATGTTTTAATAAACAAAAAACCCAGCCACCCATTAAAGGTAAGGGTTGGTAAAGCTGATAGTACAGTGTTCTTACTTTGTGGATTCAATATATACATTGATGAAACAAACAAACCTGTGAAAATTTGGGCTCTACCCGTCGTCCCAGTCAGGAGAAAATAGTGAAAAACCGAGCACACTTTTCAGCATGTAAACACATTATCCTTAATTTCGACAGTTACAATGGAAATAGGGGTCTTCAAAATGTGTTCTTAACTTTGACAGTATTTCTGACAAAACTATTTCTATGGAAGATTGGTACTAGTTTGAACTTCATAATCGGTCAGTTTTCAGACTGATACTAATAAAGAAAATGTATGGATGGACACCAATCTTGTATTTTACCTTTAAATATTTCACCAGAAAGGTATGCACGTCTTTGAAGAAAAACAGACCCAACAAACAAACAAACAAACAAACAAAACAAAACAAAACACCAAAAAGACATTTTTGTGTTGTCAGTTAAAAATTCTTTATAAGTTTTCCGATTGTTGCCATGTAAAGATCACTCCTTCAAACAGAGATTTAGGCACAATGTTGGTTCGGTTATTAAGTCTGTTGAAAAATGGGTTTGAGATTAGAATTTCGGGTAAGTGTACAATATACCAATCATTACTAATTCCTTTAAAATTCTTGATTCACGTCTGGACTGGCTCGCATTTATATAGTTTCTATTGTTAGTTCTGCGTTTACCAGCTGTGCCGAGCGGCAGCTAGTTTTCAACCATTCTGATGTATTGTTGTTTACTTAAAGAGATCTGTTAGATAGAGGGTTTTAACTAATTGGATATGACTTTGTATTGTTACCTTGGCTTCTTTTGTTTCACGACGGGAAAATAATGTGGGAAAGGCTATGCACTGAAAGGCTTGACAAATTTAAGTGGATGTTATTATTGTTGTGGAACAAAACTTTTTTCAAGTCTAGACTACAAAGATTTGTGCATACCATTAAATCATTGCGGGTCGTAGAAGGCCATTGGTGTAAACAACGTGACGTCATATTATTGAATATTAATCGTTCTTATGTGGAGCTTTGTAATCACAACCAACTTTTCACACGATATTGGAGGAAGGAATGCACAAAGTAAGGAAAACATTGCTTAAAAACCTAGCGAGTCTTAACTTGGTTTTGGCACTTTGCCAGAATAACAAAATGATCTACAGTATCCATTTTAAATTACACCTTAGCTGTCCATTATAATGTCTAACAACCACGTGACTAGCTTTGTTTCAAGTCCAATCAGCCAATCGGATGGCGGAAAACCAACGAGCGATCCCTCGATTGTTACAACATGCTGCCTCAACCTCGTCATCACAAGCGAGGCAGCTAGGCGCGAATTAGATGCACCACAAATGGCGCATAAAATTCGTCTGGGGTAAACATGAGCTAATCAAGCGGCGTGGTCTCCTTTCGTGTCGCATGTCAGGATATTGCAATGGTGTGATGGGCTAGTTCACACGTCCCACTAGTACCACCGCCCTCCTTTTACCGCACGGTCCACTTCGCGAGTAGTCTCTGTCCGAGCAGTCAATTTGAATTTAACGCAATAATCAAATATGGGTTAGTCTCTATCACGAAATTATCCATTAGTGTTAAATAATCGGAGGTGTTAAATATGGGTCTCTCTGTTGGAAAGTATAAAATGTGTGGTTTTTATTTTTTTTTATTTTTTTCACCGTTTTTTATTCGCCATCATGCATCCGTATTTTCCCTTGCTTTATTTACATTGTGCAAGAATGTCCTTTACCTTCTGGATTGTCAACTTGAAGTTATGTTCTACCATTTTGAGGGAATTCTCGTCAGTATCTTTTTGGAGTTCCAATAATGTATTGGAATAACACAACACAAATCATGTTGGAGCATGCAATAGTTTAGAGTCTAACGTAATTCCACAAGTTAACGCTTGTTGTCTGGTGTACGTAACCCCAAAAATATATCATAAGATATTATTTTGTCAGCAAAGTTATTTTTGAAAGACTTATTTGAGTGATTCTTGAGTGAAATCTGAATAATATTTTAAATTTGAATCATTACCGTTTTGAAACATATAGATGATTAAAATATTAATAATATTTGAGTAATATTTCAGTCGTACTTTAATGATATACGAAAGATATTTTGAGCGATATTTGAGTACTATTTCGGTACTATTTTGATGTTTTTTATTTTTTACTCCAAAGTGTTGGATGCACATTTTTGAGAAGCTATCTTCCCACTGAAATGCCATTATCTCAGCTAAGATTAAATCTATTTTATAGGCGTAGGTCACGTACATGATTTCATAGTGGGTGCTTTGGAATAAAAGTACTTCATATGAACATGATATGAAATATCTGTTGGCTTTATACGGATCTAGTACTTTAGTAAATAACAAATCTTGTGTATGACACAAGCTTTCTTCTACAAACGCAGCTTTTAATCATAGATGCACTCGATCGCTATTCTTCGCCGGCATGTTTTTTATCAATAGTGCAAATTTAATTGAAGTCTAAAATTGGATTATGGATAAATTGTGCCATAAAGGTGTGCTTTTTATAATATATTCAAATTTTTTTAATGGACGTGGCATGGTGTCTTTGTGTGGTGCAACCTGCATTGCGTGGAATTGAAATCCGCATAGTATTAGGAACAAAAATCCCCCACTCGATCACCCTGCCTGCTGTATAAGGCCAAATAAGAATAATGAGTTCGGGTGTAGATTTAATTGCATTGAACGAGCAAAGAAGAAGACGAAAAAAAACCACCCCGGTGTCTTTTGTGAGGGTGTATTTTTCTACCTACTGTCCAGAAACTATTTTACGCGGGCAAGCGGCTTGCCTGCACCGCGCTTGAATTGAGGCGTAGATGCAGTGTGTAAGGCACCCCGCTGCGCCAAAAGTGTAGGCTGGGGTTGCGCTTTTCTTTCAGTCTCTCTCCGGAGTCCGGCCCGCTGATGTTTTCTTGTTCCTCGGGGACCCTTTTAGAGGATGCCGCCCCGCGCGCCCCTGCCAACCGGCCTGATTGTACTTAACCAGGGTCAAGGTTACCGTATAATTAATGAGGCGATGGTTGATACCATTCCGACTGCCGGGGGTGTTGTGCAGCGAGTTAACAGCAGGTTGGCTGGCTTTCCTCTTGCTCCCGGGTGCGAATTAGTGCGTGTTAGGAAACGACTCTCATGTCGCCGCATCGGGTTTGCGGGAAAAATGAAAACTCATCTCTGGGATTTTTGAAATCATGGTTTGGGATGCCCTGGTCGTCCACCCTACTTCCCTCCAGGATCTTCTGTCCAAAGTTTGACAACTACGTCCCCCGCCCACCGTTCCTTTGTCGGCTCTCCTCGCAGGTGTTACACCAAGCCGCCCGGCAACAACACACACACACACACACACACAGAAATACTGAAGGAAAAAAAAACGGCAGTCGGTTTTATATCCCGTACCGCGAGGACTTTCTTAGTTCATCTGTTTATGCCCGCAGAAAATCAAATTTGTTTCGATTTTCATGCGGGAAGGAATCCACAGTTTACGCAATTCATGCATTAATAAACGCCTTGGCGTGTCAAACGTCTTCAAGAAGTTTACATTGGACGGGGGGTTTTACGAATGTACTGTAATTGTGTGAGGGGGGAAGGGGGGACACGAGGTTGCTGGCGTATCCTATAATGGTATCATTTTCTGGGATCGATCCATGCAATATGTTTAGTGCGAATGGGACACTTTACTGGCTCTGTGGTAAAGGTCTTAGTGACGCTACAAATATCTACACCCAGCAGAGAGATTTCTCTTGACTAAACGCACATGTGTATGAATATTTGGTGTTAGAGTTTGCATTTCTTTAATCCCCAACTGTAATTCGTAACTCCGGGAAAATAAGAAGGCCGCGTGATAACAGACTGTAGCTGCGAAATTTAAAGATAAACATGATTGTAATAAGGATGGCATAATAGGTCACGACAAACCAAAGCGAGAATGTTATCTGGGAAGAAAGAGAAAGGTTGTTAGAAAAATTTCAGTTTCTCCTGGATTACTTTTGGCTGCGGCTGTTGCTAGCCAGCTTTTGAAGCCAGCCAATGTCTTAACAATGTTAATGAAGTGGTTTAGCCGTAGCCACTAATTCAGAAATGGCCTCCGTCTTTCGAAATGAAACCCCAACTCACCAAATGGTGCTGGTTTTTACCAAGCAGTACTTCTTAGTTTTGTTCCCCACTACCAATGTGTTGGCTGCACAATCCAATCTAAATCACAAACTACACGAAATGATTCTCTTTTTGCCGAAATAAAATTGACCGTGGGAGTTAAAGCAAACATTGTTGTCGCATGAATTCCAAATCTGAAGAGAAAGAATAATCCAGCGTGTAGATGATGTATACCCCATTAAGCATGGGTTTAAGGGCGACTGAACTACTGTGGGGAAATCGCCACCACCCCATGGTAGGTTTGCGCGTCTTTGTTATGTAGCCCACGCCATGTGTGTTAAACACTGCATGTGGTTTGGAAGTAGTATACATTGTGTGACGAAAAGTAAATCGCCTACAAATAACCTGTAATCTATATTTACACTTAAATTTGAAGTAACTCCGCCATCACAATTTTTCACGAGTGAATGTTGATGAAATTTCTCCACAATCCTATTATTTTTGTTAGAACATTACGTACACACCACTCTAAGTCATGCATTACTTCAATTACTTCAATTTTTTGTGAGCAGTAGAAACTGTTTTTTTCTCAAACGATTCGTACCGTCTCTGTAAATAAGAAGAGCAAAATGATACAATTATCATATTGTGAGACAAAGAGTTGCTAAAGTGATTATCTTTTGCATTTTTTCGTTCGTGTCGTAATTTTCGGATCGCTCGACTGACTAATGTAAGCTGCAATGAGTATATGATTCAAGTTATCAAAACTCAATCGCTTGTTATGACGTCACTTTTCAATACAGAACCTTGGATGTAGGTTTTTTTTTATTTTTGAAGTGCATGCTTTCTTTTTTGCAAAAATGACGTTTTTATCGTCGTGTGGTTATTTGTGTACCTAAGGTAAAAGTACACTAGGTTATGGGAATCATGGTGGTGTGTGTTCGATATGTCATTTTGGATTAGGCATTCACAAATTGTGTTTGAACAACCAAGCCGAATGAAAAGGAACGATCCGACCAGTGTTGAAGTTAAGTCGCTTGAAAATTGCTAAACAAAGTGCGCGTAACGTGTGCAACCACACAAGAGTTCGCCTCTCAGGCCAAGGGCGTTGTTTCCCTCTGGCAATGCAGTAGGGCGCCCTCTGTCGAGCTCTATTCCGCGGGCTAGGTATTATAGGCTGTGTAATGTTATTACAAAGAGCTTGGGGTCATCGGTATGCAAATGAGCTGTTTGCTGAGGCCAAGTTCACGGGTGTGTATTAATGAGGGAAGGCCGTGATGCCTAGACAGTGTGCGCTGGACTGACATAATAGGGTGAATAAATCTATAACAAAACATAGAGAGTATTCACTCTTGTATGTGAGATCATTACGTCTGGTTCTAGCCTTGAAGTCGTCTCCAAACAACGGTCTTGGCACGGGCTTGAAAGAGTCAGGGGCGGCTTGCTCGTCCCTCTGTCACCATCAAGGAGATTTAGGGAACAGATTTTCTAGTCCGGGCTCTGCCTTACCTCTTGTGATCAACAGGGAGTTTTGAGGAAGCAGGATTCTCCATCAACCGGGGGCTTACTGCGTGGTAGCTCGCTCAACGTAAACACGCGAACTAACTCCGCAGAGTCAATACCTCCGGGCGATTCGCCTTTTTTCCTCCTCATCTCTTGTATTTTTTCGGGTGCTCCGGGGAGGTTAAAAAACAAGAGTGTTGTTACCGTTCATCATGTCGCAGCAAAACGGCGGTGAGGCCCCGGCGGGCTCTGGGGGCAGCACTTCCCCGCAGGGTCAGTCTGACACGGCGACCAAGTCGAAGAAGGGAAGCCGTTCACGAGGTAAGCCCATATTCTCCCCCCTTTCTACCACTGCTCTCGGTTCTTTCCCATTTATTTTCGGAGCTTTTGAAAATCCTTGCCGCGAGCGGGGTTTAAGGGTAGCAGATTAGCGGTGATGACGAAGTTTCAGCTTTCGTGGCTTGTTTTATTGTATTTCAGAAGTCCAAAGTGCTGAGGATATAAAAGAGTAAATTTTCTTTCAGTCATATTCAACTCTTTTTTACTTGTGCGTAAAACACCTTTTCATAAAACCTGATGTTGATTTTCTTTTCCTCACTCATTTTTTTCTCTGTTTAATTCAATTTTGCGAGTGACTACCTCTTCAAAACTAAAATAAAAACATTCAATCCGTAGACACAATAAACATTAACCGATGAGTGACTGTCTGTTAAGACAGTGTTTATGAAATCAACACTTGGATCGTTGAAAAAAAAGATTTGTTGGTCATTAATGGTTGATTAGATCCTGATGTGTACGTGTTTCTATTCAACAAGGTCAATCTAACTGTGATTATTTTGTCAGCATTAGTCGATACCACCACTTTATCCCCCATAGACGTTAGTTTACACCCAGAATGAAATACTGATGTAAAAAACGTCAGCAGTTTACACCCGAATTCATAAAAATTCGTTGATGCTATTTCACACGCGTTGAAAATCTAATAAACAATGATGTTTTGAAACCCCAATCTTCACGACTTTGCCTTCCACGATCACACGGTAATTACTGATCCTACGATTACAACGAACTACCCGACAAGTACAGGTGGTGCAATGTTGTTGTTTTGGTTCATAATGTTGAGAATTCGATCTGAAAATTTGGCATGCGGTGGATCTTTTTGAAGCCGAATTGTAACTGCGTTAAAAAAAGAAATGAGCTGTCGGCAATTTCCCGTGATGAACGTTGTACCATGGTTGTACTGTGTATTGTTGTGTGGTGACTGCGGGCCACTGTACAGTTCAATGCGAACGCCAGTGTGTCCAATACACACAGACGTCTGTGTGTGTATTAAACACTGTCTTAGCCACACAGACGGCAACACTGTGTGTGTGTGTGTGTATATCGTAATGATCAACCAGTTGGAATTGCCACCACAACATCATTTTCCACTGTTGACAATGTCTTTCCCATCACTAATGATTGTGCCCGATAGGTTATCGTCTCTTTCCGAAACAAGTTTATCTATCACTCCACTTGCTCATCAATTAGTGCAAGACATTTTAAATTGGCTGAAAATGAAATAAATTTAATATTATAGCTACCTTCCTCTACTTAGATTGACAACATATCAACAAAAACAATTGCTCGTTTTGTCACACTCCTTTACGTGAACATAGCGTTTACACTCCAGCCCATATTTTGCAATTGCATCTTTTGCAATAAATAATGTAGCACAATTTGAGGCTAAACCATAACTAAACCATAATACAGCTCCATTTGGCTCTGTTTGTATATAATATTTTGACAGTTAGTATGTTCGTTGTTGTGATACACAGAAACAACATTTCGTATTTATTTATTATTTTTGTACAATAACACTTTTTGAGTTTTTAATTCAAAATTTATATCAGGAAGTAACCTGTCACTCCGCTTATACACACATTACAAATCAGCCTTCCTTATGTTACCTCATTATTTCACCCCCCCCCCCCCACCACCCTCCCCCACTTCCCACCCTACATTTCCGTCTTTCCCTACCACAAACCAACCTGAGAATCGCATCAGACTGGCCAGTCATGTTCTTCGATCTCTCTAAAGTGCTTTTGTGGAGAAAGGGCTGGTGGAGAACCAAACACTAACGCGTTTCATAATTGGCTTTTTGGTTTTACTTGCAAACTTTGATCTCATAAAAAAATATATATAAAATAGAATCATGATTTTCTTCTTTCTCCGAGGAGGTTCCGGTTTCAAAAAGGTCCACAGTTGACGAAGTCATTGACAGGTCTTTGCTTAGTTTGATACATTTTTATTCACGCTACACTATTGTGTAGGAACAGAAGAAGTGTCACGTCAACCCAACTGCATGTTTAGAGATAACATCATTTTGAACCGGTATCTGCAAAAATAAATATGTCTTTGCTATAGTGCTAAAAAAATTTGGTTTCATGATGGAAATTAATATCTGAAAAAAAGTCACATTGGTATAAAATCTGATAAACCTTCAAGTTTGTTTTGAATGATCATTTTTTTTTATATAGACCTTGATTGTGTTAAGCATTTTAAAAATATTTAAAACCCTAAAGTTTCAATAGCTGTGTATATACATTAATTTTTTTACACTAACGCAAAAGTGTAAAGAAGTAATAACAGTTATAGATCTTGTCAGAGTTTTAATTATAATTTATTTTCTTACCGAAGCACTGTGAAAGACCCATGATATATATATATATATATATATATATATATATATATATATATATATATATATATATATATATATATATATATATATATTTTTGAAAATAATTGTTTTCAATTGTCCATTTATCCTTCAAAGCACGAGAATACGTTCACAAGCATTTATCTCTGAAAATCCAATTTACCCGCGTGGATATTTTATTAACACCCCATCACATGATCAACAACAACAAAACCCATTGTTTGCCATTTCTGCCCCCCATGATTGAATTGTTTGCCTTTTTTGCCCCCCATGGATGACTCACACATCAAATTAATTCCGATTGTTCAAGTGTAAAGTGTGATTTATTAGAAGACAAACGCACGGCCGCGGATCGCGTCAGCCCGTTGCTCACTTCATCTTCCCCCGTCAACTGATCCGATTTAACCGGCGGCGCATTCACTAATTCCCGCTTCTGTAAAGACTCTCGTACTCTGCTAGCTCACATAAATCAGACAGTAATTTCCATTTTTCCCATTGTGGAAAGTTTTACAATTGTTGCCCTTTTGTCATAGGTTTATCATAAATCTATTCGTTGAAAGGGAATTTGTCGGCAAAGACGGTACAATTCTCGACCGTGTAATCGGCTTTGAAAAAAGTACAAAATAATAAAACACCAAATCAGCCTTGTAAAGAGTCTAAAACCATAGGAGAAGAAAGGAAATGGCGATTGGTCTGTATTGACACCATAATAGCTGGTGGGAGTTTGTCTAACTGTATCCATTATTCTATATCGACTATCTTGTATCGAAATTTGAATAATAGGGCATAAGACGAGTTGAATCATTTTTTAATTTAAACAGAATGACACAAAAAGAACACAATAATTTTGCAGAAGTTAAAACAAAAATGTTTCATGGAAATTAACGAATAATTATCTTAATGAAGACCTTTTGAATATTTTTTAATTTTGTTTATTTACTTGTTTAGGGCCTGCCCATAATTAACTTTAACTAATTTATTTGTTCTATTGTATTTTATTCATTTTTTATTTATTTTAATGTTTACAATTTATCAAAACAAATGTGTTATAATTATAACAACAACGACTCTACAAACAGAATCCATCTTAACCTTTAAATAAAATAAAATATTGTTTCATACAATATTCAGAAAGGTTTCCGGAAGAATTTTATTTTATTTTATTTTATTTTATTTTATTTAGTTGTTTATTTTTATAACCGGTTGCGTATGTTGTTAATTATAGTTTTATATTGTGCAATATTTGCCACGGGAAGAAGAAATGCTAATCACATCTTCCCAATATAATCCAATCATGTGAAATGCGTTAATGTCATTTTTTGGGACTCCGTTCTCTATATTTACCTCCCCGGATCGCATGTGTTCTGATTGACCATTTGGCCTTGTTACCGAGCGAACCTTCATCAGCACACACACACACACACACAAAAATGTGTTTCCCCTGGATGGTGAATCCATCGTTTTCAGTGTGATTCAACGGTAGTCTCTTTCGATGAAAACCACATCGGTGAATCATTCTGTGGAAGGATAAATCACCACCCCTTCTTTTTTTCTGTCTCCGTATAATCGAAATCTTCCACGCTATTGTGTGGATAGATAATGCCGTATACCCGATATTGTGTAATATTGTTTGCCATTCTTAAAAACCCGGGCGCGTAGAATATTTGATGATCAATGACCAAATTGCCGATAATATAATGTCAACTTAATTTTATGGACACAAAGCTGACTAAAATATCAATAATGATATTACCTTAGAATTATTACCCAGGCAGTATTATGATCAATATTTTGTATGATATTCTGTCGGCTATTTCTTCTTATTTGATTTTTGTCTCAATTGTTGAACAAAAAGCAGCATGGTTTATTCTTTTCCACCACAGCGATGTATAATCAGCATTTTCTGAGTCCTACTTTTTTTATTTAATAGTTCTTTTCCTTTTTGCTCATTTGTACAATTTGTAGTTTATAATATTCATACACACGTTGTTGTTTTTTGTTGTTGTTTTTTTATTATTTTTTATATAAACAATTATGTATTGCCGTGTTGTAAACTAAACTCACCTTTTACGGTGAAAATAAGCACACTTTCTGACCTTAAAAGCGTGTTTTCGTTGTTATGTTTCCCTATGAAGTTTACACTCGGTTTCAATTTATTTTGACATCGCGAAAAGACAGGTTAAATAATGCCAGTAAATGTCGGTCAAAACAACACGTTTAAAAAGAAAATACTCAAATGTTTAACCAAGACCGTTGGAGGGATGTTTTTCTCGAACCTAATGTAATATCCCAGATACTGTAAACATAAACACTTCGTGATTATATTTCATGTATTCGTTGTTTTGGTAATGAGCGAAATTTAAAACATCATTCACGTTTTCATTTCTGAATTATACGCCAAAGGAAAAAAAATAACAGCCTCATAAGCTGACCATTATTATCAATTCTTAAATTAATCAACTCTGGTTTGAGGATCTCAATTGGAAGGGAGACGTTGATAGGCTGGCCTGCCCTTCTTATGTACACAGACCTTAAGCATCCTCTATTGTTTTTCGTAGCGAGTTGTAGGCAGATACTGTTGTGTGTTGGTTGGGGTATCCCATTTTGCATTACAAACCTCGCTGCGTGTATTTTCAGTGTCAAGGGCATATGGCGGTGCGGGGCAAGCCGGGTTTTTTTTCGTCGCATAATAACAAGGAATTCTGACGAATTCCCCCTTCGAATATTGCTTTTAATTATAATTTTCTTTACCAGATCGTAGACAATACATAGGTGTAATGCCTACGGCACAGTTCACCCCCATAGAAAATTAATACCGTTAGATTTTAGGACGTAGACTTCCAGAAGGGCTGATGATGCAGTTTTTTTTTAAATGTAAGAATATTCGTCTCTGTTTAATCAGGCCTGAGCCCATTAACGAAATCGTAAAACAAAGGACAATGTTAACATGAAATTCTACTGGTACTTCATCTAACCATTAGAAAGCTTACCAACATGGTCATGATTTTGGGAAACGTGGCCTCCATAGCTAAATTATCAGTTGACAATTATTGTGGAACATTAAATTGAAATAAATTTCTCATAATTTGAGTCTGAATGTTCATATATGTAAGTACAGTTTGTTCATTTTAAAGAGAGGTAAGTTTCATTATAGTTTTGGGGGAAAAGTCAATTACCACCATCCTCTACTCATGGCAAGTTTGACAGAAAACAGCGATTACTAATTTTATTTTCAGATGATTTCATTTATTTCAAACAAGCAGCATTTTTTTTTATATAATTATATTTTATTTATGTATTTGTGGGGTGTTTAAGTATCATTTTCTCTCGATTTTGAGAGCATTCCAGAGGGAATTAGATCTCTGGAGGATTGGTACTGGTATGAACTTTGTAATCATTGAGTTTTAGGATTGATATTAATCAATGAATAAATAAAACTTCTTTCATGCAGTATCATAATTTGGTAAAATATCATGGTTCACGTGTGTTTTTTTGTCCAATATCGTCTTAATTTGGATCAGGATTTCACAAGCTGATTACTAGCAGTGAATTTCAAAGTTGTTCCTCACAAAGCCACAACAAAATTCTGAAATTAATTTGAAACATTTTCTGCTCATTCCATCCTTTCATAATTTACTGCTAGTTTTTCTACTCGTCGAATCTATTTCATTTTTTTTTTACGGGGTTGTCTAAAAAAATGTACTCTTATTTAATGACCATTATTGTAATTCATAACTTTAAGTACTATCAGTATATTCAATTTATATTATCGGCTGAAGCTTTCCGACGACATTAATTTCATCAAAGTATGCAATTTTTGAGCCTGTAAATTCATATTGAAATTACCAGGTGGTTTCTAATTGTGATATCATTATGAAAAAACATAAACTATAGTTGATATTTTCATCGTAGCTTCTTTTGAATATTAGGGACCTTTCACTCAGTGAAAAACAGATGCATAATTAATTCTAAGAAAATCATTATTTTATCCGCCAAAATAAACTCGTCTAGAGGAGAAAACCCCCAGAGCATTGCAACAGTGTGTTGTCACACACGGCTCGATTAAATACATAGTGATAATACTGTACATAAAGAAAACGCATTATCTCAAAATTGTTGCAATGTGGGAAACCGAACTGTTCCTTTGTTGTGGATTTCCCATTGAGCGGCTCATTGTTGAGTCTATCATGTCGAATTGCTCATTCCTAGCGATGGTTTTTTCGCCCCTCATCCCCGCACACGAGGGATATACAGAACGCATCAACGAATAGAGTTTATTATATACACACAGCATCGTATTGTCCATGACTATGGGGCTGAGTCAATGCTGTACCAACACGTTCTAGACGCATAGACTGTTCGGGCGCGATCAACGCGTTTGAAGCGTGGTGGGGGGAAGATGTAGCATAATGCAATGAACACATGGAAATTTAACATAAATCGGTAATGTGTTACACTGTTAGGGAAATGTGTGAGCCCAAATCAACAACAATTACTTTGCATGATTTTTATTGATTTTTTTATTTATCGAAGAGGAATACTTACACTAATTTGGGCCACAATTTTCCTTATTGCGTTATTTAATTTTAAAATGTGGCCATTCATGTTCACTCTTTGTATTATACATAAACAACAATTAAGTTCATAGATTTGTTCCATTGTCAGTTGATATTTTATAATTATTCTTATTAAAAAGGAGTATAAATCCTGAATCATTAAATTTGCAATTATAATTTAAAACATTTTTTTAAATCTGAAATTGAAGGGAAAATCGGGTTTTTTTGTTTGAGAAATTATTCGTACCTAAGTCTGCTTTAAAGCCAAGAATCTAACAATTTTATAAATGTATTGTATTTATAAATATTTCCAGCCCAAAAATGAACATAAAATGTCAAACTATTTCAAAAATTCGTTGACCTATGATTAAGGAATAATCATCACCCAGGTTTCGTGTCTGAGTTGGGTGTAAGAAAACTCCGAGTGTGTGAGAGCATTTCCCTTCAATCGAAACTAACCGTGATTCATCTAAAGTTGACGCATAACTTGCTTTCCAAAATGTTTATGTCAGCCGACAAAAAATTGCTGAAATGTCCTGTATTTTTGTTAGTTTCTATTTGTGTTTTATTCTTCATATTTCACAAATCTTAACCGGAATCAAAACCCTTTAAATCACATTTAATCGTAATTACTTTATCAAATACAAAATAAAGAAAGAACGAAAAAACAACAAAAACAACAACATGAGAACATTGTTTACTATATCAAGAGCAGGAATGTTAATATGGTATGAGGTAACATTCCTGCATTGCAGTATTCGTGTCACATATCCCAAGCCCTATGACTGTGTGATTTCCAGAACTAGGCTATATATTACATGTACCGATTTATTTTGTATTCTTAAAATACATCTCTTTCCATTCTAAAGCAATCTTTTTGTACCCATCATTGTCAATCTTCCCGTGTTGTCATCTCCTGTCACCTTAATGGATCCTGTCATCCACTTTAAGAAAAAGCCACTCCCCCAAATATCCGATAAAGTGACATTAAAATCATTAACTTTCCTCACCCAAAGAACTACTACAATTGTCACAGCGCATCCCCTTTCTATCAAGTACAGTTGAATGTTCTTTCTTTTTGACTGATTCTTGATCGGTGATTATGTCAGCATGTGTTATCATCATTAATAACATCATTCTTCTAGATGACAACCAAGAGCCTATACCGGTCGAAACGTCGAGTACAAACTGGCTCCTACCAGATCCACCTCCAAAGAGATTTTATACCGCACAGTGTTACAGCTAAAGTGTGTAATCATTCACTGTTCCCATTGTGCATAGTTTCAAGTTTCACTTAATTAACAACATCGTTATCATCACCATCATAAAGTGAGATTTCAAAACTTCGTATTGTGGTTTAAAACAATAATAGAAACTAAGGTTCCATTCATGTATTCGTTGGTTCATTACTGGTTTGGTCGATATAGAGGTCGGATTGCGAGGGGGATATAAAACATTAAAAGAGAGACTTGGCAGGAGCAGTAAAAAATAATTTATCCAATGTGGTGGTTCTGAGAAAAAACAGTGGTATGATAAAAATCGTTGTATTTGTGATTAGTAAAGTAAGATGTAAAAAATTGCATGGTTGGAAAAAACAATCTACAAACTAAGGTTTGCAAATAATCTCCCTGAAGACGAGATATTCCCGAATAGAGCAAGTGACGTGCACAAAACCGTCATCTTTATCATCATCATTAAAGTCCTTTTCACACCACCAAACCAATTCCCAGGACATAGAAACCCGGGAAATTCCAGGGAAAGTTTACCCCCACCCTATGTTAGTTTCACACTTGATGCATTTTCTCTGAGAATATTAACCTCGGAGTTATCTTGCTTAACCTTACAACAAGCACAGGATATCTCGGGAGTTTGCCAGGGTTAACACCTCAAATGTGAATTGGTTAACCACAATGTTACCAAGAATTTCCCGGGACATTCATATCGTATGAAAGGGGTTTATAAATAAGATTTGAAACTTTCCATTAGTTGGACATTAAGTCCAGAAACTAAGGTTTTTTCTTCTTTCCCCTGCCTTCCGCTATTCCCCTCCCATTCCTCTTCGTAATCCACCAAATCCAAAATAAAAACTCAAATCTCAACTCAATAATATCTGACCATGGATTCCCCTCTTATTTCAAACCTAATCCATCATAGGAATTATTCTTCCGTATATCTACCATAAAACAAGAGAATTTAATATAATGTTGATTTACCAATTGTACACTGCCCGGTTGTCAACCTATTTCAAGGTGAGTTTTTAAAAGACAATTTATGTCCAGATTTGCTTTAAAAAAACGAGACATTTTCACACCTTGTGAATTATTCAAACAACCACGCTTCCATCTCAAGACTAACTTGATGCTTTCTGAAGGGTACATTTTGAATGCTGAATGTCCACAACTTGACAAGTGCAAGGCGTGATAGAAATAATAATTTGTTTGTGCATATTAAGAATTTAGCATCTTTTCCATCCCTAACGTAGCCAGTTCTTTTTGCTTTTTCAACAATTAAAATTGAGCCAGAAAGAGGCCAGGAGGTCAAATGGTCTGGTCACCCTCTTGGTGTGACGAAAATTAGTATTCGTTCATGATATTCCACACAGGAAACACGACAGTGATATACATAATGATGAATATAATATTCACCTTTTCACCCAATACGTTCTTTGACGTTTGTTGACGTCAAATTGTAGCGACTACTAAAATATACTTCCAAATTCAGTCAACATCCTATTTATATATCAATATAATGAAAAGCCTGAATATATACCATCCAAGTTATAAATTTCCAATGAAGGAGATGACGTAGGGGGCGCTAAATCCATCACCTCGCATTAGATTTAAAATTCTACTCGAGACGTTACGTTCCTTAAAACAAACCACCGATGTTTTAATCCGAAAGTAAACTCGTATCAATCACCGTGAGGGGCTGGGACCGTCAGAAAATGACGTCATTTTTATGAATCTCATTTTTTAGGTGAGGCAATAAAATTATTTGTACAAAAACAATATTCAAACATGTAACATTTACTGTGGTTTCTCAAAATTTGCATAACTATTATGTGAATGGAATGTCCACGGTTCAGTGGTAGGAGATTGAGTCAATGTACTCTTCCAAAAATCAATGATGTACCATCCCTTTATGATATATTTCTTGATAACCAAAGGATTGGAATGAATGTACTCTTCCAAAAACCAATGATGTACCATCCCTTTATGATATGTTTCTTGAAAACTAGAGGATTGGAATGAATGCACTCTTCCAAAAACCAATGATGTACCATCCCTTTATGATATGTTTCTTGATAACTAGAGGATTGGAATGAATGTACTCTTCCAAAAACCAATAATGTTCCATCCCTTTATGATAATGTCTTGAAAACTAGAGGATTGGAATGAATGTATTCTTCCAATAACCACTGTACCATCCCTTTATGATATGTTTCTTGATAACCAAAGGATTGGAATGAATGTACTCTTCCAAAAACCAATGATGTACCATCCCTTTATGATATGTTTCTTGAAAACTAGAGGATTGGAATGAATGCACTCTTCCAAAAACCAATGATGTACCATCCCTTTATGATATGTTTCTTGATAACTAGAGGATTGGAATGAATGTACTCTTCCAAAAACCAATAATGTACCATCCCTTTATGATATGTTTCTTGAAAACTAGAGGATTTGAATGAACGTACTCTTCCACAAACAACAAAATAATGTGTCATCTTTCGAAGAAAATGTTTCCTGAAAACTAGAGGTTTGGATTTACGCACCACCCATTCTTTTATTTTATTTTTTATTTATTTTTTTACTTATTATTAAATAAAGCTTTAGGCTGTAATTTCTTTTTTGTTTATTGTTTTCTTCTTCTTAAGTCGTCTATAAAATTGGTTCGAATTGTCCCTTTAAAATGACTGATGTACCTTTGCTTTAAATCTCAGCAGCAGGAGACTAAAATAATGCAATTCTCATCGCTAAAATCTAAAATCAAAATCTGTCTTCGTGATGTAGCAACAGCGTCTTTTATCATCAGTTCGCCGTTTAAAAAAAATCCACTCCTCAGAGAGCGATGGAGAGAGAGGGAGATGAAAAAAAACGTCTTCACAAGCAAAAGCTGTTATAATGTCCTGCGCTTCTGCCGGGAGTTCGCCGCCGGGGAAAAGCAGCCAAATTACGGGGGAGTGTTCTTTCATTGGCCTTGAACCTTCTCCTCTCCGGTACGGTGTGCTCTTGCAGCAGAGTCCGCATAAACATTCTCGCGGCTCCGGTCGACGGGGGACGTACGCTGCTCCTGCCGAAGCTTTATTGCATAAAACGCGGCAACCAAAAGGTCTAAATGTAATTTAAGTTATCGGGTGAGAATGTCTTTCCACGCCGCGTACTAATGCGTGAGTCAAGCGTATCAGGGATGTATTTAAACGGATGGGAGACAGATCGTGCCGTATGTACCCATAGGCAATGATGGAGGAATGGAATTTAGTCTTAAGCTTGCTACTCATGCCATACCGCTACCCCCCTTGATCCTTCTGTAGTAGTTGAGAGAGAGGGTGTGTGAACTTTCTGGCTGTGTTCAAAGACAAAAGAGCAAACAGACAGGAAAACGGGGAGTGTGCAACAAGCAGATTCACAAAACGGATTTAGTGGGAGGCAGAACTTCTCAAAAAGTGATAGAATCGTTTAGATTCAGTGGAACAAGAGATTTGTGATCGCAAAACTTGCGGACAGAAAAAGGAGAAACGAAGGCAGAAAATAATATGTAAAATTATCCAGAAGGCAATCAACGTGCTCATTAATAAAAAATATAACAACAGAAATATTGAGAAACTTTTGCTGGTTTAATAAAGAAATGATTGGTTTAATTGCATCAATAAAATTTCTAATATCTTAAAAATGGTTGGAAAGAAACGGACATGTTAATTTGTGTAAAGGTCCCATAACAGGGTCTATCTTTCATTGAAATAGAAATTCCTTAAAACAAATGTTTCTAAATATTTTATGACCGATTTTCATACCTTTTCTGCGATAACTTCTCTTGAAACGCCCCGTTTATAAATTACTTTAATAAAACTCCATTTGAATTCAATCATTTTTTTACGATAATCACAAAGTCGCCAGCAAACGCCTGGAAGAACCTTGTCCTTACAGCTTTCTGTGGAAAATAAAATAGAACAGAAAATGTGGAGAAATGATCATTTTTCGATTAAGACCTATGTCCTTGCCCTTTTCGTCCCCCCCCCCCCCCCCCCAGCAGTCTTTTTTGCGCAGTAACATACGAGCTACAACTGCGAAAAAAAGAATTGAGGACAAATTAAGAACCGTTGCTAAAAAAATAAAAACAAAATAAAAATGACCGGCACGCGACTTTATTAATGACAATTACTTGGTAGCCAGGCTAATTAATGCTGCTGTATTTTTTTTTTTTTTTGTAGTTCTGGTTAGAGACAAAGACAATAAAGAAAGTATGCTTATATCGCATATTGTTAGCATCCCGATGAACGCTAACACTGAAAGAGATCTCCCCTGGCATAGTCAAAACGGGAAACAAAAAGGATAGAAAAAAGGGGGGATGGGGAATGAATCGATTTGATCAGGTCGATATGAAATGAGTTTGTTTTTAGTATGGTAGATTATAAAAAGAAAAGGGGGAACGGTAAACGTGGCGAGTGAAACGTTTTTGGACACGCGCGTTTATTGTTACGTTATGCCACAGCGATGGACCTACTTGTTGGTAATCGGTGGTCGCCTGTTCTTCCGGTGCCGAGTCTAATGAATCGGAGGGTGGATGAAGGCCGGAAACCAGCCTCTATCGAGAACACAGAAAATGTCTCAATATAAATAACGATAACTTTTCCCTCTGCAAGAAACTTATTTATTGTTTTTTGTATTATGGTGTTTTTTTGTTTTTGTTTTTACTTTCTAAGATTACATTATTAGAACTTATTAATTAGAACGACTTTAAATATTGTTGTTAAGAACCTAATTGGATCACATACAACAGTCAAAAGCTCAGTAAGGGCACCACCAAGAAATGGCTGTATAGTATCATAATGCCTTTAAGATAGGGTACCAGATGATTCCAGTTGACCAAGAATGGCCACCAACGAGGCAGACTTGCTCACAACGACTGTTTGATGTTAGTTTTTGTATTTTTTTCATAATGACCCGGCGTAAAACATTTATGCTGCCTTTCTATTCATCCTTTAACAAGTTTCAGGTGTGTCAAACATTCTTTGAGTTTCTCATTTGCATACGTCTAATTATTATGTCTCATTTGCATACAGGTCATAGCGGAGTCAACCAGCTCGGCGGAATGTTTGTCAATGGCCGTCCCTTACCGGACACCACACGCCAGAAGATCGTAGAGCTTGCCCACAGCGGAGCCAGGCCTTGCGACATCTCACGTATCCTCCAGGTATCCAACGGCTGTGTATCTAAGATCCTTGGCCGGTACTACGAAACAGGTTCCATCCGGCCACGGGCAATCGGGGGCAGCAAGCCTCGGGTGGCCACCCCACTGGTGGTCAGCCGTGTCGCCCACTACAAGAGAGAGTGTCCGTCCATATTTGCTTGGGAGATACGGGACCGGCTCCTTGCCGAGAAGGTCTGCACACAGGAGAACATACCGAGTGTAAGTCAAGTCCCTTTTCAGTTTTCTTGTTTACTTCGAGCGCCCTCTGTGGGTAAAATTGATTTCACGAGAGGCATACGACTGCATATGGTGCACAACTTGTTGACATTCTTGTGTTGAACACGAATTTCTAACAAACCAGATTGAAAAAATATTGAATTGCAATTACAAATTGATTTTTTCGTATTGACGTGTTGAGCAGAGTGTTAACAAGCAAATGTATAAAAAAAAAAAATAATACAAAACAAGACTTATGAGACCTCGTACTCAACTTGTCCTACCTATCTTTGATCACTAGAGGGCGCTCCTGAAAAACAAATGCATAAACAATGTTTCGAATCCACACTTTCGGTAATAATTGCTCAACGAATTTTTGAGAAAAAAACTCTAAATCGTGACAATTTTTCGTGGAAACGCCAATATGAACTTATTTGAAACATATAAAGTACTTTTGATCATTTTAATTTGTCAAGTGTCAATCTTGAAGTCTGCTTCAATGAAGTATAAAAAAAAACTTAAATAATCGATTCAAAATATTTCCAGTTTTAAAAACAAATAGACCCACAATCTCGTTTTGTGATCTTGAAAAACAAATCTAATTTGTATTCAGTAGAAGCTTCTCAGTGAGAAATGTTTGATCTTGGACTGCCGGGTCTTTTCAAAGTCATAATCCGGAAGCCATGGCAGTCTGTTCCATTGGACAGAGCCAGTTATTGCGTCAAACTACAATATGAAATATTTCTTATAAAAACACCCAAGCCTCAGAAACTTTACTATAATAGATTGGTGGCCCTTAACCAAACAATCTCAACTCCACTCGTACCCCAGCCAAAAAACACCTAGTCAATAAAAATCATATAGGAAACGCTGCTTCAAAAGACCATACTGCAAAGAACCACCTTTTCTTTACAATGTCAATATAAAGAGATCAGAGGGAAAAAAGCAAATGGTCCCTTCTCAAAAACAGAAAGAGAGAAGGAAAAAAAAGTACATTTGACCGCGGTGTACAGGGTAGTTTGAGCTCCGGGAACAAAGAACCGCCGTGTTTTTCTTTCCCTCGTCGGCCGGCATTGCGGGAGGAAAGCCGGCTCCAGTATGGCTGCAGACGCTCTGCTTTCGAGCCGGGCCAGTGTTGTAAGCACATATAGCAGTTGTTTTGATTAGAGTCCGAATGAATAGCTTAAAATATGGGGTTCAAGTACAGGTTTTTTTCTCTCTTTTTTCTCTTTTTTTTTCTTCTTTAGTTTTCATCCGGTACCGTGTTTATTTATTCATATTAATGTACAATTGCTATTAGTAGATTTCCTATAGACACGCTATCAAAACTTATTACGATTTGTAAACAAGGTTTTTTTTATTTCATTTTTTATTTTGTTTTTTTATTTGCCGTACAAAAACAAAATCTATTGAAAAACATGAGCGCAGATTTGTTTGTACGGAATTTAAAACCGCATTAGAGTTGGTTTTGCACAAATACCAAATTTCAAATAATATGGACAAGTCCATCTAAAAAAAGGTAAATGTAAAACAAAATCAGACCGTTCTGACTAGTGTTCAATGAGTAATTCCTCTTCTTTTAACTGATATTATGTCATTCTCTTAAATAGTTAGATTGAAAATCACTCTAATTAGATTGAAAATCAGTCTTTTCGATTGAGGCCAGGGACAATTCTTTTGCAGTTTGTCCTATAGTTTCAATCGAATGGAGTAAATTTCAATGGAACATTTTAAGAGAGCATACGTTTTTCTTCACCTGTTGGACCATTGCGCGTGCGCGAGTGACAAACAATAAGTCATGCAAATTTAAATGCATTATTCATGAATGTTGGAGGGGAGAAAATGAAACTAATGTAAGCACAATGTAAAACAATGATAAAAACAATGCTGTGGGAAGTTTTGATAGGTAGAGAAAACAATTGTAAGCGCTAATTGAAACACAGATCGACAGATTTCTTTATTTTACTGTTATTTCATTTTTAGCCACCATTTTCTACTTACATTTTTACAAATATTGTGTCCCGATCAGTCGTCGGTCCATGCGCCAAGAACAATCGGGATTCGAAAATGTAACAACAAATTACAAATTCAAAGACCCATGCCGTGGTTTTAACACGTCCTCGGCAAACTTGAAAGAATCCACATTGCACATTTTATCAAAAAAGATGAAGTGGGTAAATAATGGCTGTCCTTACGGATCGCCGGAAACTCTGAAAAGACAAACTTTTGGTCGCGTCTCTTTTGCACCGCAGTAAGCGTGCCGGGTGGGTGTAGCATAAAAAAAACGACCGAGGAAAAATATGTGGACGATTTTGTTGTCATCATTGAAAGATCAATTGTACTTGGTGATAAGCTTTGTCACTATTTTGTGAACTGAAGATCTTCCGTAAATTTGTCGAGATGTGCATTCCAGCGGGGTGGTGATTCATTAGAGATTGATGGAGCTTTGTTGTTGTGTATGTCATGCCACAAATATGGTGGTCAAAATGAAAGTGTGAACTCTGCCTTTTGGTGGGAAAAGATTTGCTGCGAAAACTAAAACGGACACAAGTTCCTCTTACGAGTGTATTCTGCGTGGCCTTCATTTATTATTTCATCCGCCAAGTAGTTAAACTGAGCTCAAGTGTCATGGTTTGTTATAAAGAATGACATAAAATCGCGAGTTGGAAAATCTCGTGGGAATTAACAACGACTCGAGAAGAGACTACGTCACTCGTGTCTTCTGCACGTAAAAGACCTTGAAAACTGCTGGCGAAGCAAAGACCTACAAACGCTCATTCGGTAATTAGATAGTCTCGAGAGAATGCGTTTTCCATTCCCTCTTCGACTGACTCGTGGAAAATCAAAACAACTCGAGCTTCTTCTGGACTTTTCACACATTGTGTTTTCATTGTTGGAATTTAATTCAGCAAAATGTGAGCCAAGTCTTTTCAATAGCCAGTTCATTTAAACCCATTTTGTATGGCGGCTTAACTGGTTTAGATTATTTCATTAAAGTAACCATGAGAACAGTAATTGATTCAGTTTCATGATATAATAAAACAAAATCTACAAAATAACCTTTGAAAGTATCGATTGATTATGATCGGACAAGTAAATTTGCGAATTTTAATTTTGACCAAAAAAATAAAAATCAATCAATAAAAAATGTGTTTACAAAAATTGACACTAGTATAAAAATTTCACGAGAATTATTGAGGCCATTTCGAATTTACGGATTAGGCGTGGGCTCTGTCTTAGGCTCAGTCCGCCTGTTTGAAGTCCCTAACTGAAGGTGTTCGTTTTCAAAATTACTGATGGAGCCTAAGCTCAAGCCGTGTTTACGAAAATGGTCAATAGTTCCTATGCTGAAATACTCTTTTGTGCTGGAGCAATAATGTCGCTCCCCAAAACTCGGTTGTTATTTTTATTAAGGTCTTTTGGGTGCTTATTGCAGACTTGATGAGGGTGTAAAAGAAAGTGCTCTTTCAATACCAATAACCCATGAAAATTTTCATTTTGTTGAAAAGAAGAAACAAAAAATATTATAAAAATAAAAAACAAATCAAACTCTAATTTGTTTTCTTTCTTCTTTTTGTGTAACAAACTCGAACCTCCATTTAAAAAGCTATTTCAGAACATCCCGGCCCCGGCATTCCTTTCAATAATTCATATTCACCGCCAAATGAATATTCATAGATAACTTTGACCTTCGACCTCGGAAATGTTTTTTTAATCACCACAGAGCAATCTACACCCGTTCAAGGTTACGTCGACACACTCTTAATTCTGCTTGGCTGCCCCCTTTGGTGGGTTTAAATTGACCGTGAGACGGCCTACCCTGCGTGCCCCGTATGTCCCCCTTTCACCAGCTCGACCCTTCTTTGGGGTACTCTTTACTCCTTTTGTTTTCCTGTTTTTTCCTTTTTTTCCCCCTTTTTCATTCTTTCTTTTTGAAATTCTCTTAGAATATAGAATCGGTTGTATGCTTGTTTGTGTGCTTTATTAAAACTGAAACTTGTACATATCTTGCCTTTCCCTGCGTTCGTGAGACTCATAAATACTACTATCTGTAGCTTCTAAAACTCAAATTGTTTACTTTTAGCAAAGCAATGGGTTTTTTTTATTTTCGTAAACAAAAATAAATATAAAAAAATGCAAATGTGCAGGTGTCGATTCCTGGTGCTTGAAAATTGTTTTTGTTTCAAATGAACTTCTTTAAAGCTGTGGGTCTACATAAGTTACGTTTAATGCTGAACACTTGCTGTATCGAAGAAAAAGCCAACAATGGGCGCCCCTTTATGTTACCACAGCTCACGTTCATCTTCCATCATTTTTTTCATAATAAAAGCTCGTTTTCAGTGACACACTAAAGGGAAACAAATCAAGGACATAAAGGGGCCGAAAATGTTGGGGGAAAACCCGCACATTCGAAGAAAGAAATGGTTGTACAAGAGCTTTGTAAAGCTAAGCTTCGATTGAAAAAGAATTTTTGTTTTTTTTGTTTTGTTACAAGGAAAACTTATTATACAAGCAAATTGTTTTGATAATTTTTCCCTCAAAAGTACGGAAATGTGAACATATTTGTCCTCAAACTTCAGTTGTTTTCATACTGAATAATGGAAAAAGCTCGTGTACAAGTCCCTGACAAAGTGTAAAACATCCATCTGCGTCTGGACGAAGACGTGACAACCTAACTTGATAACATTTCAACAAGTTGGTCTGATGGTTTGTTTTGAATGCGACAGAATTGGCGTGATTAAAAAAAAACTTATACAACCAATGATGTATCATCCTGTAACATGTTTCGCTGATTATAACCTGTCTCTGTCACATTTAAATTGTGAGTTTTTTTTGTTATCCCCCCCCCAAAAAAAAAAATTGTGTTTGCATCGAAGTAGAAGAAAATCAGATGAGGGCGATGCCAGCTGAAAAAGTAAGACTTACACTCGGCAGACGATCTGTGGCAATGGCGCGCAAATGAAAGTGGTATTTTGGAAAGTAAGCAGGCAATAAAAGGACGTGCGTGACAAGATTTGCCCCCATATTGGGACGGATCGATTTCTGGGCGGGGCCAAGGATCGTACCCTGAGGCACCCCCACGTATATGCATGTGCCGGCATCCGAGAACCGTTGTACAGACCATCCATGCGTTGGCATTATGATGCAAACGAGAGTCCGTGGCCTGACAAGTTTTAATTTCGAGCCAGTAAGTTGGAGTGTTTTGATGCTCGGACGTAAAAGTGCTGAGCCAAATCGAGCAACTATAAAAATAGGATTTTTCATTAAAGGCTTTTGAGGGGAAGAGGCCAGACGAAAATATCTGCATTTCTTTTTTTTTATGCCTAACAGAAATGGGAATTTTTTTAGAAACAGATAACTCCACTTGAGTTTCGAGTAATCAAAAGAACCATTTAGAAATGTAGGCCTACTGGTAGTAGCCTTACAATTTATGAGGGAAAAAAAAGAGGGGAAAAAACACTTTCCCGGTTAAAAATAATTGATTTGTGAATTAAAGAATTTTAAACCGCAGCATTTTATAAATGTTTCATTTTATCACAATTAATTAAATTTAGCAAAAGTTCATCGAAAGATGTTTTGTTTTCTCGTTCAGTTGTGGATGTGATTTTTTATTTTGGTTTTCCAACCCTGCACATGTTATCTAAAGGGATGGGAATTTTGTCCGTTTGACGTCACACGGAAAGTTCCCCGCATAATCAGGAGCGTTCCATCTCTAGGAAAGAAAAACATTGGGAGTCATCCCAGCATGATTTGGGGTTGCACCTCCCGTATTATTCTTGTCAATTTCCCTTCATTGGTTCCCAATACCAGCGGGCTAGGTTCACCGGGAATTGGGTCTGAATCTCCGCCTGTGTGACTCCCAACTATGCCCCGTAAATCAGTCCGTTCGCTTGGGTGCGGGCCGACCAAACAACGAAGGGGGGACCTCCCCCGAAATACAACGGGGCCGGGTGCCCGTGAACTTCGTTCACCGCGCCGTTCATCGGCCCTAGATAACGGGTGCGAAAGACATGGTTTTAATGCCACCCTTAGGCTAACCCCGACTCGTGGACCGTGATACACGATTATGAACAACCTTGGATTGTCCAGGATTAGAGAATCGACGACTTTTTATTATTTCCTCTCCTTTGTAACTCTGGGGGACGGTTTTTTTATATTATTTTTGTTGGGAAATTCCGTCGATGTTTAAGCTGTTTGTGACTGATCGTTGTATTAAGCGTGTGTCATATACCATGATTTCACCTTTAACAGATCCTAAGCGAAATTAAGGGGGAAATCACTTGATATGAAAACTCTAAACTGAAAACGTTTAATTTGTTTTTAAATATTTAATTTGAAGACATGTAATTACCTGTAATTCTAATTAGAGGGCTGGTTTCCCTTTTTCCTTTTCATTTATTTTAAAAGTTAAAAAAGATATCCAAAAATCATGAAACTCTTTAATAGTGAGATATTTGTCATTCGTTACTTCTTTACTCACCAAAAGAAACGTGTTAAATTTTAAGTCTTAAAAAATAATTTGTAAAAAGAATGTTATTTTTCGTTACATCGGCTCATTATCAACAGGTTAATATAACAATGTTCAGTTGGTTACAATTTTAGGGTACCGTTTCCAACGAGTATAGCGTAATAGATATCTATATTTTCTTCGATTCTTCAGTTCATTATTTTATGTTGACCGAATTCTACGGCCGTTGGCTTCTTCTGTTTGACTGCACCGAGAAAATCGCGATCATTGCCGCCGTACGCTGGCCGTCCTTCACCCGGAACCTCGCTCCCAACGCACCGGTCGTGACGAGCTGGGGGAAAAAATCCATCCAATTTCACGTGCTCACGCGTCCGGTGAAAGTAACCGAAAACGCAGTTCACCGTGTTTCCCGAACGAGTGGCGACGGGCGGCTACGCATGTAGACACGGTGCTGCGATCCGGCTCGCTCGCTCACCGAGGTTAAAACCTTGCAATTATCCCACCGCTTCGATTATGACACGTCAGATATATAACCGTCGTGTTACTATCGATCCCCCTTCCAAGTCAGATCTCCCCTGTAATATCTGATGGACAGTCCCACTGTACTTGACTTCATGAAGAATATCGCGACAAGTTGATTAAGAAAGAGGGGTTATCTTTCATTTAAAAAAAAAAGAAAACAAATATCGAATTTACAATCAGCAAGGCCGGGGAGATTAAACCGGCTGTAATCATTTGAATGAATCCACGATTCAAGAAAAAAACAATTAATTGACAGAAACTGAAATGTCAAAGTCAAGGCTGGTTATATAACTTACTCGGCTTATCTTTTTTAAATAGCATTCCAAAATAACTATCACCGTTTATAATTCCTGTCACACCGCGTCCATAAGCTGTAGTCACAGCTATCGATTTATTTCTATACTATCATCTGCGTTGCTTGGGTCAAGTTTATTGATATATTTTTTCCTACGGTGTTACATGGTCAGGATTTGATTCCTACGATGGTTTAAGCACCACAATTCAGTCAATCCATTTTTGTTTATTACTAAACAAACAAGACAGCTTAATAGTCAAATTTGTTTATTTTTCCCGGGTAAACCGAATGTTTTAGTTGTATTTTATAGAAAAACTAGAAGGGAACCATGTTGTACATTGTGCCAAGTCGTTGTACCCAGGCTGTTTATTTATTTATTTTTTATTGAAAACAATATATATATTTATGTAATACATAAATTAATTGCAAATAAATAAAAACTATTTCTTTTTTCATTTTACGTAGGTACTAGTTTGCAGTCTCAATTTATAATTTAATTAGAATTATCTCTCATGTTTTCCTAATTGTTTCTGTTTGAAACGAATATAGAAATAATTTCAACCAACAGGTTGCCGTGTTCCTGTCAAGAAAAATAAACAAATAATTTGTTCATTTTCTTTTCATTTTTATAATAATATCTGCTTGCCACTATCTCAGTGGGTTTCCCGAAAAGTAATCATGCCATGTGATGTTTGTGACGGTAATGTTTGCGCCATACGTGAGTTTTCCCGGCGGATGTGCTCGATTCATAATACCGTCCCCCGGCGCGCTAGCCCGGCCCAGCCTTGGCCTTCCGTTCCCGCTCCATTCAACGGGCCCAGTGGGGGGCCGGGTCCCACATCTTGTCTTCCTCAATACCCGCATCGCGTGGTGTGCTGCCTGCACTTTTTGTTGTCAGATAATATTGATGAATTTTGTTTTGTTTTGCAGAGTGTCGATTTTTTCCTCCCACACACTTTCTTTTATTCCTCCGGCACTTGCTAATTTAAAGATGATTTTTTTTTTCATCAAATCCCACCTGTGTTGACATGTAAATTGGCCCGCTTTTATCTTCATCTGTGACAGTTGGCTGTTTAGAAAAAAACATTTAAATGTTTTTTTGTTGAATAATGCACATTCAAATTAAGTAATCAATAATTGTAGATGAATGCATAATATTAAAACCAATAAATTCCGGTTTTCTGGGTTAAGATATATAAACACTAATAATATGATTGCAAATTTTTGAAAAATGCTTATTGAGGTTTTTGCTTTTGGTCTATTTTGTTTATTCCCCACCCTTCTCCCTCCCCTCCCCCAGCTTTTCTGACCCCTCCCCCCTTTTTACTTTAGAAGAGGAGAAAACAACCATGGGAAAATAATAACGAGGCCTTAGTGTCGTAGTGACGACCAGGCCACGCTAGTCGAAACGTCAAGAACAAACCAAATTGCTTTTTTTTTTTATTTTTAGAGCATCCACGTCTCCCCAGAAGCGATTGTATTAAAACTGTAACCGATACAATACTTCAATTATTAGAAACTTGTCCTTCGATTCTAAAATATATATATACATAAATACCAGCAAGTTTGATTGCATTATTTCCCATATTAGTTTTATACTTTTTTATATACGTTTTGAATTACTTTATAAGACTGACGTAAATCCTTCAAACTACATGCATATTCATGATGTCTTTTTCCGCCATTATATGGCGACATTAATCCTGATACGTTAGTATCGACTCTTCGTGATACGATCACGCTGTATTCGGAATCATGACAACACGTCACGCAGAAAATCAAATTGGAGGAGTTAAATCTCAAACACGCGAACGCCTGGCTGGGCAAGTCACCACGGATGATCAACCGCGTGACTGTTTATTTTGAAAATGTAACTTGCAAAACACTTGGTAACTTGACTCTTCTGACGTTACGTTAACGAAATCTTGAGCCAGGCTCCTGTTTTTTGTACAGCTGATAGTAATGCCATTGGTCTGTGGGTACACTATGACTTTATGGAGCCAAAGTGTGTGGTGAGTTAGGTTACTAGACCGTGATCCTGCGGCAGACTATTTTGGGTTTTTTTTCCGAATCTCACCTTAGGCTCTGGTTCCGGCTCCGGGCTCCATCTGATGTTGAAGCACCGTGCAAAATGTACACTGACTGCTCCAAAATTAATGAGAGAGCCCAAGCTGAACCGGAGCCCAAGCCGGAACCAGAGCCCAAGCCGGAATTGAAGCCCAAGCCTAGGTTTGGAAAAGCCCCTTGTTTTTCCAAACTTAGGCCGCATCCCAATTGATGGCCTCGGCAGTGTCTATGGGCCCAAGTTCATGGAGCTGCTTAAGCAGACAATTTCGCTTAACAATTTTCGGCTTTAAGCAGGATTAAAGACAGTACATGGCATGGTATCATGGCTGGTGACCTTATTCTGGTAAGCAAAAATTGTTTTGTGCTTATGCAATTTGGCCCAGGTTGCGGAAAAGGCCACAGCAACAGCCAGCGGCCAACGTCCGTAGCCCAAGTCGCAGCATTCGGACGTTGGCCCGAAGCTAAAAGGGGAAAACAGTCAGATCCCTCCCTATCTGGTACAACGTCTGATGTCACAGGAGACCGGCTATAGCTATTTTCTACTTTTTTCAATACAATCATGAAGGTTGGGGAGAAAAGTCTTCCAGCAATAATTAACAGTTCCTTTGTTTATAATATGCGTCAATATACTTTTAATTATATCACTGCAATCCACGCACTCGCCGTCACACAATCTTCGGAACAACCCCGGCGGTATAAAACGGCCAGGGTCCGTAGGCTTTGCTGCCCTCCCTAATGAAAGGAGTTTACGGCCGCTGTTAATCTACTCCCGGGTTTTAAATCAAAACAAACGGGCGACACCTCGCCAAGGACAAACCATTGCTCTATGGACAAACAGACCTGTATAATTTTACCAATATTGTCATTACTCCCAGCGTTTTGTTGACGACGATAAATTTGCTGAGTGACTTTTGCAAGTTTTGAAACTGGAGGGAGAGGGGGCGGAGGTTGGGGAAGAGTTGAAGAAAAGAAACTGGCATTATGGAGCGCAACTATAATTTGTCAGCTATTTGCAGGTCTGGGTTGAGATTTATAATATTTTTCCCCTCCACAAGAACTCCTTGCTGAACTTGTGTGTTTGTGTCGATATTTGTATTTTGTTTTTGTCTGTTTGTTTGTTTGTTTTGAAGTTAACATTACTCATCTAATCCGAGGGCCCATTTAAAAATCCATAAAGTTAGAAACATTAATTATTATAATTTATTCGCATTGTGTCAGTCCTCGCTTTGTTATCTGCAAAGATGTCGCCCAGTGGGCTTCCTGCATGGCACTGCTTATTTATTTATTTTTGTTTTAACATGGCGTCAGGGTTAGTCATAATATTGTATCCGGTTCAGATACAAGAAACATATATTTATACTTCACTGGCTTGCTCCAATGTTATGCTGACCTTTATTCAAATTTACCCGCATCCAATTACTGTATGTAACAAGTAACAAAGGTGTAACATTGCATTCAAATTCTAATTTGTGTTTCTGCCTCAGGACTGAACCGTAAAGCGATAAGCTGAGCCAGCTCAAAACAAAACAATATATCAAAAGGCGCCAAAAAAGATGTGTCATCATTAGTTTCAGCTGTTGTTTAATAAATTGCTCCCCAAATCCGGTTGTCAATCAAACCTAAGTAGTGATACAACTTAATAATGTATAGCGGCTGTCATTTAACCAGTTGTAAGAAAATTGTCTGCAAGAGCAAGGTGACATGTAACACCGAACGCACTTTAGTCCCATTGGGTCATAAAAGGGCGCCAAATCAAGTTTAAACCTCAGTCATTTTCGCGCCCTTTTTAATTCCCTTAGCAAATCACGGTAAGTGCCGTGCCCTTTGCTCTGCTAATGCACGCGTCTGGAAGCTTCTGAGTTTTCTTTTGTATTATCTATTCGCTACATTTTTAGGACACATTCTACCCAGAGTTGGTGAATGGTTCACGCTTGGCGTTCAGTGGTTTTAGGCGTCATCTTTGTAAGATGCTCACACCCACGGGAGAAGTAGATTCCCTGTCTGTCATTTTCAACTGACAACTTGCTAGAGTTCCTCTCCTCCCGATAGAGCAAGTGTTTATATTTATATGCACTTTTCATAATGTATTTTTTGCCTTTTCGAAATGAAGGACTGATGCTTTAAACTGTGGTGTTTTTGAAAACTGTCAAGAGAGGGCGGTATCAGAAATGGTTGACCTAAATCTTTGAAGCTTACGCACATAACGGGAAGTTTAAAAACTCGTAAACGTGTAAAAGAGCACTAATTGAGTGATTGACTGATAGTCAAAGCACCATGGTAATATCTCGCACGTTCTTGATAAATGTAGGTAAATCTCGTTGATACTGAGTCTCTTGTTTTCCTCCACGACTGTTTCAGGTCTCATCAATCAACAGAGTGCTACGAAGCTTGGCGGCAGAGAAAAACATGGGCCACGACGCCATGTTTGATAAACTGCGCATGCTCAATGGTCAATGGCCGAGGCCGGGCACGTGGTATTCTCCAAACGCCTCTATGACCGGTCAGCACATGTCGCAGATGAACCACGTGCACGAGGTTGAAAGCTGCAAGAAAGAAGGTTAGTAGAGCATTAGTGTCGTTTATAGGATTCACGAGTCCATTGTTTTAATTAATGGACCCACAAGTCCATAACGTTATATAATGGGACCTACAAGTCAAAAGTTACAAAGTAATGGACCAATAAATAACTTTGGCAGCAAATTCGAAGGTACAACTCGCTACAACAGAAATCGCAACGAGTTAGAACCCATACCAAGGCTTCACATAGAAAATAATATATCCATAAAACTGAAAGACGACAAGTTAAAATGTGCACTTTTTTTAACCCTGGGAGCAGCATAGCCAATAAAGAAAACATTTTGATGAGTCACAATCCAAAGCGTCACATGCATCGTTTTGAAATCAAAAACAGGGCCATCTCTCAATTTTAAAATGAAATTTTCGCCAGGCTCATAATTTTGTGATGATTGGGATTGGTCAGACTATTTCCAATAATCGTTTATATTTAGTATGTCTATATCTTTCAGCCATCGTTTAGACTCCGTTCGTGTCACTTAATTCCCCCTACTCCCCGTACTCTATTAATCCGCCCAATCACCAATAAAGCATAAACAACTCAATCGGGCGAGAGAAATTCCCCAAGAAGGAAAAAATCATGGGAGGGAAAAAAAAGCACGCTCGAATCCTCGGTTCGCGATGTCCACCACATCAAGAAACGAAAAAGGCGCACAAAGAAAAAAGGCTGTGTTTTTGTACCGTAAAGTTGATGATTGCCTAGCGTCAATCAACGGCCGTTTAAGGGCCCCCCAACACGGCGTTAATTCCCACCGGTACAGGCGGCTGGTGATTGCATACGTCCACCACACGAGCAATTGCCCCCGTCAAACTCATCAAAACCCCATCTCCTCCACCTCCAAGTGAGACCCGTCTCCGTCAAGTACCACACACAACCTCAAAAAGAAGGGGGGAAGGGGGAAAATCCCCAAAGTGGTTCACTAACAAAATATACGTGCACTAAGCTCGCGGCTAATCAACCGAGTGAAATTTCACACACACTAAAAATGATCGCGACCACCATTTCCCTGCACCATTTCCATCATCTTCGCGCCATTTTATTTCCCGCCATATTTGTTCGATTGTCCCTCGAGTATACTAATTACCATATTTTAGACTTATATCAGTCAAAGGGATTGAGCACACCACGGCTGATTGTGTTGTTTTAACTGTTTTTATTGTCTCTGTCCATATGGAGCGAACTTTTAGTGTTTTTTTTTTATGAATATAAACGCAATGCCTGTCAACGAGCGTATATAAACAAGGGACCTTTTTCAAACCTCGGCTTGGGCTTCGGCTACGGCTTGCTTCGGCTGCGGCTTGGGCTTCGGCTACGGCTTGGGCTTCGGCTACAGCTTGGGCTTCGACTACGGCTTTGGTTTCAGTTGCTTCAACATCGAACAGAGCCTGGAGCTGGACCATGAGCTGAGGTTTGCAAGAAGCCCAAAGACTGCAGAAAATTGGCGCAATTATTTTTAATTTTCAATCATTTTCATTCACCAACCGAAAAATAAAATTCAAAAACTATTCAGAAACTTTCCATCTGAAAGAAATAAGTATCATTTAAAATAATCAAAACCTACGTTAAAACTTGTTCCGTCCTTCCTTTTTTAAAGATGGCACGGACGTGTCTTGGTTGTAACTAAGAGATTTGCATATTCAAATAGACTCGTTTTTAGTCGCCCATTGTCCAAATTACTTCCTGGTAGAAATCTTTGGTTGGGATGCATGCCATGATGTTGCATCAATGAGTCCAGACTGGGAACGTCTCTAACTTTTATTTCAAATTCCAATACTAAAATAGAATAAACTAGCAAAATATGGGCAAGAATATCGCACAGATATATATTTGTTTGAAAGAATGATTTGCTGTTGAGAGTATAGGAAAAAGGTCTTTTTTAGAAATCAAGCTGGACAGAATGTTTACTCGATCTTTCTCAGACCAGTCTTGACCTTTATTGACCTGATACTGTTACAAAATGTCATCCATCCAAACTCAATGTCCACCAACCTCTGCCAAGAATTATAACCCCTTGCTAATTCGATTATTGCCATCAACAAAAATACCAACAAAATGAAATTAAAAATCAGTAAAACCCCATCACCCAAACAGCTTCACACTCCGGCCACATTGGTCTCTCAATTGCCATCAGTCCCCCCCCCCCCCCCGCGACCCTAAGCCTAATTGTTGACAATTTTATTAAGTGCGAGCTTTTCTGCAAGGAGTTTGACAAAAAAAATCACCCAATTCTCTTCGAGACTCGGTTGTAAACATCGTAGAGCTGTCCAGCTCTTCGCAATCTCCATTTTCTCCCCTTGCCGTTCTTTGTCAGTACTACCTCCTGAGCCGTTCCTACTCTGGATTATTAACGATGGCGACGCGCGACCAAAGTGCTAATTACTCTCGCATGGCTAAACTCACCTTCTCCCTGTATGTGCATGGAGGGTAGCTCTCTCCCTTCCTTTATTTTTTTGTCCCGTCCTGTCTCGTTCGACCTTTTCTTGCATTTTTTATATTAAAAATGGGGTTCAGCCTCAATATAGCGGTTTGAATCAGCATTCAAAATGGAACCCTTTTCTTGATTTTTGTGATATTTTTATGGAAAGTAAAAACACCAGATGGAATAGTCGTCTTCTGTTTTTGTTGAGGGAATTCTCTGTACTCGGTCTTTTTTATTTCTTCCCTTTTTTGTGTATGTGTGAGTGAAAAGAAAAGAGCGGGCGTTAGTTCACAGTTGAACGGGCTTGATGTTTTTTTTTTTAGCGTTGACGATTGTGAAAAAAAGAGGGCGCCCTTCTTTTTACACGGTGCAACAAACCGTGAAGGATAGAACCGATGATCATGGTTTTTTTTAACCCAGCACTTGGGATTTAAAGATATTCCCAAACCGCTTAAAGATCTGTCTCTTATTATCTAGGATGATGTGACCAATGAATCACATGCTTAACAGGTCAGAGGTTAGAGGTCAATGGTTAGCAGACAAAAAGTGTAAACCGTCCCATAGAAATATGTGTCATTCTGTGCACTGAAATGTCCGACAGAAGTATCATACGTCATAATTCGGGGGGGGGGAATGATATGACGTTAACATTCGAAAAAATTATTATCCTGTGAAGTGGCTATAGTTTGTGTTATTATGAAAGCATGCATGAATCTACCGACTGGACACTACAACAAAGTCGTAGCACAACCTTCGGGTGAAGGATGGTCAACCTACAATCCCCGGCTAGTAATTTATTCAACATATGTCTAAATCCTCCTGCATGCCAGTGCAGACGTTTACCCTCCCCCCATCTTCCCGCCATTCGAAGTCCTCGTCTACACGTCGAGTGAGCTCATAAAATATGCATAGAATGAACAGCTTATGAGAAGTCCGGGAACGAGGAGGGATCTTGGTCCATGCCATCTGCCTTTCCCGCGCCGAAGGACATGCTTTAAGTCCCCCCTTCACTATTACCTCTCTCTGCTTCCCCTTTTTGCCTTCCGTGGTAATTGCCCGGAATACTTTGTTTTGATAATGAAAAATTAACTGGTATATTGCCGGGAGTTTCTCTTTGTCTGAATGCTTGGCAAAGAGGATTTGTTGCGGGTAGGGAAAGGGGCAGGTAATCTACTCAAGGCTGGGGTCGGTGAGATACATCTTTTATCAGAGGATCAGAACGACTTCAAGACCAGTTCTTTTATAGGAAGGAGGTGGTGGAGATGGGTTTTTCTCTATTTGTAATCATCCTTAAATTCAACTTTAAGTGCATGTTGTTATTGTATCCTGCTCTTTCAGAATGAAAAGAACCAATCAAAATCTGTTTTATGGGATTACAGCATTAGTTTCATGAATCTTTTTAGAAGGGCGCTTTTTATTAGTAGCCAATCCTTGGAGGTTAAATTCGTAGTTTATAAAACAAACATTGTATTATTATTATTATTATTATTTTGATTTATTCATTCCTTTATTTATTTCCTTTTTAGAAAAGGATATTTCAAGTGATTAAAAAACAAGAATGTAAATATCAGTAGAAAAGTTCCGATGCTTGAGAAGGTACCAATTTCCACTTGTGACTAAACATGTCTACAAAAGAAGCAGACTTAACTCTAACTTCGTCAGCAACCAGTTATTCGATGGGTAATTATTAATCAATCAATCAATCAGTATTTTGATTGTACTATAAAATTGCATTTATAAAACCACTTTCGGAAAAAGAGACAAACTACATGCGATAAAAACAAATCAATCTATGAAAACAAAATGTTGATTTTGTAATCAAAGATTTTACCAAACGTGGCATTGAGAAGAATTTACGGTTTATTAGCGAAACGGAATGAAAGCAAGTTTATTCCTGTGCCCAGTAAAGTTAACATTTTACATTTAATTTGGTTATCGTTTATAAACTTCAGTCAAGTGAGATATTTCCCTCCGCGAAAAAATACTTTAAATTGCATCCAGCCGTTTTCCAAAATTAAAACTTCCATAATTTCGTTCCACGTGGAGGAAAAAAAACATTTTCAAAAACAAGTGACCGAAAGTAACGATCTTTATAGAGCAATCGTTGCTTGTTTCGGATGCGTATAATTTAGTTTCTCTCCTGAACTAAATAAAAATGAGCAAATTACTTCCGTACAGTTGTTTTCGTTTCTTTTTATTCTTCTCGCGAGTTAAACTGATGACAAAACTTGATGCGCTGTTTCCTGAGAGCCATCCTGCTAAAACTCAATTTACGCTCACGTGGTTGATCGCAGTGCTCACATAACTCCCGCAGACCGAGGCCTGTACCGATTGGTTCGGAACCCCAATTAAGAAAAAGGGGGTCCAAAGTTTGCTGATCCATGGTTCACAGGCTTTGGTAATGCCCCTCTATGGTCCAACGCAGAGCTGTGTATTGCGAGAGTTGCCAGTTTTCTTTGGTCACGTGGTAGATGGACGCCATTTAGGTCCAAATGTAGCACTACCCAATGTGCAGTCTAGTCTGGCACCCTGTGCGCGCACGTGCGTTTTATTTGTATTTATTGTTTTTGTTCGTTTTTTTTTAAACCGAAATGGCTTATTATCGCAAGTTGTCACATCTCTCTCGATACGCAGCTCTGGCCCAACCCCTACTACGGTTTCCATTAGTCTGCAGTCGAGCCTAACTTTTGGTTTGTGTATCTTCAATCAAGATTTTTTTATTTTTTTTTTAACTCTTTCTTCATTGTTGATATCTAAGATGGTGGAGAGCAAGTGCTATAATTGACCAATCAATTGATTAGAGGGTGGACAGGAAACAGTTTTTGTTATCCGGATGTTTAAAGATGAGTTTATCGGTGTCTCTCTCACCCCCTCCCCCCGGCTTGGGCCAAGTTCAGGGTCAGCGGCAGCTCCCCATCCGCTTCCTTCGTTTTTCCATTTCCCATTTGCTCATTTTCTCTCCTCGTATCTTCCCCTTCGCGCCGTGCCGCCGCTCCCCGAGGCGATTTCCCTTGTGGTTCAGTCTAAGAGCTCGCTTCTTGTTCGAAAGAGCGAAAAAAAAAAGAAGAGATTCTTATCCAAGGAAATTCCATTTTCTAAAATCTGATCAGAAGCTCAGTGTGTTTGTGTGAAACGAGCGGAGATTCGCGCCTTTCATTGCCGGCGTTCAATGCGATGGAGAGAGAGACTGGGGGAAAAAAGACAAGAACGTTTTATCGTCTACTTTCCCGCGCGCACACGGGGGATTGTTGGCGGTAGGCGCCGGTCGTCTGAGACAGCAACTCCCCAATGAACGCCACGCGCAAGCCGATGACGATAATTATTTTTTCTCGCGCAATTTTAACACAAGTATTTGTGTATCGGTTTAAGAGATATTACCCCCACACTTTGAATTGCATGGTCCCTATACCTCCACGGTTTAAAGGGACAATACACGAAGATACGGCAGGAAGATACTGCAACTAGAAGCCGGAAAAGGAACACTCCAACAAAAGATGAAAAGAAACTCAAAATACTAATGTTTCAGTCGTGTTCATAAGTAACAGACAATCTTTAGCCTCAGACGGCAAATTTTACTCGTTTTTATTGTGTGACTTTCAAAAGTCTAGAAGCCGGAAAAGGAAAAAAACCGCAATAAAAGATGAACAAAACTCGCGACACTTTGGTACAGTGTCGTTCATAAGTAAGTGTCGTTCATATTAAGTAAGTGTCTCCTTTGCAGCAAAGTCACGCGTTTTATTGTAACGCTTTTCAAAAAACTAATCAATGGCTCATGTTATCGCTTATCTTAGAAAGTAAAAGACTTTTCTGACAATTCTCCTCGGCAAACTGCAGTTCCGGGCGCTCAATTTCGCCTTCAATTATAGACAAGGAAGCTGCTGAAAGTTTTTTTTTCTGTCATGAGTTTGGTAAAATACTTAACTTTTTAAACTGGAATCAGAATTTGGAGGTAATTTATCAGTTGCAGTTACAGTCCTGGTATATTCTTTCAAGTAAAATACTACAATGTTTTACTCAAAATGAACAGATTTACACCTACCTTCAGCTCCCGTGCTGTGGTTCCGATGTTTTGAAACGCTGACAAATTGTTACGGGGTAACAACATCATCAAACATTTAAAAAAAAAAAAAAAAAAAAAAAAAAAAAGACAAGGAACACCATCATCAAACATTAAATTTATTTATCAAAAATATCACTTTGATAATCATTACTCATCGAAATAATTCACCCGCAGAGGGGAAATTTGAGAACATTTTCAGTTGGGGAAACTGTGTTGTTCAGACCATAGTGTGGAATTCCTCCGAGGTACTGCCTTGTCTGTCGTACTGTACTCTAACGCAATGTGTTGGTTATTATATCGCTTAAGTCCAATACTTTCAAGTGTGAATGTTATTATTATTTTTTCTTCGAAGTCGTTAGCATTAAGTGCGGCTGATCTGCTTCAACCCGGAGTTGTTTACCGTTCTAATGAACTTCAATATTATAGCGAAACCCTTATTGGGGCAGTATATACAGCGCCCTCAACCTATTTGAAGGGGCTCATCGGATCGATGCAGTCACGCGTAAGAGCGCCACCAACGTGTTTGGACTTTTAAAGTTTACTTTATTAATCCTGTCTACTAACAAAAATAAGTTATATCTAACAAATTAAATAATTGAAATCAGGGCCACTTCCAAATCAGTTTTTGTTTCAAAGAACCTTCCAGCTTCAAAATGGAATAAACGTTTGACATCGCTAAGTTATTCTCGGCAATTAGACGCTTGAAATTAAGTATACCTCACACAAAAAAACAAGTGTGCAACTTCCCGTTATGACGTCTGACAGGGAACGGTGGTTTTTCTTTAAGTTTCATTTTCCCACGATGTCTTGTGTAACGTCAACTGGACCAACTTATATGTTACATTTCGTGAAAGCCTCCAGAACTACATAAGCTCTAAAAACGATGCACTTATCGTTCACGGCATGTAATTCCTTCAACCCCCCCCCCCCCATCCTTTTCACTGCACATTTTTTAGCTCGTCTCCTTTTAGACAATCCCACTCTTTCCTTCTCATCCACTCTTTTCCATCGCAATCATGAAATCTCACAGTTTCTCATCGGGGCCGGATGTAGCCGGGATTTTCAAAATTGCCCACCAGCAGATGAATCTGTAAATAATCTCCAATAGAGACCGTCAGGACACGCATTTAAGCGCGCTCAACCCGCAGTAATGTTTCCTTCTTTGGCGGGCAGGCCGCGCGCTCTCTGATTGGACGCAATGCAAATGCTTTCGTCCTAAAACCCCCATCTTACACATTCCCAGAAAGTATAAAAGCAACAATTAAAAGAAGTATATTGTGCCTCCTCCGGAGCGTGGCACTTCCGTCAGACCCAGGAACAAAAAATACAAATCTGAAGTTGCCAGAGCAATCTCTAGAGATTTGGTATCTATGTTTTGGACTCTCCGATTGCTTGGTTGATAATGGCACCGCGGATAGTCTGTCCATACTGCTTTGACATTTCATAATAATTATCACCAATGTGCAACCTGTACTCCGATGTGTACAAGTGCATTAGTGTCCGAACCCCAAGTAGGTGCTCAGCATGACTGTACAGCATCGCCTTGAAATACATTACCCTAAAATATGACCTATGACATTATACTCGTAACAACTCGTCAAAGGTTAAAACATTTTTTTTTTCGGAAAAGTACATTCATTCCTTCAGTCCAGTTTTCAATAAACCCACAATATACGACAAACCTGCAAAAAGGTCATCAAATGAGGCGGTCCTATTTTTAGTATACAATGAAAACTGTTTGCACGTTCATACGTTGAAATAAGCAGTCGAAATAAGCTATGGTGTTGTTTTTCCTCAAATACTATTTTCTCGACTTTGACAATACTTCAGATGAAATGTTTCTCTTAAGGATTAATACTGGTGTAAACTTAATCACTCAGCTTTCAGATTAGTATGATTTACAATCAAGAATGGTTTGCAGTCTCATCATGTACATGAGAGAGTGAGCTTTGTAACTTTTAGTAAGGTTTGTAGTAACACCATGTACATGAGTAGGATTTGAAACTTTGCATGGTGGAGATACAATCTAGTAAGGTTTACGGTAACACCATGTACATGAGTAGGATTTGAAACTTTGCATGGCGGAGATACAATCTAGTAAGGTTTGCGGTAACACCATGTACATGAGTAGGATTTGAAACTTTGCATGGCGGAGATACAATCTAGTAAGGTTTGCAGTATCACCATGTACATGAGTAGGATTTGAAACTTTGCATGGTGGAGATACAATCTAGTAAGGTTTGCGGTAACACCATGTACATGAGTAGGATTTGAAACTTTGCATGGTGGAGATACAATTTAATAAGGTTTGAAGTAACACCATGTACATGAGTAGGATTTGAAACTGCATGGTGGAGATACAATCTAGTAAGGTTTGAAGTAACACCATGTACATGAGTAGGATTTGAAACTTTGCATGGTGGAGATACAATCTAGTAAGGTTTGCAGTAACATCATGTACATGAGTAGGATTTGAAACTTTGCATGGTGGAGATACAATTTAGTAAGGTTTGAAGTAACACCATGTACATGAGTAGGATTTGAAACTGCATGGTGGAGATACAATCTAGTAAGGTTTACGGTAACACCATGTACATGAGTAGGATTTGAAACTCTGCATGGTGGATATACAATCTAGTAAGGTTTGCAGTAACACCATGTCCATGAAATCTCTCTACGAGTTGTAGTTGCTCGAGAAAGAATCGATTGTGTAACAACGTTTCGACCAGTATGCTCTGGTTGTCTTCGGGAAAAAAAGTTTTACACTTTAGAGCACGCGGACAACATTGGTAATAAAAACAACGCCAAAGTCTAGTATCTTGCACTTTGTGAGATCCAACATACACAAAATACATGAAATAACAGACTGTAAGAGTTTACGCTCAATCAGTCATTGGAGTGACAAGGAAAATAGTGAAAACCCCATTTTTATGTTTTTACTGTTTTCAGTCCAATATCGGGTTTTGGACTAGCAAGATCAAAGCGGATTGTTTCACTCATTTTCAAAAATAATATCATTTCGGGCAAAAATGTTTCGAAAGGGAATTTCTCCATCATGACAATCTTTTACACCAAGTAATGTGCAAATCTGTCAAAATTCAGTCTTTCAATATTACCAATATCGAAGCAAAAGTTCCCCGGTGATTATGAATCCTATACGTTGTTTTAAGTTACACCGGGGAGTTTCAGGTCTATCACCAGAATGGATTGAATTTTACCGGATTGTAAACCTAAGTACCGAAAATCATGCCATTTACGTCATCTTTACGCTAGATCTTAAAATCTAAACCCTTCCCGTTTCTAAGCCGAGGTCAAGGCTGACCGGAAACTGAGCAAACTTCAATGAGTGAACATAGATCGAGTTAAAACTTACCATTCATCCCCTGATTAGCATTTTGTATTGTTACTTATCACCTGAGTAACAGGACATCCAAATCTAAATCGAGTCTTTCGCATTGGTACTATTTTTTTATCTGGACTCGGAATAAATAAAAAGGTGAGCGTCTTGGGTTTTTTTTTTATAAAGAAAGAACAACAGTTTGTATATATATATGTTTTCTTTCTTTTTGGGGGACAAAAGCTTTCGTTTCTGCTTCGTTGGACTTTGATGCATGAGCTTGAAATTGGCCCTGATTATAGTAGGGCTCGACGCGCCGGCACCACCGCCGACAAAAACCTTGCCGACACGCCTTGACGCAGTGTGCAATTCTACAACGGAGCTATCTTTTGGGTTTATAACGGCAAACCCGCCATATGAATTCCTGACGTATATTCCTCAGGTAGTGTTCACGAAGTTCGATATTACATTACATTGTAGCCTTAGTGTTGTTTCGACTTTATAAGAAAATCCAGAACAACGAAGATTGAATATTTCTTACAATTTTTTTTTCTGTCTTACTTTAATGGTGTTACATCTTGTACGGACAATCCGAAGTTTTGAAGTGTTTATCGCTCCATAAAAGAGTGAAAGGGAACAAAACAAATTTTAACAACCGATTTTTTTTGTCAACTCTTGCTTTGATACACCGGTTTTTGTGGTCTGCGGCCACGATGTATTTTGTGCAGGTACCGGGAGGCCTATGCATTTTTACTAAGTAATATATTTTACTCTTTGTTTATCATAAAGTTTACATGTGCATTTTTGTTTCCATATTTCGGCTGCAGACTTTAAAAAAACATAAATTTTGCCTACAACGGGGAAAAACTGGGGGAGTCAGCGGATAGCACCTGTAGAACGTTGCGCTCTGTTTCCTGTGTGGCGTTCCCTCCCCACGATCACGCGCCGATCCCTCCACCAAATTTGATCATCCACCTTTTGATTTAGTTACCCAAACGAGCAGCAACGCAATCATTATAGACCGTTGTTCCCCCCTACACCTTGTCCAGAGTGTTAATGAGTTCATTAAGGGCATAGCACTGTAAACAAATGGGGCGTTCGTGTGGACAAAATCACACAACAACGTAACGGAGAGCGCGGCCGCGGGTTGCAATTACGGTGGGCAATTCGCCTCACAACACAAGGAGGAAAACTTTGTTCGTGCGCGCTCGGGCGAGAGGGGGTACCCGGAGATGTCGGTACGTGTTGGAACTCGGTAAAAAAAGAAGAAGAAAAAGCCTGCTGTGTGCACTTGCGGAGCTCACCTCGTGGAATATATTTTCCAATTATAGGCCGGCTTTGGAATTGCAAAAAGAAGATTGTGTTATTTTGCAGTGTAACGGAAACTGTTCATTGGACACTTGATGTAGATTCTCGCGGGTAGCTTCGTGCTGTGAATTCGTAATGAATTTGCGTGTTGTTTTTTTTCTTCGTGCATTTTTGTACCTGCCAGATAGAATTTGATTCGCACAAGCTGGTTTTTCAGGAAGAAAAGTAAAATAAGCTCAAAGCTTAAAACATTCGAGTAAGGACCCTAAAACTCTAATGGGTTCCCATCAAGTACGTCGTGTTTATAATGTGGGGAAAAAATGCGTACTCCCATGAGATCAAACGTTTTGGATACGCGCAAGACTTGCATAGCCCGTGCATCTGTGACAGTTGTCTTGTTGACACATCTTCCTCCCATTTTATCGTTATGACCACCACCCTACACCAGACCGGGCATCTCTCGGAAAAAGTGGAATGACATTAAAAGTGAAGCCAACTAGAAGACCACGGTCTTGACATCACTGTGACGTAATGTCATTATTACGTGTATTCTCTGAAAGCGGGTACGATCTTCTATGAAGAGCAATTCAGCCCAGTTTTGGGCAGGAAGTGACTGATTTTAGCACGGAGCATCATCACTACCAAGCGTGCAGACGATCGTTCGCTGTGTTGATATTTAGACACGCTTTTGGTCAGTTCTCCAAGTCAATTAATTGCAAATCTTTGCATTCAACATCGTGCTGTCTGACTTGAAACCTTTAAATCAGAAGTAATTTTGAGAACAGTAATATCATGCCACATTTATAATTGTTATATTTTTTACATCTTTGTTACCCTTAACGTGGTGTTCGTCATTATGGGGTTATCTAACGCCACTAGCCTACATTTGGGTTTTCCCCGTTTCACCCATTGCTGTATAAATTGATCAAAAAAAAACGAATATTAGAACTTTACAAGAAACGAAGTGACAAGCGCACACAAAAAAACCGACAACTTCGCTGCCGAGTTCAACTTGGTAACTTTGTACAGCAACCCACAGCGCCCATTGCGATCTGCATTCACGTGAAGAAGACAAACATACTTTACGCGGGAATTTTTTTTACAGTTTGGGATATCTCTGTGCAATGATGGTTAATTATAACACCGTTTCTTTATAGAGTGTGTCGGCAGATGAGAGACTCTGGAGTGGGAAACTGTACCCGCTGTTGCACTGTAAAATGTAAATCCCCTTGAAATGAGCCCGTGAAATAACATGCAGCTACCTCTTTCATTTGGCGTGCGAAGTTTACCCGTATAGAGTAGAGCAGAGCGTATAAGCACACATTCACCGTCGCAGATACGCGGCCATGCATGCACAAAAGGCGCACGGTTTATAGGTGTTGGTAATTCTTAATAAGGCAGGCTGGAATTCAAGACTAACACAAAGATCGCGAGAGAAAACCTTGAGTTAAGAAGGAAGGTTTATAGCAGGCGATCATATAATATGATCTCTGTATATGAGAGCTGATTATTAGTATGGTAGATGGAAAGAGAGAGGTTTATTCTGTCGTGTTGTGTGGGCTTACCGCCCGGGGTGGGAGCACCGCCGGCCCCGCGGCCAGTCACAAAGGCTCCCGGTCGACAATTATATTTATTGCGTGCGGGGATGACTTGGGACTGCGATGAGAGAGAGAGAGGAAGGGAAAAAACCCTCCGGATATACGAGAAGGGGAAAAAATGTCTGAGGGAACCATCTGATATTCATGAACGATGAAGGTGACGGTGCACGGGTGCGTGCACAAGCGTGGCCCCGGGGGGAGGAACTCTGCAAGGTGGAAGAGTCTTAGTTGATCAATAGTACCATTGCCGAGCTGCGGGCTCAAGGTCAAGTTACCGCCCGTTTCCATCAGCAGCGCGCGATCAGAGACGATGCCGCGCGCGCGGCTCTTTTCTCGAAAACAACTTTGTCTCTTGTCCTCTTCTGTCTTGCCATCATCCACCTTTCGCCTCTTCATCTATCTCTCCTACTGGCTTTCTCCAGGATGCAGCGGAAGTTGTTGGAAGATTTATTAATAACGAGTACTACATCAGTCGATTTCAATTTTTAATGTGTTTTTGTTTATTTCGCACTCTGTACTATGTCTGCATTTAATTGATTGGCATGACCTTTACTAAAATAATGGACGGTGTACTTAAAATGACAACGATAAAATTTATATAAAAGTGCCTCACACGTCTCAAATTTACAATTGTTTTATAAAATTGCATTAAATATATATCCATTGTTTAATAATAATTGAACTGCTGCGTATACTGTGTTGCTCTAACGTAATGATGGCGTCACAATATTTTAATATTGGTCTAAAGCCAGTGTCAAATGAAAAATTAAAAGTCACATAATAGTTTCGGTTTATGAAGACTTGTGCTTGAGATATAATTACTCCAAGCAATCAATCGCTTAATCACAAAATTCAGCCTGACGTCTACGCATGCCCTACAGCATTGCACCCTCAAACGCCCAAAGGTACTTGCGTATTAGCCAATCAACTCAATGTAATCCCTTTGTTCAGATGGCTTAATCCATCCCCCAACAATGCAGTAGAACAAAGGTTAATCCTGTGAGCTACTAACTCCCCTAATCCCCATGAACTCACGATATCAAAGCCGTGCTCTAAAGCCGCTCATGTCGGTTTTTCGTTTTCTATCAGGGATTTGGTATACTGACCTCGTTTGAGCGACGCTTGGCCTACATTATTTCAACCTGTAGTTGTTGTTGTTGTCTTATCTCTGTCCCCCAGTGTAACCAAAAGCAATTCAATTTGATCTCAATTTAGTTTTGAGTTTTAATAGTTTATCAAAGAGAGGCAGTCGACATTGCCTTCAGTGGAACGCAAATGGTTTGATAGGCATACAGATTGCAAAACGATTCTAAATTAAGTTATAACGCCATAACGTCGTATACTGGTACATCTGAAATACGGGAATGTATCTCTCAGCAAAGAATATAGATTTGTCTTTAAAAACACATTTAAGATCTCAGTGTGCATGCTTGGAATGCCGTCCATGTAAGGTCTTGGCAGCTCAGAAAAGGGCACTTCAATTAGGAATTTTAAGAGGCATGTTTAAAAGGGATTTGCCTAATGAAATACGGCGCTCAGCTACGTGTTTTTTATGCAACAAAAACGCACGGCTGTTGTTACGTCTACGTTATTGTTAGATACTCAGACACGCTTGAAAATCTGCAAAATGACGTAAGCTTTTCGACTTGCACTTTCTGACAACGGGTTTCCCTTATTCGAAAAAGGTAACTGCCAATACGTTTATACAACGGTTCTACGTGTAAATGAACTCAGACTACCTTCTACCCTTCAAAAAGCTACAAATTCTTTGAAATGCTCATTTTGAGCTTTGAGTTCAGTCTTTTGCTGGAAGTGATAACATCAGGGACGAAATTTTATTGCGGTTGATGAAGTGTGACGCCATTTAACCAATTATCATATCACCTTTCTCGCACACAATGTCGTTCACGACAGTTTAAAAAGACGGCCCTGCATCGGGCGCAGGTATGCGTGGTGTCGGAAATAGATTCCCTTTCAGTTGGCGCACATAGAAAAAGGAACAACCGTACTTTATGAACGCTAATAAATTGTTCGTTTGGGACAGTGGTGTGACTAAGAGGCGTGACGGCCTCCATTCTATTATATCCCAAAGCATTCGACCTCCACCAGTAAAGCAATAAAAAGACCCCACTCCTAAAGTTCGTGGCAAGCCAATATCCTGAGTAATTGGACTGCCAGAAGAACGATCGGATCGCTCGAACGACATTCAAGTATATGTATTGGAAAACTCTTAGGGTTATCACCTCTACCTCTGAAAAAAGGAAAATACCACTTGTTTGTTGCCTGATCAATCAACACCATGTAACTAGTGTATACAAACAGCGCTCCGTTTGAAATCCTAAATACGTGCAGCCACGCCGGGCCACGGCTTTGTCATGTCGCGCCCGGTCTCTTCTCGACACAAGTGAAGCCAATTTAACACCTAGAGCCGCACTATTAAAATGACTTTGTTCCCGCCAAATGAAAAATATCCGGCTTTTGTTTGGCTAACAATGGTTGTTGACTTGATCAAATTTGGGGCAAATCTATTGCACAATGTAGACCCCCAAAAAAAACCTTCGGCTACCAACAACCGCACCAATAGAAATCGGTCTGCCCTTCGACACAAAAGAACGGGTGATTGTACTATGTTGAACCGGTGGGGGCGTTGTTCAAATACCCAATGTCGTTCAACCCGTCCGCTCAGCCAATCAAAAATGGCGTATTATCTTCTTTTTTTGAGATTACTAAAGCGATACAAGTGCCAATTGGATAATTACAATGATTGAGTACCTTTCAATATAATGATCGAGAAAAGGACTTTTTGGCTGGACAAAATATTTGAGAGAGGGATTCAGACAAAGTTTGTTTCTATCTCTTGAAAAGTGTGTAATTATAGAATTATTAACTATATTTCTCACCAGTTATTCCAAGTTAGGTCTTGATAAAACCACTGAAGGAAATTCATCGTTTGTATTATACAAATTGTATTTTCCCTGTGTACGAGAACCCAAATAGAGGGATATTTAACATTGAAACGATCAGAATCTTGTTGTCCTCTTTTTCTGTAGGTTATTCCAAAATAATTTGGATTTTTTTTTCTGTGTGTTTTGGAAAGTCAGATTGACTGAGACTAAGTACTATAAAACTATTCAAGTGCAATGAACGAAATAGGTTATTTGTCTATCATTCTAAGTCACTGACTCGTCCATTCTATTTCCACTCTAAATACTTATTCAGTACCATTTCCATTATCAATCTTTCCACTTGACAAGAAGGTAAACTCCGCGAAGCACGGCTTACCCTCACCTAATCAAACTTCCACAAAAGAAACATTTGATTTTCTTCATGCGCCATTTTCAATTCCTATTTTTCTACTATCGCTGCGGTTCGACCCAAACATCACGTCACGCCTCGCTTTCCCGGTGTATAACTAACAATCTACCTCACAATTACCCAAATTAAGTTCATGTCCAATTCCCGATCAAAAATGTATGGAGCGGCTGTGTTTTTTGTCGTCATGGGCTTTTGTGGTTCAACATACCTTACTCCGTTCACTTTTTTTTCCGATCAATTGAGGGTGAAGCATTTGTTAGTCAATGGGTTAAAAATTCACAACAGTGCGTTCAAAACAACCGCTACTCCGTTAGATGAATGTGCTTATTGGCAACCAGCTCAAACAAAGCAATTTTCAAACTCGCACCCAAAGAACTTGTTTTTGTGAGAAGTCAACTCCTTCAATGGGGGGAACAATTTCTGCAGATAGGTGCTCCACAAGGGCTGTGACCTCTTGGAAAGTTTGCCCAGAGGTTATGCAGTTGGACATGGTTGGACGATACACACCACTTTCCGCAAAAAAACACCAGTAGACCCTGGGTCGCTACCCGCAAAGGCCCACCGGTCCGTCGTTGCACCACCACCGCGTAAAAACCCGCCACAGACAGCAGGTTTCAAGCAGCTAAAAGACCATGTCCTCGCAAACTCAAATAGGTTCGTGGCGGTTGTACACAAATCGTGACGCTCCAGGGAGCTACTCTTTCAGAAACGCCACCGAAGTGTCGCAAGATCGCTCCGGTAGATAAGAACTCATTTTCCACCCTCTTTTATACCCCCAACTTTAGTTTTTCCTTTCGGTTGGGGGCAGCTGCATAATCTACCATCCATACGCAAGGGACAACAAATTGAATTTAGTGCGAATTAAGTTTTTGTTGAGATCATTTTGCAGTAATTCTGAGGAGTTGTTCAATTCACTTTCCTCCTTATTTCTGAAGCAAAACCCTTTTTTTTTCACACCCTTTTTCTGTTGAGGCATTATCGTCTGCTTCTCTCTTTCCACCTATCGCCCCTGAACATGTATAAGAGACAATCAACCTATTAATTGATATGCCTCAACACACCAACATGGCGTTCTTGTGTGCTTATCCAGGTGACGGGGACCTGAAGGATGATGATAGCGAGGAGGCACAGGCCAGACTTAGGTTGAAGAGGAAACTGCAGCGAAACAGGACCTCGTTCACGGCCCAACAAATCGAAGAACTGGAAAAAGGTAAGCTGGCTACTGCTATTTTTCATAACTCAAAACCAATGTGTAGAAATTAAATCGAATTATTTTGAAAACGATTAATTTGGTCTTCCATCAACATTGATGCTAATATTAATCGCTCGGTCAGTGTTGAACACTTGTACAAAGCTCCAATGTTTAGTTTCGATGCTATTGTTACTCTTTCGTCAAATTACACCAACAAAAGTCAAACGTGAAGGTTTCTACATTCTAAGTTCAAGCAAAATGTTGAGGTGAGACAAAAACATCAAATTATGTGCTTTACATTCATTTTGGGATACAGTTTGGTTGGACTTGGCCGTCGGGTAACATTATTCAGTACCAGCTTTTGCCGGATTTTTTTCTTTTTTTTTTCTTACATTTGTAAGTATTGGTGGTTTCCTTGTTTAGAAACTTACTGTAATCTTTTGAGACTGTTTCAGACGACAGGTTCCAATTTCAGCAAAGTTTGCATGGGGGGAATAGGAAAAGAGTATTACTTATGAACACTGCCAGGGATTTCCTTTTTGTTTTAAATCTAAAACGATCCCAGGTGTGTAACCAAAACTAAGAAAAGGAAATATTCAGACTTAAGTTGAAACTTCGGGTTTAAAAGACGGCGTTCAAATGAAATGTCCTCTTGAGTCGTCACACTCCAAAGGAGTATGATGAAGGTTTTAAGTAGCATGGAATTAAAGAAGTTTTATTTTTGAATGAATGCGGCTAATTCACTCTCTCAAGACAATGTCCTTTTGTCTGTACCCTGTTTATTGTTGCCACAAATCATCTTTTGAAAAGTGATTTAGGAAAAATTAGATGATAAAATGGAAAGGTTGTAATATTAATCATGAGCAACGTTAGTATTGAAAAAAAAAACAATCATTATTTTGAAAAAAAGTCAGGCATAACAATTTGTTTTCTTTCCTCTTTTTGCGTTCAACTTATTTGAATCCAGCCGATTCTGCATGCAAAGAGCACCAGTGCTTCTTATCTGAAAATTTCACACAGTGAACACGACTTTCATGAGTGGCAGCTGGTCAGACGTCTCGACTCTTTTCAAAAAAACAAAATGACGTTTCTAGCTTATTGTCAAAAACACCTTTACCCATTTGGTAACTAAAATATATAATATGGCTTTCACTGTAGAATAAAATGGCATCGTAGTTTGTCAGCTTTAGGTTATCATTTTACAAAAATAATCACTGTCAACAATACTGACATCCTCCGTAGGCATTAAAGCGGCGTTAGTTTTAAATGCCTTTCCCGTGCCATCTTCTATTACTTGGGTACGGTAGCAACATTTTAACTACCGAGCGAAAATGCCTCTCGTGGCAAAACAGTAGAAACCAACGAAACCTCCGGTCGACACACAGTATCGTCCCCTTTTGAACACCGGGACCAAAGACGTCTCTCCCCCGGTCGGATAATGAGGAACGAATACCATCCACCACGTGCGCCCCGTACTCGTTGTGTTAACTGTTATTTTCCCGTGTTTTTTGCACAAAGAATAATTGTCAAGGGCGTGTAATTTTCTTTCCGTTAATTTAGGCGACAACTGTTGCTGCACGCACATGCTGAAAACTGCAATGACCAGATGACTTGGTTGAATATTAATGTGCATTCTTCATGATTTTCCTGACCCCCTTTTAAAATACAAAGTGTACCATTATTTGTTCTGGGTATTTGGGAAAAAATTGTGAATAAGGCCACAACCTGTTGCTGCAAGACCAAAAAATAATAAACAAATTAAGCATAAAACTATGCAATGACCAGATGGCTTAGTTGAATATGAAATGTTTTTTAAATTTTAGTGCGCAATTTGCATAAATTTGACTTATTCCATCAAAATAAGAGAGAGTGTCACTTTTCCAACTGAAATATAACTTTGTTTTAACTCATTTTGGAAATAACTTTCCAAATGATGTTATTTAGGGGTTCAATAATGTAATACAGCTTACAGTTTTAGAACTAAGGGTTAAAAAACTGTAGCAGTATAAAAAGAACTGCCCCAGTGGAATCTATAACAATATTGATGGGGATGAGATTATGGGATATCAAGAAATTATGGCCTGAAAAGTCACATACACCATGTTGATTTTAAACACTTAATAATGGTATGTAATATACGGTAACCCAACATTCTATTTTATGGTTTACCCCTAGCTACCGGTTCATAGCAGTCAACCGGCTTTACAGCATATCCCACTGGGCTTCCAATATAAAGTCATCCAGTTCATTTTTTGAAATATGTTTAGTTTAACTTTCAAAATTACAATGAAAATCTAATGTTAATTTTGATAAATTGTGTGGCAATTTACATATATTTGTATACACTGTTAATTAAGTCAGCCACTATTTCTAAATGAAAACACGAGCTAAATCGATCACGAAGGTGGTTTTCTGTTTCAGCATAGCGCTATGCGACCAACAAGTGCCTTCAGTATTGTTACTTCGAAGGTTTTTTTTTAATGGAATTGTTGTGAAAGCAGGCTCGTGCGTGCTTTTATCTCCTCCTATAGTCATAAAACGTCTTCGGTGTTGGCGCGACCCGCCTTTAACTCACCACTAACCCAATCATCATACAATACGCGCGGTGGTATATGACGAGTGCTGGAGAATTTGACGAGAAAAGACGAGAAAGCACGCGGGCTCATTGCCACGGCGCAGGGCCGTGCTATTCACACCATTCGTCTCGTTACCCAAGCCGTTCCTTCATGCTTAATTTGCAGTTCTCTAAATACTGGATGATTCGTTACAATGATGTCATATTTTGAAGGCCCTTGCAGGCAAATTTGTCTACACGTGGTGAACAGATAGCGAAGAAAATAATAGAAAGACTTCATGAATAAAACATAATATTATTCCCGTTGCCCTTGACAAGTAATTGCTATTTTACTGCCAAAAAAACAACATATTTTATTTCGTGTTTCCTCCAATACCTTTGAGTCCAAGAGTAATGTTCATCCACACCAAACTCATCGATTCTACAAGATAAAAACAAAAGTTTGATTTAATTCGGGGTTTTTTATATATTTTTTTATTTTAATTTCAAACGTCATAACCGCTTCCATCATTCTGAAAAACAATTGTTACGATTAATGAAACTAGACAGTCACCCAGGACTTAAAACTAAACAAATAATGAAAGGGGAAAAATAATAAACCACCGAACGTTGGGGTTAATCATAAAAAAAAGTTAAACTTGATTATTTTACAAGACGAAATCAAATCTTCAATTTGTATTTTTTCTAAGTATCACGTCAAAACGAAATCACTTTAGATTGATGAAAAGAAAACAACCCTCACCACAAGTTTTTTTTAATTCACATTTGCAATTTGATCGTTACCTTGAGTCGCTATCTGTAGGGTTCATCGGGGGTCGCTGCACGAGAGATCACTCGCAAAACTGTATATTCCGGGTTAGAAACGAGTCGTTTACCTTTCACTCGAAATCACATGACTGATCTTGTAATCTGTCCAAAAATAAAAAGCAATATTTTCCCGCAAAGTTTCGGAGGTCGTATTATGCGTTTATCCCGATCAATTACCTTTGCACCTTTCCGCTCGCAGTTTTTTTTTTTTTGTATATTTTGTTAAGTTATTATTTTCTTTCCATGAACGAAATTGATATTTAATTTTTATTCATAAAGGCGACTGAGACTTATTCGGGTATGACTTAATCAATTAAATGACGACTGTTTTATGAAGGGCTTAAGCAAACGGCTGTTTACGTATGAGGAAAGAAGTACGTGAAGAAAATCAAACCAAAAGGGGATAGAAAATGGTACGGTTTAATTGCCTTTGGTTTGTGGTTATTTAATTCATTTCTCTGTAACAGAGGGGACTTGTTCGTGCGTACCTCTTGTCACGCGATTTATTTATTTAATTTCATTTTCTGTTTTGTTTTTATTTCCATTTGAATTTTCATCGTGTGGCTCTACTAAGAGTTACTGCCTTTGGTTTGAACTCTATCTTTTGATCTTTTACCACCAACTCTTGGATCAAAACAAGTTTTGAGAGGGGAAAAAGGCGTAAATTTATACTTTGGGTCGTTCACCGTTCTGCATGGCCAACCTCAACTCACAAACAACGTTACCTGCCGAGAAATTATAGTCATTGCGAATAGCGCAGAGTACATTATCAAAATTGCACAATTTAGCAATGAGTGTTGACTACAGGCGACGTGTGCCCATAATGATCTATGGGACCCTGTTTGTACACACTCATTGTCTGGTGCCCGTCTCTATTGTCCGTGGTCAATACACACAGAGATCCTTAACTCACCGTCTGGTCCCGACGAGGCGGTCCAACCCATGCCGGTGACACTTTTGTTTTCCTGTTTTTCAAGGATTAGGGGAAATAAATAACTTTTTTTTTGTAAAAAGTGCCGACCATGCCAGTGACCCCTTGAAAAGTGTAATCACCAAATTTGTGTGACGTCACAAAAACAAAATGGTGATCGGACTATACAGCCAGTTTACCCATTATCCCGTAAGTGTCAACTCTTGTTTTCACACGCTGAGTTGAGATCTATAACGCCAGCTAAAGATAGTTCTTGTTGTCATTCTTGTTAAAAATAAGGTTACATTGGAAAACAAATGTTATTTATTCCCAGAAGTGTACACCATAATCAAGGTACACCATATTTATATGGTATTATTTCTGATTTAACGGACAAGTGAAGGAATCTGATAGTTGTATAAAAAAAAAAGGCTTTGTGTTACTTTATCACATACAGACAGGCCGAAGTTTGCGTTGGGGAGGGGGGGGGGGGGGAATGGACGAATGGCAATTTTAAATTTAATTTTAAAGCGTTCCGTCTTTTTTTATGTTTTTTTCTCGCTTTCTCTCTTGAATGTGACCGGCACCTTCCACAAAACCAACCACAGAAATTGGTACCGTAATAAGCTTAACAAGCAGGGACTTCACCAGCAAAATTTGATAATTTGTTTGTGGGGGAAGCAAACCGAAGTAGTACTTTATCTCATAAGACTACAAGCTGTGAGATTTCTTCTTCATCGGCTGAAACAAAAGGAGAAGGTGCCTTCTTAGCGCCATCACTAAAGCGCCATGACCTTGGCTTCTTGCCAAGCCATGCGCAAACAGTGGAAATGAAGACGCATATAGCCAATGGGCGTCATTCCTGCCCGCGCTTTTTTCCCCCTCTGTCTCCTTTTTGGCTCTTCTTTTGATCAGCGCGCAATTAGTTTTTCCCGCCAAGAAAACGAGCCGCGAGTGCACGCATGGCTTGCTACCTGAGATATTGGATGGTTGAAATTACGACTGTACATATAAACTATTCGCAGTCTAAGGCAGGTCAGCTTTACTACACTGCGTCTTAATACAGTACGATCCGCAAGTCAGCACACCCCGACAAAGACAAAAACACGATCACGATTTCCCGCCTGCAACTTTACGTGGGGCGCGCGCTCGATGAGCGCCACACGCGTGGATGTCTTTCGCATTATAGCTTTCCCTGGAGGTCTCCCTGAAATTAAGACATATTTCAAGAAGACGGGGTAAAATCTCCAAGGCTACACCGGCCAGTTGTTGAGCTCTTGATCCGCCGGGAAATGACTTGCAGGTCTGGGTGAGAAGGATCGATAAGTAGATGGTTTGGCAGAGAGGGATGCGTGTACTTACCAAAAGAACAAAGTAACGAGGGGGCACACATAATTAGACCTATATTACTTTGGACAATTCTTCTTTGTCGCATAGAAATGAGTAGCTCTGTTGACTGTTTTTACGTGAATGTTCCCCATCACATACACACCATCAATAATGCATTAAAATGCCTCATTAGGGGAACTTATATCCCCCATAGTGCAAGTACAATCTTTTGTTCCGCACTCTGCGTAATTGCGAGTTTGGCAGGGCAATCCACTGCCGTGAATAACTCGCAGCAGACTGCGGGCGAGGGTGGCCGATCCGCGGCTCATTCTTCGTAGTTCCACCGTCTCATACATTAATAGATGCAGCAGTCTTTTGTCAAGGCGTAATTTATTCATTTCCAATTTCGAATTTGGAAACATCAATTTGGAACTTTGTTTTGTTGTATACACGTTCATTCGTTATTTTACATTAAATGTTTAGAGTTACACTTTGACAATAATTCCTCCATAACTTAAGTTTAAAATTTTTAATTTGAAAATGTATTGTTCATAAACTCAAAATGACGTCACGTGTGTATATATAAGGTCTATAAATTCAATTTTCACAAGCTTCAAACTATGCTAAACAAATTATCAAACTCAGACAGTGTATTCATGACATTTTTATTGAACCGATGTGTTGTGTTTGTTGAAAACCAGACGAGTTAGACGTATTACCCTGTTCAAAACGACGGCATCGAGCTTAAACTTTGGATTGGGTTCCGTCAGTAATTTTAAAATCGTACATTTTCAGTAAGGGGCTTTATCCAGGCAGACGGAGTCTAAGACGGACCCGAAGCCTAAGCCTGCGTTCTCTGCACAGTGATGTTTCAAGCCTTCAACAAATAAACTGAAGTAAAATGAAATGTCTACCCGAGCTGTATGAAATGTTTTTGTTCACAGGTAGATTCTGATTTGTCACACTATACTATGGAAGCCTCGAGCGTTATTGAAACTTTGGGGGAATATTCGGTTCCTATGGACATGCGTAAACGTGTGAAAGAACAAAATCGCGCGCTTTTACGGGAGACTTATATACTTGTCTTTTCTAGACGTGTTTTGTGGGATTTGAAAAACCGGCATCCTAATTATTCTATCCAATTTTATTTCCACATCAGAGACGAACTTACTCACACCTCATTCCAAATTAGACCAAGTGAATATATTGCAAAATATCAAAGGTCGTTTCATAAATAAATACATGTTTAATTGGTAAAGTTATGAATTATATACAGTAGCCATTCGTTGCCAATGCTTTTCATCACCCTCACCATGAATGATAGAGTTTGTTCTCGATGCACAATAGTCCTGTCCTTGGGATCAATTACCAAGCTCGCAGGGGTACATATATTTTTAATTCTGATACGGCGGAAGTAATACTCTCCACAGCGAGCAGTTGACCAATCAACTTAAAGTGTCATTACTTGGTTGATTTACCCGAGACATAGCTCTGAGAAAATGTTTCTGAAATATGGGTTTAAAATTACTCAATAATTTTCTCTAAACATGCGTGAAAGTATTATGTTTTATATGAAACAGCAAGTGTAGTTTTTTGTGTGTTACGCAGAGTTGAAACTGCGAGGGCGCCCTTGTTGTCCGTGTATGACCTCACTTGCAGACAGCGTTGCGTACAGTTCATCATTCTTTTGCAACGCTTGCGAATCAAGAAAATTGTGCTTCAAATGACGTCAAGTTGCAGACACTGTCTGCACCCCTTCTGAAGTATTGTACGAAAACGGGTGCATACCAAAAATTATGAGTCTTTATAGCATTAAAAAAATTATGATATGTTCATCTTTCAGAATTTGAAAGAACACACTACCCAGATGTGTTTGCTAGGGAACGCCTCGCCCAAAAGATTGACCTACCGGAGGCTAGAATACAGGTAAGTTGTAGCTAGTAATTGTGTCATTGTCCCTTGTAACTTGGGCCAATCAGAAATCGCCGTTCATACAAATTATTGTCATTATAATGATCCATATTCTTTATGTGACGTTCCTACATTTAAAATTGTTTTATGTTATATTGAAAACATAATTGTATAATTATTGTATTGTCAGGGAAGTCTTTTGTTTGGTGTTGGCAATCGTTTTTGCTTGATTGGGAATGTGCCGGTTTCCATCACCACACTCCTAACTTGGCCAAATGAGGAAGACGTGTCATTTTCAATCGGCACAACTGGAGTGCCACGATCTGAAGAAACTGGCTTACAAAATCATTACATTAAGAGTTGAATAATGTGTCCACAAAACGAAATCAGAAATATCATTTCTCCGAACCCCTCAATAATTAGACGCAGATATGAATCATTGTACGAGGCTATAGTGATTATGACGGCGATGTCGATTTATTACGCACAGAAATTATTACTCCACAAATCAAGTTAAAATGTCAGCGTAAGGCTAGTTCATTTACTTAAACGCTGGAAGATAAAAATCGCCCGGCTAGGGGGCACTTTTCTCAGGTTCGTGCTGAGAAATGTCTATTATAAATACAAAAAACATGTATCAAGCAAACAAATCTGAACACAAGCTTTAAAAAAAAACACACACACACACAAAAGGCAGAGTACTTTTTATATTGCCTCAAAGAATCTAGCTCGATGTTATCACTGAAATATTTGAATATTAAATTATTTGTCAGACCCTCGTTGATAAAATTATGATAAAATTATATTTGATTGTGTATCAGTTATTGGTGTTCATAAAGATTGAACAACTCATTTCTAAATATAGGGGAGTGGTGATGTAAAGCTTCTGATATCATTTAGCGGATACTTTCGCACAGTGATAATAAAAGCAAACAGCAGCAGAATCCATTTATCCTGAAGACAATCAGATCATACTGATCAAAACGTCGACTTGTTACACGTCCAGTTCTTTTCAAATATTCATATGATATTTCTTCAAACCCACATTGTTTTTCAACTGTGCAGTTTCAAATCCTAGTTAGCCTATTTAGTGGTGTAGGTTTTAGAACCAAATGATAATAAGGATGATTAAGAATTTAAAGTGTTGTTTTTTTCACTACGACTCTTTTGATGAATGTTCCAAAATGGTTTTCTTTTAGGTATGGTTTTCGAATCGCCGCGCAAAATGGCGTCGCGAGGAGAAGCTCCGGAACCAGCGGCGGCAGCAGACCGAGGCCCCGCCTCAGTCTTCCAGTCATCTCCCCATCAGTAACCTAGGCGGATTCTCCAATAACATAAGCGTATACCAGCCTATCCCTCAGCCATCTGCTCCCATGGTACCCCGCACGGCCGAGAGTTATAGCGCCCTCCCGCCTGTGCCGAGCTTCAGTATGGCGGCCGCTCCAAATCTGAATGTGCAGGTAAGTTTAAACAGCAACACAATTTTAACTTCAACTTTTGCGTAAACATAACAAACAGGGCACACCAGTCAACATTGTGTACGTTGAGTTGATGATGAGCAGACGTTGAATTATATATTACAGCATCAGTCAGTAGCAACCTCATAATTTGAGTAAACAACACAAACTATCGACACAACATTGACCAAATTGTAAGAATGGTGAACAAAAACACAAAGTGAAACATGAGTAAATGTTTGTATTTCTTTCTTCGTGAACAGCCACCGAGAGATTCCGGAAGTTACCGAAGCATGATGGGTTCGGTCTCCCACGGTTACCACCACGAGTCCCTGTACGGCACACCGAGCCAGCATCACGCCATGCAATCCCACCATGCTACCCACTCCTCCCACGGCCATATGCAGAGCCATCACATGAACAGTGCTTGCAACAATGGTGCATTCTCTAGTAAGTAGTTGGCCATTTTGGCGCTCAAAATCTTTTAACCAAATCAAGGCTGGAAGCCATAATAGTCTGGCCCTTTATTATTACTACGTTGAGTTGAGTTGAAAACAAGTAATCAATGCTTTTGTGCCCAAGAAAACACGACAAAGGTGGAGACATTAGGTTAGATCTATGCAAACATTTCAAACTCAATGTGCGAAACTAAGGCAAACTTCACTTTTAAAACACAAATAGTCTGTGGTATTAATTTTAAAAAATCACTTTGTTTTCACCGCAGGTCTAATTTCTCCAGGGGTGTCGGTACCAGTCCAAGTTCCAGGGGGTAACCCGGGAGACTCCCACACGTCCCAGTACTGGCCTCGTATACAGTAAAGCAACGGGCACATCCATGGGCTCAAGGTTAATTGGACTCGCTCCCCATTAAAGAGGTTGAGAGTTGCCTGGATATTATGTTGATAAGACGTGAGGTTTACCGCAACATTTGGTGACGTAGAGCACAATAACCTTACATACAGCTGTTAATACCATCCTCAACGACTGACACCAATAACCTCGTCCCCAAACTGCCCGGGTGTCATTGGTGATTAATACGTCGGTCAAGAACGAAGAAATATTATGTACATTCCAGAGTTGACCTCTCGTGATCGAGTGTCAAAGGTCATAGCTTTTGAACTCGGCCTGAAGACGTGAATGGATTCCGCCTCGAATCGCTTGGAAAGTTGGCTATGAACTGCCCAAGACTGTACAGTGCAGATTCAACTGAATGTTACAACCGAACAAACATAACATGTAGACGTTGTAGTGCACTTGCTTCAAATTCTTGACACTCTTTACCCGAATGCCGATTTGAATAAAAAAAGAGACATCATTATCGTTGCTCAGAACGAGGCTCGCCACTTCATGTTCAGAACAAGGCTGTGAACATCAAAACGAGGCTGATATTACAGAGGCTGGCACCATTGGTTGAGATTGGTGTTTCAAAACCAAATTACCGGTTCCACAGATGAGGCATTTTTATAAGTCTTTCACTTGCTTTGAACACGTGATGCGAGGAGATGTGTGCAGCTGCATATCTCTATACACAAAGGTCAAAGGTGATTTCTGATCGTTCCTGACGCCACTAAGAGACTCAATGCCCATGAAAACCATTCGTGCGGCATTCTATGGAGGCCGCCATGTTGGATCCGCACAAAACTGAGATAATATCTGTTACTCACCGACTGAAAAAACACTGACATTTTAGTTGAAAACTTTTCTACTATCTCAGGAACGTTCATGTTGTCGGTGTATTGTTTCTGGTGACAAAACTTTCATGTAATCGTTAATTTAAACAATCTTTTTAAGGAAAAAAAGAAGAAAAACAATGTATGATACTCCTTGTTGTATTGATCGATAGACTTGTTATTGTAGATTGTAGTGGTCTGTAGATATTAGTAGTGATGCAATTCTCTCTAAACAATAGATAATATGACATAATGACGTCACTCCGTTTACATGTAGGGCGCCCTCTCTTGGACTTAAGATGAACCGTCTCGGTGGACAGTGTCGAAGTTAACATTTCTACAATTGTTAACAAGGATGCAAAATTTAAAACATCGAGATGGGTTTTCGTTTCGAACTATAAAGAATTGATTCTTGTGAACCCCTGATCTGGTGTGTCGGGAGAGGGCGTTCCAACTGTAAACAGGTGTTACTTGGTATCGGGTGGTAAACACGAGGGGGTTTTTAGTAAAAATTTAACGTTATTCTTGTTGAAGTCGGACCATTATTGGGTGTAACATAATGTTGTGAATTTTGTTATGTTTAAATACCGACAAAGATTTTTGTTTCTTTTTGTTTTGTTTTTGAAAACATTTTATCTGATGAATATATTTTGACCAGAACTTTTAAACTTCAGTACCACCATCCCAGAGAGATGGCCTTTTGTTTCTGACAATAGAATTTGTTTTGTATGCCTCTAGTCATTTCAACAAATAATTTAACTTTAATTTAATCTCTATGGTCCCGTTAAAAGGGATAGAATTTGTTTCCTCTTTTTTTTTTAATAATACATTCATTCCAATCTTTTAGTCTTCAGGATATGTACCGTAATGGAATGGTATGTTTTTCTTTGGGGGAAGACTGCATTCCAAGAAATATACTTATCATTATCGTGACATGTCCCCAAATTATGAGAGTTCCAAGTTGTAGATGTTGAGAAAATCATTTCTGAAATCAAAAGAGCATTTCGTAGGTATCCAACAAAAAGGTTTGCAAAATATCGCATGAGAGTTGCGTATACATTATTCTGTTTATGTGTAAAGCATGTCACTTTTCTATGCCATATTCGGCTCGTAACGTTTTGCAAATTTGCCCTCAATTTACGAGGACATGTCACAATCCTTTATCCTTCAAATAAAATAATTAAATATTTAGGTATTTAATGAACGCTCTCCTTCCTTAATTAATGAAGGCCCTTGAGTCAAATTAATCATTTCGTGTGATACTCCAAGCTGAAATAAACTAACTGTTTGTAGAAACTAATGACAAAATTATTACTAACGCCTTGGGTTAGAACGCGTCCAACAGCGTCACTAAGAAACTTGTCTTGAATTTTGTGACAACGGGACGCTAGGTGGCAGCAGACAAACCATGCTTTATGTTTTCCTCCTTTGTTTACGTAGTTATGAAGATGTGCACATTATTTCAAAAACTTTATCTTTTAACTCTGCTGTCACCTAGTGTAGATACAAGACAGTCTGCCACTGCATGCTGTTCCTCGTTCATCTTGTTCAATAAGTTAATAATATGCAGGCGTTTATGGCGAAAATATTTTAAAAGTCCCACTTAATTTTCCCGCCAATTGTATCACTCTACTGCGCAGACGCAAAGGGATCCTTTTAATGAGCTTTTGGGTAATTTACTGTATAAATACATCAGTTATTTTAAAACAAACCTAAACTGTTGTTAACTGGAGAAAAAAACAGTAGGATTTATTTTATGAAATGTTTTACAAAATTGTTTCACTGATATTTCCTTTGATTTTGTTGAACTTAAAAGGTTATTCTTCCTCCACCAGATTTCGTATTTGCTATGGTTCTTGTTTTTTATGTTTTTACACCTGTGCCTTTATGATAAAACGTTTTGTAAATCGCGTCTCTTCCGTTACAATCGTCAAATCTTTTCGTTGTGGTATTTATTGCAACATCTGCACACAATAGTCAACCGTCACTCGTTTTATTAGTTAATTTTCTTTTTGCACTCCATATTAGACTGAATATCGGTGAAGTGTTTCTTGTGATGATTGTATTGAGACGATTTTGATCGACTGTCGACCTGTGTAATTCGACAACCATGTCAGCTGGGAGCCAAATGCACCAAATATGGCCACTACGTACACGTGAAACGGTGCATCTTGTATACAATGTTGTTACAGAAATTGTCCAATGTTACCAGTATTATTTGTGAAAAGAAGATCTGGTTGTTGTGATTTCGCATACAACACTTTATACACAAGGTTATAGCCCAAGAACCTTCGTGACAAAATTACACACGTGACATGATACGGTCGCATCATTAGTCGATGATAGAAGTTTCAAATCCTGATTTTGTGATCTACACGAAGAGTCACACCATGCACTTTCTCTCCATTACCTAGACAAAAAATTAATTGCTCTTAGACCGAAATTTGTAAATTTCACATTTTAAATGAGTTGATAATAAATTCAGAGGCTTGCAAACTGGTACTTGTATACGTGCAGCACAAAGTGTTTTGGGTACTCCGGTCGGGAACCAACGAGACAAAACGGCGTGTTAATCCTCGCGCATGTTCACTCAAGCGACTTTGGCTACAGCCGCGGTCGTTGAGCTTCAGTGGCAACGTTGAAGAACGGGACTTTTCGGCGTTACATCTATAGCCACTGCCGAAGCCAATAATTCGGACACGATCTCATACTAGAGGCACGGGTGCATTCATTATCGATATTTTATATCGATCACGATGATCAATATATGTTGATCCATGATAGTAGCTCATAAGACTTGTTTAGAGAAAACAAAAAGAAAGTCAGGTCAATCATGTCTTGTTGATAATAAGTTCGTCATATAATGGTTTTTACGTTTTATGTACGTATTGAATGTTGTATTCGTCGTTTAAAATAAATCTGAAAGGGGGAGTGGCCGAGGCTGACTGACAAGAATTTTGTGCATATTAATCTCTGTAAAAATGTCATCCGTTTGGAATTGTAAAACCTTAACTAAATAAAAACAATGTTGTTCTTACTACTTTTTATTATACCGCGCCGAGCAGGTCCAATTGGTTATTTGCATATAAATTGAATTATGTGAGGAACCACAGTAGACGACTGTTTCAAGTCATGTTTATAATGGTTTCGATATATAAAGGGCGCCACCACCGTTTCCTGAGATTTGTGCTGATTGTTGAGGACTGTCAGTTTTGGGGTTCAAAATAATATGCAAGAAATTCGATGTAGAAGAAATAAGTTAATCGGCAAATTGAAATAAAATTACAAACGACACTAAAAGAACCGTAATATGTCTGTGTTCTCACTTTGTTCTTTCTTTGTGTCTATCTGTGCGGCCCTTAAATGTAGCTCGGACCTTAATATAGCCCTAACCTTGTAGCTGAATGTAGCTGAGATCTAAATGTAAACCTAACCTAATTGCAGCCGGATTTATGTCCGGTACACTTTTTATATACAAAGTTTGGGTTACGTTAAGGTACAGGTTAGACTACTTTAGGTCAGGGCTATTGGTACACGGAGGAGTCCATTCTTTTTACTTCAACGATGACCCCTTGCCTCGGTTTCACAAATACCTTGTCCCCCTCTCTTAAATAATATATAAATTAGCCAACAGGTGGAGATGGGGCTAGAGCCCAGTTCATAGTTCATAGTTCATGCGAAATATGCGCTGTAAATATAGAGCTGTGACGTCAAATTCGCTTTGCATTCGCATAAAGTAGGAACCGGGCTTAGGGTTAAGGATCTACAGACCTTTCTCATGGCAGCCATCTTGTGTTTGTTTTTTGTGTTTTTTTTTCTTTTCTTCCACAAAACTCCGTGTAACCAAAGTGGGGGCTATGGACAACATAGCCTGGCTCCCTTCTTATAGATAAACGGTTCTTGGATCTTTTATCATTATTGTGTACACAAGGAACCCAACAAAGATGATCATCCATTGATGAAGGTTTACACAGCAAAAGAGAGATTATGATAAGGTTTTTTTTCGAATTTATAAAGACATAACAATCAGTAGATTGAATTTCGTCAACATTTACATCAAGTCAATAACTATTACATGAACAACACAAAACAAATCAGACCAACTGATGAAGCATCGCTCCCAATGTCCACCCCTTCTGGATCTGCAGGTGGTCACGCCCACGATTTTCAGACCGTCCAACATGAACTTGCGTGCAACATCAAGCATGGAATCAATACAGAAAAATAAATCCAACCCGCTGTTTAACACACCTTTATGGCGTAACCTAGCTGTGAAATTCACCCCCTTGGAAATACCCCTAAATCCCCCGTCCAATTTCTCAAAATCTAACCCCCATATTGAAAATAGGCATAATCCGTTCCCCGCGTTTTTCTTATCAGTATCCATTTTGATTTTTTTCCTGATTTGGACAGATTTCTGGCTTTAGTCAAGATAGGACGGTTATCCCGGGAAAGTACGGGACGGGTCAGTTGAAGATGGAGAAACAGAAGGAAAAGAAGCCGGGACGGAATGTGTCTCATATCGGACGAAGCTCATTCAGAGATTTGCGGATTTTTGTACCTTTTAATATACAGATTTGGTGTTGTTGGTGCTGACGGCTGTTGTATGTCAGCCATTTTTTAAGTGCTTGAATATTGTTCAAGTCTCGGTTGTACTTTGCGACAACTTGTTTTATAAAAAGCACTTTTGCTTATCTAATTTTTCTTTCAAACAAGACTTATGTAAATTATGCAAATTATGCAATTAAAACATTTTACTAATTTGCATGTTTGCGTATAGTTTCCTAGGACCACAGCCGACTACTCATGTGACAAAGTGGTATTAAAAAAGACAATATTAGTATTCAAAAGATACAGATCGACGTCTCTTTGTTTACATTAACGATGGTGTGCAGAAAGTACAAAACATTTTAAGAGAAACTTGCAGCAAAATATTGGAAGATAGGCCCGTTTTGAACGGTTATGTTAAGGGACTAGTCTTTTACCATGTAGCTTCCATTTTGTGTCATTTCCATTTAAAGCATTATAACCAAACCGAGGCTGGAAGTGGGATGGCAATAGTCTGATCCCCTTTGAGCCATGATTAAAAAGTACCATCATAACCACCGTGTACACAAGGAATAATACCCAAACCGCAGGTTGACGACTAAACATTAATGGTCTGAATTTGTCTGAATTTTGTTCTGTTGTTGCTGGTGCCGATACCACCCCCCCCCCGTCTTTTTCTTGTGTTTGTGTTTTTATCGTACCTACATCAGCCGTCGCGTTCTCAAGATCCTTTGGCGCGAAAAACAAGTCCGCGATGGAATATCACGCATATTGGGCATCTTTTGCACGCATGCATTGTTTGCATCTCAGCCTGAACGGCAAGCACCGACAAGCGGAAGAGAAAAGGATTGGCATGATTCTCCATAGGATGTTTGAGGTATGAAACTAGGCAGCTAGCTCGAGTAAAGGAGGAGGGAAAGGTGAAGGAGTAGGGGGAGGCATGGTGGGCCATATTGGCATGAGGTTCTGCTAGGACACCCTTCATTTGCTGCCATTTGGCGGGGGGCTAATGGGCGTGAAAACTGGTGCTCGGCAGTCAGTCAGACAAAAACTCCTCATAGATTGAGTTCGTACAGTCTTTGACAGCAAACACTGGCAGGTATTATGACGGTCATAAACGAGAAATGTTACATTGAAATTACAGATGAACCCTATGATGTTATCAAGAGATATTTCAGTGTTTATTTTCATGATTCTATTAAACTATGATAAATGAAATCATGCAATACAGTTAAGTTTTATTGCATTCTCGGCGCGCCCATTCCGTGGGCTTTAGATGGCTCCCGCCTATAACCTTAGAAACCGAATACCAAGGCAACAGAAACCAGTGTAAACCACCCGTGTGCTGATGTTATTCCAGAAAAGGCAGAGTATTATTTTAAACGGGTATTTTATGGGCGACACAAAGCAAAACGAAATGCAGATCCGAAATTCTTTCACAGAATGTTCAGTGGATCTTTCCTTGAACGGCATTTTGGCGATATTCATTTAGCTTTACTATAGGAGCTCGGTAAAATTATAGGGTAAACCATTACCCCTCTCAGCGCCCCACCCCACCCCACCACTCGCACCCCTCCTGCACACAATATACCATTTGATCCGCCTTTGTAAAAGCAGACACTCGTATCTTTTGACAAGTTATAGATCAGAGTATACAAGTTGGATAGTATTGTAAAGTTATGTTTGCGGGAACATGCATGTATTTTATTTTCAGTCAAAGTCTGACCAACTGGGCCTAATTTTATGGCGCTTCTTAGCTCAGAAATCTGCGCTTACACATCCCATAAAATCACACGCTTTATGGCCCCGTGAGCTAAGAATTTGGTTTGCTTAGTTGGTTTGGTTTACCTCTCAAGGAATATCGTAATTATTAGTTACATATAGCAGGTGATGGTTGGCCGGTGAGGGCGGAGGGTGCAATGAAACGCTGCTAGGCTTGTATTGATGGCCCCTCGTAGATGTCAGTCATTGGGTGGAAATACTATAGACATGCAGACACAACTGAAAATAGAATAAACCTTTGGATTGAAGACCCAAACAAAAGAAAGACAGATTGAACAGGAGGAGAATTTAAGGGGCATTTCTGACCCTACCGCTGGCTAGTACCAAAAGATCTCTGAAATAATTGAAACACTTGTTGTGAAGCATTTTGCACATTAATCAAATACCCCGGCTGGGCTGAACGACCCTTTTCATTTTGTCTCTTGTACCATGTATTACGTGGAATAGCATTAGCCTGGTTTAAAAGTTATTTATCTAATAGAAAACAATTTGTATTGTTTAAGTCAACACTGTCTAAAGAACAATATATTTCCTGTGGAGTTCCACAAGGCTCTGTGTTGGGTCCTCTATTATTTATTATTTATATAAACGACATATGTAATACTTCTGATACAATATCCTTCTCTTTATTTGCAGATGACACAAGTTTAGTGTACAGTCATAGTAACGTAGATACAGCTGTTAGTCACCTTAATTTTGAACTTTTAAAAATAAGCACTTGGCTGTTGGCAAATAAACTATGTATTAATGTACTGAAATCAAATTATATAATATTTTGTCCGAGACAGCAGAAATATACTCAAACGGTTCCTTTAATATTAAATGGTGTTAACTTGCAAAAAGTAAAAAGTACAAAATTTCTAGGCATTTATATTGACGAAAATCTTAACTGGAAGAGTCACGTTGATGTAGTGTCAAGCAAAATATCAAAAACCATCGGTATAATGAATCGTTTGAGGTTTTTCTTACCAAAGAATATCTTAATAACTCTTTACAACTCATTAGTCCTCCCATATTTAAATTACTCAATTCTCACTTGGGGTGGCTCTTCATCCTGTGATAAACTTCTTATTTTACAAAAACGAGCTGTTCGAATAATTTTCAACGCTCATTATCGGGACCATACCTCTCCTTTGTTTGCCGAACTGAAACTACTACACTTTAATGATCTCTATAACCTCAACCTTGGAAAATTCATGTACAGGTATATAAATAATTTGCTACCTTCCTGTTTTAGTTCATGTTTTACTCTCACTTCAGATGTGCATTCTTATAACACTAGAAGCAGCTCGAACAAGAACATTTATGTTAGTTTTAACAGAACGTCAATGTTTAAAAATGGCCTCGTTCAACGAGGTACACATTTTTGGAATAGTCTACCCACCCCTCTTAAAACATCATTAAGTTTATCTACATTCACCAAACAACTAAAAACACAACTGCTCCAATCATATTCTTAATCTGTAATGGAAAAATTGTCATTTAGCAATAGCTCAATTATGCTCCTATATGTCTGTCATTGTCCTTTTTTCGTTTGTCATTTGCCAGTCTGTGTTTGTCTGTCAAGGGTACGGGTACAAAAGCTTTGCTTCACCCTTTGCCCAATGTTGTTATGTGAATAATGTTTAAACTAAGCTTCGTTAAGTTAATATTGTTATAAATGATTATTTCGTCTTTTAAAATATGTTGTTATAATAGTGTTAACTTAATGGTGTATGTATTATGTATTATCATAACAATGTTGAAATAAATGTTCTATGATTGATTGATTACGTAATGATGTCTTTATATTCGGCCACGTTGTTGTACTCGGCGTAGTTGGTCTGAGGGACTCGTCGACAGCGCCCACCGCCATGATTGTATTTTCTGTTCAGTTTTCCAAGATGCAAGTTTAAGTTAATAAATTGTCTGGACCTAAACTTGGTTCGTCAGAAATCTGTTTTGGTTGTTTGCGTCCGCCCCGGTACCTCTCTAGAACAACACAATACACTGAAAACACAGAAGGACTTTCTACAGGTAAGCTGTGCATTGAAATATTGAACCCTACTCTAACAACCAGTAGTCAATAATTGATGCGGAACCAAACTGCTTTGTTTGATTTCAAACTCAAAATAACATCCGAAGATTAAAACCAATCAAGTTGGTGGAACAAAGTCAAATAAAACCGTCGGTTGCTCTGGCTGTATAACTCTTCTCGCATACAAAGACTCGAATCAGAGGCTGGTGTGTCAGAATAGTCTGGTACCTATTTGTTTGCAAGATCCATAATCGACAGTACGTATACTGAGACCCAAACAAAGATAGCGCGATGGGGGTCAGTGAAACAAAAAGTGCACAGGTTTTGGTCGACGCACACTTGAAATTACACGCTGTCGAGTAAACATCCCCACCTCCTTCCCCCAATCGCATGTTCCCGTCAAGCTGTAACTTTTTATCCTGTTGTGGGAAGATGATAGTGGTGGGGTTAACTGAAGAGGGGGAGGAGTGGGATTCTGGTATTACCGGAAGAAAAAAAAGAGAGTTTGATGGAGTGTGGATAATTGTGTTACGGGGCTCACAGGCCGTGGCTGGCAAGACGAAATGAGGGGCGGTGAGTCAGAAGAACACGGCATCATGCTAGGATACACTCGAGTTATTGTCATTTTGGCAGGAGCGTAATCGGGGGAAGAAGAAGGTACTCCTCGGTGAATCAACCAAACACAACATAGACGTCCAACAACTGATGACGAAAAAGTTCATGGACGTGGTGGAGTATGTACAACGTCAAGGGGTTGAGATCGAGGCTGAATAAGAAACAGTCTGGTCTCTGGTACGCTGGTCCCTTACATGTGATGATTAGTGTCATTGATTGGAGCAATGCAATAGACGTCCAACAACAGACTTGCGAGAAAGATAACTGTTATGGTAAAGTATGTATAAAGTCAAAGGGGTGGAGTTCCTTATTATCTATAAATGAAACAAATACCACTGTCGTCCAACAACAGTGGCGTACCTAAGGAGGGGGGACACGGGGGGCACGTGCCCCCAACTGATGTCCGTGCCACCCCCCCCCCCCCCCCCGGGTGCCCCCAATTGAAATCTGGACCTTTGAGATTAAAAATTACCAGAATTTATGTAGTAATTTCCATGTTTTTAAAACCATTTTTCATTATTTCATTAATGTATTTTGTTTTACCTCAACACGTCAGAAGAGCGCTGAAAAGGGGTTTGTTTAGTTAAAATACAAACGGAAACTACAGTTTTAATTGGCCAAAAGTGCCCCCTAGGAAAATGGTGCCCCTCTGCCCCCCCCCCCCCCACCCTTGAGCCCCCCCCCCTAACATTTTACCCTAGTTACGGCGCTGATGTCCAACAACAGACTAACAATAAACTTCATGGATAGAGTGGAGTACAAGTCACGAGATCAAATCTGGGCTTGAACTAAATAGTCTGGTACCTAGAGTATAATGATAACTACCATTATTGGGTAACACATTTTAAGGACGTCCAGCAACTAGATGTATAGAGTGGTACCAAACCGGCAAATGCAGATCTGGAGACCGGCCTCAGGCGCAGTTTTCTTCCTGAATCACACCAATCTGTGAATGGTGTGAGCTGAGGCTCCCCTTATTCCCTCCCTCTCCTCCACCCCACACTCCCGATGTTGTTTCAGTGTCATTTTCATTGGACATTGAGCAACATTGTTATCGGGTTTATACACAGCGACACACCGATGACCGAATGTGTGTGGCAACTAACTAGGAGAGTCTAGTCGACAGAAAGTGTGTTTCTTTTAGGCTCTACTGGTTCAACTCTTTCCTTTTGTTAATATTTACTTTTGCTATTTTTATGCACTTGTACTTTCATACTGGCCGGAGAAATGATAAATTTAAATATAAACATCCTCTTACTAAAATATATAAAGTGGTAAAGCAAGAGTCAACATTCATACGTCACTGAAGAACAAAATCTTACATTTGTCCTGTGTATACATTCTTGTAAGAATTACATCTTTAAAAAAAATGAACGGGGGGAGAGGACAACGCCGAGTGGAGTGGAGAAAAAAACTGTGACAGATGAAGTGAAAGTGATTAATCTCTTAATCCGAAAATAATGGTAATTGAGAGGTGATAGGGTTGAACCGAGAACTTCATGGAGCGATACCTTTTCTTCACAGTCATTACGCTGTGGATGATTGCTGTAAATTGCGCATTAAATAGCAGTCGATTGAACAAGGCAAAACAAAGACTAGAGCCAGAAACTATGTTTGAAGGGTAAACCACAGAATTGGTAATCAGTGAAAAGAAATCGTTGAGTTCAATGTAAAAGTTTGCTGGTTATAAAGTTCATATCATGCCAAACCTCCACCAAAATAATTCCGTCAGAAAAACAGTCGAGAAAACACAATTTAATGACCACGATAAGCCGTTGTTTATTTCGCTTGCGGCCATCGAAATAACACGTAATGAACGTGCATATATACAATTCCTGTCAATACATAAACCGTATAAATTTCAAATTTGCCTTTCACCGATGTGTGTAAGCACTGTATACTCAGTGCTTTCGAGTCCTGTGGAAAAAAATCCACAGGTAACTCGGGTGGGATTCGAACCCACGACTCCCGCATGACTAGAGCAGATGTCTTAACCACTAGACCACCGAGCACGCCCGGTGATGAGGGGCCAGTTCGAATCCAGTATTATTGGCGGCAGGTACCGCAAACAATTAGATAGATGTCAATATTGACATCTATCTACATAAACCGTTTTGCTGTGTTTTCTCACAAACAGTCCGTAATTTATTGACATGACAGGTTGGTTTGCATAGTGTGTTTGTTGACAACTTTAGAAGACGTAAGCCGCGTCCAAATCAAGCGACTTCGGCTACGGCTATGGCTGCTGACTGCAGCAGCAACGTTAAAGAATAGGACTTTGCGGCGTTACAGCCATAGCCACTGCCAAGCGCCATCAATTCGGACTCGGCCTTTATACTGTTTCCTTCATTGGTGTTTTAGTTCTCGACAAGGACCTTATAATTCCCTGTGCATTTGGAGACTCAGGCCGTGTCCGAATCAAGTGACTTTGGTTTACGACAATGACCGTTGGCTGCAGCGACAACGTTAAAGAAAAGGACTTTCCAGAGATCTGGCCATAGGGAAAATGACCAACGACAAAAGTATTCAGATTTTGGGGTGATAGAACGCGTACTTGTGTGTAACTTTTAGCGGGTTTCTCACACTTCTTCCATCCACGAACATTACAAATGTTTCGGGGTTTTTTTAAATACAGAAAGGCTTTGGAACCAAACGGGTGGAAAAGACACATAGTCATGACTCGTTGCTTAAAAAGACTAACATTGTATCGACAGTATGAAGGTAGACAATGGTGGACTGGCAGGAAAATCCTCGTGTACTAAATGAAGGGCAATGAATTTGAAATGATGTAGGCAATCGGGCGTCGGGTCGCTGCCGGGGATAATGCGCTAGCCAAAGGCGTCAAACCATCATGTTTCCCCGTCAGATAATCGTCCTCTGTCAAAAAATGTTCCGCTGTCGACAGACCCGAAAGAAAGGTTAAACTTGCTATTGTTAAAGTTTCCTAAGAGAACGTACAATAGCTGTCATTTCGATTCCAAAAAAGAACCTCAAAATTAGCTTCAAATGAACATGTAAATCATTAATGCTCAGTCGTGATAACTCCCTGACAACCGTCCGTAGTGAGGCTAACTTGAGACTTTCCTAACATAGGGTTACAGTTTTGTTGCTCCTACCTAAAAATCTCAAAACGAGTAAATGCAAGCAGTGGCGTAACTATTAGGGGGACATGGGAGGCACGCCCCCCGGGTGCCTCTCCCATTTTTAAAAGACCTTTGAGATTAAAAATTACCAGAATAAAATGTCACATTTTATGAGCTTTTATGTAGTAATTTCAATATTTTTCAAACGATTTTTCTTTTATTTACACGCAGAATGTATTTTGTTTTACCTCAACACGTCAGAAGGGCGCTGAAAAGGGGTTTGTTTAGGAAAAATACAAACGGAAACTATACAGTTTTAATTGGCCAAACGTGTCCCTATATAAAATGGTGTGTCCCCCCCCTCCCCTAGCCCCCGGGTGTCCCCCCTAAAATTTTACCCTAGCATGCAATTCATTATTGTTCCGCCTTAAAAAAAAAATCGCAAACGACGATTGTCAGGCGGAAACAAAGTCAACGTTATATAGGCTTTCGAAGCTTGTTTCAAAATCAAATGGCAATGGGTACATTCCTGACAGGAGAGAGGCACGACTAATACTGTTTTAAAATAACAAAATCTCAAAACACCTTTTGTGAAATGAGAAATTAAAATTGTTGTTCCATCGTTTAATGGTTCTACAGTGACTGTCCGTGAAAAAAAACCACAAACCACATTGATGTTTTGAAGCATTGACCAAATGACACCTCTATATGGCAAACAGCGACAGGGTCACATTGTTGTGCGGCACAAAGTGTGCACTAGTTGACGGGACAACATCATAATATTCGCACAGATTCAATATCTGCGTGCGTTGCATGGCTTCTCTTTCAATTATTTAATAAGAAAATAAAACGAATATTTACAAGAATAAGACGCACCTATACCTAAAGATAATACAATTGCATCGAAAAACAAGCAATTGCTAAATAAATACCCCCAAAATAATAATGATAATAGGCCTATTTGTAAAAAATAAATAAATAAATAAAAATATGATAAATTACACTTGGGGCTCAAGGTGTTTCCATGAAAAAGAAATATCTGCCGCGACCCTTAAAAATAATAAGACTCGTGTCTTATGATTCCAACTATTCTTTTGAACTTTACATTGGAGATGTAAGACGAGTCTAAGGCTGTGTCCAAACTGATCGCTTCGGCAGTGGCTACGGCCGGCAGTGGCTACGGCTAGATCTATGAAAAATCCTATTCTCCAATGTTGTCGCTGCAAGCCAACGGCGATAGCTAGCCGTAGCCAAAGTCGCTTGATTCAAACACGGCCTAATATTTATTAAACCACGAACCTCTTTTTATTAAACAACGTCGTTTCCGGGTCGAGTTTAATGGCCGGGATGTGTTTGGAGAATCAACGGTCGAGCTGGTGACTGTAAAAAGGGGACCTTAAAGTGCAGAGGAGAGGTTAAGAGGTTGTGGAGAGGCGTGGTCTGGAAGATGATGAAAAGGCGGAGACCGTGATGGACTTTGACAGTGATGTGGGTATGACGTGTCAGGGAGACGTTTCGTCTGGGTTGACAGGCTGGCTGGGGCGAAAGTACAAGTCACCTTTGACGGTTAATATTGTGTTTGATGACAAGGTGACTTTACTGCCTGCGTTTCCGAGACCATGGATAGTACGGACTCCTACTTAAATGTACACCGGAGGAAGGATTCTTGCTGTTTTTAATATTGTGCCCACGGCACACAGCTTGGGAATAGCTGACGAAATTGAACACGAATGAAAACACCAAGAAGTATGATCATTGTAGGATGAAGACTTGCCTCGCTATGGGTTTTCTAAGTTCAACAGGTTAGGGAAGGTGGATCGTTTGTTGGTTATATTTCTGAACGAAAAAGGTCAGAGGGGAGAGGTCAATGTTCTTCAACGGCACTGCTTAGGTTCACGGAGTTTTTTTCTTTCTTTGTCTTTTATCCCACATGACTCTGAAAGCATTGAGTATGCAATGCTCAACTAAATCGTTATTGTTTTACGGATTTATCCGGTTTGGGTAGTTTGCATTTTGTACAAGAGAGGGCGCTAGATGATTGTCTTTGCAAAGTTCTGCTTTACCACCACTCAATGGTGCTCTCTTTCTTGTACAGAGAGGAAATCTTCATTTTTGAAGAGGGTAGGAATATGAATGAATTTGTTAAACCGCGAAAAAATGACAAAATTGAAACCAAATCATCTTCAATTTTAAGCCTTTAATTATTTCTAACATGCCTCATAAATAGCCCATTTGGGTAAAAACACTTATAACATTGTACATGTACATACACAATGCGTGGACTGATATCTTGGTAGTCTAGACTTGATTCGAAGTTGCTAATGCTAAACGTCTTTGCGGAGTTCACAGTTTATTATGATTCGTCGACAGAGGGCGTCACTCATTGACGCTCATGGACAGCTTCGCAAATACTTTCTACGCTCATTTACAGTTATTATGGAGACGCACGAGTTAAGCCGTGGAACAAGGTGCATGCTGGTATAGATAACGACAATTGTCTGTATTGTGCGTAAAAAGTGTTTTTGTGATAATGTCTATGGCGTGCCAACATTATTAATTTAAGTCGCTGGGCCATTTATTTCCTTTCTTTAAACCATCTCAGCTCCCTTGGGAGTATACAGCCTGTGCTGCCAAGTATAGTGCACCAAGCTAAATCAATCACAAGAATCTCTGCCCTCACAGGTACCCATTTACCCCCGGGGTGAAGAGAAGCAATTGAAGCTCAAGGACACAAGTGTCATGACCGGGATTCGAACCTACACCCTGACGACTTAGCCACCAGAACTTGGGTCCCATGCACTCAACCGCTCGGCTACGCCACATTACAGCAACCTCGACTCAATAATGAACACCAATCGACTAAGAATTTGAAAGTTTATAATAGTCCATTTTCAGAACCACGTCTTGGGCTCCAGCTTAGACTCGATCCACCTGTTTGAAGTAAGTTCCAACCAAGAGCTCACTTTTCAGTGTACAGCCTGTGCTGCCAAGTATGTAGCGTACCAAGCTAAATCAATCACAAGACCCATTTCTGCCCTCACAGGTACCCATTTACGGAGCCTAAACCGAAGCAGAGGTTACGAAAAGGGCAATAACATTTGGATTCGTTATACCTCCCATAATGCCATAGTCTGATTATCGAACTTCCGTTTTCTGGTATATCCAGCTAGCGTACTTGCCTACATCAACGAAAACGTTGTGACCTTTTGGGGTCGTGTGAGACCCTATACCCAGAAGAACCCAGTCCCGACGCCCCCTTTTTAGTACCAAGGGGCCACCCATATTGCCCTCAATCGAAAAATGTATTGGCTTTCCTCTGTCTCTGACACCGCAAAAAATGGCGGTGTCAGTGACGTCATTTGTGATGTTGCATGAGTCTAGTTTCATCCGGGAGCTTTGGAGGATTTCCCGTGTCTGTTTTCGTTTTGTTCCCCATCCCAGGACAACCGCCCTTTTCAATTTCAGTGGGGTGTCCGCAATGCATGCTGGGGTGATTTTCTTGGTAACTGTTGCCATGGTGACGAACTGAAGCAGAACGGGGCGGTCCAAATCAGATCCTCGGTCGTTCGCAGGGACATGTATATTCATGATGTGGTAGGATTTCTCGCCTTGTTCACGGTCCTGCAGTTGTTTACTCTTGCCGAGTCGGACCGTCAGACCCTGCGGTGCCATGAGGAGGCTGTCTTTACCCCGCCTCACGATGTCGTTAAAGAAGCCGGGCATCTTCGACAGTTCGCCCTCAATCGGGCGCAGGCAGCGCAGAGTTGTTATTGCCCAGTCTTTGCCGATGAGGGCGGCATTGCAGAGAGCCGTGCCTGTTTTTGAGTCCCACACAATGCCGTGCCAGGGCCAAGTACCGTTATCTTTGGAGACACTTTAGAAAAGCGAACATAAAAAAAGTTGATTCGAAAAAAGGTAGTTAGAATTTGACATAGTTTCATGGGAGAATAAGTAAGTGATATTTAATACCTTCAGAATGCACTTATTATACAATGGAACCGATGGCAAGAGTCACAGAACATCGTTTCCATCATACACAAAACTTAGGCCTGTCCGATCTGATGGCTTCGGCTGTGGCTAGATGGCCGGATCGCTGAAATGATTATTCCTCAACGTTGTAACCGCTGCCAACAGCCGTAGCCGAAGACGCTTGATTCGGACGTATGTGTGTTGCATCTGGAAGAAATTGTCCCAAGATCTCAGATTGATGTATCGTAAGTAACACAGACGGAAAAGGATGAAAGTTTGGATGGTTAATACTTACATTGCAGGGATCTTGCAACGGCTTACGACGCGAGAAACGGTCCGGTCGTCCGTGGATTTATCAAGCAGCAGAGCAGCGGTCCTGTCTACAGGGAGAGTCACCCTCAACTGCAACCCACAAAGAGCTGCATGATCGCTCGCTACGGTCAGCAAGAGTAGTTGATTTGTCTGTGTAGAGATTAATTACCATAAACAAACAGTTATTCTCATTTAGAAAGTCAACAAAAAGTCCTGAAGTTTTCTTAGTTCTGTATGTACTAAGTAACTTTTTTTTTCTACACTACTTGATTGTCTGCTGCTCAACTCTGCTATTGAAGTAATGAGCACTAGTAGTTTGGAATACAGTTTATGGTCCCATTTTTAGCGTGAACACCGCCCATTGGGGTTTTAATTAGCCATTGCTTTTTGCACAATAATAGACCGATTGCGCGACCAATGTTTACATGCCATCACGTGACCTATTGTGGGTCATAGTAATCTGAGCTGATGGCAAACTACGTGCAAAATACATGCCGTGACCGACAGAGTCACGCCCAAAACGGCTTTTGGTACTAAGCCTTTTTATTAAAATAGTATGTTGTGACATTGATTTTTATCACATTACTGTTTCATAAACTACCAGTATTCTACTACAAAATAGGTTTATTTTGAGTTTTGCACGACCGGCGTCGGACGACTAAGCAGCCACCAGCCTGTTATTTTGTTTGAAATGTAGGCCTAAATCACTGTAAAAAAAAAACAACAAGGTAAAGAACGTAGGAAACGTGAGCATTTGTACCTAGCCCTGCGAAATTTGAAACAGGCAAAGGAATCACACAGTTTTGGAAAGCAAGTTATTTGGATGATTCAAGCTTCAAAACTTTGAAATTTTTGTGTTGAAAAGTGTGTGATCGCGGTCATCTGGCCTAAACGTTCCGTCGTGAACCACATCGTTCACACTTATACGTTACTTGCATTTCCAAGGATTGCTGGAACTGTCCTTACTGGCTTTATTCAGCCACTCGAAGGTCTCTGGTACAAACTCTGAAAAGATTTTTACAGATTTCGAGCAAGAAAAAGCCTCGATCGAATAAACTAAATGCAACAATCATCGTTTACCTTATCGCACTTTCCTATGGAGGACGTCGTGTTTGTTTACATTAATACCAACAAGAGGTCACGTGATGCAGGTCGCGCAATCGGTTTATTAAACAGTTTATATTAGTGTCAGCAAAACAAAGTTGTTGTTGGGTTGTTTGTTTGTTTGTTTGTTTGTTGGGTTGTTTGCTTGTTTGATTGTTTGTTGGGTTGTTTGCTTGTTTGATTGTTTGTTGGGTTGTTGTTTGATTGTTTGTTTGTTTACTTGTCTGTCCGTCCGTCCGTCCGTCCGTCCGTCCGTCCGTCCGTTTGTTTGTTTGTTTGTTTGTTTGTTTGTTTGTTTGTTTGTTTGTTTGTTTGTTTGTTTGTTTGTTTGTTTGTTCGTTTGTTTGTTTGTTTGTTTGTTTGTTTGAACTCACATTTTTATTTTGAAGTTCCTTTCCTGAGATAGTTTCGCAGTTCGTGACATCCTCTTTTTCAAAGTGAACACCAAGTGACACCACCTCCATCACGTCTGACATAAGTCTACAGTCACAAACCCAAGGATTTCCAGACATGGTCACAAAGCTGCCTGCCTCAAGTATATTGCGCAAACTGCCCTCTATCGTCTGTAAGTTGTTATCTGCGATGTCTAACCGAGACAGTCCGATAGGCCGATCGAGTTCGGGGATTCGGAAAGTGTCTAAAATGTTTCCTGCCAAAAACAGCTGACGTAAGTTCCGTAGGTTTGTCAATAGAAACTGCGGTAACCGGGCAAATCGGTTGCGGTTCAGATTGAGTTGAGACAGTGACGTCAGACCCACCAGCCAATCAGCGGTTGTCTCGTCAAGTTCGTTCACGTCCATATTAAGATCCTGCAGAACACGAAGCCCCTGAAATGCGCCTTCGTCGACGCGATGTAGAGAGTTGCCGCTCAGGTCTAAGTTCTCCAGGCGAGTCATGTCTAAGAAAGCACCCTCTTCGAGACTCCTGAGTAGGTTGCCCCGCAGACTCAGTGAAGTCAAGCTCCGAAGACCCTGAAAAGCAGATGGTCCTATGGTGTCGATCTTGTTATCTGCCAAGTTCAACATCTTAAGAAATGGTACACCTTGAAACATGTTTCTAGTCGTCAAGTTTCTCAGGAGGTTCATCCTGAGATACAACCAGGTAAGCTTGGAGGAGGAGCTGTACATACCCACGCTGAAAGCTTCTGGTTCAACCTCCGACAAACTATTGTTATCCAACCTTAACGAGATCAGCTCCTCAAGTCCGTAGAACGTAAAGGCTTGCAGGTGCCGAAGTGCATTGTTGGTAAGATCTAAGTCACCAAGGTTTCTCAAGCCAGCCAGAGAGGCAGGAACAATCGATGATATGTTATTGTTCGACAGAATGAGTTCTTGGAGAGAAGGTATCTTCCCAAAGGTCCCAATGCTGACTTCTCTGATCTTGTTGAAGCCGGCGTCTAGTTTACTTAGATTCGAACAACTCTCGAAGGTGTTATTATTTAATACTTCGATGACGTTGTGTGATATATCTAAGTACTGGAGGGCAGGTGCGGTTGCGAAAACTGAATCACCCAGTTCGATCAGGTTGTTACCGGATAGATCCAGTTCCCTTAGGTTGACTTGACGGTAGAAAGTAAGCTCCGGAATACGACGAAGTCTATTATTCCTAAGCGACACAACTTCCACCAAGGAATTCTGATCCAACAATCCCAATGGTAGATCTTCAAGTCTGTTGCCATCCAGGTAAAGTTCACGGAGCTCAACAAGATCAGAAAATAGGCCTTCCGGAACCTGAATCAGACGGTTATGTGAGAGATTAAGGAATCGCAGTTGAGGGAGCCAGTTCAAAGACCTTGGTGAGAGGCTCTCGAGCAGGTTACCACCCAGGTCCAATTTGAGTAATCCGGTACTGTTCTTGAATCCTTGCTCCGGAAGGCTCCGGATGTTGTTTTCGGACAGAATGAGACTTCTGATACTTTGAAGTTCCTGCCAGGTGTCACCATCTAACGCCCTCAATCGGTTATCCTTCAGCGAAAGGATCTCAAGATGTTGCAATCCCACGAAGCTTCCGGGACGAAGCTCGGTGATCTTGTTACCGCGAAGATCCAACTGTTTTAACCCGGTCGCGTTTCTGAATGATCTGGCGGGAATGTTTTTGATTCTCGTATCTACGTCTTGGATTGTGTCAGACTCCCCTGACGGGTTTGTGGGGTCCAAATCTTCATCTTCGTTTGGTGGATTGTCACCAATTAAGAAAAGATAGTCTGCGTCTGAAATAAAGAATACCTTCAATGTTTATTGAAGCAGGACTTTTCAAATGATTTTATAAATATTCGGAAAATATTTTGGAAAACCTGACTGAAGTTTCATGCCTGCGCGTTTTTAAGTGACCCCTTTTTACGAAAAGAGTCACCATGTGTACATGTAAATTCCATGGTATTTCCTGGCAGGCAATTAAAGATACTACAATGGTCATACATGAGTAATTTTCCGTTATCGTACACTGCAAAAACTTGGGTGTTGAATTGATTCTCTTGGTATCTATAATATGTGACAACACCGACATGGTGTTAGTTATCCCCATTGCCTTATCGTTGGTAAAATTAACACCATGTCGGTGTTGTCACATATAGATACCAATTTAACACTCCCAGTTTTTGCAGTGTAAAAACACAAATAAAATTAAAAATTATAAAATGACAAATGAACAACTTTTAAGATTTGGCCTCTTCTTCATATCAAAAGTTGATGAATATTTTGAGTTGTATTTTCGATTCAGTGTCAGACTTTATGTTTTTTACCACTGGTCTGTGTACAAATCCTGCCTGTAGGAAGTCCAGGCTCTGTGGCTCTTTTGTAAACATGTGATGTCAATTGGATTATACATCCCTCACATTAGTCAGGAGATGCTTCGGATATTCGTCAATCTATATTTCTAAGTATTTCCCCTAAATGTTACGAGTGCGTAACACCACAGATATTTAGAGTATTTTATTAGAAGAACATATGCAAGATGGTCCGGTTACCTCATCAGTTACATTCCCGTGCACGACCTTTGACATGCAAGGGGTCAAATGTCAGCCTTCAAGGTTGAACAGACTCTGAGTTGGACATTCTTTGCAATATTTCTTGGTATAGTTCAACAGACTTTTACTTCGAAACACTCGAAAAATGTCATCAACTTGGAAATATTCCCATCTTCTGCACTGATTGAAAAACCGGAAGATTTCATTTTATTTGATTTTGTATAGACAGGTTTAAGCAGATCTTTTGGAATAAATTCAATGAAAGTTTTTGTCGTCAAAATTTAAAGGCATCATTCAATCAAACGTAGTTACGAAACTGCTGTTTGATGTTGATGAGTCAAGGTTCAAGATCTGTTGGACAAAATTCAACGAAAAATGTTTGTCGTCAAAATTTAAAGACAAAAAAACTGTCAAAGTCGAGAAAATAGATTTCGAAGACCCCAATTTTAATTTCGATTGTGACAACCGAAATTAAAGGATAATGTGTTGACATGCTGAAAGGTGGGCATGGTTTTTCACTATTTTCTTCCGACTCAGATGACGGATTGAGCCCGAAGGTTCACAGGATTGTTGTTTTCATGTATATATTGAATCACACAACGTAAGAACACTGCACTATCAGCTTCACCAATCCTATAGTTCACCTTTCAAGGATGCTGCTAAGCCAAAACAGGTTACCTGCCAAAGAAGTTAACGGTATGCCCCACTGTTTGTGACTGCAGGAGGTCCCCGCTAGCCAAACATTTAAAAGAGAGCAGGTTACCAGCCTACATTACTCGTTTATTGTATTCCCTAGTCTGTGAAAATCTATAATTTTTTTTGTCAATTTTTATCCAAGTTTTCGCTCATGTTGACAGAACCAATTTGAATATTAATAGAAAGAACTTTTGAATGTTTTGTTTTTAATGCAAATAAATAAATAATAATTTGTTTCTGATTCCTGATGTAAGTGTTACAGCAATTGAATACAAACTTGTTGGTTTTATTATTTCTATGTGATATTAATAATATTTTTAAAAAGGATTTTATTACTTGGCAGAATTTCTCTTGGAATAGCTCTTCTACCCCAGCATCCCACCGCCATATCTCCGTCTCGCCAGCTGTACATCGCCATGTTCTCTTGAAGAAGTCTCGAAGCGGAGGACTGGCTTCGAGATACCACGAAGCATCGGCATTTCATGGGGCACGGGACGGACTGGGCCCCGGGGAGAGGAAGACCTGATGCCCAGTATGAACAGTTTGTCATCATCAGCAGGAGCAGCAGGTAGCGAGTGAGTGTTGATTTGTAGGTACCCATAATTTGTCTGTTCGCCTGTGTATGATTAGAGGGGGAGAGTCGAGGCTAAGATTAACAACTAAATCCACAAGGGAAACTCATTAATGAATTCTATGATTTTCCAAATTCAAAGGGAGCACGTATAGCAAATGAACAGCAAAATTCAGTCTTAAATCATTACAGTGGCGGGGGGGGGGGGGGGGGTGCAGGGGCATGGGCACGTCCCCCGGATGTCAGTGGCCCGCCGGTGCCCCTCCCCCATCGAAAAGAAATCTGAACCTTTTATATCAAAAATTTTCATTGTGTAGATAACATCTTGTTTAAAGCAAATGCAAATTTTAACTACAGTTAATTTGCCAGAAGTGCCCTATAGAAAAAAGTACAACCCCCAGAAAAAGTACCCCCCCCCCCCCCGCCCTGGAAACTTACCTTACCTACGCCGCTGAGGGAGGATTACCCATAAACAAATTTTCCAAGATATTTCATGACTCAGGTCTGTCGATAAACAAACTTAAATTTACCCTATGTCAACGAGATGGCGTAGTTGGTTACGGGAGAATATCAGTCCATAATCTGCTTGTTACCGGTTCGAACCCCGCCACCGGATTTTATTTTCTTTGTTCACTCCACTACAAACTACAAGAAAAACTACAAAAACGTTTGGACTTTGGCGGGTAACGTTCTTTTAAACAAGAAAATCTTTCCAAAAATTTCCAAACAAAGTGCATAACTATTATGCGCAGTCAGTCCACCCTGTATACAATAACCAATATTTGCACATCAAACAGAAAGTGTTTGTTAGCAAATAATGTTCAAAAGATTTCCGGGTATTTCTTGTCATCGTTGTTTTTTTCAGCGTCCTTATAAACTTTAGTTTCTGGTCGGATATCGTGTGAGCCAAAAGACACGTTGATCTGTAGTGTTATTATTTTGATCAGCTTCTTTCAGTTAATATGCTCGTCATTTCCTGTCCAAGTTATAATGAGCTTTGTAAGCAAAGCTAGACTGACAAGCCTCCATCAGAATGGACTTGTGCTTTATTATAATAACGAGCAACGCACACTGAACTGAAGGACCCTTTTTCAAAGGCTCTGTTTACGCGGGTTGAATGCAGTGGCCTTTTGTGTGGACATGTCCGATTCAGGAGAGTCAAATATTCAGGGAGTTGTTCACTGCATAAGAAAAGAAGAGGTGGGTTGGGGTGCTGCTGAGGGTTGTTGGAGAATTAATGCGTTGGTGAATGAGGCGTGATGATGGTAAGTTTGTATGGGGGTACCGTACGTTTTTAGCGAAGCTTGTTTTACTTTGATGGATTGGTGAAGGGGTGGCCAACCTCTCATAGATGATAGTCTGGGGGTGCGGACTTGTTGCTACTCGGGGAAAGGGGGCAACCAAATGAACAACATTCTTGTAAAGTAAACCTGATGGGAAAACAACACTAACAGTAACGAACAGAACAGTATACCAATTCTACCACAGGAGGATTTAAGGAAATACAGTAATACCTATCTCAACCATGCAAAGTCTCAACCTCGAAAAGAGATCACCAGCAAAGGATTTCAAATTTCTCGATCCTAGATAGGAGTTTATTGTCTTGTTTGTTATAAAGCTGAATATAGGCTGTATAAAATGGTTGGTAAACAACAGTCTCTCGTTCACACCACACAATTACGTCTCATGAGAAACATTCCAAAAACGAAGTATATTTCGTATAATAATATAAAACAGAAATCTACAAACCAAGGAAGAAAACTTGTTATTCCAAGGTCTACAGTAAATTTTCCATGGCCCACACAAATAATCAAAATCATTTCCACTGTTAAAAAAAATAGTTTTATTGTATTGTCTTTTATCAATGGCTAGACGCGGGACTTCAGTGACAAGCAGTTTTCAGGTAAGTTTAGACTTTTGTTAAAAGTGATTGTCGTAAAACATATGTGTAATATAACGTGCATCCATACAAAGAAAAGCCAATTATTCCAATGCATTTACAATAAAGGCCATGGTCGATGAGTCTGAGGAATTCAACTAAACAAGGATGACCTCCTGCTGAACTTGGAAACTATTATTTTTTATCAATGGAGCTTTTAAGTTGATATTATTACCCGTGAAAATGGAGTTTTATGAAGTGGAAACTTGTTGACACGAAGGTAAGCGTTTTGGCATTCACTTACGTTGACTCAGTGGTTTCTGACACCGATTCGAATCCCACCTCAGACCGGAGCCTTGGGTTTTCAGTTCCTACCTGACTATTTTGGGTTTTCCCACCCACATCTAAAGCAGACATTTTTCACCCTCTTCTATACGCATTCACAGTGCCTATGGGTGAGGGGCGGATTTCACAAAACTAGTCCTAACTTAAGACTAGTCCTATAAGTAAGGACAAGTTACTCATCCTAACTCGAGATAAGACTAGTCCTAGTGCTTTGTGAAATCCACACCAGTCGCTTTTGATGACCCCTTTTGCTTTTATTTTCAGAAAAAAATGTAATAACAATGTGTTAACATTTTTGTTGTAGTAAACTGTACATGCCGGTTTAATTACTGAAACAAAACAGTATTATTTTCCATCTGAAAGCTCACTGATTACAAAGTTCATACCAGTAACAACTCTCCAGAGAAATATTTGCCTCTAAAATACTGTAGTCAAAATAGGGAAAATAGCATTTGAAGAGACTAAAAAAAACACCATTGCTTATTTTGATTGCACATGTATAGCTTTGTGAACATGCATTTTTTCATTTTTTGTTGTGTTCACTATTTTTTGAAGAAATATTTACTGTTTGGTCGTGTGTTTAAAAAAAACATTAAATGAATAAAAAAAAATACATAAATTATTATATATGCTTCAGTGTTAATTAAATACTCATAGATTTGCCTGCGCAATGTCCCTCGCGGCCTTGGGTCCGGGGCCTGCCTAGGGGCCCCGGAATAACAGAAACATTCATTGTAATAAATATATCTGTTTCGTCTTTTTTTTTCACCAGAGTTTAAAGATGCATTTGCCATCTTTGACAAAGATGGCGACGGTACTGTAACATGTGAAGAACTTGCCGTGGTACTGAGGTCGATTGGCCTTAACCCGTCGAAGAGGGAGCTGCAGGGACTCATCAAAGAGGCCGATGTAGATGGTAAAATGCTTATTGCTTATTGCTGATTTTTTACCGTACAAAAATCAGCGTGAAGACCACACGAGAATGCAGTCACATTGTACCATGTAGCTGTTTTTATACTGTGGATTTTAACGTTTTGAACAAAGACTAGCCTGTCCCGTGGTATTGCTTTGTGTAACACCCTTCTCTTCCCTTCCCAACATAGCTAAGCGGATTAAAAAATCCAATTAGTCTTGGTGTTGAGCGTTCAGAGCTGTGTAAACAAAAGCATGTGTCAAATCCTAATCAGCACTATGTACTTTGTTTATCAGTTATTTAAAATTACATTAAAATTAAAGGTATAAGTATTTTATCAATTGTTTTGGTAAGAGTAAATTAATTGCCATCGTGGGGTTTTTAATAAACACACCATACAGCCAACCAGTGGAATTTATCAAGCAGCCTAAGTTTGTGTTGTTTTGATTTAAAAAAAAAATAAAAAAAGAACATCGATTTTGTTTATAGTCTTAATACTCCATCGATTGCGACAATCTGAAAGGCTGACGTGATTTTCAAAGTCTACCAAAATACTATACATGTATTCTCAACTTTAAACAGTATGTCAGACGGAAATATTTCTCTGGAGGGTTGGTGCTTTAGGGACCGTGAGCTTTCAGATTGAAACTTTTGTCTTCTCGATAATGACTATAGTCCCGTGAGTTGCTTTGACTTTCAACACGGAAATATCACGGGTTGCGTTGTTATCACTTCTATACCGCGCCGGAACACACTCACGCATTGGTCACTCGACACTGCTATGCGTTCAAGGTCTTGTGTAGATATGAATTAAGGTAAAAGTGGGAATGATTGTACAAAAGGGACTCGAAATTGTCTCATTTTGCACAGTCACGTAGTGGCAGCTCAACGGGTCACAGTGGAACTTATAAATAGCTGGGAATGTAGTGTTTTGTGACCAGAAATACAATTACGAGACAGCTCGCCAGTTAACTATTTTACGTGTAGTGACGGCCGACAGTCACTACGTGTATCAATTTGTTCTCACTTGAGCCAAATGACAGTAAATAGACAATTTTCTGCTTGGACTTTGTTTATCTCCTAGGTAACAACACGATAGAACTGAACGAGTTCCTTGCCTTAATGGCCAAAAAGATGATGAGGCAAGAGTATGATGCCGGAAGAAATGATGACGTCATGATGACGGAGCAGGAGATTGGAAAGACCTTTAAAGTGTTCGACAGAAACGGGAACGGTTTTATTTGGTAAGAAAGAAAAAGCAAACTAAGACCTAAGTAAATAATTTAACACAATCAAAGTATATCAAGATTCTGCTCTTTGCGGTTGTTGTTGTGTTGTTGTTTGTTTTTGTTTTGCTCTTTTGTTTTGTTTTGCTTTTTGTTTTAGTTTGCTTGTTTGTTGAGTTTTGCTCTTTTGTTTTGTTTTGTTTTGTTGTTGTTGTTGTTGTTTTTATTGTTTGTTTTGGGGTGTTCTTCTTTTCTATAACTTGTTAATGTTTGTTTAAATTAAAATTGGCATTAAACACAAAATTAGTTTAAAATTTAAAACAGTTATATATATAATAAAAAAAAGTTCGTTTGCACAATTGAGCTATAGGCCTATATAATCCGCTGTCACTTTTATTCTAATCATTTTACTCTATGCTTTTGCTTGAAGTGCCGATGAAATTCGTCGAGTGGGCGCCCTCTACGGGGAGACCCTGTCAGACGCTGACGTCACTCAGATGATTAAAGAGGCGGATCATGATGGGGATGGACGTGTATCTTTTGAAGGTAAAAGTACATGTATTATGGTCTTTACACCCAGGCCAGTGCCCTATCATTTGCATATCACAATTCAGACTAACCGCAGGTTGTTTCTTTTGATGATATGTTTAAATATGTTGTTTTTGTTTACTAATGTATTTAATTTCCGTCTTGAAGTTCACTGTCACCTTTCAAATTTAATATTGCAATTTCTTTCTTCTCATTTTTGTTACCTTCAAAGACTTTGTAAAGATGATGACTTCGAAGTAAAACTGAAAAGTGGACACAGCATCGATCCCTGTGGAACCAGGGAGGAAGAGACCAGCGGCATGTTTTAAAACTAACCGATGATCACCTTGATGGAGAGACTTGATTAGGAACTTTCTAACGTATTTGGCATCTTTAAAAGTAAACTCATACTTTCAAAACGATTAGCAAGAGTAAAGTTTAATATTGTAATATTCTTAATACACACAAACTTTCTTAACTCGGTAATAATGTAAATTAATATAATTGTGTATATTACTAACTTATTGATGATGATAGCATTATTATTATTATTATTATTATTATTATTATTATTATTATTATTATTATTATTATTATTATTATTATTATTATTATTATTATTATTATTATTATTAACGCAAATTGTATGTATACTTTTATTCTATTAATGAAACTTTATTTTGATTAAGAGCAAAGGTTTAGTATAATTATTTGTAATTTATTGTTGGCAAATAATGCGCCCAAATAATGATGTAAATAAAATAGATGTACTTTCTGTTAATACACATTAAAGTGAAAACAAATTGCGAAATAATGTGATTTGCTCATGTTAAGATTTCATAGTCATTAGTCATCAACATCAGCCTTCTTACTACTTTTTAAGGTATGCACGTGACGTCACGTTACCCCGCATGTCTCTTGCGTATTCGGACATTGCTTTGACGTGCGAGAAAAAAACACATTATCGCGCCTTTTATAGGGCGATCATTCGAATACCGCGAGACTTGTGCAGATGGCTTCAGCAGCGATGGCTTTGGCTGTATCGCTGAAAAGCACTATCTCTTCAACGGTGTCACTGCAACCATGGAGACGGCCGTAGCCATAGCCGAAATCTCTTGATTTTGACACGGCCTCGGTAATAAGAGGTTTACATCATATGTTTTTTCCGAATGTTTTTTTAGAGAGTTTATTAATAAAGGAGACTTTTTAGTTCAGCTGGAGGGGAAGAAATGTGGGCTTCAGTTAGTCCCTTTTTACAATCCTTTGGGCAAAGAATTTTGTCACACCCCTGAGGCCTTAAGGCTTACATCAAACAATATAATAAACATTATCAAAATGGCACTCCACAATAATTATCTTAATGTAAAACAGTGTAGCTACAGAAATCCCTGTGACAAAACTGTTTACTTTCCCCTCATTGACTTCAGTCAACTTTGACCTTGTTTGCTGGAGGTCACTGGGTGAACAATGACTACACACTTCAACCAGTCTGCATACTTCAACCATGGAGAAATTCCCACCCATCAAGATGAAACCATCACATGAAATTAGTCTTGCTGCCAGACGCTGTTATGCAGATCTTTGTCTCACGACTATACCACACTGGGCTAAAATCACAGCGATCGTTCATGCAACGTCTCGCACAGAGACTACAGGGTGTCAATACCACTTTCTTGTTAAATTGTGCAAGTTCTGCCTTTATAACAATGGAGGCCCTTGTTCCCGGTGTGTGGCTGAGCTCATCCGAGGGCAAACATGGACATAAAATTCGAGTTTCGATCCATCAATGCTTGCCATTGTATCGCGAAGGGGAGTGAAAGAGGTCCCCTTTTACAAGGGTACCAATTAAGGATATAAGACGAGTAAGTCAGATGTCACGTCTGCGGGTAACGTCTCCTGTCTCCGTGGTGTTGATGGGAGAGGTTTGGAGTAGCTTTCCCATGGCGTTCCACTCCCACATCGTGCACAGAACGAAAGTAAAAACTTACGTCGTGTCCGCATTATAATGGCTTCTGCCGGCAGTGACTTGCTGGAACACCGGCAGGTCAAATACATCCGGCGACGGCCATCGACAGATTCAGACGCGAACTTCTTAAAATGAATAATTTGTTATTGTTTGGTTTGGCGATGATTGTGGTAACTGATAATGTGTTTTTTTCTTTTTAGTAGAAATTCCTATCACACCACTGATGGTGAAAAAAAACCTCTACCATATCGGGCCGCAAATTGTTTGTTGTTGTGATTTTTAGTTTTCCAGACGAATGGAGACAAGGTCTGTTTTAACTTTTATGGAGCTGATTTGTAGAAAATATTAACAGTGGCGTAAAGGGGGGGGGGGGCACGGGCGGCACATGCCCCCCCCCCCCAACTGATGTCCATGCCACCCCCCCCCCCGGTGCCCCCCATTTGAAATCTGGACTTTTGAGATTAAAAATTACCAGAATAAAATGTTACATTTTATGAGCATTTACGTAGTAATTTCAATGTTTTTAGAACTATTTTGAATTATTTACACACAGAATTTATTTTTGTTTTATGCAACACGTCAGAAGACACTGAAAAGGGGCTTGTTTAGGAAAATACGATACAAACGGAAACTACAGTTTTTAATTGGCCAAAAGTGCCCCCCTCGGAAAAATGGTGCCCCCTAAAATTTTACCCTAGTTACGGCGCTGAATAATAAGCAAAACTGCAAAGATTTCATGAGTTAAATCATGGAGTTGTAGGAGTCAAACCATAACAGAACAAGCTTAGCAAAACAACGGTTAAAATAGCCGCTGTCAGTCAATACAATACGATTTAAGCTTTTCATTTACGGTTATTTACTAAGCACTGTGATGTTAAACTTCATGTAGTAAGTAAATTCTATCCTTCTATTATAGTTTAAGCCAATTAGACGTTCCATAAGAAAAAGAAGAAGGCAACCATCAAATTTTCCCAAGATGCATTTGTTGGCTGAAGACGACCTCTAGCATTCATCATCTTATCAAACACAAAATGCTTGGGAGTGAGTATTGCCCATCCCGGGTAGAAATATACATTCCCAGCAGGCCAGTAATACAAACTAAAACTGGAAAAGTTGAAGTTAAAACAACTAAGCGAGAACAACCTGCGTCCCTGATGGGTGTTGGAAGGCTGGAAAGAAATGGGTATAGCTTTCTTCATCTGTGTTATTTAACCTCCTCCCCCCCCCCCCCCCCACCCACGTTGTCCTTCACTCATTTCAACTTCTCAGTTAAAAATAACGGATCATCAATATGCCTAAAGAATATTGAATAAAACAGCTCTCAGAAGACTTACCGAAGTTTCGTAAAAGCCAACTTCCTGTGCAGGAACAGCGGTATACCAGAACTTGTCAAGTGAGTGTTGCAAAACCACACACGTTTAGAAGTTGACCATTGCTGTTTGATCATGTCTGCACATTCAAAGAAAATAACACACCTACTGATCGTGGGATGGGACATACACGTGCATCTCCGCACTCATCATCTCTATACGTACGCGTACGTCATAAGTTATAATTCTTCATTCCGCATGCTGGTGGTATTATATGTCCATGGGAACTATACGACGGGTGCAATGAACGTAAACACACTGTGGGGAGGTCATTCACTCTAAAAGTTGTATTCCTACCCGTCTTCCGGAAAATAGTGCACTCTACAGACAGGCACAGGGGCGTAGTACTAGCCAGGGGGCAATTAGGGGGCAGTTGCTCCACAAATTCGGGCACGTGGGGAAAAATCGGGCAAAGCAAGAAGAAGGAAGGGGGAAAATGGCTTTTAATTAGAAATTTGGTTACACACAGTAGTCGCATATAGGCTAAAGCTGACTAGCCGCTCTCCTCGGCAAAGACAGAGAACAAAACAAAAATCAAACAATCAAACAAGACAAAACCACAAACGACTAAAGCAACAATTAAACACACATACATCCAAATTAAATGAAAATAAAAAAAACAACGAAGTTTCTTCTCAATAAGTGTATACAAAAACAGGGGTAAGTTAGTCACAGTATAGTTCACTTCCAACCAGTCTCACTTGAACCGAACTGCTGCGCCCTGACGACAGCCTTGGTGGCGGATCATAAACGATTTTCAAGAGCGCCTGGCCCGCAGACTGTCCCAGGGGTGGTCTTGGCCTGTTATTATTGTTTTAATCTGATGGGAGTGGATCCGGTTTGGATTGGACGAAGCCAGCATTGGGGATCAGTTAAAGCAATCATGGTCACAAATAGGTCGAGGGAAGCGTGACCTTTATGTTTATTTTGGTCGTTTAGAGTGATTACCAAAGACAAGCGCTTGACAAGCGTTTGAGCCTCCCCAACCCCTATCCTAACTCGTCTCTCTCGCTGTTTGGAAAGCATTTTTTTTTTCCCCTGTAAGAGTTTCTGTCAGGAAAAAAATGCAAGAAACGTAGTATGTTGTTTCATTGTTACATTTTTCTCTATTCCGCTGTTTTATTTTTATATTTTGCTATATTCTAACCAGCATTCTAACAAGTGAGGACGACGATTGAAAAAAAAAAAAAAAAGTAACAAATTCGGCCATAATCTTATTTTCGCCGCTTGGTGGCTCACTCCACTCTTTTTTCGCGCGCCCTCCATGTACATGCGTGAACTTTGACACACAGCTTCCTTACAAAATTCACTGAGGTGAAGTTGCTTTGTACACACAGCAATTAACGCGTGAAATTTGCAGATTTGAGAAAATCTGAGCTATAAATTTTCACCAAAATGGCATATAACTACGTAGTTACGGCCCATAAACCTACGGCTGTCAATGCGTGTGTTACGGGTAAGTAAATAGGCCGACGTGTTTGTTTTTTAAGTTGCATAACGGTGAAATGTGGGGCTGCGAAACAAGCATGTTGAGAGTGCGTTAGGCGTGTTTTTCCGACACGTGACCGTGATCCGGCTGAGATCACAAAAGGCAAGTTTAAGCATAGACCCAGTGAAATTACTAACAGGGGCACCGTACTCCTGTTTTTGAGATTTTGACTTTATCGGTCGTACTACTACTAGCGCCCCAGTAAGATATATGTGAATGTGTATCCGATGTGTCTGACTGCTGAGTGTGAATAGTGATGAAGTGGATTAATATACGAATGTGTGACTGTGAGTGAATGATCATCATGATGATGGTCCACCGTGAATGATTGATAACCGCAGGCTATCCTGACCCAAGGCCTAGCCCCAAACATTGTGCCAATACGCTGGACTACCTCTGCTTCTTGGCCCAACGAACCCAATTCTCCAAAACCAGACATCAACTTTCAAATCGAAACTTACTTTATTGGGCAAATTTATCCCTCACTTTTTTTAGTCACTGATCGGTCGGTCATTGCTGTTGTGTCAGAGTCTGGAGGAGAAGTATGCAGAACCCTCGTGCGATAACTCCTAGGCTTTTGGTGGAATTTTGACAAATCTCTGTGCTGGTGTAAGTCCATGTCAATGGCGTAGGAGGAGCCAAGATGGTTGCTGTTGCGCTGTACACCGAGAGGGCGCTATGACTCGTTGTAATCTTGCGATATTCTGTTTCGTGTCGCTATGTGTGTGTATTTTGTTTGTCATGCTGTCGTCCGTCGCCGAACGCCCCATGGACTTTTACCAGCACGGAGATTTGTCATAAAACTCCACCAGAATAAGTCATTATACCTCAGATCTAATGTACTTGAGACTCTAGCGCAATAATATAGAGATCATCGATGGAAAAATTTGGGCAAAAAAATTGTAGGTTTCGATTTGAAAGTTGATGTCTGGTTTTGGAGAATTGGGTTCTTGGGCCAAGAAGCGGAGGTAGTCCAGCTTATTGGCACAATGTATGGGGCTATCCTGACCCCAAAAATTGTCCAAATAGTAAATACTCCTTTTTTTTAGATTTAGACTTTATCGGGTCGTACTTGTGCTTCAGGGGCCCAGGGAGACCTTGAAGTTGTTTAACGAATCGGCGATTTGCTACAATTTCCCGCACAAAATGACAATAAAGACATGACAAAATAGCTGGAAAATTGCCTACTGCTGGCTTCTCAAGATATCAGAGATGAAATAATTTAAAGGCACTTATAATTGTATTCATGATCATTTTCTGTCCTCCAAATCAATGTTTTTTTTTGGGGGGGGACCTAAAACCATGCAGCCTGTGTGTCTTATCAATGACTGTTTCATTACATGTCAAAAGACGTGTAAACACTCTACTGATTAGTGATAGCCTGTTATAAATTATAAACAATAAAGTACCTAAAACAGAGCCTTGAGGAACTTCACAGGTAATATGTTGATTCGATGAACAAATAGAATTGTAGCATGACTTCTAGTTCTACTGCCCATACACTGTAGGTCTTGGCCTCGATGGCCCCTTTAAAATGTTCCAATACTTATAGACTTAAAGAGATTCTCCAACATGAACTTCCACTCTTGGTAATGTTGGATTCTTACTTTCAGGAAACTTCACATCTCCCGACGACCTCAACCTGATCGTTGCTAAGAATACTCGTCTAGAGATCTACGTTGTCACACCAGAAGGTCTCCGTCCAGTGAAGGAGATCGGCATCAATGGAAGGATTGAGGTTCTAGAGCTCTTCAAACCCCAGGTTTGTGTTGGCGAACCTTGGAAGTTTCAAACCGCCGTGGATGTTACTATTTTGATGGATTAGGATTTAAAGATGATGAAAGCAGGGTTCTCCCCATGCACAAGCCAGTGTATCGGGCCGATACGCGCGAATTACAGGCCGATACGCAGAAATTACGGTCAATATGCAAAAAAAAAAAAAAAAAAGTTTTTGTTTTTTAGACTTTTATGTCAAATTCACAAAAACTCCTACCATAAAACCATTTTAAATGCTCCAGATTGCACAGTAGAGCTTTTCAAACCACACATAAACATTCCAAGGACCTGCTACCTATTCAGTGTGCTTCGGCCACACTTTCAAAATTTGGGCCCAGAATGCCCCACAGTTTTGAAAAATCCTGGGGAAAACCCTGGAAATTATTATGTAGCTTGTCAGCACTGAATGATAAATACATTTTCTTGTTTTGGTTTACCTTCAGGGTCAAGAGAAGTCATTATTGTTTATCTTAACGGCACGATACAATGCCTGCATCTTGGAGTACGTCAAAGATGGAGAGAGCGAAGAGGTTGTCACCAAGGCCCACGGAAATGTCCAGGTGAGCTTGTGTAAACTGTAGCTGCTCTGACCGGACCCAACATGACTGTTACAGTTGGGACGCCCAAAATATAGCTGGGATCCAGTGATCTTTCACTTTCGGGAAGATTAAACAAATGGAACATAGGGTGGTCCATGGGTGGTTGCAACACTAGGCCACTAGCAGGTGGCGTGGGTGCGTGATTGAGCATGGACACACAGTAATGGATTCTTACCAATTTTTCTGGAGTTTTTCCGTGATAATTACCGAATATCGCGTACGAGCCCTGTACTTAGTCAAGAGAAACTTGAGTTGATCGAAAATATCTTTAGAGGCCCACTGACTGATTACACTATCACGCAATCCCAGCAAATGGGCCGTAACACTCAAGTTGGGTCTGGTTCCTGGCTATAGTTGGGACCATTCTACTCCTGGTACTGAACATACCAAATTTTATTTTATTTTTTTCCAATTCAAGTCTGTTTAACCAAAGTGAGGTTAGGAGAACAAACACAGTCTGTTGTATACATAGACACTTTATGTACTTGACGAAGATGGTGGTAGAGGACAAATCGTTATTCGACGGCTGAGGCGTGTTTTAATGACACTGACCAGAAACTTGTTTCTGACGTGAAACTCACTGTCTAAAAGTAAAACATTTTTAGCAGGTACACAAAAATGGTTCGGTATCCAGAAACAGTTCCTGATGAAGGCACAGATCTTGAAATTTATTTAAGCCCGGGTACCCGATCATTATTTCAGGTACCCGGTTCCTTTTTCCTGATTCGATTACCCCCAAGAAAATACGCCGCACATTTTTTTCAAAGAAAAAAAACGTGCATGCAAATGTTGCGTCGGCGATGAAGAAAAAAAAGTTCTGAACCGCTGTCCACTGAGTCTATTCAGGAGTCAGAGATAAGCGTGGTGTAAGGTTTCACTCTTCATGCAGCTGATGTCATTCGTCTTTTATCTTGAGGAATAATCCAGTTCAAAAGAGCTGCCTGCTATTGTATTTTTTGTTGTGGTAAATTTAGTCACGCTGCAAATGGATGGTAGTTCGGAGTCAGACAAGACGCCTGCCCATTGGCTCAAGTTGTCAAACATTGACAGCTCGAAGTTGGCTGGTAGCCAATAAATAGCATCTAATAGCGTAAGACTATGATTGGCATGATAAGGAAAATCTAGGTCAGCAAGAAGTGGTTTACAGGTCACAGGTGGTCGGGTCTGGTGGGCGGACTGGCGCTGCAATGGATGGCCGTCTTATTTTGTTGTTGTATGGCGGTACAGTGGGGCTGATTTAGTACTTGCTGGCTTCCTCACGGGTACCCGAGTACCCGACCGGTGTTTATTTCTGGTACCCGGTTCTAAAACTACCCGTAGATGCACAGCCTTAAATTTAATATTCTCAAATTATGCAGCCTTCATTTGATTTTCACGTAATGGAACTTTGTCGAAGTTAGGCCCCCCTCCCTGAAACCCGTTCAGGCGTTGCGCCACACTGGACAAATGTTTCTCTATTCACAGCGTGTGTCCAACGCCTTGAGTAAAGCCTTTACAGCGGTAGGCCACGTGCAACGTCATGTGATGTTAGCCACATACGCAACCTTTTGGTCATATCAGTCATAGAGCCGTAGTAATACCACTGCGCTGTGAGCAGGTTCGTGCATGTATGGGATCAAGGACAGTTTTAAGCAGGGCGCTCGCTTCATACCCGCGTTCCATAGCCGTAAAATGGGACCCTGGGCTTCATTTTACGACCATTGTATACACAACCTTCTACATGCATTCAGAAATTTAATGGTAATAGCATTGTGCTTCATGTACACGTAGGTGCATTCGTGAATGGGATCGAGGACCCAAACGGAGATTTGTTTGTTTTAAGTCCATGCCATGTGCTATGCCTGTATGCAGAGTAGCGTACATCTGTCTTCTGTAATCTGGAGGATCCGTCACAGTTAAATCATGTAAAAAACGGACGCAACCTGCAACAATTTTGGGTTTTTTTCCCCAGTTTTGTTCTGTTTCTTACATCTCCTCATAAAGGTAAAATTTCATTTTATTAGTGATACAGAATTCTTAGGATATTTTTCTTAGGATATACACGCTAAAAATTGGCCGGGATTGATTTCATTTGGCCGTGCTCATCACGGCTGCAAGGCTGGCTGTCTAAAAGCTTGCTCCGCACCAAATTGTTTGACCCAGTGATAAGCAATTGTTATTTGTCCTTCCAAGTCTTTCACTTTGGCAATTGAATATAGAAGGAATTGGGACTGTAAGGGTTGAATTTACTTCATGTCTTACCAAATGTAAGGGCCTTGTCACACAAGGTAATTTCTACAGGCAACTTGGAGGCAATTAACTGCACTGCATGCAATGGAACACTTCAGCAGTACAAGACAAATTCTTCCAACATTGTCTCACTTTCCCCAAAAAGCATACAAGAAAACGTGAAGTTTTTCTTCTTTGAGATTGCCTAGAACTAATCCAAGCTGCTCATTCATGCTGGTTTACATCACTGCAGCTATGGCCTCCACACGCGCACGCGACACGACAATGGGACGTCAGTCGTGCATAAGTACCAATCAGCATGGATGATTCATACTGCTTGAGCGTCAACACGTGTGCGTGCGGGGGCCATAGCTGTGGTGATGCAAACCACCATGGAGAGCTTCTCTGATTAGTGTATAAATTTCCTTGTGTGACATTGTCCTTCTGTAATAATATGAACTTGTGAAAACTGTTGATGAACATTGAAATCAATTTTGTTTCCCTTTTTGTCACTCTTTTACTGTGGGGTTCGTTTCATACTTGCAAAGCTCTTATAACCCTTTTTTAAATTATTTGTTGTATGCAATTAGCCCATCACAAGGCCCAAAGGCCACTCGAGGTGTGGGCTACTTTTTGAAGGGATAGAAACCTGCCCCAATGCGCAGAAACAAGACATGGCGAGGTATAAACGCAAGTCTCTTCACAGCACAGCTAAGAACAGGGAGGGGTAAATGAATTTGTTTCGAGACAAACATAACTGTCTCTTCCCCTATTTGAAGCAATTATCTTTAAGCGTCTTGCTCAAGGACACAGGTGTCATGACCGGGATTCAAACCCACATCCTGATGACTTAACCACCTTACATTTTAATTCTTAGGATCGTATCGGCAGACCTTCAGAGACCGGACTGATTGGGATCATAGACCCAGAGTGTAGAGTAATCGGACTACGTCTCTACGACGGACTCTTCAAAGTGATTCCACTAGACAAGGATAATAAGGAGTTGAAAGCGTTTAGCATCAGGTACAAATATGGTTGAAAGGTTTGGTGAAGGTTTTGGTGAAGTATTGCTATTTTTATGTTACACCTCACAAGTATTATACAACAATTTAGTTAGAAAAAATGATGATGTGCTCTCCTGTGTATTTTTACATGATTACTTTTCTTAAAAAATAATAGTCTTCTGGAACGCCCACAAAAATAGGTCACTTGCTGACATGGCTGGATTCCTTCTGTGACTTCATCATTACATAACATATTCATGAGCTATTCCAGAGGACAAAGTTGTTCTGGGACGAGGTCTGCCAAAGGAATGACAAAGTGTTCTTTCTATTCATAAATTCACTCATGAATATACATCATGTAAGTCATGTGATGTCACAGCTGCAATCCAGCCATGTCAGCAAGTGGCCCTTTTTTGTGGGCGTTCCTTAGTCGTATTATTATTCAGGAAATAAATCATGTAAAAATATACAGGAAGGCACAACATGTTTTTTCCAACTGACTATATGTATAATAATTATAAGGTGTAAAATAAACACACTTAAATACTTACTAATTCACCAAACCTTTAAGCTGAAATGGTATGCAGGCATCCCTTGGGACACTCTTTGTTGAAATCAGACAGTTTTTGACACCCCACCTTGGTAAACCTGTCATTAACCCTAACAGTCCCTATTCCATCAAACTCTAACAGCAGGTTTTGTTGGGTTGTGTTGGACTGGGTACTGCACGAGTAAACTGATCATGCTTTACATGGGTTCAGGCATACCACCATAATCAGAGTACCGCAGTTTAGGTGTTGAGTTACCCATATGGTGTTGGAATTTGTTATAGAGTGGGGATGGATCCTAGTAAACCACTCAGGGGAGTAAGGGTTAATGTTTGACAGATTTTGACCAGTTTCATTCGAAGTTTGACAGTTTTTGAACACCCTTTATTAAAGTTTGAGCAGTTTTGTCCATTTGGGCAAACTGTTTTGTTGTTAGACAGTTTTGGTCACCCTGTTTGAAATGGACAATTTTTTGACATCCTATTCTGCAGTTAGACAGTTTTTGAACACCCTGATTTAAGTGGAACAGTTTTTGGAAACCCTATTTTGTAATCAGACACTTTGTGCTTCCCCATTTTAAAGTTCAACAGTTTGGGTCACCTGTTTTAAAGTGCAACAGTTTTTGGTCACCCTGTTTAAAATTGACAGATTTCAAACTTGCAGTTTTGAAATGTTTTTTTTTTACTTTGACATCCCGTTTCATAACTGAACAGTTTTTCAACACACTGTTTTTAGTCACCCTGTTTTAAAAGAGACAGGTTTTGGTTGCCTTGTTTTATTGTTGAACTGTTTGTGGACACCTTGTTCCTTTAGAAACTTTTGCTGTTGATAATAATAATGATAATTAGATAGATGTCAATATTTGCATCGGGGGAATGCAAATATTGACATCTATCTAATTGTTTGCGGTACCTGCCGCCAATAATACTGGATTCCAACTGGCCCCTCATCACCGGGCGTGCTCGGTGGTCTAGTGGTTAAGACATCTGCTCTAGTCATGCGGGAGTCGTGGGTTCGAATCCCACCCGAGTTGCCTGTGGATTTTTTTCCACAGGACTCGAAAGCACTGAGTATACAGTGCTTACGCACATCGGTGAAAGGCAAATTGAAATTTATAATAATGATAATACTTTACATTTATAATGAGCAATGTCTATCATAAATGACACTCCTGGTGCCTGAATTATTAAATCTGGTGGAGATTGTTAAGAATGATTTTATGAGACGAAGCAACCATAATACAACATCCTGAAAGGGATACAAGGTGAGGTGGCCAGACCATGCTGCCAGACTATGCCAGGAACACCGGGGCAAACCCCTTCTCTTTATAGTAAGTGCACGGGGTACTTTTACGTGCATTACACAACACACGGGACCAACAGCTTTATGTCCCATCCGAAGAACGAAGCAATAGTGGTTATAATGTCTTGCTTAAGGACACAAGTGTCAAGACCGGGACTGAAACCCACACTCTGCTGACCAGAAACACCAGAGCTTGAGTCCGGTGCTCTTAACCACTCAGCCACGACACGCCACATAGTTTATTTCTGGGCCCAATATCATGGCTTTGCTTACCGTGGAATTCTGTGCTTACACTCTGCTGCGGCCCATAGAAACACGCACGTTACAGTGCGCCATAAGCGCAGAATTGTTTGGTAACCAGCACCATGAAATTGGGCCCTGTTTGTTATGTCTAAGGCCGTATCAGAATCATTTGTGGCTGTGGCTGTGGCTACGACTGTTGCTAAGGGTGTTGCTAAGGATGTCCTGTACTTTAACACATGAGGACGCGGCAATCCAGCCATAGCCGGCAATTCGGACACAGCCAAATTTCTTGTTACGACTTTTCAGAAGGATAACTGTAGCTGCTCTTGTTATGTTTTTAGGCTGGAAGAATTAAATGTTATTGATGTTCAGTTCCTACATGGCTGCCAAGTACCAACCATCGTATTTGTTCACCAAGTAAGTTACATTGGTACTCACTTTCATATAAGAATATGTTACTTGAAAAGTATACAGCTGGAATGTACTCTTCCAATAACCAATGATGTTCCATCCCTTTATGATATGTGTCTTGAAAACTAGAGGATTGGAATGAATGTACTCTTCCAAAAATCAATGATGTACCATCCCTTTATGATATGTGTCTTGAAAACTAGAGGATTGGAATGAATGCACTCTTCCAAAAACCAATGATGTACCATCCCTTTATGATATGTTTCTTGAAAACTAGAGGATTGGAATGAATGTACTCTTCCAATAACCAATGATGTACCATCCCTTTATGATATGTTTCTTAAAAACTAGAGGATTGGAATGAATGTACTCTTCCAAAAACCAATGATGTACCATCCCTTTATGATATGTTTCTTAAAAACTAGAGGATTGGAATGAGTGTGCTCTTCTAAAAAACAATGATGTTCCATCCCTTTATGATATGTTTCTTAAAAACTAGAGGATTGCAATGAATGTACTTTTCCAAAAACCAATGATGTACCATCCCTTTATGATATGTTTCTTGAAAACTAGAGGATTGGAATGAATGTACTCTTCCAAAAACCAATGATGTACCATCCCTTTATGATATGTTTCTTAAAAACTAGAGGATTGGAATGAATGTACTCTTCTAAAAAACAATGATGTACCATCCCTGTATGATATGTTTCTTGAAAACTAGAGGACTGGAATGAATGTACTCTTTCAAAAACCAATGATGTACCAACCCTTTATGATATGTTTCTTGAAAACTAGAGGATTGGAATGAATGTACTCTTCTAAAAAACAATGATGTACCATCCCTGTATGATATGTTTCTTGAAAACTAGAGGACTGGAATGAATGTACTCTTTCAAAAACCAATGATGTACCAACCCTTTATGATATGTTTCTTGAAAACTAGAGGATTGGAATGAATGTACTCTTCCAAAAACCAATGATGTACCATCCCTTTATGATATGTTTCTTGAAAACTAGAGGATTGGAATGAATGTACTCTTCCAAAAACCAATGATGTACCATCCCTTTTTGTTATACCATGGTATTAGATTGTGAATTTTTATTGGTTGAGAACCAATCATGTGACATAATACAAAATTTTCATGTCTTCCCAAAAAAGTGATGTTGTCGGGGTCCATTACCTAGATCGTCCTCAGAAAATTCATTTCATCGTCCCCATTGATATGTACATTGAAGTTGGCAATACACCCGAGAAAGAGGTAGGTCATGTCGCCCGCGTCCATTACCTAGATCGTTCTCAGAACATTATTTCATCGTCCCCATTGATCTGTACTTGTAACCACATTAGCGGTACTACCTGAGAAAGAGGTTCAAAAACCAATGATGTACCATCCCTATATGATTTGTTCTTGAAAACTAGATGATTGGAACAATGTACTCTTCCAAGTTCCAATATCATTGACTATGTTCTTATCCATGTTCCAGGACCCACACGGCAGACACATGAAAACCTATGAGATTAACCTGAGGGAGAAGGAATTTAATAAAGGGCCCTGGAAGCAGGATAATGTGGAGACCGAGGCCAGCATGGTGGTCACTGTCCCCAAGCCATGCGGGGGAGCTCTTATTATTGGTCAAGAATCTATCACCTACCATAACGGAGATAAATATGTTGCCATCGCACCACCAAGCATTAAAGTAAGACATGATTTTGGGTTAAATTTTGCTTTTCTCTTTTTTGTAGTTTGGTTTTGCAATGTGTATTTTTGAAGTTTGTCTCTAATGTTTTTAACACATGGGAAAATGAATTTCATGTTTTTCATGATGGTGAATAAATCTGAATCTGAATCTGAACAGTTTGGGTGTTAAGTTACTGAATGATGTTGGACTGAGGACTGCACTAGTAAACTGGTTATAAATGCTTTAGATGGGATCAGGCATACCACCATAATCAGAGTCCAACAGTTTGGGTGTTGAGTTCAGTTACTGAATGGTGTTAGACTGAGGACTGCACCAGTAAACTGATCATGCTTTACATGGGATCAGGCATACCACCATAATCAGAGTCCAACAGTTTGGGTGTTGAGTTATGGTGTTGGACTGAGGACTGCACTAGTAAACTGATTATGCTTTACATGGGATCAGGCATACCACCATAATCAGAGTCCGACAGTTTGGGTGTTGAGTTACTGAATGATGTTGGATTTTGTTAGAGTGAGGAAGGATCCTAGTAAATCGCTCAAGGGAGTTGGGTCAATTAATATAATTGCAGTAGGGGTTTTAAAAATGTGTATATATTATTTTTTTTTTACCCATACACCGATGTGTGTTAAGCACTGTTCACTCACTGTTTTCTGACTTTTGCAGAAAAATCCATAGCACCTCAAGCGGGATTTGAACCCATGACCCCATGCATTCTAGAGCATATGATTAACCACCGAGCTTGCCAAGTTGTTCTACCATGCAGTTGAATAGTTGGTCAACTTGCTGGCATTTAAAGTAGGATGATTACTAAGAGTTGTTGTTGTAAATCATGCATCTAGGCGAGCACCTTGATATGCCACGGACGTCTTGACTCGGACGGTTCTCGCTACCTCCTTGGTGACATGGCAGGCAGACTCTTCCTCCTCCATCTTGAGAAAGAAGAGACCATGGATGGCATCGTCAACGTCAAGGATCTTAAAGTGGAACTTCTCGGAGAGGTGAGATGTTAAGAAAAACCCTTGTCAATCAGGCATACAACGTCTCAGTGGAATGGCAGATTTCCTCGTTTTTTTCTCTGAAGCGCCCTCATGTGGCCAAAAGTACCTCATACTCGTTTGTGTTGAAATTTTGAAGTTAGTTCTTTTCTAAAAGTTTGTACCCAAAATGTTTACTTAACAAATGTTTATGCTTTTAATAATAAATGCAAAATAAATAAATAAATAAATAAATAAATAGACTGCCAATGCTAAGGTCTAACATTGGAAACAAGTACTTGCGTACAAGTCACGCACATCTTCCTTTAACTCTATCACTCCATTAAGTCCATTTCGTGGCTGCTCGCACACAACTCTAATGGACGGCAAGGCCATTTATGGCCTCGATTTTGCACAGTACCAAATGATAAACAAAAACAATTCCGTCCAAATGCGTGCAGAAATTCTGGAGTCAAAGAGTTAACCTTAGTAAGCAGGCCTCGATCTTAAGAAAAAGGGGGCAGGCCTTTGCTGGCCAAATCAGAGAAATTGTACAAGGGCATGCTGGCCAAGCTGGTAGTGACAGTGCATTTTTTCTGAAGGGCATGCTGGCCAATTCGACAGGGCATGAGGCCAATGGCCTCGATGGCCTCGGTTAAGATCAACGCCTGAGTAAGGGCAGATATAGGAGCTTGTGATGTCATGTGCCAGGGACCTATTACAGGTTTCAGGAATCTGGTATTTGGTTTGATTTTGGTGACAGTATATTTTTAAATTTGTCATATTCCCAGGCTAATATTATCCATATCAAATCATGAAAATAACTAAGAAAACCTGATTATTTTTATTCCTGTGGTCGATGTAACGCAAGAAGCCTTGAAGTTAAAGAGGCTAGTGTGTTTTTGTTTGTTTTGTAGACGTCAATCGCAGAGTGTGTGACGTACCTTGACAATGGTGTTATTTTCATCGGTTCGAGACTCGGTGACTCCCAGCTAGTCAGGGTAAGTGAATGGCCGGGCCTGAGGGAATAATCACAAGAATTAGGAACCTTGGTCGGATAAGCCCGCCCTCCTTTGTTGATAGCTAGACACCTGGGAGGACCCCTGTGAACAATAAAGAGGAAGATCTTTTTGTTATTGATGTAGTAAACATTATTGCGCTAAACCTCCAATCAGATTACTAAATAGGAGTGTGATAATATACACATATGGACTGGCGAGGGAAATAGTGCGCGTCTATGCAACCCGAGGGTCCGTGAGTGACCAGGAGAGGGAAATAGGACCCTCTCCTGGTCACTCACAGGCCCGAGGGGTGCATAGACGTGCACTATTGCCCGAATAATGCCAGTCCATATGTGTTTTATAACACACCTCAGTCCAAAATGTCGGTTAGAAGAGTAAATCGCGTTTTTTTGGCAGGAGATTCTTCTCGATCCGTAGACGCCGCCATTTTCGTTCTCTTGAGGGCACTCTTTACCAGTCAATAGTTTTGGGGGTTTTGAAACTATTTCCCGCTTTGCGAACTATTTCCCCCAAATGAAGCGCGTGCGGTGCGTGTGGTGCAGATTTCATACACTAGGCTATATTAGTTCACCCCACGCGATCATGTTTCAGCCAGTCAGGATAAAGAACCAGGGAGAGGTGTGTGATAATAATCCATATCTTACTCCCAGTAGTCTATATTGCACTCTGCATATTTTGAGTGTAATGCGTCACGCTCCGTATATGGACAGTGCAAAATGACGTTCTAAAATTTGCGCATTGCACGTTTTACTCTTCATCAAATAACGCTCACAGTTATATTATCTTCCAGTTGACTGGAAGATAAATTCGTTTTCACACGCGCGCTCGTGGAATACGGGAAAATATAGCACGTCTGCATCCCATATCCCACTCTGCCTTTGGCCTCGTGTGATATGGGACACAGAAGCGCAATATTTTCCCATATTTTACGAGCGCGAGTGTTAGAACTTATAATACACAGTTAGTTCTGTGTACAGTTGTGCCATGGTACACAATGCGTACAATTGAATGATTTCGAATGGTTTGTCAATTCTGCTTGCAAGTGTTACTAAGGGTAAGAGGGGATTTTTTGTTATTTTGCTATAAATTTAGCTGACCGTTGACCCAGATGAGCATGGTTGCTACGTGCAAACGATGGAGACTTTTACAAACCTGGGACCCATCGTTGACATGGTTGTAGTGGATCTGGACAGGCAAGGACAGGGTCAGGTGAGTCAGGGCTCCAGACTTCCTCAACATGAGACAAAAAATTGTGCTCCAAAAGTATGTACTTCACCAGACTGATTTTATGTTATTTTTTTTGCTTAGCCTTTTTTGAGGACTCGCATTGAGTTGAACAAAAAGTGATATATAATGTGGAAGCAACTCAGTTTAGGATTGACTCAAATCTCTTGGGAGAAGCAGGGATGAGATTTCTCTGGATTTTAGGATTTTACAAAACTATTTATATGGAATTCTTTTTCCAAAAGAAAATGTCAAAGAATTGAAATGTCATTTACATAATAGTACATGCAGTCCCTTGTAAAGCCTTAACACAGTACTTGTACTGTATTTTGACTACACCAAGGTGCTTGCCCCATCTGCATTTAAGCACAGAATGCTGTCATTGATACGGGTTATGGCCGGGTTGGTAGCCACCAAACCCTCCACCGATGTTTCAGGGATTTTTCATTTGTATTCATTCTCATCCCGACGAAGAGAAGCATTGATTGTGAGAGGAAACTGGGATTGAGACATAGTAGGGTATTGACGTTTCAAACAGTCTGCTCTGCTCATCTTCATGAAAAACAGACTGCAGAGTATAAACCTTGTGCAACTTCCTCACAGATCACACACATGCTTTCAACATTGCCATTTTGGTGATCACCTCTCCATAAGAAAAGTACACATGGTTCATGTATATTGTAAATAGTGAACAGATTCTACCAGGAATTTTGTAATTGTTTCCGAAAACTGAAAACTATTACGTCACGTAATGAGTTGACTTACCAAGCTTTCTTACTTCATTCTTCCGTTAGAAAATAATTTTCTTTTCTATATATCCCTCATGTAAAATTACGAGAATTGAAAAGAATACCACACAAACAAATGTTTTGTGAACAATGGGATTGGCGGAGCTGCTCGCCTCGCATAGTATTTATTCATCACAATCACATACTTGCATTACTATTAATTCATTTATTTCACATTTATCGTTATCATTCTCAGCTTAAATAGCCGCTTAAACACCATCGTGGTTTGTTGTGATCTTTACACAATCTCATTCTGTTTCAACAAAAGCCGTAGGTTAGTTCAAATTCCAAGTACCGTGGAAGGAAGCAATCGCGTTTTGGAATAAGTTTTTATATACGAATTTCTAGCTTTTTCAGTCTTCCATCTTCCATGCATGGATATTAAGTGAGCTGGGAGTCTGGCATTTGAAGCCGAGGTTGCCCCTCCTGACCTCAGACTATGGAGGCCGAATCTATGTATGTCTGGGACGAATGGGCGAAGGGCTTGTAGTACGATCTCCCTGGTTCTCGTATAGCTCAGTCCATGAGTTGTAGGAACAAAACCGCTTTTGGAACGTGTAATTCGACGAAGTACTGGTAGGGGAGAACTGTCGGGGTCGCCCAGTGCTCGAAAATACCTTTCTGTGATTACAACCGGGCAGGTTGGTTTGAATGTTCTTGCAATGGTTATATCATTGCCCTGTCGAAATTGATCGGTTTTTGACTTATATAAATGTATGACGAGCCTATCACTGAGTATGTTACAGTCCATGCGTCTTACATTGCTGATGTCATTAAAACGAAGGAAACCTGCGTAACAAACAAAGCAAACGAAGAGAATGCGTAACTCGTCTAATGCTGCACTAGGTTGCCCGTGAGCATTGTAAAGTTTTTTCATTATTTCAGGTGTTACCGGTTCCTTTCGATTTGGTGTCGACGCTGTGAGTCTCTTGTAACCTTGTATGGTTGTTTTAACCAATGGGTCATCTGTGGGGGACTTTAATCCGGCTAAGCTATGTGCCCAGTTAGCAGCAGCTGCTGCAGAATCTGCCGCGGTTTTGTGACCGGATGAATAGAATGACGACAGATATAGGGCAAAATCGGTCGGGTTGACTGGGAACGAATTGACGTTGGTCTTGGAAGAAGCCCATGATTCCCATCGTTTCCAACTATCGCTGTATTTCTTTGTTGTTGATTGTGCTCTTGATGACATCAGTAGTTTTGGTAGGTGTCCAAGTGCGAGTTGTTTTAGTTCCGGGTCGGTTACGGAATGAGCGAGTGTTAACCATCTTTCTGAAACAAACAAAAGCAAAAGTAAGCAGCAAAATGTGCTCAATGCCATATGGCGGAATGCCATGTAGACATATATATACAAGGTATGCAGTAAATACGATTTTTGGCTAAAGCAGCCACTCTGGAAATGTATGTTTAATATAATTAAATTTAGGTGTCCCTTATCAAGAATTAGCAGCAAGTGTACTCGAGTATAATAGGCACTGAGTTTGTCTTTCAGTCACTGGTTGGCACACTGTAAACGTGTATGCAACTGCTCGGCGTCCAACACCAGGCTGAGTTAACAGCGCTCGGTGGCCACGTAAAACCCCCAATAGGTGGAGGAACCGTGGACGCGACCAGGGTGTTGGACGGAGGTCGCGCTACCCTTACTCCGAGCAAATTTCAAAAACATTTTTAAAAGCCCCCCACTTTTTTTTTTTTTTTTTTTTTTTTTAATGGGATAGGGCGGGTTTGGGTAGCGAGGTTAGTTGCTCTACCGAGAGTGAGTGCTGGGCTGGAAACGCCCCAGTTTTAAAGGTAGAATGTAATATGTATTACGTAATATTGACACGCTCTATTGAGCGTGACGCACCTGTCGTACTATAACAAAAAGAAAATTAACTTTCTTACTTCATTCTTCCGTTAGAAAATAATTTTCTTTTCTATATATCCCTCATGTAAAATTACGAGAATTGAAAAGAATACCACACAAACAAATGTTTTGTGAACAATGGGATTGGCGGAGCTGCTCGCCTCGCATAGTATTTAGAGAACGCCAAAGAAAGGGCAAAGAAAAAACACAATGTCATCTGCGGAAATCTCTAAGATTTTTAGGTTTTCGGTTTTATACACAAACCGTCCGCTGTGGTGATGCACGCAAATCGGCATCGGCTACGAAGAGCCAATATGCAATAAACTGCATTTTTATACCCAACTGTTACCTCAAACAGCGCATTCGGAACATATGCCAAGAGGGGAAAGGCAAAACCCCGTGTTTGAAGATCTGAACGATTGTGAAAAATCGAATCTCAAAGCTATGCATGAAAATTTTGGATTTTTTCGGAAAACTGTGCCAGTGCCCAGGGATGAAGGGGTGAATGATACATGTATATGCAGTTGTCTCCAATCTACAATTGAAGAATTGAGGTGTATGCCATCTGGGCAGATGAAAGGCCAAAATGCTGATGTTGTCCATTTAGGGATTACTAGAGTGCCTGTTGCTTTGACCGCAATAATGCGTTTGATGACTTGTATTATCAGGGACACAGGGGGGCAAAAATAGTTGTTTTCGAATAACCAGCTTTGGCAAAATGCATCTACACCACATACTCCTTTACACCAGAATCTAGCATTGAAACGGGGAAGTTTTGCGTTGTGTGGTGAAGCAAAACGATCTATTGAGTGGGGTCCCCAAATTTTTTCTATGAAATTGAATGATATAGGATCAACTGCCCAATCGTCGAAGTCTTGAAATTTACTTATCTTGTCGGCGAGTTTGTTCTCATTTCTAGGTAACCACTCGGGAAGTAGAATGTAATCGTGTTTCTTAGACAAAGTATATATTGACAAAGCTAGGGTATGTAGATCTGGTTTGACGCTACCACAAGTGATAATCTTTGGCACGTTTGAATTGTCAGTACACCATTTGATAGTTTTATGAGAAACCACGTTTTGCAGTTCTAAGAGTATGTTGAGAACTGCTGCTAGTTCGCGCCAAGTTGAGCTTTTGTGTTTTTCCGATTGGGACCAGTTGCCCTGAATTGTGAGACCTGGTTGGTTTTCAACATATCCACCGTAACCTACTTCGCTGGCATCTGAGTAAATGGTCATAGATGGAACAAGCCTAAGTCTAATGGAAAAACCGTTAAGGGAAACTATGCTTTGTGCCCAGAATTCGAGTTCAGCTATTGTGTCGTTGCGTAACTTTATCGACTGATTCCAAGAATGTCTTGATTCGATTGTTCTGTACGAATCACGAGTCATTAATCTAGCAATGGGACCTAATGCTAGAGACATTGAAATTACCTGACCCGTAAAACATGCTAGCTGCTTAACTGGTACGCAATTGCTTCCTCTATGTGTCGATACAATTTCTGAAATCGTTGAAAGAAGTTTGATTAATTTCGTTTTTGGTATGCGAAACATAAAATTTTTGGAATCTATGATGAGACCTAAATATTGTATTTCACTCGTGGGTTCCCAAATGCATTTTGTTTTACTAGGAACAAAGCCGCTATTGTTGATGGTGTTTTGTACAATAGTTTTGCTTTTTTCCGCTGAAGCATGGTCCGGTGATATGATAAGACCATCATCGATGTACATAAATGAAATGATACCTTGCGCGCGCCAAAAATACACTAGCGGCCTTGTTAGCTTAGTAAAAAGTTGGCATGCACTGCTTAATCCAAATGGAAGGACAGTGAACTTGTAATATCTAACATGGTTATCACAATGATGCCATGAAAAGCCCAGGTATTTTTGATGCGGTGGGAATATTTCTACATGGTGATACCCGGCTTCAAGGTCAAACGAGAAATAAACCTGGTTATTGTCAAGTGATGGAGCAATATTCGCAAGATCTTCGTACTTGAACTTTGAGTTCCAAATGAAATGATTCGGGTGCCGCAAATCTAATACCAAACGCAGTTTTTTCCCTTCTGCAACGGTTAACGGGTTACAGCAATATGGTGGGAAGTCTAATTCCACAATGCACCGTTTTATAATCAATTCAGAAATGGCGGTCTCAACAAACTGGGCGTGGTCCATGCTGGACTTGTTGTTTTTCAGTATGATAGGTGGTGGTTCTGCATAAAAAGGAATCTTATAACCCGATTCTATAACGTCCAATACAAAAGAGGTTGCTTGGAGAACATTTTTCCAAAATGAAACACAAGGTTTAAGTTTACCTTTAACGCCTATGGGTACTTGGCTGGTTTTGTCGCTTTCAGTCGATTCCCAGTTTCTAATGACCGGATGTGTCGGAGAGTCCGGTGGCCTGGGCTTGCAGTCTTCTTGGTTGTCGGAGTGCACGGAGGGAAGGGCAATTGGTCCGGACGTGCCCGGTAATGCCGCACTGGAAACAGGTGCGGCTTTCTGACCTGTATGTGCTGAACTGACTGGTGGCGAAAGGGAGAAAAGAAAAAGGAGTACGAGATGGAGCTCCATGGCTTAAGGCAGGACGAGTGGGCTTCGCCTTGGACTTTTTCAGTTCGGCCTTTTTGGATGCCGCGGATTTTTCTGCCTTTTTTTAGTCTCTTTTCGTCCCCGGAGTCAGCTGCCAGCTCGTCCGTGATGTACTCTTTAACGGTTGCCCAGCCTTGTGTAGATCTGTCTGCAACCTTGATAAGTTTCTGACGTTGCTTATTCAGCTCAAGGACTGAATTAAGTAGGCCCAATGCGGAGTTAATATCTCGGACTTTTAGTGATGCAATGGTCGATTCGACTAGAGCATTGAGTTTTTCGGTATGTCGAAACTGGTCTTTGTTCCCGACGCTCTTGAATTCGTACTCAATATCAGCTGCTGTACGTTGTTTTTTAACTGCTGACTCCACCTTGGTGTCTATACTGTTTGACAAAGTTTGGATTGCCAAAAGGATGTCTTCATTCGAAGCGTTAGGATTCATCTTAGAATGTTGGTCAGCGTTCCTATGTGTGTAGCGAGGTTAGTTGCTCTACCGAGAGTGAGTGCTGGGCTGGAAACGCCCCAGTTTTAAAGGTAGAATGTAATATGTATTACGTAATATTGACACGCTCTATTGAGCGTGATGCACCTGTCGTACTATAACAAAAAGAAAATTAACTTACTGTTGGAATAAAAAAATTTGAATTTAGAGTTTAAAAAGAAGATTTTATGTGGTAAAATTACACAAAACTTATCAACACTTCTGTCAGCCTGATGCGTAGTAACATTTCGCACATAATTTAGCGTAACGTAGAAGCTATTTCTTTGCAGTGATTGACTCAATACCGCATCTTGCGTTACGCACCGGATAATTGTAGCAGTTGCAAGCGACTAAAATACGCGCTGATGATCACCAAATTGATTGCGAGCAGTCGATGACGTCACGTGCACAAGGGATATACTGTTCCAAATGTTGATACTCTACTTTATCTCAATCCAGGTTCTTCTTAGCACCAATGACCTTTTCCGAAAGGGATTTAATTCACATGGCTGTTACTCATAAACCTACACCATGCAAAGCATCCATAAATTCATACTTTTCTTGCAAGAAGAAAAAAAAATCGTCTGAAAGCAATCTATAATATTTGGAGGAATTAATCACCTAAGAGACACTCATGTTAGTATGCGTGTGATCACATGACATGCGTGCCCTTCACTATGTTAAAACTTCGTTTTTTCAGCTCGTCACTTGCTCTGGTTCATACAAAGAGGGCAGTCTTCGCATCATCAGAAATGGTATTGGGATACATGAACACGCAAGCATTGACCTCCCTGGTATTAAGGGTTTGTGGCCACTGAGGGTTGACCAGGCATCTAGGTTTGATGATACGCTCATTCTTTCCTTCGTTGGACAGACAAGGTTTGTTATTACACAATTCTACAAAATTGGAGGTTGATAAAGTATAAGAGTTGAACTAAAACTGCCCAAGCATGTCACAAACCAAAGTGCCTTTTTTTTCGGAATATCTTTATACTTTTAGTAACATGGCTGACTTTCGCCGTTTCAAAACGAAACACAAACAAAAACTTTTGCATATATGTGCCAGGACGTTGCACAAAATACATGTAACAAGCATATTATGTTTGCATATCGTCACCGGTCCCACGAAGTGACACAAATGTCAAAAATAACATTTTTTACATTTTTGAGATTTTTTCACTTTTTGCATTTAAACATGATTTTAAGCAATCCCAAATTGCTTCTTGTTCAAAAATATGCTTAATTTCTTAATTACATGAATAATTGGTAATTGAGCATTCATTTATAGTAGTTGCATTTTGCGTTTTCACGAAGAGACGCGAATCCCTAGCATGTGCAAAGCACATTGATAAAATTTGACCGGCATCTAGGTCAAGTCGTATTTGCGTTTTCACGAAGTGACACTCATGTTAGTATGCGTGTGATCAAGTGACATGTGCGCCCTTCACTATTTAAAAACATACACTAAAGATGTGGATAAAAGTAGGTCATCGTGATTTTGCGTTTTCACAAACAGACGGGCATGTTTGATGAATAATTGTGATAATTAATCAATGTTTTGTTGATTTTGTATTATGATATTGAAAAGATCTAACTCTTAACAAAACACATTAGGGCATTTAAACTGCACAAGAAAGTTTTAGTACTGCAGCATTTTGAGTTTTAAATTTAGCATCTTTTAAAATGCAAATATCTCAAAACGTTCATTTTACGCGCTTTGACATTGTGTCACTTCGTGGGACCGGTGATGATATGGCTGATGGATGTGATTTAATGTGGGGATCCCGCCAATAATTAATTTTTAAATTTAATTAACTACTACTCATCATTGGCAGATTTTTTTGTGCAATACCTCAAATTGAACCTTAGCCCCCTTCCCCCCCCAACCCCACCCCAAAAGTTGTATCTATAAAAAATAGTTATTTAAATTTAAATCTAAATTTTTGAATCCAATCAGCCAAAAATCAGACCTAGCATCTTTAATAAAGCAGTAGGAAATCAATTATACTTAAAAAGGACAAGTGTTTCAGTAGCTTACAAGATCACACTTTACGGACCAAGGTCACATAACTGCAAATTTTTAGACAATTTTCTTTGCTTCTCATAGAAAAATAGTTATTAAGCAAAAACAGGTTAGCAGCCAAATTACCATGTGATGTTTATTACACAAGGCGACATCTAGATATTTCATTTCATGAGGGGAAGCCAAGTGAAATAGAAAAGCCAGATTCCACCAAGTGATTATACTCTCCGACAATGCACGAAAAAATGCTTTCAATATTGTTTTATATTACTCACTCATAGATCTTTGTCATTTTACAATTTTTTACAATAAACACAAAATAGCTTGTCCACCTCACACTCTGAAAATTCTGAAAAACCCCTTCTAAACAATGTGAACAACTCCCTGTAGACACCAACCTTGTCCGCCATGACATGACTTTACCTCGTTTGGAGAATCAAGCATGGAATGATTATTTTGGGAACGACGCTGCGAAGTGTCCAATAATGCCAAAATAATGGATGACACGTAACATGTGTTTCACCAATCAAACAAAAAGGATCTGTGTGTGTGGTATATAAAATATTAAGACTGGTTCTCTGCTAGTTATTGCTTAGCAGAAAAAATTTGCTTAGCAGCTGTAAATTTAGAGGTTTTATTGCATCATCTTTAGAGTGCTTATGTTAAATGGTGAGGAGGTTGAAGAGACGGAAATGCCGGGGATCGACGGTGACCAACAAACATTCTACTGCGGGAATGTCTTCAATAACCAACTCATTCAGGTAAGGGGACGTTGCCGACATAAAGACTTTGGTATCCAGTCAAAACAAGTAACAGTAATTTTTGGGGTGATTCAAAGGCCTCGGATCTATTTCGCTGGATGACTGGTACTTAATGGAACTTTATAATAGTTGAGCTTTCAGATTGATAGAAATCACTTTTTGTTTTTGATAATTTATGGAATCTGTCTTTCCAGACTTAAACGGTCTTCTTATAGTTATTATTATTTTTTTTAAACAGATCACAGCAGCATCTGTGAGGTTAGTGAATGCCGTCACCAAACGTATGGTTAGCGAGTGGCAATCCCCAACCAGTAAGAACATCAGCGTGGCTGCTTGCAACACGAGGCAAGCAGTCTGCGCCGTAGGCAAAGATGTATTCTACATTGAAATACATGAAGGAGAGCTCAAGCAGATCAGGTGTGTACCATATTTTCCTGCATATAAGACACAGCTTATCTGACTTTCAAAGGAACTAAAACATCCCCGAGGCTTATCTAACGATCAAAGTGAAGATCAAAGATTATAGATGGGGAACTCTGGCTGAAATGTGAAATCTCACTGGACGCCATTTCGGCAAGTGACTCTATTGATACAATACTGATACGTGCGGACCAGTGTAGACAAGGACAATAGACCGATTGCGCGACCTACGTCACGTGACCCCTGTTGGGTATAAAATGTAAACACACACGTAATCCTCCATAGGAAAGGGTGATACGGTACACGATGATAAATGCATTTAGTTTATTCGATCGAGCCTTTTTATGCTCGAAATCTGTGAAAGATATTCCAGAGTTTGTACCAAAGACCTTCAATAGGCTGAATTAAGCCAGTAAGGACAGTTCCAGCAAGTTTTAAAAATTGTACAAGTAACGTATAAATGTGCACGATGTGTACAGTGCACGACGGAACGTTAGGCCAGACGACCGCGATCACCACACACTTTTCAACACAAAAATTTCAAAGTTTTGAAGCTGAAATCCTCGAAAGAAATTGCTTTCCAAAACTGTGTGATTCCTTTGCCTATTTGAAATTCTGCAAGGCTAGGTATTAATGCTCACTTTTCCAACGTTGTTTATCCTTTTTTACAGTGATTTAGGCCAACATTACGAACAAAATAACAGACGGGTGGCTACATAATAGTCGTCCGACGCTGGTAGTGCATGGCTAAAAAAACCTCTTTTTAGTAGAATCCTGTTAAATTATGAAACAGAGATGTGACTTAAATTAATGCCACAACATACTACTTTAAATAAAGGGACTGATTAACTAATTCATCGCTTAATGAAAGTAAAATCGACTGTTTTCGAACTCACTCTGTGTCACGGCCTATGCTTTTACACGTATGTTTTCATCAGCTGTATGACGTAATACCCGATAGGAGGTCATGTGACAGCATGTCAACATTGTCGCGCAATCGGTCTATTGCTATCAATGGGAAACACAGGCATTCACTTGCCGAAATGGCGCCCATGCGTATTTCACTTTCCAACAGTAGATAAAGGCCCAGTTCCCCATCTAGCGCCTACGGTGCTCTATAATCTTTGGTGAAGATCACTGTCTAATAAACTGACATTTCTACTGTAGACTAATCCCTTCAGTCATTCGGGATAATCCAATGTGTTATCATTTGATTAAAACAAAACTTACACGTTGTAGTAGTTTTTAGTAATCAAACTAAAGATGAAAGTTTCCAAGGAAGTGTGCGTTGCCCACCATGCTGCTGTCCGGGGTGTGAACCAGTGATGACCAATGCTGTACATGGCTTCAGTGCGCACACCAGTGCCCACATTTCACAGAATTTTCATTTTATAGAGCATGCGCAGATAACTGGTATTTAGTTATCAAGTCTTTTACAAATGTTAGTGTATTTCATTGTGTAATGCACTATTAGATTTTGCCAATAGAGGGTGTATGCTCTCATTGGGTTGCGCTGTTGTGAAAGCGCCTGCTAGCATTCGTTGGTTATTGCACGGTTTTCAGCGTGCAAAATAGCGAGGTATCAAAGACTAGTAGCCTATTTTTTTGGGAATGGAAATGATGGGAATGCATGAGTAAACGCACAACCTTTTTTGGCCATGTGTGGGTGAATCAAAGCGTTACATGGCGTGTGCGTGGTCTGTACACACTCCCCAGTTGAATGACCGGGCGGCCTTTTCTCCGGTGGTCCCAAATGACAAAATGGTTTCCAGGCAGGGGAAACATTTCCGTGTATTGATCCGGTTTCCGTGTCATCCGGTTTCAACTGGTTAAGTTTGAAAGTGAAAAATCATTGTATCTTGTTTAATTATCCTGGATGTTCACACAAAACCGAGATACATCTTTCTGCACAGAGTCTTCTCTGAGGATATACCATCAATATGCAACGTTTTGGACGGAGTCTTTCCCGTGCGAGAAACAACATTATTACAAAATCGAAATGCACAATTTTTGCACTGACATGACAATGTTTTGGGTCATTCTCAGATTTAAAATCACTGATGATGTTTCATTTTGTTGCAGTACTGTAACCATGGATCATGAGGTAGCATGCCTGGACATCACCCCTCTTACTGAAGGCTCTGACATGGCAGAGCTTTGTGCTGTTGGTCTCTGGACTGACATCTCAGCCAGAATGCTTAAGATTCCAAGCCTGGAGTCATTGCACACAGAGATGCTCGGTGGAGGTAGGTTATTTTTATCCATCCATCCTAGCCGTTTTAAACAAGTTGAATTCAGTCCTGCAACTTTTCAGCCGATAAGCTGATTTACTCTGTTTTCCTCTTGTTTAGTGAAGTAGAAAACTGAGAAACACTACAAAGTTTTGTGGGATTTGCAATTTCCATTTTTTCGCTATAACAAAGTTGCTTGTCTGTAAATTGTGTACGCTACCTGCTGCCAAATACAAGATTCAAACTGGCCTTTGTCAACTAGCACGCTCGGTGATCTAGCAGTTAGCACATCTGCTGTTGAATCAAATCCCATCTGCTGTGGGTTCGAATCCCAACCGAGTACCCTGTGGATATGTTTTTCAGCAGGAGTCTGAAATCACTGAGTTTCCAGTGCTCACACATCGGTGTAAGGGATCTTGTCAAAATAATTCCAGGAAGGATAATCGGAAAACATTTTCTCCGATGTGGAATTTTTTGTTGGATCACCATCGGATTCTGTTTCTATGGTAGACATTATTTTCCCCGCTGAATGGAACACAGTTCTCCAGAACATAGACAGGCCCTTTGTTGATGCACTCTGCTGAGCACTCTGCGATTTGACTGGCTGATTAATTGTAGTATAAACAAACTTGCGGCTTGGATCAAGGCTGGAAGGTTTGGAGGTCATTGCATGTAAGAAGTAGGCATGTGTAGTGTAGCTACACCCCACCTTGAAGCCGCAAATCAGCCCTGTGGAGACCCCCTGCTTGTTTTCCAGTAGATAGCGATCCAAGTCTTGGGGGGTTTGTTTATAAACAAATGGTCGCTGGAGGTAGCCAGGCGCTCTGAACTTCTTCCAAGGTTTTTCCAATAACGCAGTTGCAAATCAAGGTCAATCAACAGTGGGTGATAAAACTCATCCTGGGCGTTTTTTTGTTCTTTTTTTTTTTTCGTTCACTGGTTGTCCTGGACTAATTTTGACAAGGTTCCTAAAGCCGGCCTCAGGTCGACCTTGCGATGACTTATAACAGTCGGCGACTGACTATTCAGGATGATGCTGGGCCTGAGCTAAGACCATCGGGAACATATCAGTCGCTGATTATTTACAACCTGAGTGTAACTACGATGATGTTGCGACAGTTAGCATCAGTCGCCGTCCGACAAAATAAACAGTTGCAAGAGTAGAAAAATTCAAACTTTTGCGATTTGTTCCCCGACGCTTGTTCCACGACATTCACACGATATCTCAGTTACAGTGAGCTGAGCGTTAATTTTCTGCTTGAACCCAACAGTTCCGTCGCAGTGCAAGCAAAACCTAGGTCGACCCGAGGGCAGCTTAAGGGTATAAAATTATAAATAACAACATGTTTGTTTCAAAGTGACGATTTACACTAGTAAGGTTCAACAAGCCATCCCTGTTTTCCAATCATGTGTAGTTCAGTGCCGAAATGTTTAGTCTCTTGTATCTACTAAGACTGTGAATCTTTTTCTCGACAGAAATCATACCCCGTTCAATCTTGCTGAGTGTCTTTGAGGGCCAATGCTATGTACTGTGTGCTCTGGGCGACGGCTCATTGTTCTACTTCCAGTTGAATGCAGAAACGGGTAAGTGAATAAGGGACAGCGTCATGTGGGTAGGGGTTTGTCGCGATCATTTGCGGCACCGCCGAGGGGCTGCTCATTCACTTTGCCATATAGTGAGTCCTTTCACTTTGCTTTTTACCATCGCAAAGAATAACCGCCAAGAGAAATGGCTGGCCTGGATCATGAACTGAATGCACCAAACCATATGGGTCATTCCATGAAGGTGGAACCATAGGGACACCGTTACATCGTTACCAACTATGAAGCTTTTTCACCACTTCACTAGTCTACTTCGTCAATCTTGCTTTACATAGTATAAATGACACCAAACGTGATTCATAAAAAGGAATTACTTGATTACTGTGGTGTAAAATAAACGAGATACAGTGCCTGCACTGATGTAACAGGGACACCATAGATGTGACATTTGGTGTTCCCGTCACATTGTGACATATATCCTTAATTTTCTCAGCCATGTGTACTTTAATACCCATGAAGGCAGTTATTTTTCCTATGGATTTGGCATTAAGTTTCTGTTGAACCTTGTAAATTTGTTTAGTACTTCCATAATATTGAAAAATATGTGTTACAAGCATGGTGTCCCTGTTACATCGTTAGCTTGAATTTTTAAGAATATTAGCAAAAATATCAGGTAAGATGGTGTGGGAAGGATTTGAAACTCTCTGAAACACTTTCAAAACCCAAATAAAAGGTGAGGATTGATAAACATAAATTAGAATCAACATTTTTTCAAACAAAAATGATAATATTGAAAAATGTCACAAAATAGGTCCCACCTTCATGGAATGACCCATATAATAACTTTACTTTCTACTACAAAAAGTAAAGTACCAAAAAGCTCCATAGACAGTTGCAGTCATCTAGCCACAGAAATCGATTCATGCATGGTATACAAGTGCATGTTTGACCATATGTTCCAAGGACCTTTTACAATAGGGACAATAGGTCCTCACTTGTCAGTTCTTTGTTTTCATGGGTCCCCAAGATGCCATTTGTGGACAAAACCAATGGAGATTGCTTCAGTACAGGAACAATAAAATTAACAATAGAAGTCCTCGGACATAATAGTGATGCACGAATAAAAGTTCTGTTAGCTGAGTCATCAGAGTGTGGGGTTGAATCTTGGTCATGACACTTTGAGCAAGACACTTAACTATAATTGCTTTTCATCACCCAATAGAATATCAAGCTTTGTGTGAGCTCGTTCCTGTTCGGAGTTGTTCGGCCGAGTAATTGTCTCTTGTCAGTATTGACTCTTATTCCTCAGAAAAAATGGGAGAAAAGTTAAACCACTTTGATCTTGTCATCAGGTTTCATGCGCGACCGTAAGAAGGTAATCTTAGGTACCCAACCCACCGTCTTGAAGACTTTCAAGTCCCACTCAACAGTCAATGTCTTTGCCTGCTCGGATAGACCCACGGTCATTTACAGTAGTAACCACAAGCTGGTCTTCTCTAACGTCAACCTTAAAGAGGTCAGCTACATGTGCCCTTTGAACTCCGAAGGATACCAGGACAGGTTGGTAACCAGCACTAGTATAAAGTATTTTGGACTTTGAAAGGGTACCTGCAGTGGTCGGTAACCAATAGTTAGTTTGAAGTAGTAAGCTTTTTAATTGTAAAGGGGTACCAGGACAAGATGGTAACCACAGCCTGCATTGAAGAAGAGTGTGCAGTTTGAATTCTGAAGGGCACCAGAACTGGTTGGTAACCAGTGATGGAACATGCAATTCAAAGTGGCAGACCAGGAATTGTTATGAATTGTCAATAATATTTTAGAGTTTATTAGTACCTTAGCTTTGAAATGAAGTTAAAATTCAACAGAGGTTGTAATCATGAAATAAATCAAGCATTTTAATGGTTTTTTTTTTTCAAATCAGCCTCGCTCTCGCTAATGACACAACCCTCATGATTGGCACCATTGACGAGATACAAAAACTCCACATCCGCACTGTCCCTCTTGGTGAATCTCCCCACCGTATAGCCTACCAGGAAGCCACCCAGACCTTTGGCGTTATCACCATGCGGACAGAGCTCAAGGATGCTACGGGAGCGGGGACAATGCCTGTCCGACAGAGCGCCAGCACAACGGCATTGAATATGTCTAGTAGTACAAACATGAAAGGGTTACCGGGGCAGAGCGGCACAGAGGGGTCACACTTTGGGGATGAGATTGAACTGCATTCATTGCTTGTTATTGATCAGCACACATTTGAAGGTAAATAATTACAAAAATAAGAAATATTTGACGTTGAGCATTCTTGTCGATATTGACAAAATGTTGTGGATGTAGCTATAAAAAATTGTGGATGCGAGTGTAAAAATAGTTGATATAAGTGTTAAATTAAAGTGTTAAGTGTGTACAGGAAGTATAGAAGTATGAGATAATTACTTGGGAGTATACTAGTTGTGGATACAAGTATGAAAGTAGTAGATGTGAACATGCAAATAGTGGATAAAAGTTTTGGATATGAGTTTAAAATGACAGGTATAGTCTGTGGATATGAGTATTGAAGTAGTTGATGTTATAGTTGCAGATTAGCAATAGAGGGCTATGACAAGCACACTAGTGGGCGAGATTGTGGAAAGCAGTATAAAAAAAGTGGATAGTTATATTAGGTTGTGGATGTGAATTAAATTGTACAAGTAAAAGTATTAGAGAATTCCTTCAGAGTATACTAGTTGTGGATATGAGTATGAAAGTAGTGGATTTGATTACTCAAGTAGTGAATAGAAGTTGTCGATGGGAGTTATAAAATGACAGGTATGGTCTGTGGATATGAGTATTGAAGTAGTTGATATTATATAAGAAGTTTGTAAAGTTGTGGATTGGATTAGCAATATAGGGGGTTATGACAAGCAAAGTAGTGGACGAGATAACCTGGATTGTGGAAAGCAGTATAAAGTAGTGGATAGTTCATGAAGTTGTGGATGTGATTACATAAAGGAAATATAGTTCAAGGACAGAAGTTATGAATAGTGACAAATGTTACTCATGTTTCTCATTAAAGTTCTCCACGCACATCATTTTGTACCCTATGAGTACGCTACAAGTGTCGTCTCTTGTAAACTTGGCAAGGATCCAACAACCTACTATGTGGTCGGTACTGCAATGGTGTACCCCGAAGAGGCGGAGCCTAAGAAGGGACGGATCGTGGTGTTCCAATACAGTGATGGTTAGTTCCCCTTCAAACTTGTGACATCATTTTTTCTCCATCTCCAAATATCTAAAGATTTTTATAAACTCTTGTCGAGCATCGCTGGTTCGAATCCCACCAGAGTAGTATGTGGGACAAATCCACAGGACTCAGAGAGCACCGAGTACACAGTGGTTAACACACATCCATGTTTGGGGAACAACTGAAATAATCTTCTTTATCCCCGATGAAATTAACTCTTGTCGAAAATCAATTTTGGAGAATTTTTTATTTGACTGCAGGTAAACTTCAAGAAGTTACGGAGAAAGAGATTAAGGGAGCAGCTTTCTCGATCTTGGAATTCAACGGAAAGCTTCTTACATCCATCAATAGCTTGGTAAGTAAAACAGTTTCCATGTAGGTCCCCCCCCCCATTCCTTAGGGAAAAATAAAGCCATGAAAGTATGTTATGAAAATTTAGTCCTTCCCAATTTTGAACGGTTGGTGTGGTCTACCGGTTGAGACGTCTACTCTAGAGATGTGGAGTTCGTGGGTTCGAATCCCAACCGAGTATTATGCCTGTGGATTTTTTTCTGCAGGACTTGGGGAAAGAACTGAGTATACAGTCACACATCAGTATATGGACCCGGGAAAGTACTGAGTGCTGTAGTCTGTAGTGGTTTCTTTAAATTTGTTTTTACTGCCAGTGAAAATTGGAAAACTCTGACCAAAGTTATGTTCCAGGCTCAATTCTCATTTTCATTCGTATTTTTCATGTTTGGTAATATTGAAATTTGCCTTTGATAAGTCTACAATTTTGTTATTTTTGGTAGGTGCGGCTGTTTGAGTGGACCCCAGAGAAGGAGCTGAGGATTGAATGCAGCCAGTATAATAACATCTTAGCCCTCTTCCTTAAAACAAAGGGTGACTTTGTCTTATTAGGTGATCTAATGAGGTCTGTAACCCTACTTGCTTATAAACCCATGGAGGGATGTCTTGAAGAGGTTTGTACTCAAGTTATGGAAGAATGCAATCGTTAAACAAGAGTAATTTAACCTCCTGTAGTGACATAGTACCATGGTAAAGCTTTGGTTTAGCACACTACAATGTGATTTACACAAGGTTCAGTCCTGAGTTACTGCTTGTTAACTTCATGGTTAGATCTCATGTAATCCAAGGGTTTACCATGGTGCAACCTGGTAACACAAGGTTCATCCTTCAGTTACTGCTTGTTAACTTCATGGTTGGATCTCATGTAATCCAAGGGTTTACCATGGTGCAACCTGGTAACACAAGGTTCATCCTTCAGTTACCGCTTGTGAACTTCATGGTTGGATCTCATGTAATCCAAGGGTTTACCACGGTGCAACCTGGTAACACAAGGTTCATCCTTCAGTTACTGCTTGTGAACTTCATGGTTGGATCTCATGTAATCCAAGGGTTTACCATGGTGCAACCTGGTAACACAAGGTTCATCCTTCAGTTACTGCTTGTTAACTTCATGGTTGGATCTCATGTAATCCAAGGGTTTACCATGGTGCAACCTGGTAACACAAGGTTCATCCTTCAGTTACCCGCTTGTTAACTTCATGGTTGGATCTCATGTAATCCAAGGGTTTACCATGGTGCAACCTGGTAACACAAGGTTCATCCTTCAGTTACTGCTTGTTAACCTCATGGTTGGATCTCATGTAATCCAAGGGTTTACCATGGTGCAACCTGGTAACACAAGGTTCATCCTTCAGTTACTGCTTGTTAACTTCATGGTTGGATCTCATGTAATCCAAGGGTTTACCATGGTGCAACCTGGTAACACAAGGTTCAGTCCTGAGTTACTGCTTGTTAACTTCATGGTTGGATCTCATGTAATCCAAGGGTTTACCATGGTGCAACCTGGTAACACAAGCTTCATCCTTCAGTTACCCGCTTGTTAACTTCATGGTTGGATCTCATGTAATCCAAGGGTTTACCATGGTGCAACCTGGTAACACAAGGTTCATCCTTCAGTTACCCGCTTGTTAACTTCATGGTTGGATCTCATGTAATCCAAGGGTTTACCATGGTGCAACCTGGTAACACAAGGTTCATCCTTCAGTTACCCGCTTGTTAACTTCATGGTTGGATCTCATGTAATCCAAGGGTTTACCATGGTGCAACCTGGTAACACAAGGTTCATCCTTCAGTTACTGCCTGTTAACTTCATGGTTGGATCTCATGTAATCCAAGGGTTTACCATGGTGCAACCTGGTAACACAAGGTTCATCCTTCAGTTACTGCTTGTTAACTTCATGGTTGGATCTCATGTAATCCAAGGGTTTACCATGGTGCAACCTGGTAACACAAGGTTCATCCTTCAGTTACTGCTTGTTAACTTCATGGTTGGATCTCATGTAATCCAAGGGTTTACCATGGTGCAACCTGGTAACACAAGGTTCATCCTTCAGTTACCCGCTTGTTAACTTCATGGTTGGATCTCATGTAATCCAAGGGTTTACCATGGTGCAACCTGGTAACACAAGGTTCATCCTTCAGTTACTGCTTGTTAACTTCATGGTTGGATCTCATGTAATCCAAGGGTTTACCATGGTGCAACCTGGTAACCCAAGGTTCATCCTTCAGTTACTGCTTGTTAACTTCATGGTTGGATCTCATGTAATCCAAGGGTTTACCATGGTGCAACCTGGTAACACAAGGTTCATCCTTCAGTTACCCGCTTGTTAACTTCATGGTTGGATCTCATGTAATCCAAGGGTTTACCATGGTGCAACCTGGTAACCCAAGGTTCATCCTTCAGTTACTGCTTGTTAACTTCATGGTTGGATCTCATGTAATCCAAGGGTTTACCATGGTGCAACCTGGTAACCCAAGGTTCATCCTTCAGTTACTGCTTGTTAACTTCATGGTTGGATCTCATGTAATCCAAGGGTTTACCATGGTGCAACCTGGTAACACAAGGTTCATCCTTCAGTTACTGCTTGTTAACTTCATGGTTGGATCTCATGTAATCCAAGGGTTTACCATGGTGCAACCTGGTAACACAAGGTTCATCCTTCAGTTACCCGCTTGTTAACTTCATGGTTGGATCTCATGTAATCCAAGGGTTTACCATGGTGCAACCTGGTAACACAAGGTTCATCCTTCAGTTACCGCTTGTTAACTTCATGGTTGGATCTCATGTAATCCAAGGGTTTACCATGGTGCAACCTGGTAACACAAGGTTCATCCTTCAGTTACCCGCTTGTTAACTTCATGGTTGGATCTCATGTAATCCAAGGGTTTACCATGGTGCAACCTGGTAACCCAAGGTTCATCCTTCAGTTACTGCTTGTTAACTTCATGGTTGGATCTCATGTAATCCAAGGGTTTACCATGGTGCAACCTGGTAACACAAGGTTCATCCTTCAGTTACTGCTTGTTAACTTCATGGTTGGATCTCATGTAATCCAAGGGTTTACCATGGTGCAACCTGGTAACCCAAGGTTCATCCTTCAGTTACTGCTTGTTAACTTCATGGTTGGATCTCATGTAATCCAAGGGTTTACCACGGTGCAACCTGGTAACACAAGGTTCATCCTTCAGTTACTGCTTGTTAACTTCATGGTTGGATCTCATGTAATCCAAGGGTTTACCATGGTGCAACCTGGTAACCCAAGGTTCATCCTTCAGTTACTGCTTGTTAACTTCATGGTTGGATCTCATGTAATCCAAGGGTTTACCATGGTGCAACCTGGTAACCCAAGGTTCATCCTTCAGTTACTGCTTGTTAACTTCATGGTTGGACCTTGTGTAACCCCAAGGTTTACCATGATACCATGTGGTTACACAAGGTTCCCTGAGTTACTGCTAAACTTCATGGTTGGACCTCGTGTAACCCGAGTGTTTACATTAGTCATTAGTTCACTAGTGAACCAACTTTTTCACTAGTCCACCAGCTTTTTCACCTGTCCACCAGCTTTTTCACTAGTCCACCAGCTTTTTCACTAGTCCACCAGCTTTTTCACTAGTCCACCATCTTTTCACTAGTCCACCAGCTTTTTCACTAGTCCACCAGCTTTTTCACTAGTCCACCAGCTTTTTCACTAGTCCACCATCTTTTCACTAGTCTACCAGCTTTTTCACTAGTCCACCAGCTTTTTCACCAGTCCACCAGCTTTTCACTAGTCCATATTTTAAGGTTTCTTTTAACATTTTCATTTGATTTGTTTTCGTATTTGAAGCTAATGTGAACAATCTGTGTGGAGACAGTGGTTTACATGGTAAGAAAAGTCAAACCACTGGATACACTTTCAACTGGTCCTCAGAAGTTGAAACTTGAACTTGGCCAGCAGATCACTGTTAAGGGAGAACAACAAACTTCCTGTTAGATAGATGTCAATATTTGCATCGGGGGGCCAGTTCGAATCCAGTATTATTGGCGGCAGGTACCGCAAACAATTCGATAGATGTCAATATTTGCATCGGGGGGAATGAATATAAATTTCAATTTGCCTTTCACCGATGTGTGTAAGCACTGTATACTCAGTGCTTTCGAGTCCTGTGGGAAAAAAATCCACAGGCAACTCGGGTGGGATTCCAACCCACGACTCCCGCATGACTAGAGCAGATGTCTTAACCACTAGACCACCGAGCTCGCCCGGTGATGAGGGGCCAGTTCGAATCCAGTATTATTGGCGGCAGGTACCGCAAACAATTAGATAGATGTCAATATTTGCATCGGGGGGAATGAATATAAATTTCAATTTGCCTGGATTCGAACTGGCCCCTCGTCACCGGGCGTGCTCGGTGGTCTAGTGGTTAAGACATCTGCTCTAGTCATGCGGGAGTCGTGGGTTCGAATCCCACCCGAGTTGCCTGTGGATTTTTTTCCACAGGACTCGAAAGCACTGAGTATACAGTGCTTACACACATCGGTGAAAGGCAAATTGAAATTTATAAACTTCCTGTTGTTAAGCCCCTTTCACTAATTCTGTTTTTGTACTAGCATTAAAGAATAGGTTTGCGGTGACACCATGTGGATTATTTCAATTGAATACATGTGGTTCTGAGAAGATCTGAAAATTAACGTTTGATCTGTATGTTTTGATCTTCATCAGGAGACTGATGCATTCTTGCTTGTAAAACCTTTCTGACTCTGTTCCTGAACTCTTTACTTTACTGACCTGTCAACTTTTACCCACATGCAGATTGCTCGGGACTACAACCCTAACTGGATGTCAGCCGTAGAGATCTTAGATGATGATACCTTCTTAGGAGCGGAGAATTCTTTTAATCTCTTCACATGTCAGAAAGACAGGTAATCTTTTCATAGGTTGAGCTGATTCAGTAGTAATATTCCTTAAATTCACTCTCTCAGCATTGTTTTTGTATTTAAGAAGTAACTTTGAAGGACTTAAACACTTACAAAAGCAACTTTAAAGGACTTTCAACTGTTGCTTCCAAAAATTACATTACGAGTTTCAGGATGCTCCTTTAACATATTTGTTTTTGTCCGGATTGACAGCGCGGCTACCACAGATGAGGAGAGGCAACATCTTCAAGAGGTTGGAATGTTCCACCTGGGTGATTTCATCAATGTGTTCCGTCACGGTTCACTGGTCATGCAGAATATCGGCGAGAGCACCATCCCTACGCACGGCAGCGTGCTCTTCGGCACGGTCAACGGAACTGTCGGTTTGTTTGTTTTTAAACCTGTTATATTGGCTTTTGACAATACACTACAGCTAAATCACTTTTATTGCTAGGTCATCTTGTTCATTGGGAAACTTTGGAATGCTAAGTGGCAGTAGACATCCCAGGTAAATTTCCATTGTTTACCGAGTTCTGAGCATGCCCACATTGTCAAGAAGAATGGATGTACAAAACTCTCCTATTAGTAGAGCTCAAATATGTTGTAGGTCTGGTAACCTGTTCTTTCACCACTCTATCTGTATTCTACAGGATTGGTGACCCAACTGACGGAGGAGTTCTACCACTTCTTACTGGAGGTACAGAATAAACTAACACGCGTCATCAAGAGCGTTGGGAAGATCGAGCACTCTTTATATCCTTTGACAATCTCGTCTTTTGTCTGGAATCCTTCAAGGTGCCATCGGTTCTCTGACCCTGACCTTTGACCCCAGCTATAAATAGCTGCATAAGCTCTGTAAAGCAGACACACCAAGTCCAAATCTGTCCTTTAGTAGCCTGAACATCCCATCAGAAAGACGAAGCAGTTCTGGCTAAGTGTATTGCTTAAAGGGTAGTGTGATGTTGTATGAAAATGAACAATTCTGAAAATTGCAGAACAGTTTTCTCTTGGTCCAAAGATGAAGCCCACTGAATTTACAGGATGTTATGTTTTAGAGGTTTACAGACTCTCTACATCATTTCAAATAAATGAGGCTCTGTCCTTAACAAGGGCTATGGCTTTGGTAATTTCGCCTCTTTCAACAAAATCTAAAGGCCCAAGAAAAATCCTGAAATCAGGAAAAATCCTGTTAAAACACAGGCTTGTTAAAGCCCCAACTGAAGATTGGTAAACTGACTGTAAATGCTTCCATTCTTTGCATAAATCAAGATATTTGTAATAAAACCAACCTGTGAAAATGTCAGCTCAATTCGTTGTTTCGTTTGTCAGAAAACATTCAGCATTTTTGTACGCATTCCTCATTGAGACGAAAACTAATTTTGGATCTTATTTCATTTATTATTTAAAAATGATAACACCTCAGGCAGAACTATTTCAAGGAAAGTTTCCTACCATCATTATCTTTTAACCATGTACAGTATATGTAAATCTGTGAACATTTTTTTTTCTTCTTACCAATGTTGAGCCGGGGCTGTAAGGACATAACTTCCCTGACCATGACCGGAACCCACTCTTACAACACCACTAGTACTAGACTGATGTGCTTCTACACTCCACTCTAACCCTTTTTGAATTTAGAAACATTAGACTGTTCAAGTCTTGTGCTTATTTGAAAGGGCACGATTATATTTCCTTCACTTGTTTCAGCATTGTAAGCTGGAACCCAAGGTTCCCAAAACATTTGTAAATGTGGGAGACTTACACATTCTATAGCTGTGTCTAAATAGGCTTCCATTCGTAAAAAAAAAAAAAAACGCCCATTTATATAAAGACTGGTTGGGATAATTTAGGAGAAATTATTTCGGCAACTTTTGAGCTTATTTTATTGGATTTTCTTAACGGCTAAATACTTGGAGGTCGTTTTACACTGATCGGAAGACGGAGACGGCGGAGAATTTTATCGATGGTGACTTGATCGAGAGTTTCTTAGACCTCAGCAAGGAGAAGATGGAAGAGGTTATTCAAGGTTTACAGGTGAGTTATCGGCAAGAAATCAAAGAGCATCTCGAAACTCAGGAATAGTGCCTGGTGTCAGTGCAACGTCGTATCTCCTAAAATGAAATTTGTGTTACACGCAAGTTTGAAAGTGTCAAATCATTTCAAAATTACCCAGATGTACACGCTCAAGTCTAAACCAAAAGGCGCCAAGATACAAAGTGTTTTACACAGAGCGTTTTCGTTCGAGAGTTTTCGTACGAGAGAGGATGTTGTTGCGTTGATGCGATGACTGATGCCCTTCGGACCAATTGAATGTTTCTGATGGCAATACGCAATGGGATCATCACCCGTCTAAGCTGGAAACAGATCCGTCAGTGATGATTTTTTATCAGTGCTTCACTGCTTTATAAAATTGCAGCCCTAAACCCCATTTCATAAAGATGCTTAAACAGAACAAATTTTGCTAAACAATTTCCTGCAAAGCAAAACTAAGCAGAAACCTGTCACAGATAGTACATGTGATGTGGTATTTTGGCTGGTAACCTTATTCTGGTACAAGCAAAACACTTTTTGCTGAGCTGGTTTTATGCTGAAGCAAAACTGTAAAATTTGGTCCTGATTTTTTTCCTCGCGATTGAAAACTTTTAGTTGTTTTTTATACTTCACAAAGTAGCTAGTACATGTACCTTCGAGAAAAATGAAAATTAAGAGTTGATATTTATTTTGTGATATTTGTTGACAGATTGATGACGGAGATATGAAGCGGGACGCGACTGTCAATGACATCATCAAAATTGTGGAGGAGTTAACGAGGATACATTGATGTTTAATAAAAGCAAAGATAAACTCAAGTAGGATTGGCGGTGTCCAAAATGGCGGCTACTGCTACGGCTATGGCTGGATCGCCATGACAACATGCATTGAAGCATAGGCTGCCCTTAATTACACCCATAGCAACAGCCGCAGCCGCCAGTTTGGACATGGCTTATCATTGTTATGCAGTGGCTGTTAGTCTGGTATCATATACTCCTATATGTAATTACTATGGAAAATGGCTCAGACTATTTACCATTCAAACCAGCAATGCTTTACATGATTGGCAATATTGATTTCATCAGAGTCCACTGGTTTGGTAGTTGAGTAGATTTGATGGAGTCAGTAAAGTCCCTAGATGGACTGATAATCCGACAGCCACACCAACGATGCCTTGCATGAGGCTAGGGAGTAGGCTGTATCGATTCCATCAGAGTCTACTGGTTTGGTAGTTGACTATGCTGTTTGATTTTTTATAGATTCATTAAGGTTCCTAGATGGACTGAGAATCCGATACCAACGATGTTTTGCATGAGACTAGGCAGTAGGCTGTATCGATTCCATCAGAGTCTACTGGTTTGGTATTTGATTTACTGTATGCTGTTTGGTTTTGATGGATTCATTAAGGTTCCTAGATGGACTGAGAATCCAACACCCACACCAACAATGTTTTGCATGAGGTAAGGCAGGAAGCCTGTATGGATTCCATCAGTCTACTGGTTTGGTAATTGACTTACTGTATGCTGTTTGATTTTGATGGATTCATTAAGGTTCCTAGATGGACTGAGAATCCGACACCAACGATGTTTTGCATGAGGTAAGGCAGGAAGCCTATATCGATTCCATCAGAGTCTACTGGTTTGGTAGTTGACTTACTGTATGCTGTTTGATTTTGATGGATTCATTAAGGTTCCTAGATGGACTGAGAATCCGACACCAACGATGTTTTGCATGAGGTAAGGCAGGAAGCCTATATCGATTCCATCAGAGTCTACTGGTTTGGTAGTTGACTTACTGTATGCTGTTTGATTTTGATGGATTCATTACGGTTCCTAGATGGACTGAGAATCCGACACCAACGATGTTTTGCATGAGGTAAGGCAGGAAGCCTGTATCGATTCCATCAGAGTCTACTAGTTTGGTAATTGACTTACTGTATGCTGTTTGATTTTGATGGATTCATTAAGGTTCCTAGATGGACTGACATGACTGAGAATCCGACACCAACGATGTTTTGCATGAGGTAAGGCAGGAAGCCTGTATCGATTCCATCAGAGTCTACTGGTTTGGTAGTTGACTTACTGTATGCTGTTTGATTTTGATGGATTCATTAAGGTTCCGAGATGGACTGAGAATCCGACACCAACAATGTTTTGCATGAGGTAAGGCAGGAAGCCTGTATCGATTTCATCAGAGTCTACTGGTTTGGTGGTTGACTTACTGTGTGCTGTTGCAGTTTGGACTTTGCAAGCCTTTGTGAAACTGCATAAATTCTAATGACAGACTTTTCCCAGTTGTTTATCAAATATTACTTTTTGCCCTACTGTAAAAAATGTATATAACATTAATCATGTCCACAATCATTCTGTATTTTATTTTGGTTCAAATATTGCAAGTTTTATATTTTTGGGGGTCATTATAAGTAATATTTTGAGCCTGCAATCTCATTGTCGGCCTGGAATTTCATCTTTGAGAGGGCAAGGCCATTTCCATTTTGCATAGGACACTTCCATTGGAAAATCTTAGTTTTGAAGGGGCACCAAGGCCAAGACCAGGGCAACATATCAGGCCCCACCTGTCATCGTTCTTTCCCTGAAGAAGTTTTTGTGTGGATTGCTTACATGTACCTGTGACATACTTTTGGGTTGAAGTTTTAAAGCCAAAGTTGATGAAAAGTGCAGAGGTATTTAAGCTATTTTGACAAAATTAATGAGCTTTGAGAATCCTGTTTGTAAGTGTGACGTAATTCCACTGCAGTAATCCGCGCCCACTTCACACACACTGGCTCCACTGATTACCAGAAGCCCAAAAGAGCTGCATTGAACTAGTTTTTCTTTGAGGATTTATACAAGAAAAGTTTCATAACTGAGCTTGACTTTTGCACTTTCCTCAAAGACAAAGGTCATCTCAGAATTAAAAGTTTCTGTTGTATGAAATGCTTTTGAACAATTGAAATTGAAACTGCTTGGTATTATAACACACAAGGTTGTGCTGGCTATGAAGCCGGCAAGAAGTAGCCAAAACTTTGAGCGTGCAGCAATTACTGACGCGTGTGATGCAACGACTTACAGAACTTAGGTTTTGGTTTTCCTTAGGTTTGGCTTTGAACATTTCTGTCCCAGAAACAGGTCATATTATAAAAAATGTTCTTTCAGCCAGTTTCCCTTATTATGGTTTATTACTTGATAATTATAATACAGTTAAAATCAACACAGAAAAGGCATTTTGATAATAAACAAAGATTTAAAAAGTTTCAATTCACACTCAGTAATGGAAACATATAACGTGGATCATTTCACTATTAAACAACCAAGTTTAAATCATGAGCTTGTATTGTTAGTGTCTGAGTGAACAGCTTGCTTTACAATTTGCCTGTTCTTACAAGTTATTTTATGGCAGTTTTGCCGGAAACTCTTGTTGCTGTATAATGTCACTCGCTTCTTGTGTAAATATTGATTCTGTGATTTGTTAGTTTTTATACATGTTCTCTTAAACTTATAGTACATAAATTAAATACCCCTTTTTTTTCTTCGTTCTTCTTCTTCGATGTTAACAAATATTTAAAATCTAATAAAAATGCAGATTTGAATCATTTCCCAAATAGTGATTTTGTTCAATTTTTACCGTCATTCTTAACCCTAACCGTTCTGCTCTCAGTGCATTCTCCTGAAGGCCAGCAGAGCACACAGTTTGAGAAGTCCAGACTCTACTGTATCTCAAGCCGGGTTCTTCTCAGTCTCTCAGAGCCAGTGCTTCTTCCAAAAGGGATTTGATTCACATGGGTTGTCAACACATAAACCTGCCAAGTTCTAACTGTTCAAACCATTAAAGATAACACTGTATTTTTAAATCTCTGCCAACTTAAGGGTTAATTTCCAAACTGGACCACCCAGTTTCCTGAATAATTTCCCAACTTTAACTCTAGCTACTCTGTTTGGTGGTAGTAAGGATTACCTTCCATTTGAAGCGGTTGGTGGTATTTCTGTGTGCTAGGGGGTCTGGAGCCACGCGATGAGGCTACCCGAGTGCTTGAATATTGGCCAGATGGTCGGCCTCTTGTAGCATGGACTCTTTGCTACAAAAAAACCCAAACAAATTTGATCTCACAGCATGTACAGTTGTAAGCAAATCTGGACTTTGTTTCACAAAGAGCAGATGAGTTTTTCTTATCACCTATAGTGGTTTGTGTTGTGATGTTACATTTTCGCTTTGCAGTTGAGATCAATAATTTTTTTAAATTCAAATTAATTCAGGCCATGACTTGAATTGAATTTATTTAAAAATACAACTTTTGAAAAGTGATGTGAACAAGTATTTTGAAAGCCTTTTTAGACCCTGTCATCTTGGAGTTTTCCCTTCAGGATTTCTTAAACCAGTTACTGCTGGGATTCTATTTTTTTTGTCACGCTCACCTGGCGGGATTCTTTTGGCGGAATAGCCTGAATCTTTTTCTTCTTCGAGGGTACCGCTGGCACAAAGAAACCCTGACTTGACAATGCCATTAGATTGTCCTTTTTTTTTTTTGATCGAGAAAATGTCAAATTCATGCACCGTGAATTGCAAAACATCAGCTGTTTACCTATGGCATAGGAGTAGTACTAAACACGAAACCGAGGCTCGATTGCCGGCTCACTCTGACTTAACCCCATTGAGCCGAAATACAATAAATGAACAACGGTGGAAGCCTCTCGATGCCTTGTAATCTTCTTCTTGGAACAAAAGGACAAAGGTCTGTAATCAGGATTATACAAAAAACGCTTCTCAATAGCCACAAAATGCCAATATATTGATGACCTTTTTTCGTCATTGTGTGGGTGAAACGAAGCATTAGACGACGTGTGTGTGGTCTGTGCATGCTCTGCAGTGGAATGACTAGGAGACCTTCGCTCCGGTGGTCCTAAATTACGTAATGGCGTCTTTACACAGCTTCCGTTTCAAGGCAGGGGAAACATTTGCGTGTATTCACGTCATCCAGCACCTTCTGGTTAATAGGAAGTAAGATTTATAAAAACGCCTTGTAAACTAATCTGATGAGTTGTGTTGGTTCTCAAAAGAACAGGTAGATTTTTATTAATACTTACCGTGTTGGTTTCAGGACCCTTCCGTTTGAGCTGTCGCCCGGTACTCGTGCTTCTGATAAGTGTTCCCATGATGCTCTTATGAAGGTGCGTCTTGAACATGAGCGGGTTGCAGAGGTCTTGTGTGTCAAGCTGTAAGATAAAAGCTTCTGAATGTCAGGAATATTACCACTAGAGCACAGAGCTTGCAGTTCAGAACATCAACTGAACCAGAAATATCGTCATTACAAATCAGGTAAACATGTATTGCTCAGCAATTTTTATGTAAGCAAAATGATCACCAGGTACCAGTCACAGAATGTGAATGAAACAGCAATTTGGTTGGTAACCCGTTTCTGCTTAGCTAGATTTTTTGTGCTTAAGTACTTATGAAATCAGAATCATCAAAGAACAAATGAAGTTTGAAAATGAGTGAATTTCGCCATCATCTACCTTGGACAGATGAGCAGTAACGTTCTGGACGTAGTCAGAGATCGGGGGTCCGTCTCTGCGGCTGCAGTCTGTGGGGAGCATCAATTCCCTCCCTGCTATCGGCTTGAGGAGTAGGGAGAGGGTTGGAGAGGGTAAGAGGATGAAGTGACCGTAGGGTCTTGGGGCTTGGTAGCTGGATGAAGATTGGTCTTGGTCTAGCCTTGCAATCAGTGCTACGCCCTTCAGAAAACATTAATAAAAGAACACACTATTGAGTATTAATCTTCTACATTTTCACATTTTCCAGCGTGTTGACCAACCATTTAAAGGGCCCATGAAGAAGTATTTTGTCACATTACATTTTTGTGGCTTAATATACGGTTTGAAATTAACAAAACATAACATTGACTATTTTGATGTGTTTGTTATGCGTTAATACACTTTAAATGAACCCCGAAAATGTGTGTCATTTGATTGCGCAATGATCCGTGACGTAGACTGTGGTCATACGTTTCAAAGATAGCTCTGGTGCCGAGTGGTCAACAATGCAATGTGTGTTATTGTCACACACATGGCTCTGGTCAGCCAGTCCACTGTCTACGTCACAGATTTTATGTTAATGAGGAAGGGTGGGTGGAGCGCGGCAATCCCCTAATTTTAGAAATTGTTATTTCTACGGTAAATAGGCATGTAAAAAATGTAAAAAAAATAATAATACACTATGATAGGCATACTTCCTTTTTTAACCAATAAAAAAAATTAATTCATGGGACGTTTAAAACCAGTGGACTACATGGGTTGTATATGATGGCAGAACTGTTCACCAAACTACATGCATATGTAGCTGTACATGTGTGTATTGTGTAGATGCATTCACCTCATGATATACTGCAGGCTGTCACAGTGCATCTATCATTCAAAACCACAGTGGAATGATATTGAACAGTCAGACAGTAGGGTTGACTGTGTACTGTGTTCATGGTATAGATCTGCATTCTTCACATGGTCTCATATTGCTGGCTGGCATAGTTTATCACTCATTCAAAACCACAGTGGATGAGATTGAATGGTCAGACAGTAAGAGGGTTGACTGTGTACTGTGTAGATGCATTCACCACATGATATATTGCAGGCTGGCGTAGTTTATCATTCATTCAAAATCACAGAGTATGATATTGGATGGTCAGACGGTAGGAGGGTTGACTCATCATACCACCTTGTAAGACTTGGAAGGTAATTCTTCAAGCCAAGCTGCCATGATCACATAAAACTCCATTCTCTAACCCTGTGGACTCCTGGGTGAAGGGAAGCAATTAGTCACAACTGTAGAACCAGTTATTGTAAAATGTTACAACAAATCCTGTAACATAACCAGATCTGCAATTTTAACTCAAAAAATTGTTTTCACATCTTGACACTATCACCCCTATCCCCCCCCCCCCCCCCCCCCCGCGCACCACCTCCATCGTGAAACTTACCTTTTCTTGGAGCACATGACACAAAGCGTGGAAATGTTGTTGGTTCGACTCCAGTTCATCCCAATCGAGCTTCCAACATGATGTCGGCCTTACGAGGACTGGTGTTCCAAAAACCTAAGAATATTTTGTAAAAGTATTTTTGAATGTTGATGGTTCTAATCCATCTTTGTCAAAGCACTTTTTGCCCAGGATCAAATCAATATCAACCAAATTGAGGATGGAAAACAAAATAGTCTGGCCGCTTGTCACACATTACAATCCTGTATTCATTACTGTAATTGGAAATGGGGAACTTAACTTCAAGAAAACCTAAATGTAGCTCAAGGCTGAATTCCTACAGTCAGTGGCCACATCGGGATTCGAACCCACACTTCACTTACTATGGAATCACATATGCCAGTCACCTTTGCCATCTCAACAGCACTAAGGGTAATGATGGGTACCGTTGCAGAGCTGCTTTTACCTGTCACTGGCTGGTTGGTTGGCTGTTTACCAGGGAAGACACTGGAGTGAACATCCTGTGAAAAACAAACAAACAAAACATTAGAAAGTTTTAGTCTGCTAATGAAACCAATGGATCATAAAAAGCAACTAACAACTTGAAGATTTCTGTGAAGAGAAGACGATGAAGAAAATAATGTTCAATTGTAGACATGGGAGGAAAACCCCAGACCTTTGTAACCACTAGGTAAGGAGTGAAGTTGGATTCAAACCACACTCAATAAAAAATTATAATTACAATGCTGGGAAGGCTAACATGTACCCAATTTCAAGTCTGTTGTAGTAATAATTCTAATAATTTTGGAGGCTAATCATCCTTACTCGAAGCTGGGAAGCTGAATTGTGAAGGATGCGGCTACAACATGGTCAAGCAATAGGTATGATAAAGGCGCCTTTGGCAGCCAGCCAGCCACATGGACCCATATAACCATGTAGCACAGCCAGAGATTGAAAGCATTTTATTTTTCCGGAAGAAGGAAAGCCTGAGGGCCCGGAGAAAACCTCCCAGGAGAATAACAAACGCACAACTATTCCCACATATGGCCCTAGCACGATGGCCCTAGCCGGGAATCGAACCAGGACCACAGTGGTGAGAGGCGAGCACTTTAACACACTAGCCACCCATGCCAGCTGTTATCAGCTGCCCATTATTAATTGCTTCTCCCCACCCAGATACACAAAACGATTCACCTTTTGCAACTTGTTATTGACCTTCAGCTCACTGAAAAAAAAGAAGTTTTTTGGAGAAATCTTATTCTGAAACTCTGAAACATTTCTTTCAATTCTATGGAACTTACAAACTGTGCTTGGAAAGGAAATAGCAATGGAGTTAGGAACCTCTCTTGAACGTCACATTTCACTGTCATACTTTCCCCTCCAACAACTGCATGAGAAGAAAACATGATTTAAGTGTATTTCAGTTTCCAGAATCCACTCTTTTCAGTTTTTGATACCAATAACTAGTTTCTATATAGCGCTTCATCTTTGGCTCAAAGCACTTATTTTTAAGGCAGGTTTTGAAGTTTTTTAAACATGAGAGCCATTTATGTAGCACCAGGTAAGGGTTTACAAGGTGGTGCGATACATTTAGTAGCCACTGCCAGAAACACCGGGGCAAACCTCTTCTCTTAACAATAAGTGTAACTGGGTTCTTTCACATGCATTACACAGCAAATGTGGCATGTCATGGCCGAGCGGATAAGAACACCGAACACAAGCCAGGTTTTTTCCGATCAGCAGAGTGTGGGTTCGAGTCCCGGTCGTGACACTTGTGTCCTTAAGCAAGACACTTAACCATTATTGCTTCGTCCTTCAGATGGGACGTAAAGCCAAAGGTCCAGTCTGTTGTGTAATGCAGGTAAAAAGAACCAGTGCACTTATCGCAAAGAGGAGGGATTCGCCCGGTGTTCAGTCTTCAGTTTGGTCTGGTTTGATCGGCTGCAGATTGCGTCACATCACCTTGTAAACCGTTACATGGTGCCAAGTAAAGGAACAGGTCTCATACTTCAAAACGTAACTCTGCATACCTTGCAGGAAAAAACACTGAGCACTTTGAGACGCCCATTGGGTGTGATAAAGGGCTGTATAAGAACACTGCGTATTATTTTTATTATAACTTTGCATCCCATCTGAAGGACAAAGCAATAATGGTTAAGTGTCTTGTTTAAGGCCACAAGTGTCAAGACTGTGACTCAAACCCACACTGTGCTAATTTGGATCGAGACTGGATTTACCTGAAGGGAGTGGGGTAGTCTTAGTTGGAAATGTTCTCCAGAGACTGGACAGGCCTTGCGCTTAAGCTTTCTGTAAAGTAGCGCAAGGGGCGAGTAAACTGTGCATTTTACTTGCCCCCAGGAAGTTTTTGTTGCCCAAAGTTTAAACATGTATTGTCATAAATGTAAGATCTTCCTGATACTAATGGTAGCAATCACAACCAGTTTATAACGGTAAAATGAAGTTACATTCACACTCAAAAATAAATTAACACATTTCTAAAATGTATTATTCACATCTGAAAAGGAAGAAGTATGAGTATTATAAACAAGTAAGTTGTACAGTTTTTAGTAGCCCACAGGGCAAGTTGAGAAGTGGTGTTTACTAGCCCATAGCAGTTTTTACTAGACAATGTATGCCGGGCCAGTGCTAAGCGTGAGCCCTGCTGGACTTGCCTGTTGGGGGTAGTCTCAGGTGGAGATGTTCTCTGTCAGTTCCGAAATCATGAAGCCAACCTCGGAAGAAGTCTTGTATATTGACTTCATCTAAGTGAAGAAAACAAGATAATCACTTGCCAGGATTCGAACCCACATTCCAAGTGACAATAAAGCAAAAGAAATTTAGTTCCATGCTAGATCACTCAGACATGACACTTTACAGTGAGGGTAAAGTTGTCGACTTTCATAATTTATTTTTTTTCTCTCTCTTTTTTTTTTATTTAGGCCATAAACAAGAACAATTAGACAAAAAAACTAAACAAATGTAAGGCAAGGGACTGCCCAAAAGTGAACCAAATCACTATCCATAGGAGCAATGCCCTTACAATAAGTATACAATCAAAGACAATATAAAACATGCACAATGTGATGACACTTTTTATAATAGCATAACCACCAAGAGGCCAGCTCCAGGGACAAATATATATAGGAGTGAAAATAAACAAACCAAAGATTATAGAGCACCGTAGGCGCTAGATGGGGAACTGGGCCTTTATCCACTGTTGGAAAGTGAAATTCGCATGGGCGCCATTTCGGCAAGTGATTTCCTATGTTTGCCACTGATAGCAATTGTCATTGTCTACACTGGTACCCACGTTTTTGTGCTGTATCAATGGCGTTCACTTGCCAAAATGGCGTCCAGTGAGATTTCACATTTCAGCCAGAGTTCTCCATCTAGCGCCTACGGCACTCTATAATCTTTGAAACAAACCAACCTAAGAGAGCATATGATGATATATAACAGTCTCATACCCAGTAGACATGGTAGAATCAATGGCTTGCTCTCTTTATTTAAAAAGTCCCTGGTCAACATTGGTAAAGTGTCTGTAAATGCTTCCGATCTTTGCACAAATCAAGATATATGAAGTCAAACCAACCTGTGAAAATTTCAGCCCATTTTGTTGTGTAATTTGCGAGAAAATGGTAAAAATGCATTCAGCATTTTTGTACGCATTCTCAGGCAGTTTTGATCTCATGGGACGAAAATTAATTTTTTGATCTTATTTAATTTATTATTCAAAAACGATAACACTTTAGGCAGAAATATTTCAAGGAAAGTTGTCTACCATAATTATCTTTATACCATGTAAGGTATATGTAAATGTGTGAACATTTATATTCTTCTTTCTCACAAATGTTGAGCTGGGGCTTTGAAGAGGTTGAAACATTCCAAATAAGGAAAATGAATGAAAACACAGGGTGCTAATGCAGGCAAAGGCTGTTTTAGAAGACAGCAATTCTACCATTATCTTAAGCAATTTTTAAAAGTGTATTTAAAAGGTTGTCAACTCTTGAACTGGTACCTTGCTCCAAGGAGAGGGTCTCCACAGCCCCTAATGCCAGGGGGTCACTTCCTGGGGACCGGGTCCCTGGGGATTTGCTGACCTCGGACTTCACAGAGGGTGAAGTGATGCTGTCGTCGGTCATTGGTGTGCTGTCCACGTCCATCATGGTGCTCGAGGAGACCTGTATGGCTACAACTTGTATCCTCTTTGGGTTAAAAATTCAACCACAGAATATATTTTTTTTTAAATATATTAAAAGGAAAGTTTTTTCAAGAAATACAGTACAGTCCGCTACAATGTACCTGTGAAAATATTTATCAAATTTGGTCTCACCTTTGAGCGAAAACAACAACAAAATGTAGATTGTTTGTCAGGGATTTTGCGAGGTAACAATAAACATGCTTATTTCTATTGCCGCAATGGATATAAGCATTGGTGACTACATGGGGATCTTCAAATGCTATACCTCAACACTGACAATATTTCTGATGGAAATATTTCTCTGGAGGATTGATACGTGGTATAAACTTTTTAATCAGTCAGCTTTCCGATTACAACAAATAAATTTTTCCTGATGTTTTACCCAATCCTGTACTTTAGTTTTTCAACATACCCTGAGGGAAGTCAGATCCAGATCTTGCAAGATCTGGCTGATTTGTTTACTGACAGTTTCTGCTGATCGACAAGTCATAATGGTGACCTCAAGCTGGGCAATGAAGCTCGTCATCTAATGCAGGGAAACGAAGAACACAAATGTGCTAAGCAGTAATTTCATGCTTAATATTTTTTTGAAACTGGGTCTCTGAGGGGAGACTTTTGGGGCCCACTAGGTGGCAGCAGACTTTCAAGGTAAACCCAACATTCTTTGAAATGAGCTCGCAACCTCAGAACCTACATAAACGATAGAAATTTACCTGGTTGTAAGTCTGCTGCCACCTAGCATTCTAATGTCTCGCATTTTAATAGTAGGGAGTTATAACTTACTAAAATGTTCCAACGAGGAGCAGTCATTAATATTTTTGATTAAAACAAGGTGTTGTTGAAAATTACTTGTTTTCCCTTTCTTATAAGAACTGTATGCTCCATGCTGTCTACTTCTACTTCTTCTACTTCGTTACTCAGCAGGATCCTCAAGTTTTGACATAAATGCCAAGGAGCAATCACAGTTAAGTGTCTTGCTCAAGGACACAAGTGCTGGGACCGAGATTTGAACCCACATTGTGATGACTCAGCCACCAGAACTTGAATTCAGTGCGCTAGACCTCTCGGCCACGACACGCTAGTTACACTAGATGCTTTCCGCGTCTTGCAGAGAAAACAACTCCACAGGCTACTCAGATGAGTTTCCAAGCCTTGGTCCCTGCATTCTGGAGCAGAAGCTTTAACCGTTAGACCACCAAGCATGCCTGGTGATGAGAGGACAGTAACAAGCCCTGCAAGTAGCAGCGAATACTGTCAACAAATTAAATGATAGGGAGAACGCCAACATTAGGGCTTGGTAGCTCAGTTGGTAGAGCATCGGTACATTAAAGCCAGGGGTCGCAGGTTCAAATCCCGCTCCAGTCAATTTTTTTCTTTGTTCACCCCAAAATCAATTTAAATGAAGTCCAAAAACAAACCCCATAATCTCTCCCTTTCAAAGTCAACATATTTCCATTCCCAGGAGTGTCCATTGAGGTTTGGGTGGGACCAGCTGGGTGGGACAACACTTTCATTTCTTATTTCTCAATTGTTGACAAACCTGTCTGAGAGTCTGAGCCTGTCTCTTGAACTGCGAAGTAGCTTGACGGAGCGCTCGGCCAAGATTGTCTGGGGATTCTGAGAAAAGCATGACCTCATCCACCGGGAAAGTTTTCAGCTCTTGGAAGGCGTTGTATAACCTCTGGAAGTTTCCTTTCACATTTTGCAGCGGCAAAAGATTCTATAAAAGATAAAAAAGGAGGGGAAAAAATGAAAAAAACAATCACAACAAAGGCAAAGTAGAAATTTTACATTTACATTTTCTTTCTTTCTACCCATGTTCACATAGTATTCATCTCAGTTTTTGCTTCCCTTGTCATTTTCATTTTCAGTAGCTGTCTGTTTTGTTTGTCCCTTTGTAGTTTTTTTGGGGGGGTCCCACGATTAGGTTTATTTAGTGTAACTCAATTTTTTACTTTATTTTTTTTTTCAAAGGCAAGCCGCTACAAGTCCTGGCTTATCCTGGACCTTTCCTCTATGAAGTTTTCTTCTCACCTTATTATTACTTATAATTCTGTTAGCACTTAGCTATGTGAATTGCGTATGTATGGGGGGGGGGGAAATGTACAATTTAATTTAATTTAATTTAATTTAATTTAATTAATTTTGATTTAAATTTAGTTCAAAAACATAAATACAAAATTTAACCTTATTTTCTTGAAGGGAAACAAAAAATAAATGTTATCCATTATTTTAGCCCTCCCTAATTCACCAAGAAGAGGATTGATTGGACTCTGATAGATTTACAAAATCCTTGGTTAAACAAAGAGGGCTATCGTTAAGTTTATAAATAATACCAATTATTATCGTCACCTCTGCATGGGAGCTGAGAGCATAAAGCCCAAAGAAAGGGACTCTTGATGGCCCGGACATGCTGCAAACTAACGCAAAGAGTTCCTCCAATGCCTTGTGAATAATGTGCCTTGTATCAGATGAGAAAGGTGGTGAAAAGTCAACCAGGAGGAAGCGGGCTACCAGTGAAAAACAAGTCCAAGGTCAATGTTAATTTTATGTTAATTGATATGTTTTTAGTAAAAAATATAGAAGGGAGGTTGGCAATGGCACTGAACACGTGTTTGCTCTGTACTAACGTTGTCATTGTGACTTCATATTCACGAGAAGGGAATCAGACCATTTAGAAATGTAAAACTTAATTTATTTCCCTTAAAAAACATTTTTCTTTTCTTTTACATTTACAGTTCCAAGTGGTAGGCCTAACTCGTTGATTGATAAACAAAAAACAGGAAACTTGGTCTCTAGATTAGACCTCATGCATTACGTCATCAAGCCGCCACCATCTTAAGAGGTATGACGAAACAATCTGGAAAACGAAAAAGCTATGTACACGCGGCGCACAGGATTCTTCTTTTGACCTCTAACTGATCTCAAATGACGTCATGTGAATGAGGTTAGAAAGATAGGGGCTAAGCCTAAGCCAAACCACTTTCGTCTGCACTTGTGAAAGTGCTGGAGGTAGCAAAGTATACCTTTGGTTTGTGGAACCGTACGTTTGCCTTAATGCTATATAATTGTAGATGTATACCATAAAACTAACCTGTGTAAATTTTATTTCAAAAGGTTGCAGCATTTTTGAGATATCGCCAAAAATCCTGAGCGGTTGCGTTCACGCAGAAGAAGTATCTGTCATTGGAATACACATTCTGAGAAGCGTTACGGCCATAACGCTTCTCAGATTCAAGTTTTTGGGGGATAAAAAGTGATATATTTTTCCATACACTGCAGTACTTCGAAGTGAAACATTTCTCAAAATGCATTACACTATCCAAAGCTGCTGTACTTCTTACCAAGTGAGTTTTTATTGCCAACAATTTTCAGAGTCATAACAAAACGTATGCAATCCTTTAAGTTAACAAGTACAATGTGGGTCTACCAAAAAGGTTAATGTCATACACCCAGTCAGTGTTTCATGTTTTTTTTTCAAACAATGACTTAAACATATTGTCACAGTTTTCACTATCAATAGACCACCTGACCACACAGTGGTACAACCATCTTTTGAGATATTGCGAATTTTAGTTGGTTAAGTTTTAAAATCGCAGTTTCGGTTTTATTTCATGGTCAACAATTTTTTTTTTTATTTGTTAATGTTAGAAAGCTGAAATCTCCCAGTATACGTAACTGTGTATTTTTCATTAAGGGGAAACTACTACTATCAACGACTTACATACTTATAAACAAAATTGTCACTTCGTGAAAACAAAAAAGTTCAATAGGCCTAGGCCTACACGGTTTTCGAGTTTTCACAAAGTGACGTATTCCGTGTGATATAGCATAGGCAGATAGGGAATGGGTGTCACTTCGTGGAACACACACAATGTGCGCTCAGTGTGGCGTTCTCCATTCAGTCACTTTGTGAAAACTGAAAAAACATACAACAAACCACAGTACAAAAAACATGTCACTTTGTGAAAATGAAAAATTCCAACCAATTTTAGCTGTGTACTACAGACTACAGTGTAACTAAACTAAGCAACCAAGATGTTTCAAGACTTATTACTTGGCAGATAGAAAGGTAACAGTGAATACCTTCTGAATATTAACATCACTAAAATCTGTACAAAAGTTATTTTTCGAGCATTGCACTTCGTGAAATCTGCGACGATATAAAAAAAATAACTAAAAAAAGCAAAACAAAACACACAAACAGGCATAACAATTTTTTAGAGTAAAATAAATGTTGAATGCTACAAACGATTTATACCTGGTTGACGTGCAAAAACTGCCCGTGTTTGCTGTTTGTCCATTATGAAGATTTTTCCCTCTCGAAAGTAGTAAACAATACCTCGAAAATAGTGCACTTTCACTCAATTTCACACTGTCAGTTTCACACTCACACTCACGAGTCACAGCTTGCACTGCAGCATGCAAAACTAGCTGTGTTGGCGCGCGAAAAAGTTAAGCTCAGTAATATAATGTTAATGAATATGCATAGATACGTCATATTGGCGCAACGTATTTAGGTCAGAGGTCACACTCAACGGCACGCAAGCTTCAAAATGTGAGTTTCCTCTGTGATTATAGTAATTTTTAGTATTACTATATTACGTCTTTATTTATCAGATTAATAAAGTTTCACCAAACTGAACAGAAATATGTAATACTTAAGTATTTTATGTGAAGTTTTGTGTGGAATTTAAGCTCTGTAAAATGCTTTTCGAGAGTGTTGAATTTTTGTTCAGTTACTGAGTTAGTGATACCATGATTGATACTGATGTACACACGGGGGTGGTTTTGTGCAGTAAACTTATCAATGCTGGGACATGTTTTATCTATTCCGTGAGAAAATTGATTTTAAGCTTAATTAAGTGTATTAAGTGTAGAAAGGTTAGATTTAGTTTAATTAGGATACAGTCTAGAGACTAGAATTTTTTGTGTAAATGGTTGTTAGTTTTCTAAATCAGGTATTTACCGTTGCTGTTCCTGTTCGTTGTGTTGTAATGTTGGTGATCACACATGACATACATTACATACACAGACACAGTCTGTCACTTGTCAGTCAGTGCAGTGATGACATGAGTGACGCTGTCACTGACAGTCATGATTTACAGTTGTCCGTAGCAAAACCCAACTGTCGTCCCAGACGGCTGAGCCTGAGTGATGACACTTGATCATTGATACTTGATTCATAGCTCCAAACAAAGAAAAACTTATCCATGATGGAGATAAATGAAGACACACTAAATTCTGTGCAGTTGAGAAGTGCCAAAGTATAAACAAAGGTGCAAGTAAAAAGCTTCATCTGTCTACAGGCGGTGATGGGTGGCAGTGGGTAGGAGTTGCCTAACTGCCGGTGGAGCTATGATTTGGACATGTTGGAAGACTGCAGTAGATGGTGCAGATACTGCTTCAGCTGGTAGTCTGTTCCAGATTGGAATTGTTCTCTCATAGAAGGAGAGTTTGTATGAGTCACGAATAGCAGGAATTGGATGATATCGTAATAGCTTGTTCGACCGGGTATTGGATGGAGTTTGACACATGATGGGAACTGAATGTATTTCCACGAACATATAGCCCCATTAATGATACTGACAGTGCTGACACTGTCAGTGTCGGCATGTTCAGTGTCACCTGTCAGTGACAAGTGTCAGACACAGGATACCGATGAGTATGAGTATGACTGATGTGATGTACGCTTGTTTACAGTCATCACAACACAACTACATTATTTAAATTCATGCTCCCATGCTTGGCCTTTACATGGGTGGCGTGTGCGTAAAATGCTCCCCTCTCACCAATGTGTCTCTAGTTCGATTCCCGGCTAGGGACATAAGTGAGTAGAGTTGTGCCTTGGTTCTCTCCTGTGCCACAAGGGTTTTTCTCCAGGCCATCCGGTTTTCCTCCCTCCGGAAAAAACAGACACTTTCGATCTTAGCCTGTGCTACGTGGTCATATGGGTTGATGTGGCTGGCTGCCAAAGGTGCCCTTGAATGCCTGCAGCTTGACCACTTGTAGCCATGTCCTTGGCAACTCAGCTTCTCAGCTGCCAGTAAGGATGATTAGCGTCCCAAATTATTATTATTATATAACTCATTAGCCACAAAGATCAGAACTTGTCCAACACTGTCTAAGAAGTTGAACAGCTCAATGTATGCAAATTTAATGGGTACATTTGAGTAATTTTATTATTTTCACAGTGCAGGAGTCATGAGCAATTGGGGGACAACCTTTGGCTATGCAGATGGCAGCGGAGATGAAGATGAGGATGCTGACGGAGGGTACCAGCAAGCCTACACAACCAAAGACAGTCTGATCTTCCTGGTAGACTGTGGGGAACCAATGACCAAGAAGAGCGGACCTGAAGAAGACAGCCCCTTCCAGCTCTGCATCAGGGTACTGACCCTTGACTTCCACCCATCTCCACCTAATTCTCAGAAGAAGAATAAAAGAAATGTTCTGCTACTTAATATCTCACCAAAGATATTTCTCCCTTAAATTTGAAAATATCTAATGTTCATAATTCAAAAAATTGTTAATGGCCTCAAATTTCGACCCTAGCAGAGTCTTTCTCAAAGGCCTTTGAGACAGACTCTAATTGAGGTCGAAACGTGAGGTCATTCAAAAAAATTGCATTTACACAACAGGTCCTTTTGGTTGGTAAGCAGTTTTCACCAGCTAATTTTATTTTTTTCTTATGTTCATAATTTTTTTTTTTTTAATATATCTGAACTTTATGAAGAAAAACAAACATTGTCCGATAATCAATTTTTAGTCAAGGCCTTATGTTCAACTAGTTTGTATATGTACATGTAGAGTCATTTTTGAAGGGCCCCCCCCAAAAAAAAAAAGAAAATGGGATGCAAATGGGGTGAACAATAATGAATAGTTAATTTTATTGAATAAACGATCAAATGCTTTATACTCAGCACTCCAACTTATTTCATTCTAGTCCGTTCGATACCTGCAAACGGCATGGATGATTGCCGTGCACGCAGGTTTGTGGACACTGGGCATGTATGTAATGTAATAAAAGCTGACCCATTCACCGTGTTGATAGTTGTACATGCGGGTGCATTACGACAGTGTGTAGGGCCTGTGAAGCTATTTATACCAGTTGATTATGATGGCGAAAACCTCAATAAATTACAGTCTCAAGCTGTGGCAAGATTTCAAATACATTGGTCATTTCCCTTGTTTGTTGTCTGAGTATAATGGAAAAAAAGTTTCCCTCTAAATTTTCGGAGATGGATTGACAAGATACTAATAGTTATTTTTCATTGGCCTACTGTTAGTGTTTTATGTGCTTTCCAGATCTCATTCCAGATCTGAGAAAAGTGCACTTCTGTTGGGAAGTGGGAAAAGTCTATGGGAAACATTTAAAGGGGCACCAAGGCCAAGACTGGAGCAGTAGAGGCCAAGGCCTCCGTTGCCTCCGTATAAGTCCAGACCTGGCTTTTATTTAGATCATGGTTAAAAGGAGTTTTTGGGTTTTTTTTTTTTTTTTCAGTGTGCACGAAGTGTGTTGACCAATAAGATTATTAGTAGTGACAAGGATCTGCTTGGAGTTGTATTCTTCGGCACAGAGCAGAAGAAAAACAGCGGCAACTTTGAACATGTGTACGTTCTACAGGTAACATAGTTCTAAAATCTTTCGGGCCAAAAGTTTGTTTAAAAACACAGCTGAGGAAACTTTTTAAGAATTTTTCCTTTGTTTGATTTACTCAGAAGAATTGTCTGTTTTGTTTTGTTTTTATTCAAACTTTTAACAAATATCGTTTTTCTGTTTATTATATTTTTTTTTTACCCAATAGGATCTTGACCAACCAAGTGCAGCCAGAATCCTCAAACTTGAAACTTTGTTGGAGGGTAAGAAATTATTTTTATATAAATGATCTGTGGGGATAGTGGTTTACATGTTGCTGTTGGAAGCAAGCAGGGCCCAATTTCATGGCTCTGCTTACCATAAGCAAAAAATTGGCGCTTGTGGAAGCAGAAAATTCCGCGCTTACTTAAGCGTATTTCATGGGTTAGCAAGGATTTTTTGCTTGTGCTTGTGCGTAGTTCACGTAACTAAGGATTACATAGCTAGCACAGAAATTCGGCGCTAACCTCGTAAGCGACGAATGGTCTTCGTAAGTGCAGAATGACGCAGTAAGCAGAGCCATGAAATTGGGCCCAGGTAGCCAGTAGGACCACTTGTAGAAAATTTTGACTGGTCCTTGGGTGTTTTAAGTGGCAATCTGCCAGTGGACTGCTGTTTACCAGTTCACTGCAAAGAACCCTTAACAGACTGAACTCTTGCGCAACACACAGCTGAGGTCTGAGCTGAGCAATTTTGTAAAATCAGAATACCGGAACGAAATCCACATGGACATTCCATTATGGAGCATGCACAGTTCTACCCTGCAATCTTCATTTCCCCCATACAAAGAGGAACAGATGTTACTGGAATGAATGCTTAAAATCTCCCTTTTTCCTGTTTTTGTTGTTGGTGTAATCCCTGATTCCACACCTTTTTCCTTTTCTTACAAGAGGAGGATTGTATTTAGGCTCATTGAGAGGCAAGTCCAAGTGAATATAAATTCCAGACTAGATTCCGGCCATGATACCAATTATTGGGCGGGGCTTATGGCCAAAGTTTTGCGATTCATGCTGACTGAATCTCACATTTTCTTGAAAGTGAACAAAAAATCCTTGAACTTTTTATGAGAACCTTTGATGTCTTGGCATTGATTACTAGTCAGGGTTTCTTTGGGACAACAATATTCTGAAACAAGAATGATTCCGACAATTCAAAAAAAACTATTGCTGCACATTTGGTAACACCAAAGTGAACTGGTTAAGGATGATGTAACTATAAAGGGAGGAATTCAAAATTAAAGAAGTGGTAAATTGGGGTCGAACCTGCAATAACCACAGGTTTTTCCCGAGGTCAAAAGTAGTGGATCTATAATAAGCTCAGTATCTACGGATCAATGAACAGCATGCAGTGTAGGCACAGAGTTTTAAGGCTACTTCTTTGATACCTCTGCCAGTGTGGCTGCGGTTTGGCAAGCCCCAAGTTCATCCGTATTTGATACAGTATAAACAACAGACAGGTCCAATTTGGAATCAACAGAATTAGACCTTGAAGTGACAAGCAAGGTCTCAAACTTGCCCACTAAGAGGTTGTAAAGAAACAAATAATTTACCAAATGAACTTATTTTTGTCCTTCTTTTGCCCATACCAAAATTACAGATGAAATGTAACTACATTTTCTATTTTCAAACAAGAAAAGTGACCAAGTCTGAGCTGAGAACCCCAATTAGGTCAAAAGCAAAATGATTTGATATTTTGGTTTCCCAACCATGTCCCGGGGTGACCCTACACTGTTTTTTGTTGCCCTTGAGAAAAAAAAAAAAAAACAAACATTGGTGTCTGTGTATAAAATGAATACTTTGTCACTATGTCATTGATATTAGATTTACAGGCTTATGTTATGATAGTGCATGTTTGCTACGATTTTTCCACACCGAGCTAATTTGAAGATGTTTACCCAGTGTGACTGTCTATCCAAACATGTCCTCTTATCCATCCCCTTCAGGAGTATTTTTCTATCATTCTGGAGGACTTCATCGGAATTGAAATGATTGGTTTAATTTTTCCTTGGCAGATGGGTTTGATTTCAAGGCAGACTATGGACACAACGCGGGGTACTCTCTCAGTGACGCTCTCTGGACCTGCTCAACTATGTTTTCTCAAAGGTACTTCAAACTCCAAATTTATTAAGGGAATAAAAGAGTGGCAAGGAGGTCTTAAACGGCCGATTAAAACTGGCACTGGGTCGTGGCCATGTGATAAAGGACCGAGGGGAAGGCAAGGTCCTTTATCACCCAGCCACGACCCTGCAAGGTTTTAAACGGCCGTTTAAGACCGAGTCACTGCACTTGTATTTCAATTCATAAATGCCCTTTTCGTAAAAAAAGCGAAATTATGCAGGAAAATCTGTAAAACTTTTCTGTTTTGTAAATTTACGAATTCCTGTTGCAAGGGGTAAAATTGCTGCTCAACAGTTGTGTGTACCTGCTGGTGCTAATAAATTTTCATGGAGTAACAGTACGTATTGATTTTATTGTGCGTAAATTAGTACCACGTAAGCTAGCACACCAACATGGGTAGGAGCGTAGAACACACGTTCACAGCTTTAGCTGTGTCTTTATCAGCCATTTAAAACCATTTAAAAGCCTTTATTGTACTGACCAGTTTTCCCTTAGCTAGTGCTAACTGTAGATATATTAACAGTTTGCTTTCTCTCTTAACAAGTTGACGCCGCCTGACGTGTTATCTACAAAAAAATTTTTGAGAACGGGCGACATTGAAACATGCCATTGTGTTAAACCGGAATACCAGAACAAAGGATAATTCACTGCTGAGCATGCAAAAAGCATGCACATGCTGTGTAATGCTTTGTTTCACCCACACAAATAGGACATATGGCGCTCAATATTTTGCAGATTTTTCGGCTGTTGTGCAGGCGTTGTTGTGTAATCCCCGATTCCAGACCTTTGTCTTTTGTCCAAGAAGAGGATTACAAGATATAAAGAGACTTCCACCATTATTCATTCATTGTATTTAGGCTCAATGGAGGTATTAGTCAGAGTGAACCGGGGATCCAGCCGTGGTTCTGGATTGAGTACAATCCTTAGCCATGTCTCACTGCCGAGTTTCTGCAATTCACGGTGCATGTATTTGAAATTTTCTCGACAGAGAAAACAAAAATCACGGTGCAATAAAGAGAATCTTTGTTCCCTTTGCCTTATCAAGTCAATGTTTCTTTGTGCTAGCGGCAATAACCCTGATGCAAAGAAACTAAAAATTGCTGATTTGTTTTGCTTAGCACACAGAAGATCGGCCATAAGAGAATTCTACTGTTCACCAATAATGACGACCCTCACGCCAACAACCTAGCCGCCCAACGCCAAGCCAAGACGAAAGCTAAAGATCTTCACGAGATCGGAATTGATGTGGAGTTGATGCATCTCACACAGCCCGGCAAAGAATTTGACCTCTCTAAATTCTATCAGGTATTATCTTCAGTTTTGAAGGCAGCGTTTTAATAGTTCAGATTTTCCTCATTCAGGAGATTTTTTTCAAAATTTTTTGATTTTCTCATTCACAAAGTTCCCTTTGTTTTAAATTTTTTTAAGTTTTTATTCAAAATAAAACCTATTGCGCCGCACTTATCTTATGAAGCCACAAGCACTTATTAGTGAATGTTCATTTAATATTAACAAATACTTTCTAAACTTTGTTTGGAGACAGCCTCTGAGCGATATTCTGTTCATGTTATCCAAAGGAAAAACAACTATCTCTATCTTGGTAGGTACCTGTGTCCATCTGGGTGAAGAGAAGCAAATCATGGTTAGGGTTTAAATGAAACACATTACCATCTGAACGCTCACTGGTACCTATTTGTACATCCGGGTGGAGAGAAGCAAATTAAAGTTAGGTTTTAAAATGTACACATTACCATTTCAACCCTCACAGCTACGTGCTTGTACACCTAGGTGAAGAGAAGTAAAAAATGGTTGTGTGTTTTGCTCAAACTCCACAGACCTACATCTCAACTACCTAAACTCTACAGATTAAGTTCAGAGTTTTGCATCTTTAGTTGTTGTTTTTTTGTTCTAGGATATTGTATTCACTCCGGAGGATGAAGACCTCGGCGTTCTTCCAGATCCAGCGGACAAGTTTGAGGAGCTTCTGGCCAGGGTTAGAGCAAAGGATCATAAAAAACGTTCCCTTGGCAAGCTAGCCTTGACACTCGGTGAGGGACTGGAGCTTGGAGTCGGAGTGTAAGGATACGTGTCTCTTTTATTTTCAATAATGGGGTGTGGAGGCCAAGCGGTCATGCGCACTGGACTCAAGCTCTGGTGTTTCTGATCAGCAGAGTGTGGGTTCGAGTCCCGGTCTTGACACTTGTGTCCTTAAGCAAGACACTTAACCAGTATTGCTTCGTCCTTTGGATGGGACATAAAGCCGTTGGTCCCCGTGTGTTGTGTAATGCACGTAAAAGAACCCAGTGACACTTATTTCAAGAGAAGGGGTTTGCCCCGGTGTTTCTGGCAGTGGCTGCTGAATGCGCCGCAGCACCTTGTAAACCATTACAAGATGCTACATAAATGGCTCTCATAGTTAAAAAATCAAATCAAAAACCTACCTTAAAAATGATAACAATAAGCGCCTTGAGTACCTAATTGTTGGTAGATACATGCGCTATATAATACTCCGGTTTTATTATTATTATAACTGTACTTTAATATTTATTTTGTAAAAAGGTTGGTGTAAATGTATGCATCCTCCTACTACATGGGTACATTTCCAATAACCCCAGCCTTCCCAAATTTGCCAGATTTTTTTTTGTTTTGTTTTGAGTGGATTTCGTACTGAAGCTGGGCACAGCTAAAAGAGTTTGATGCTTTATTTGTTTCCCCCCACATAGGTACAATCTAGTCAGACAGCAAAACAAACCTTACCCTGTCAAACTTTACAAGAAAACAAATGAACAACTCAAAGGCAAATCAAGGATGTTCTGTCAGGTAGGTCAAAGATTTGTAGGAAGCGAGAATTAATTAGTTAGTGAGTAACAACCATGTGAACCCTCCTACTATCAGCGTGTTTCTCAAAACAATCAACCCATACCTCACTATGAAACAACAGTGGCATTTTGAGGCACACAGATGCTGATGTAGAGAGTAGAGCCATAGCCCAAGGTACTTCAATGAGAGCGGTAAACTGGAGAAGCCACCAGTTAGGCTCAACTGCAATGAAGTTTGGGCCACTGCTGGAAGAGATAAGGTTCTCAACCTTGGTCAATTTCTGCAGTGGCAATCTATGGCACTGATTGATCACACATACAAATGCAATGACAGGAAAGTGTGGTGTGGGTTACTTCACCGTTGTGTGCAGAGCACGTGGGAGAGTTTGAGGCGTCTTGGAGTATGCACCTTTAATGTGGAGTGTGCACCTTTAAAGTGGACCACGGCTTTATGTCACATCCATTTAAATTTGTTTATTTTATAGGACACAGGGGAATTATTGATGCCAACAGATATCAAGAAATATCAGGTCTACGGTGGAAAGAACATTGTCTTTGAAAAGGAAGAATTAACGGAGGTCAAGAACTTTGGTGAATCGGGTAAAGCAACATTTAAAAATTTTCAAAATGTTGAAGGCAAAAAATGCATTAAAAGAGTTTGCTCTTGATGCCTTCAAATTCAGGCATGAAACTTTTCAGCTGGTCAGCTGATTTCATTATATATATATATATATGTATATATTAATTTGGGTGAGCAAAGAAAATTTGGCTGATGCCGGACTCAAACCCGCGACCTCTCGAATACCGTACGAGTGCTTTAACCAACTAAGCTAACCAGCCCTACGTTGGTGGTCGGTCCTTTCCAATGCCAAACCACTTTGCTCATTGGGGTCCAGTCAGAAGTGATATATAAAGCTAGTAGGGTTGATGAACTTAGCTTTCAATCCAAACCCGACCGTAAGAGGCAAAAAGAAGCACAGATATAAGAACAGATCCATTTATAGAAAAATACGGGAGTAGGGAATTATGGGAAGGGATCCATTTTTAGATTTTCTCTTATTTTGGAGTTATATGTCTGCAAAAGCAAATACTTAAGAGGTCCCATGAAGTATTTTTTTTTATTGGATAAAAAAATAAAGTATGCCTATTATAGTATATCATTACTTTTTTCACAATTTTTACATGCGTATTAATCGTAGAAATAACGATTTCTAAAATTACGGGGTTGCCGGGCTCCACCCACCCTTCCTCATTAACATAAAATCTGTGACGTAGACAGTGGAACGGCTGACCAGGGCCATGTGTGTGACAATAACATACAATGCATTGTTGACCACTCGGTACCAGAGCTGTCTTTGAAATGTTTTACCACAGTCTACGTCACAGATCATTGCGCAATCAGATGGCACACATTTTCGGGGCTCAATTAAAGTTTATTAACGCATAACAGACACATCAAAATAGTCAATACTATGTTTTGTTAATTTCAAACCATATATTAAGCCACAAAAATGTTCAATGACAAAAAACCTCTTCATGTGCCCTTTAATGGCACTGATCCAATTACCTCTCACTTTGGACTTTACCTGTATCCAAGTTCCTGAATACTCTTTCCCTCTGTGAAAACAATCATCTTTATATGAAAACATATAAAGGTAAATGAAAACGAGAGATTTAGCAGAGCGCTGCTTGCGCCTTGGCTCAATTTCAGAGAGCTGCTTAAGCGCAAAAAGTAGCTCAGCACAACAAATGTATGCTTACCAGAATAAGGTTACCAGCCAAAATACTGTGCCAAATGTACCATTTGTGACTGGTATCCTGCCCATTTTTGCTTAGCAGAAAAATGTCAAGCGATATTTTCTGCTTAAGCAGCTCTATGAAATTGGGCCCTGCTAGACTCCAAGAATGGCCCCCTACAAAGGGAGATACTTAGCTGTGAGAAAACCTCCTGTACGCCTTCCCAGCCTCTAGCTTCATAAACGGCATCCAAACAGCAACTAGATTTGTGATCCTCAGCTTTGTGGTCCTTGTTTTTGCAGGGATGCTCTTTGTAATATTAAGTTCCATTGGTACTTAATTTTCAGCTTTTTTCATTAAGGGACGACGAGATCTTAACTGGTCGTTTAAAACTGCCAGTGTCGCAGCCTGTGTGATATAAAGGCAGTGACACTTATCGCACAGTTGCAATACTGTAAGATTTTAAATGGCCGATTAAGACCGAGTCAGCACTCTTTTATTCCCATTTATAAATGCCCTTTTATTGTTGAGAAACAAAATGTCAAAAGAAAATCAGAGAACGACACGACAAACCTTGCGCTCTTTGCAATGATTTTTGCTGTACGTTTATTCGTTCAGGAGCTCAGCTTTGCACTATGGGGTTGTTTCGCGCCTCTTCATATCTGTTTTCTTGTGTTAGAGTATCAAAGCAGAAAACCAGACTAAAATAACCGGTCTTAAACAGCTCCAGCCGTGTCTTTATCAGCCGTTTAATACCAGGTAAACATGTGACCACCTTCCAACCAATAGGAATGCCTAAACTGCCTTGCGTACTTATAAATAACAGTTGAAACACCTGCTGACCAGTCTAAGTTCTGTCCAAGCAGTCTGGGTAGAGAGCTGAATGCTTGACACGCTTCTAAACCACTGATTATTCATACTTCAAAATACTAGTCTCATACAAATGACAATATTGAAAGGAAACCTTAGAATACTGACCGTTGAAGAAGCTGGTGGGTCAGTTAATTGACAAGCTGACTGGTCATGCTGACTCGTCACTGAAAATCTCTGTTCTCATCTCGTACCATGAAACATAGGGAAAATACAGTGTCCCTTCAGAACCAAACTCATGGTTCACCTTTATTTATAATCCTTCATAGGTCTACTCCTGATGGGGTTTAAACCTCGCTCTGCCATAAAACGTTACTACTACATGCAGCCGGCCCAGTTTCTCTTCCCAGATGAGAACGTCATCAAAGGGAGCTCAAGTCTCTTCACTGCTCTCCTGCAGAGATGTCTCGCGAGGGAAGTCATCGCCATTTGCCGTTATATTCCACGGAAAAACACGCCGCCTGTTTTCGTAGCGCTTATGCCTCAGGTGAGGACAATCCATAGAGATAACATACAGCGTTGGTATGCTTACTCTCTTTGAATCAAGATAATGCACAGCGTCCATTAGTAATGTTGAAACACGATACAGTATAGTATTGTTAATTTTAAAAACGTGCAGTGACTGGTATATTCACGATAGGATCAAGAAAAATCAAGATAAGATACAGCAATAATAATTGGAAATCTGCTGTCACCTACATGTATGCTTACTGTCTGTGCATCAATATTAGGTACAATATTGGCAATGTTGGTAACAATGTTGTGTGTGTGCTTACTCCTAAGACAATTGATTAGTTCAAAACAGTTCACTAAAAAAAAAAAACATGTCATTGTAGCCTCATGCATTTGCCCGTTTATACACCAGCGTGAAGAGAAGCAATTATGGTTATTAGCGTCATACCCAAGAATACAGTCACCATTAACATGACAACTCTGAAGCCTGGAGGGCTTGAGTCTCAGCAGCGATACTCCTAATTCAATACGGTTGCTTTCTTTTTGCTTTTTCCTAAATTATTAGAAATGGTGGATTCCGTCCATGTCTGACAGCTTCTGTTTTTTTATTTTTAGGAAGAAGAACTCGATGAGCACAACGTGCAGGTGACTCCGCCCGGATTTCATCTCATCTTTATTCCTTTCTCTGAGGATTTCAGAAAGCTTACCCTTCCAGAGCAACCACGAGGTATGACGACAGGGTAGTAGTCAGACGCGGATAGATTTTTGGATGGTTGTTATTATTTCTTGTTATCATGGCCCACAAATGAAAGATCTTGTCGTCTTTTATGCCGTTTACTCCTTGGACTAAACTCTGTTGCGGAGTCTTATATCTTGGGGGTCTTGCGCAGGATTCTTGCTGTTCCAAAGAGCCTTGCTGTCTGCAATAACTCTATCCCCAAAAAATATACCACTCCCCTTAATTGGAAAGAACATGATTTGTTTTTCGGGGAAGAATAAATTGCCTTTTCCTTGAGTTTGACAGTATTAACTTGAAAAAATGAAAAAGGGGAATTAGCTGTTGCAAACTGCTTGGTAACTAAAATAACTAAACTGAAATGTGGTATAAATGAATAAATTGTATATGGCCTCACGTTTAGACCCTAGCAGAATAAAAAAAAAAAAATGAGAAAGACTCTGATTGGTCAAAACGTGAATTCATTAAAAATTTTACTATTTATTATAGACGGAAATATTTCTCTGGAGGGCTGGTACTAAGTTCATGAACTTTATGATCACGTGAGATTGCAGATTGAAACTGATCATTTTTCCTCCCTGTTCAATCAGTTTTGTTGGCGCAACTTGTTTGTAACTTCTTGGATGGATTTCTGTCCTGTTTCTACTTTTACTGAGGAGCTTTTAGATGAGCTAATAAATTGTTTGTTTTTAATGATGACCAATTATTTACTTTGTCTTTAAAATTGATGATGAATATCGTCATTATTTTTTGGGGGGCATGTGTTTTTTGTTGCAGCCACCGTTGATCAAATCGACAAGGCCAAGGAGGTTGTCAAGAAGCTTCAGTTCAATTTCAGGAGTGAGAACTTTGAGAATCCTGTCCTTCAGACACACTACCGCAATCTGGAGGCCCTGGCACTGGATCGGGACAAACCAGAAGAAATTACAGACCTTACAGGTTAGTCAGTCTAATAAAAAACATCAATATTAGGTTCAATATTTGTTTTTCCCTTGATACAGTCTGGTTTCAGTTTTATGACTCACCTTACATCAGAGTTCCGTGTTAATGGTCGCAGGTTTCTGCTTACAAAGCTAGCACCAAACTTCTGTGCTAGCTGTGTGGGTAACAAAAAAAATAAAAATGCTTAGTAACATGCACAAGAAAAAGCAATTGTGAAATAGGAATACGTTAAGCACAGATTTGTCAGTTGTCGTAAGCGCTGATTTTTCGCTTACAGTATAAAGCATGAAATTGGTTTCCTGACCATACTGATAAAATGTTGAGTATTTTTACTACCGATTCTTATTGCGACCCAGAACCCAGAACGGATCCAATTAGAACATTCCTGCCAGTCTGACTTTTGAGACGCTCCTTAAGTTTCCTGTGTTTTGGTTCACCTGCAGCACCTAACAATGAAATGGTTAAGAAGAGGGCTGGAAAGGTACTTGAGGAATTCAAGGAGTTGGTCTTCCCGGACGGATATGAACCCGGTGCCAAGCAGCGGAAGGTAACTGACTATCATTGTTTTAGTGACACCAGGTCGTATCTCATCCATTACCAACAAGGTTATTATAAGGGAATAAAGGTGTGATGAAGAGGTTTTTAACTATTGTTTAAAACCGATGAGGGGCCTGGTGGCCGATAATTGCCCGAGCCGAAGGAGAGGGCAATTATCGGCCACCAGGCCGATAGTTAAAAACCATAGTTAAAAACCGATTCAGCACACCTTTATTCCCATTCATAAATGCCTTTCTGCCAAAAACATGCAAAAACCTTCAAAAATTGGGAACAAATCTGACAGTTTCTCAGCTCGACTCTGCGTTAAATTTCTATCCATATTTACGGGCCAATTCCTTGAACGGAATGTCGATCTTCATGTCTCTGCAGCTGTTATAGGCATTTGATGCCCTCTCGGCCAATCAAAAACCCAACAGCTGGAAACACGTATACTTCTTTATTCTGATTCAGGGGCCATATTTTACGTTCCCAAAGGCTGGCCGGTTTTAAAGACTTTTTACCGTGTTTATATCGCCCGTTTAAACATGGCCACGTGATGCCCTCTCGGCCAATCAGAAAACGGATAAACTGTCTCAGGTATTTATGAATACTTGTTACAACCTTGCTGTCATAGATTATTGTTATGACAGTACGATGATTCATTAAACATCGCTGTGTCGATATACAAAATAAACTAATTGAGGTTTCGTCCTTGTTAACACATAAGCAATAGCATGGTTGCTATAGTGTGTTATGTAATGCACGCAAAACAACCCAGTACACTTATTGTTAAGAGAAGAGGTTTGCCCCGGTGTTTCTGGCATAATTGGCATCATCACCTTGTACAAGCCTTATAAGTTGCTATACAAATGGGTCTCAGAATTCAAGAACTAAGCATACCTAAAAATAAAAAATAAAAGGTGCTTTGTGACGCCTGTTAGATAAAGCGCTTTATCTTCCAGTACGCGCCAATCCTGCAATCAGTCTATATTGCACTCTGCATTATTTGAGTATCATGTGTCACGCTCCGTATACGGCCAGTCCAAAAATGACGTTCTAAAAATGTTTTTTTGCACTTCATCAAATGACGCTCAAAGTTGTATTATCTTCCAGTTGACTGGAAGATAAATTCGTTTTCTCACGTGCGCTCGTGGAATACGGGAAAATATAGCGCGTCTGCATCCCATATCCCACTCGGCCTTCGGCCTCAGAAGCGCTATATTTTTCCGTATTCCACCCGCACTTGTGTGATAACTTAATAACACTAATATGCACTAATCTGAGCAACGCTCGTTTATGGTGTTTTATACCACTTCAGCTATGGCCACCGCATGCAGGCGCAACACGTTAATAGGGCGTCAGCGCGCATATGTTCCAATCAGCATGGAGGATTCACAGGGCGTGTGCGTCGACGCATGCGTGCGGCGGCCATAGCTGCGGTGGTGTAAACGCCCATCAACAAGCTGCTTGGATTAGTCTATACAAGAATTATGTATTATTGTTAATTGTAATACAATGGATGACCTTTCTCTCATGTTCCATTTTTATGAAGTTTTCGCTCTTTAAGAAATGCAATTTTGTCCCCCTAGGTGGGAGGTGCCGAAGCCAAGAAACCCAAACCTACGGTGGACGTTGATATGAATCAATATGCACAAGAGGGAAAGGTACAGTTTTATTTTTACTAATATGGTCACATACTTGAAATTAAACCAAAGATGCTTCAAAAAAAATACTAATCACTGTACCGCCGTTATTCAATTTGGCCATGTACAGAGACTTATTTCATAGCACTACTTAACGTTAATCACTTCTTTGTGTGCTAACTTTAGCAGAAAAATTTGCTTAAGCGTAAGCGTATTTCACAGGTTAGCAAGAAAATAAGGTAGCAAGCTTGCGCCTTCACCACGTGTTTGCATTGTTACGTCATTCATTTTCCTACAGTGAGCACCGGAAGGTTAGCATGCCTTTTCCTGTGCTTATGGTTAGCAGCGCTATGAAATGAAAATCGCACAGTAAGCATAAAATCGGCCGTAATGCAGCTCTCTGAAATTGGGCCCTGTTCTGCTCTGTTAATTTTTACTGATGGTGGATTGGTTCAAAAACAATGGTCCCACTGGAATCTAAAGACAAGGATTGTTATACCATGGTATTAGATTGTGAATTTTAATTGGTCGAGAACAAAATTTCATGTCTTCTCAAAAAAGTGATGTTGTCGGGGTCCATTACCTAGATCGTCCTCAGAAAATTCATTTCATCGTCCCCATTCAGATATGTATATTGAAGTTGGCAATACACCTGAGAAAGAGGTAGGTCATTACCTAGATCGTTCTCAGAACATTATTTCATCGTCCCCATTGATCTGTACAGCCACATTAGTGGTACTACCTGAGAAAGAGGTTACTATGCAACCACTGGTACTGTGCACGCTACTGTACTTTCGATAAGATGCTCGCAATATAGGGACCAGTTGATACATTTTGGTTGATAAAAAATTTGTAATCGACGCACTTTTGTTGAATTGCATTAGTTTGTCATCTGCAAACTATGTCGGTAAGGGCCTTTTTAACAATCCTGCAATATAATACCATGGTATAATAAAACAATTGTTGTCTGCTGTGATATGTGGTCCATGCTGTTTTTGACACCCTCGGGGGCCGATGGCAACTTCGGCTTCGCCTCGGGTGCCATCTGCCCCCTCGGGTGTCCAAAACAGCATGGACCATATCACAGCAAACAACAATTGTATAATGAACACACAAGGAAATAACTTTATAGAATCTACGCACACAGTGACACCAACAAACTTTTTCAAACAGTATGTCTGATAAATAGTGTGAATTGTTTTTTGGGTAGAACACAATCCCTTTCAAATGGTCTAAGCCATCAGATGTAGACCCAATAAAACAAATTACAAGACATCAAGCCATCTGGAAGACATGATTGATTTCAGCCAGGAGTGGATATTGGCCCTTAAATTGGCTAAGATATTTACCATACAAAGCCCATGGTAATTGGCAGAGGGGTGGTCATTGATGGAACCTTTTTTTAAGTCAAAGAATCAACCCTGGGTAATTTGACATTGGCCGTGCTATTTGGATAGGTTGGAATTTTTGAGATTTTTGACCAATTGTTTGGCTGAGTACACAACATTTGTTTACAAACGTACTGTTCAGAACAATTCGATGACACTGTGAATGATTTTAATAGTATTAGAACAAAGACAATTTATTTGGAACTAGTAATCAGGAGAATGTACTCTATCAAAAAGGCCAATGATGTGTTGTATCTTGAACTATGACCTCTGATTTACCTTGTTTTCATTCTTTTTTTCAGCTGGGAAAGCTGACTGTTGCTGTCCTGAAGGAGTTTTGTCAAAAGAATGACCTCGCCTCAACTGGCAAGAAAAATGACCTTGTAGAGACAGTCAAGAACTACTTTGGTGTCTGACCTTGAATTGATCAAAGCAACAAGGTCGTAACTAATTTGCTTGACAAGGTCGTATCTGGACGGCCTGAAATCTAATCATTAAACTGTGATCATTATTAGAACTAGATGATGCAAATAAAACAAAAACGTTTGAACTTTGATTGACCTCAAAGAACGATTTTGGTGTCTGATGTTAATTTGATTATTCCAATAAGGTCCTCACCTCAACACGAATGAAAATGTCAGTGTGAAAGGGTCATATCTCTTAGCCAGGCATGGTTCTACAGCTACATGTAGTATTTTTGGGGGCTTCGCACGTGACGTGACGTCACCATCTAACTTTCGCAAGTGCTATTTCATTTTAGGAGTCGAAAAGCAACCTATTTATGCAGCGCATTTTTCAAGCAACGTGCTTTTCCAATGTGAAATATGGGTCGAAAAACATTTAACCATACATGGAGTATCTGGGACAAGACTATATATAGTGACAAGGACAGTGCAAATGATCATACACTATGAATTTTTTACGAAGATCCAGTATTTTCCAACATGTATCTTTTTTCTTTTTTATCCCTAGCATTTTTAGGGGGGGGGAGGCTACACAAAAGTTTGGGGGGGTTAACAAAAAAAACATTTATTTGAATTTTTTACAAAGAACCAGTATTTTCCAGCATGTATATTTTTTTTCTTCTCTTTTTCCCCTTGCATTTTTAGGGGGTGGGCTAGACAAAAGTTTTTTTTTGGGGGCCCCCCCCCCCCAAACCGCGCCTGCTCATAGCTTTGATTGCAATTAATCATCTCAAAGTGTGGTTTTGTTTTGTTTTTATTGTAATTTTTTTTTTAAGATACGACCTCTGTACAGTTAAAGATCAGAGTCCAATCTCTGATACGACCTTGTTGCTCTGACTCCTAAAGTTTTCCAAATATTAAGGGGCAGGATAAGACAGAAAGATTGTTAATAAATACTTTTCTACTTCAAAGAAAAAACTTATGAAAAATTGAGAGAACTGTTAAAATATTTGCACTTTTTTGAAAAAGATGTCCAGTGAAACTTTCACACTGCATAACTGATAATACAATTTGTCAAATCTACCTTTTCATGGTGAGTGATATCAACAAGGGTACTGGTCTAATAATACTAAAAATAATAGCATTATGGCGATTTCTGCCAGTGTTGGAGCATGACTCATGAACACATTACCCTGGTCACTGGGCCATTTTATTGTATAACTTAACCATCTCAGCTCCCTGGGGAGTATACAGCCTGTGCTGCCAAGTATAGTACACCAAGCTAAATCGATCACAAGAATCTCTGCCCATTACAGGTACCAATTTACTCCTTGGTGAAGAGAAGCAGTTGTAGTTAATTGTCGTACTCGAGGACATGAGTGTTAAGACTGGGATTCGAACCCACACTCTGGTAACTTTGATACAAGAATGAGTCCGTTCGGCCGCAACAGCCAATATCTAATTACCATCTCGGCGTCATTATGGTCACATTAAGAAGACAAAAAACAAAGGTGACTGTTTTATGATTGAAGTTTTATTCACTGAATCGTACAAAGACAACATTTAGATTTCAAAATATTTAAAATTAGTTAAACTTCCGAGAAATTTATCAGTTTAAAGGGGCTAACTCGTCTCTTTTTCTGAACAGTTTTTGTGCATTTTACCTTTGACTCAAAATTGTATTTCTTCAAAATACCACAATCCCAGGACATACATTGCTCTGATCTTAAGCAAAACTCATTACCTATGCTGCCTGTTTTACAGCAGGTCAAAGGTCAAAAACTTTTTACAGAAAGTGCACCGAGATAGCACCTTTAATATTCGTTTGAAACAAAGTATCAATTCTTTATATTATAATATTTTGTAGTTTTAATGATCTTTGGTATTTAAGGTCATCGAACGATAAATAAACTGGAGGAAATTTTTAACAAGGTGTTTTTTCATGTTTTGTTCGAAGTTGGCTTCTCTCATTATTTTGGGCCAATCAAAGTTAATTGTTTGTTTCTCGTCAGTGCCCGCATGAAGTGTATACCCAGCATGAACAGTTATTCGCGTAAAGCCCAGCTCAACATTGGTAAACCGGCTGTAAATTACGGTGGCCCACAACTGTCACGGCAAAAGCAAAAGGGCCACGGCAAAAGCAAAAGGGCCACGGCAAAAGCAAAAGCGCCACGGCAAAAGCAAAAGCGCCACGGCGAAAGCAAAAGGGCCACGGCAAAAGCAAAAGCGCCACGGCGAAAGCAAAAGCGCCACGGCAAAAGCAAAAGCGCCACGGCGAAAGCAAAAGGGCCACGGCAAAAGCAAAAGCGCCACGGCAAAAGCAAAAGCGCCACGGCAAAAGCAAAAGCGCCACGGCGAAAGCAAAAGGGCCACGGCGAAAGCAAAAGCGCCACGGCAAAAGCAAAAGCGCCACGGCAAAAGCAAAAGCGCCACGGCGAAAGCAAAAGGGCCACGGCAAAAGCAAAAGCGCCACGGCAAAAGCAAAAGCGCCACGGCAAAAGCAAAAGCGCCACGGCGAAAGCAAAAGGGCCACGGCAAAAGCAAAAGGGCCACGGCAAAAGCAAAAGCGCCACGGCAAAAGCAAAAGCGCCACGGCGAAAGCAAAAGGGCCACGGCAAAAGCAAAAGCGCCACGGCAAAAGCAAAAGCGCCACGGCAAAAGCAAAAGCGCCACGGCGAAAGCAAAAGGGCCACGGCAAAAGCAAAAGCGCCACGGCAAAAGCAAAAGCGCCACGGCAAAAGCAAAAGCGCCACGGCGAAAGCAAAAGGGCCACGGCGAAAGCAAAAGCGCCACGGCGAAAGCAAAAGCGCCACGGCAAAAGCAAAAGCGCCACGGCGAAAGCAAAAGGGCCACGGCAAAAGCAAAAGCGCCACGGCAAAAGCAAAAGCGCCACGGCAAAAGCAAAAGCGCCACGGCGAAAGCAAAAGGGCCACGGCGAAAGCAAAAGCGCCACGGCAAAAGCAAAAGCGCCACGGCAAAAGCAAAAGCGCCACGGCATAAGCAAAAGGGCCACGGCGAAAGCAAAAACGCCACGGCAAAAGCAAAAGCGCCACGGCAAAAGCAAAAGCGCGATGTAGATATGGGTTAAAGGTCGAATTTGGTTACGGTGAACCATGTGATATGACTATGTAGTAAAATAATATTCAACACGGACGGTGTGCAGTATTCTTGACCTGCATAATGTTCACACAAGTTCAGGTCCCATATTAGAGACCAAAGCGCCATATTACCATCGTTTAAAAATCAAAACGGTTTACAAACAGTGACAATTGATTTATGGTTTATAAACAATGGACAATGATCAAGAATCTATTTTATGGGCAAGTGTATTTAGTAACTCATGATTTACAAACAATATTAAAAAGCACAAAACATTTATACTTTACTAGTATGTAATCCATAACAAAATTGGGCAACACTTTTAATAATAACATGCAAAACAATCAAATGAAAAATATCAAACCAGTCGTGGGATGGTTAACTACCGAAGGCAATACCGAAGACAAAAGACCTATCATTTACTTCTGCCCTGTAACAGTTTGTGTTGCACCGGAATTAGTTTAAAATTTCCCGCACATCACTCACAAAACGCCAATTGCCAAAGATTAATTAGGCAGAACAGCGTCCATAAGGCACCTAGTTTTTCCACACCCTTTCCCCCCCCCCCCCCAAAAAAAAAAAAAAAATTGTTCCATTTATAGTTTGGTCTCGTTTTGCACCCGTGCCGTCTTGTTTAGAAATGCCTGTAAACAATAAAGTAAACAAAGCAAAAAACTCTAATCACACAGAGACGTCCCAGACAGGAAAAAAGAGTCAGGACAGACAAAACAACAAACTAACAAACTGGAATAAAATAAAACTGGAGAGGAACACATCACAGAGAGAGAGAGGAATATAAACTGACATATTGAACATATTGAGTGCTCTCTGCCAATGTTTTTTTTCTTTGCTTGTCCTTCAAAAGCCTCTCTGTGATGCGAACTGAACTGTTTTTCATGGTCATATTATGGTCTCTTCTCATACTTGCTTTTCCACGGCTATGTATGATTTCACTCTTCTCTCTATTAACAGTTGCTACAAAAGTTTTCGAAGAGTTTCAAAAGTGAATGTCAGCAGGCTGCATTTCCTGCCTTAACGTGGGACCTGAACTAATGTGTGAACGTTATGCAGGTCAAGGATCAACTGCACACCGTCCCTGTTAAATATTTACTACACCGTAGCCAAATTCGACCTTTAACCCATATCTACATCGCGCTTTTGCTTTTGCCGTGGCCCTTTTGCTTTTGCCGTGGCGCTTTTGCTTTTGCCGTGGCGCTTTTGCTTTTGCCGTGGCCCTTTTGCTTTTGCCGTGGCGCTTTTGCTTTCGCCGTGGCCCTTTTGCTTTTGCCGTGGCCCTTTTGCTTTTGCCGTGACAGTTGTGGGCCACCGTAGTAAATGCTACCATTCTTTGCACAAATCAAGATATTTGTAATAAAACTAACCTGTGAAAATGTCAGGTAATTTCGTTGTTTCGTTTAACACGGTAAAAATGCATTCAGCATTTTTGTACGCATTCCTATAGGCAGAGTTTTCATCTCACTTAGACGGAAACTAATTTTGGATCTTATTTTAATTATTATTTAGAAACGATAACACTTAGGGCAGAAAAATTTCAAGGAAAGTTTTCTACCATCATTATCTTTATATCCATGTAAGGTATATGTAAATCTGTGAACATTTATACTTTTCTTCTCACCAATGCTGAGGTAGGTGGGGGCTTTAAGGTCGGCTGGAACATTATTGTTTTGTCAGTGAAGTTGATCGCCAGCAAGTGTGGACAACCATTAATCGTCAACTTTAATAGTCTGGAGCGTCATTTTTAAGCCCACGACGAAAGAAAACATAACTAGATTTAGCATTTTAAAACGGACGTGCATTTTGACAAGTTACGGGTAAACAAAAAAGTGAATGTGATTCACCGAAAATTCCGCTCATCAATTTTCACAAAGGGTTCTGTGTTGACTACAAACTTGAACATAGTTCTGGGTTTTTTTTCTCCGTGTTACCGTTTCAAACATGGCAATTACAGGCAATTTGTAATCGACCAACTGCAAGCGAAAAGAAATTGCACTTTAATGGCACAATATACATTTTTCATATGAATTTGTCCTGTTCACTCAAGCTTTAATTTCAGAACGCCCCAGTTTTCCCGAGAATCGGCCTTAAAAAAATTGCATTTTTGCCCTGTTTTTGGTCCGATCTCCCGATTGCAACATTATTTTTCACGGGCGAAAACACCATCAAAAAGCTTAGATTATCAGCATTCAGACAGTGTATGATTCATATTTTTACCGTGGAAAAAAACACCGTCATTTTTCCTTTTCGAAGTTCCACCAAATTCCGTGTGGGAGGAGAGATTTTAGTCCACACGGCGTGACCTTTACTGAGCCTACATTGCCCCTGTTTGTTTTTTTCAACGGGCGAAAGCGCCCTCTACATCTTGAAATAGTGCTCCAACTATTGATATAAAAACTTTTGTGATTGGTTAAAGAAAACCGCCGTCTTTTCCAACAACAAAACTATTAACCAATGACAAGCGGCGTCTTGTCCACGGATTTCCTGAGATCACCATTGCTTAACGTTAGTTTTAATGTCACCAACCTAAGAATCGTGTGAATCGTGAGAGCTCGTGTGATAGTAAGTTTTGTAACTTTATCATTAAAACTATGATTTAAAAATCACGGAGATGGTAAATGAATAATTCAAGCTCAATTTCTGAAAGTATTATTTACAAATACTGACCGAAACATTGCAAAAATGAGACAAAAACAGTCGAGTCCTTATCATTGACATGGTTGTTTGTGTCCAAGAACTGCGCGTTTGCTGTGGGACTCAACCATTTTATGCAGGGGTTGTGTAGCACAGCTAGCTCGGGACGCCGGTAATCGTGGATAGCGTTGACACGGCACATAATATGAATTATACCCCTGCATAAAAAGCTGTACACCTATATTTAATAATGGAATGGTCCATAACGTTTTTTCAAGCCCCACACGTCCACACAGAGAAAACGTAGCGCGCGTGTAAGATCTAGGTCACCCCAAAAGTATTACATGTACATGTATCTTGTGTGCATTTTAGCTGTCTTTTTGACTGAACAAATTCGGGGGTAACAAATTCATATGGTGTCAACAGTTATTTTAGCCCAATTATACCCTTATATTTTAAACAGAAATTGGTGCTTAGCCTTTCCCTGCACAGTAAAAATAAGAAGGGGACTAGCCACTAACAAAATACATTAATTGGTATTCCGGCAGATAACCTTGTCTGCTAAATAAAATATTTCCCGTAGAATTTTTAAGTAAATAAATAAAAGAAAAATAATGCTCCTGTAAAATGTTAACAGAAAATGCATTTCATATCACTGCTAGTATAATATTTCCTAATATCAATTGTAGTTTTGTACTAGTTTGATATAATGCGGCCGTGAATCAAGCCACTTCTGATCCGACCGTCCTACCATTGCAAAAACTATCATTCAATCCAGGACAAGTACGACCCGGCTGCATTTTATTTAAAAGGCTGTGTCGTCATGATTACAGCAGTAAATTACGCTGGCGTCCACGCGCAAGCGGTGACATCATAGCATAGTTTGACGAAGACGTCACCCTCTGTGATTTGACCGCACTATTAGCGCTTGAGTGTGTAGTGCCTGGGTGAGAGTTCATCTCTCCCCACACAGGCCTGCTACAACCGTGACAACACAGCCCTTTAAATACTTTTGCCCCTACGTTGTTCTGGCATTTTTCCCAGTGCTAAAAAAAAAACTATTGGCCTTTTCCTTTTTCTGAGTTTTTTGTTTATTTCCCTTTTTCAGAAATACAGGAACGACTTGCAAGTCTCGACCTACCACCATGCTACGCACGAAAAGACAAGTTATGTCAGTGTCTCTGTGTGTCTCACTTCAGAAGGCGTGGACGATTACATTTTGGCAGAGGGAAGTCCTACACATTTGTATTTTTTCACAGAAACTTTTCCTAATACAAAGTAATATGTTATAACAGCGTACATAGTAAATTGATTTCATCTGTGAGACGGAAAACACTATCAGTCGGTATGTTATTTCCGGAGATAAATTGAACATTTTCAAGAAAAAAAGAACGAGGCATTACTAATTTTAAAACACATAACGGATAGAGAGTGCCCCTTTAAAAACTGGGTTTCTACTTCCGGATTCGGAAGGTAGCTCGCATGCATGAGTGACTTTTTCCCTCAATCAGCCACTGTATGGCAATGGTATCGTGCCGTGTAGAGTTCCTGGAATTGTTGATTTTAAGAGTAAAATGTCACATTTAGATTTGTTTATCATCAGATGGGGACCTGCATATAGAGATGCAGGGAAAGAAGGCGGAACTGTGATAGGAAATGCTTACTCCGATCATCCACCATGCCTGTCTGTGAATGACACGTTATCGACGAAGGTGAAACTCGCAGCGGAAGCCTCCAGAGGAACTTGACCGGTAGTATCGGCCCATTTCACCCGGGAAGTGCGGCATCGAATTCACGCTGCAGGAGCAGCGTTGTCGTGCAGGTTGATCTAGTCGCCAAAGGTTTGAGGTTAGAATAGATGTTTGGTTGTTTTAAAAATGATACAGATGCGTTGGAATTTTCAGAAGATTTAGTGATGTGTTATTTTAAAAAGATGTAGGCCTAGGCCTATAAAGAAAAAAAATCAACAATCCTGAATCAAGGAAAATCGGTTGTTTTTGGCAAAACAGGAGAACACATTTAACATTATTTTCTTTCTCTGTGAATTTACCAAGATGTCTGAATTTTGGAAAAGATATGCTGATAAGAAATGTGGACGAATTTGAAGGCCTTCAATACAAGACAAGAATTACTAAAGCATGCTTTACAAGTCTTCAGCAATCAAACTCCCCTCCCCACAACATGCAGTCGTTCTGCCTATTTTTTAGCATTTCGACATTCTTTGTTCAACAAAATGCAGGGTTGCAGTCATTACTGCAACCAAACCCCACCCCAATCCCACTCACAGTGGCGTTAATACTACTACTAGGGTATCATTTTAGGGGGGCGCAAAGGGGCACCATTTTTCCTAGGGGGGCACTTTTGGCCAATTAAAACTGTAGTGTACTTCACCCACACCCCCTTCAAACCTTGTCCATATGGCACCTCCCGAACAAAGATATTGACAAAAAAGGGAAGACGTGTTCAAATCCTGCTCCAGTCAATTTGTTCTTTGTTCACCCCAAATTAAAATACCAAACGAAAAATAGTATCAAACAATTAAATAAAAAAACATAATGCCTATTTTTTGCTTTGAACATCTTGATAAAGTTCCAATAGAAATATTTCAATCTTTCAGACCATTAACTTTTATCGGAAAACGCCCTTCAACACACCATTTCTTATTTTATTTCAAATGCATCACAAACCAGTGAAATTTGTGACTTGTGAACACTGAATGTCTGGGCCTACTACAAACATGTAGTAGTTTTATGACATGTTTGGCTCTACTGTGTGTTTAACGAAAACTAAAGGACTTGAATTAATTGACTGAAGAGTTTTTTATATAAACATAGCCCTAAAGACAAGAGATTTGTAATAATTACCAACCACCTCCCCCCCAAAAAAAAAATAAATAAATAAATAAATAAATAAATAAATAAATAGATAAATAAAATAAAAAGTGAAGAGGAAAAAGAGGGGGAGCTTTCAAGCTGAAATCTCATCGATTATAAAGAAAGTTCATACCAGTACAAATCAGTTAGAGTAATATTTCCACCAAAATACTTTCAAATTCCAGGAAAAGTCATATTAAAGTTCATTACAAACCACTATCTGCATTATTTGATCATGACAATCAAAAAAAGCCCAAAACTCCCAAAAAAACCCAGATAAGACTTCAATCGTTTTTGTTGTTCATGATCAAACAGTACCACAAAGACGACATTTTCGCAGCTTTCGAATTTCGAACTAATTCGCAAAAACTCTTCCAAAAAACAGCTCTTCCAAAATCAATTAAAAACAATTGCTAAGCTATACTTTTCTGCTCACAAACAAGCACAAAAAAATTAAATTGCTACACACAGGCAAATTTTGCTTAGCAGAAGTAGGTTACCAGCTTTAATGTTGTAAAGCTTGGGTTGTTACCACCGGTAACCCACTCAGTCATGTCAGTATTTTCTCTGCTTCCAGCTTCCTAGGCCGTCTTTATCATTTGATCCTGAAGTGGTTTAGAATGCTTGCACTAATCCAAACATGGAAGTACAAAGTATGAATTCCTTTTGGAATAACCCAGAAGTTCCAGAAACTCAGACAAAGTCCATTAATATTACAATCAAGCAGAACAAACAAAAGATCCGCCAGGTGATTTCTAGGGAAATCCCCCTTGTGACCACCTACTTATAGTTTGTGTCAATCAGATTCTTCCACTTTGCTGAGGGGGTACAAATCAGTGGCAACAATCTGAATATTAACATCGAATAGACCGATTTGCACGACCCACGTCACATGACCTCTTGTTGGTATTAAATGTAAACACACACGACATTCTCCATAGGAAAGTGCGGTATGGTACATGATGATTGTTACATTTCTTTATTTGTTTGAGGCTTTTCTTTCTCAAAATCTGTTAAAAATATTCCAGAGTTTGTTCCAGAGACTTTCAAGTGGCTGAATAAAGCCAGTAAGGACAGTTCCAGCAAGTTTTGGAAATGGTACAAGTAACGTATAAATGTGCAACACAGTTTGAAGCTGAATCATCCAATGAAATTGCTTTCCAAAACTGCGTGATTCCTTTGCCTATTTGAAGTTTTGCAATGCTAGGTATAATATTTGGCATGGTGTTGTACCCATTTGTAGCTATGGGCGCATCTGATAGATGTAGGCCTACCCAATTTGGAATTTTTGCAACCAAGTTTTATCTGTCCTTTGCAATTTAAACTGCAGGTGTACAGCTATTGGGCACAGTGTACTCATTTTAGACTTGTTGCCCAGGTTGTACGATAATTATTTGCAATAACAACCCATTGTTTTATCTTTTATTCAAGGAGTTGCATTGTAGATAACAACTTCATCCAGTAAGTGATGTTTGAAGCTTTGCATGGTGTGAAGGATAGGAAACTATAACTTCCTAAAAGAGATTTTTACATGGTTGTACCCGCAAAATTTTTACTAGTTTACTAGTTATAGTTTCCTAACTTCATCCAGCTTATGAATTTTCGACAATTGGCTCACATGTATGACAGCAAAAAATTAGCTCAATTATACCCATGGTTCATGTGGGTGTCTTTAAATGTTGTGATGTTTACGCGTTTATGAACATTTAAATGAAAAACACCTTGAAGTATTCACTTTTTAAAAAGAAACCAAAGATTGGATCAACCTTTTTCGCTAATGCCGTATGAAGGTCGAAGTGCACTTGTCATTAGTCAGATTGAAAATGTAGGTCTAAATATTCACAGACTTGAACATGATTAACATGACATGGTATAAAGATGGCCATGGTGGAAAACTTCCCTTTAAATAGTTTTACCTGAAACGCTATAGTTTTACCTGAAATGCTATAGTTTTACCTGAAATGCTATAGATTTACCTGAATTGCTATAGTTTGACCTGAAACGCTATAGATTTTGAGAAATGAGTGAAACAAATAGTTTTGATCTCATGTGACCCACCACATAGCCTACATGTACATGAAAAAACAAACATCGTCTGTGAAAATTTAGGCTCAGTGGGGTCATTGTGAACCCCCCCCCCCCCAAGGCCTATGTTTTCACTGTTTTATCAGGTTTTAGTCTATTGAGATCAAAACTAATTGTTTTACTCATTTCTCAAAAACTGTGGCATTTCAGGCAAAAATCTTTCAATAAAGGAAAGTTTTCCAACTTAAAGGCAAAGTATACCTTTGGTTTTTGGAACCGTACATTTGCCTTAATGCTATATAATTGTAGATATATGTCATAAAACTAACATGTGTAAATTTCAGTTCAAAAGGTAGCAGCGTTTTTGACATATCACAAAAAATCTGGTGCGGTTGTGTTCACGCAGAAGAAGTATCTGTCATTGGAATACACATTCTGAGAAGCGTTACGGCCATAACGCTTCTCAGATTCAAATTTTGGGGGATAAAAAGTGATATATTTTTCCATAACTGCAGTACTTCGAAGTGAAACGTTTCTCAAAATGCATTACACTATCCAAAGCTGCTGTACTTCTTACCAAGTGAGTTATTATTGCCATAAATTTTCAGAGTCATTACCAAACGTATACAAACCCTTTAACCATCGTTATAACAGTTAAGTTATGTGCAACTCTGTGAACAAACCTGCAGGAAGTTCAAAATCATTGGTCAGGCCCATCTCAGCAGTGGATACAGGACTCTTCTGTTGTAAATTAATGCAATTTCTCCATGGTAAATGTGTTAATACCCTACCTGGGTATACAAGCCAACTATTTACTATGACTAAGATGGGTGCAATGAATATTTTCTCTATGCCATTTCAGAAAGGATTTTGTATTTTGATACAGCACACTCCAAATTTGAAAACAGACCGAGGTGCTAAGGGGGGAGGGGGAGGCAATATGCAAGTGTTAAGCCCCTATGGCGTGGGGTCAGGGGCCTGCTTAAGGGCCCCGGAAAATTCAATTCTAGATGCTCTGGGGCGCTATCTGAGGTGATTCCAGGCCACTTTCCCCTTGAATTTGAGCAAAAGTTTTTAAGAATTTATAAAGACAGTTCCATTTTATTGGTTTAAATTCTTGCAGTCTGCTGAAGTTCCTATATGTAGGATCTACTCATAACTGCATCAATGTCAGGGATGCTATCGCTACATATATCTGGACATTTACTGCAGGACATGATTGGCCGCTTGGGACTACTATTTAATATGTACCAATGAATGTTACTTTAATCAATTTCAACTTCAGAGAATTTTTGGGGCCTAGCAAAAGTCAGAGTATGCAACTGGCTGACTTCACTCGTAAAATGCATAAATTCTGAATTTGGGTAAGGCGACCCTGGCGTAAGCCCCACACATGGTGTGAACCCCAGTGGCGAAAGTGGGCCTGAGGATGAAACTCATACAATAAAGATGAACTAATAACCATGCTAGACAAACCTTATCATAATAATAATATTTCACAATCTTTTGAAATTTTATTTCTTATTAATCCATGCATCAGGTTAGAAATTTTGAATGATTTTTCTGTAATCTGTTTGTTTTTAGTTTGAAATGCATGTAGTGGCAAAATGAAGGTAACACTAAACACTAACATTAATGTTAGTGTGTGGTGATGCCACCCTTATGCCGCTGAAAGTTGTCCTTCAAACCCATTTCAATACCCTTAAGATTACCTTGGCAATTTACAAACAGGCTTTGCATTTTGAAAGAAAGATTACAAAAATTATCTGAGACTTAACGGTAAATGAAATCGTTGACGAAATGACAGGACACAACTTCTCTACACCCAACATCACAGTAAATCATCGCGAAATTTCTCACAGATCATAGGTCAAAGTTTAAGCTTATCTCCAGCAGTGAGATATGGTAACCATATTGGAAAGATGTGTTTGCCACGAATAGCCTATTATGTTTATAAAAGAGAACAGAATAGTCAGAACATGTACCGAGACCTAAAGTCCCATCAACTAACGCATAAAAAACAAATGCATGTCCTATCAAGGCAGACGCTTCAACTTGAAATTAATGTCATAATTAATTCGTTTGTTTGTTTTTTCAATGTTTTTATTCTTTTATTTTGCTTACGGATTAAATTTTCTAAAAAAAATTGCATGATGAAAAAGAAGGGCGAAAAATCAAATTATTGGCCGCATGGGCTCTACTGGATCCGTCAGGACTGTCTGGTCGTTTATTTGTTCAGTCTTGTAACCCATGCTGGATTAACCTTCTGCTGAGAGTTCAGCATGGGACAAGAAAAGAATGTAGTTGTTTGTCTTGTGAAAAAACTTTGTGTCCAGAGAAAGCTGTGAGGAGCAAGACCTGTGGCTGCAGTTTAGCTTTTCTTGTCATTCAACCACAGTAAAGGAAACAAACCGTCATTTGAAACTGATGAACTGCACCTTGTTTGGCTTTAACAAGGCTGTCCTGCTGAACAAAACTATCCAACTGTCCAGCAAGCCTGATTTCACAGGCTCATGTATTTTGTTGGTGACATGGTTGAAGGCTTCTTTTCAGGGATGAGACATTTTCAGATCTTTTATCTGTGAATTCAGACCTTTTTATGTCTCCCTGGGGGAAAAGTAGCTGTTAATTTCTTCAAATTTAAAGAATTCATGCTCTGTGATTTACTTCTCTGGTGCTATTAGGATACTGTTCCCAGAAACTCTTTGAAATTTTTAACTCCAGGGGTTACCAACAGGTGGTAATGCCATCATTTTAAAATACCTGGCTACATGTAGGTCTGTCTACACTATGGACCCATTTGGTGTGACATTTTTCTCTAAAATGGGAGTAAAAAATAGAAATTACAAAAGTTTTCTCTATTTCCATGACATTCCAAATCACTTCAGGATTGTACTTACCAAAGAGCAAGACAAATTCCCATGTATTTTAGTAATAACTGAGGATCATCTTCAAGAAGATTATGTTTGTAACATGGAGATGTTGGACAGACATTTCACGCATATTGGAGAGAAAGTGATTGAACTGCAAAGTCTTTCACAAAAGTGTTGTCCTTTTTAGAAAAAGACAAAACAACTGTCTGGGTATTCAGGAAAGTGTAGAGTGTTATCTTGAAGATATTATGTTTGTAACATGGACAAACGTTTGGGATCAAAACGTCTTTCCATGTTACAAACTAACATTCTTTTTGTCTTGAAGCCCTGAAAAATCCTTCTGGTTTGACTGGTAACCATTAAAAAGGGGCCATGGGCCTCAATGACGTAACTTTTGAGTAAATAAATTCATTAGTTACTTTTCTTGATACTTTCTAGTCAATTCTAGTTCAAAATGTCTGTAATTTCTTAAATAGTCAGACATTATTCTTACTCTTTAGTAAGCACAGTCAGTTCAAGCTAAGGAATGTACAAAAACAAAATAAAGGGCATACTATTGCCTTTTTTGCACCCTCCCAGTGTCACAGCCCAAAAGTTATCTTGACGGTTCATATGGGTCCATTAGTGTGGACAGACCCACCTCCTAAAATGTTTGATCCTACTTTTAAACCTTTTTTTGTCAGCAGCGACTCTCACTCCTGTCATTGTAGGCTTGACTCCTCCCTCTAGGCAACTGTCTGCTATTGGTCTCAGGTGGGTATATCCAAAAAGGCTACAATTTCAGACTTGAATCAGAGGTTAAGCTTTGCATTGATGAGTTCAAAGTACATGAATTGTGTGTTTTACATCACTTCCTGGCTACAAATATTCTCTGAAACAGAGGGGACCCTGGGAGTAGCCTTGAGAAGAAAATGTCCATTATTCTTGTTGATTTATTCACATCCTGGTGACTTCTGGACCTAGGGTTTAGGGACAAAATATTATTTTAAAGTTTAAATCTGAAGCTAACTTTATGAACATCCAGTAATAAAAATAATCATAACATATATTTATACAGTACTAGATTCATTAATACAATTGCTTCCAACAGTATAAAGGGTTTAGAAAAACACCAGACTACAGGACCAACGGCATAGTCAGGACTTTTTCACTAGGGGGGCCCAGGTACCATGTGTTTTAATGGATTACATGTATCTACATTTTTTCATGGGGGCACCTGGGGGGGGGTACTGGAAAAAATTGGGGGGGGGGGGGGCCTCATGCCCCCAGGCCATGCCCCCCCCCCCCCCCCCCCCCCCGGCTATGCCATTGTATAGGACTTGTTCAGTTGGTGGGGTTACACTGGACTCTGGAGGCTAGTGGTGCAGTGGATATTTTTTAACCCTGTGTACTTTCCACTAAAGGGTGTTCATAACATTGCTAAGATTGAAAAAAAAAATATTCACAGATTTACACGTAACTTACACTGTATGAAGATGGTCATGGTGGAGAACTTCCCTTAAAATTATGTTTGCATGAAATGCCATGTTGTCGTTTTTGAGAAATGAGTAAAGCAAATAGTTTGGTCGTAGGAGTCTAAACTGTTTGAAATCACTGATGTTTTTGTGGGTTTTTTTTTACTTATTTTGTGACTCCGGTGACCGATTGAGCTTTTACAGGTTTTTGTTTCATATACGTATATTTATTGGGACACACAAAGTGGAGATAGCAGGTATTTGACAATTACCAATGTTGGCCACCATGCTTTAAAACATAAACTTGTGAAAAATAACATTTACATCCTTTCTAAAATTGTTCTCTATCTTCTTTTTTTCTCCCAAAATACAGGAATAACAGTATCCATGAAATATTCACAGGTTAGTATTCCCGGCTCCCAACTTCGTAAAGCTGTCAAGCAGAAAATGGTGCTTAGGTAGTTTTTCTTCCAAGCAAAAAAATCATAACGGTTGGCGGTGCCCGGTGGGACCTGCCGCGATTTAATTTTTGTTTTCTCCAGAGCAAACTTCGTCAATGGTACGGAATGTAACCAATCAAATAAGCTTATCTATTCACAATTTACTACCACGCCCAAGGGCTTGTGTTAGGTACGTGTCAACCTAGGGGTCGTTCCTAGGGCCGATTGATCTCGCTTCATAATTGTTACTTTATTTATTGATTTATTATTTTTTTGTACCGAGGTTGGCTCGACACAAAAATCTCCTAAAAATATTGGAAATTTTAGTTAGACCTGTGGCCGATCTCCTCTAATGCACCGCTCAAAAAATGGTATCCTGCACAAGAGGGCGTTTGAAAAGGGCGTTTGAAAGTTTTTAACAAGCGTGAGCGCAAAGCAGTCAGTTTTGGGAGCCAATCACCATTGTTTTTCAGTACATCTATTCCAGGGGTTACAGGTGTATCGATACGGCGCGCTGTGATAATAAACCATTATCATACTCCCAGCAGTCTATATTGCACTGTGCGTATATTGAGTATCATGCGTCACGCTCTATATACGGACAGTTCAAAATGGCGTTCTAAAATCTTGCTCTTCATCAAATAACGCTCAAAGTTGTATTATCTTCCAGTTGACTGGAAGATAAATTCGTAATCACACTCGCACTCGAGAAAATATAGCGCGGCTGCGTCTCATATCCCACTCGGCACTAGGCCTTGTGGGTTATTTCCCGTATTCCTCTCGCGCTTGTGTGATAATTTATAATATGTACATGTACATGTACGTACTGGAGTAGTACATGTATGTACTCTATAATTGCTGAAATTAATATTATATAAATACTTTTAGGGCCTATTTTACCCAATTTAGTAAATTAGTCCCCAAACGTTGCTGCTGTTTTAATAATAATTTGGAACTTAGTTATTACGCCAGGAATAGGAAATGGAAAGCTACAATGTGTTGATTCTCCGGTACATAGTAAAAATCACTGTGAATGGAGAAAGTTGTGAGCGAAAGTCAAAGGTTTTCGTCCTCCATGGTGAATTTGACGGCGAGTGTCACATCAGAAGTAGTACACAGTTTAATAACCGTGAAAATGCGTACATTAAAACAATCCATTAAGCCACGCCCCTTGTGTTGAAAAAAATCACGGCCTTGGCTGTGCCACCGAATGTCCGACAAAAGTCCGACATGATAGAATCCTATTGCATAATGTAAACGTGTATGCGCGTACTTGTAGCGTGCGCATTCATGTCGTGCAGTGTGGCATTGAATCAACTTCGCCACCAATAGACCTTATGCATTGACGTCATCACGCCGCCATCTTAGAGGTAAATTGATGATGTAACAATGGAAACGCGGAGATTTGTACGCGCAGCGCACAGGATTGGCCAATGAACAACCTCATTTTGACCTCTAGACGAGGGCGCCCTACTCAAATGACGTCATGTGCATAAGGTCTATGGCAGTGCGCCGTATCGATACCTCTCGCCTATAACCTCTGGTAGTGGAGCACTGAAAAACAGCGCTGATTGGCTCCCAAAAGTGACTGCTTTGCACGCATGCTTGTTAAAAACTTTGAAGTGCCGTAGGGGCGCGTAGTATGCGCGTCAAATTGAGTACGCGCCTGATAAAATACAAGTATTTTGACGCGACCCTAGTTCCAATGAATCCTTTTTACGACTCGCATACCAGGGGGTAGTCAACCTCGCCACCATGGGCAGCGCGCCGTATCGATACCTTTCGTCTCTAACCCCTGGAAGGGAAGCGCCGAAAAACAATGGTGATGGCTCCCAAAACTGACTGCTATGCGTGCACCCTAGTTAATAACTTTCGAGCGCCCTTAGGGCGCTTGGTATGCGCGTGTCAAAATGAGCTTTGATCGAGACAACCTTGGAAAAAAAAAATGGTGCGGTGAGATCATTACCCCTGGGAACGAGGTTGGAGGGGGAGTGGACGCAATATAGACCCTTCCGGCCTGTCAATCAAATTGTGCGCATTGACCAATTGGATCACGCCTTTTGGGTCACACGTGCAGCATAACCATACACAAACTAAGGTGTGTGGGCGGGGCTTGTTGCCAAAGCCGGAACGGTCTATTGCGCAATCCCGAAGGCCGTCACTATATCGGAACCACAGACATAAAGAACCTATAGACGGACAGCGCCTATGGAAAACAACGCTTGGGTACCGTAATTGTGACGGCACCAGACTGTACCCCAAACTGTGGGCAAACTTATTATTGAAATAATGTGTAAAGCAATGGCAAAGATGGGAGATGACAATATAAAATTTCTGTTTTAAGGTTTAAAAAATCACCAATTATCTTCAAAACAGTAATAAATCAATAACTAGATAATTTTTCTCACTTTTGCATTGTCTTTTTTTTTTAAAAGTGATAGTAAATGTTTACATTTCGAAGCATTAGTAAAATGATACGGATAGGCTCTACGTAAAGTGCGCACTTAGTCATGGTCAAACCGTCGCTGTTTCAACCCATTTTGGGATAGTTTATCTATAAACAAGAACTAAAGAACCCGGTGACATTCATTCATAGATATAGGACATCCAATTCTTGTTATTCATTAATACACAATTCATTGCCAAACATCATTTTAAGGAAGGTTGTTACTCAATCGTTGAGAGCATTGGGCTAGGTTTACGTTCGCGTATTACTCCATGGGCCGTGATCGCAAGCCTGGCCCCCGGGTGTGAGCGCCGCAGTATGGGGTGCACACGTCACGGCGTGACCCACCCAGCCCGGAAAACTGACCGGTACCGCACCGTGGAGTACTTGCAGCACACGTACACGGCATAGCGATTTAGCATTACTTTTGGCTGTAGTATTAACATGGGTACAAACACTGCAAGTTTAGATAGATTTTTAAGTATTTCTGAACAAAGAAACTACAGCCATGATTAAAAGTAAGACTTTGTAACATACAGCCGTGCATGAAATTTCTATGGTGACCATCCCATCCATGTGTCAGAAAAAAGAAGAAAACCACGTACCATGTAATCTTTTATTCTTGTTTAATACATGTAGTAAGTTTTCCTCTCCCAGTGTCAATCGTTGTTCTAACATCATTATGAGGCTAATATAGGATCCAGCGACTAGTGTGGGGTGTATTGATCTTCAAAGTTCATTTGGCTTGCTTTTGCCTACTGCGGTAGCATTCTTGTACTCTTGTTTATGCCATAGCGATACGACCTTGCACAACAACTAACTAGACTACTGAACACGTACACAGCGCAGTGTTGTTTTTTGTTATAAATTGTAGCAAAACTTAATGTTGCTCGGGGGCTGCATCTAGTTAAGATTTATTTTCTGACAAGGGAAAAAATCCCAATTGTTTTAATATGAAGAGCTGGGGGAAGAGAGAGGAGATCGGATGTCAGATTATCAAAACACTACACTGATATCCATTGAATTTTTTTTTAGATCATTTTCATTTTCTCAGCCGACTCTCAGTGACACTGACAGATTAAAATTTGCCAAATCCGTGGAAAAAAATATCATCTCAAAAGCAGATGTTCGTCACACACTTGGCCCGGGCGTATGCGAAACGGCAAATGCGCGTTTTGTGACGCGCAGCTACATACACGTTTGCAATGTACTCGATGTAACGCTCACAGAGAGCAACGCAAACGCGTACGCACGGTGAACCATGAAATTTGGGCGATTTTGTTTCAGTCTTGGATTATTACATAAAGTGACACGACTTTCCAGCTGTAAAAATAACTTTTTCTGAGAGTTGAAACATTCTGTTATGGGCGATACCTTGACTCATGGAGGAAGGACAAATACTTCTTCTATGGTTTAAGAGTGAGGCATACGGTCGCAGAGGGCAACTTTTCACGAAAAGTATACTGTTTCTTTCTGGACGTTTGATATTTCGAAAGGAGATCAAAAATCTTTCTTTTTAGACCTAAATAAAATTATCTGATGGATTTCTTTATTCTGGGGGTTTCCTTAAGTTCATATGTTCTTTTACAAATTACTCTACATGTGAAAATCTCATTTAAAATTAAGCGAATTTCCCTTTGAAGTGGTAGCACTTCTCTTAGACTTCGCGTAAAAGTGTGCAAAAAGGCGCCACGTTATTCACTTCCGCCCACGGTTTGAGAAAGTACAAAATTACAGTTTGGCGCCCCCTACTGTCCGTCTATAGGTTCTTTATGTCTGTGATCGGAACCCGTCCATTGCAGTAGAGGGTTGTTCCTTCTCCAATATATCGAGTACACAAAGGAATTTTTAGATTAACACGTTTGTAATACTAAGTTCATTTTCCATGAATGTATGATAAATTATGCTTTTGAAAACAAGTCCATTAGACTACTATTGAAATTCACCTTAAAAGAAAAAGATGAGAAAAAGCAGCAACAACAACACAATAAGCACAGTCATGAAGCGTCTGCTGTTAACTACGTGGCGAGCAGCGGCGCGAAGCCAGTGTGATACAATGTAAACACCCCTAAGCACTGCCAAAATCTTCATCTAGTTTGGAAAAAAACTTATCGTCCTACCCCAATTTTTTTTATGGAATAACAAATAGTGTTCTTTAATATCTGAAAGAATGAACAAAATCTGTTCGTTCTCATCAATCGATATTTGTAGTTTTAAAATTGAACGTGCCAAAAGAATGGAATCGCTCAACGAGATGCTTGTATACGTTATTTTGCATACGCGAATGGTTGTGCACACAAAATACCGATTGCGCGACCCGCGTCACGTGACGTATTGTGGGCACTAAATGTAAACAAACATGAAGTCCTCCATTGGAAAGTGCGGTACGGTGTGTACCATAGAACGTTTGGGCCAGACGACCGCGATCACACACTTTTCAAAACAAGAATTTCAAAGTTTTGAAGCCGAATCATCCAAAGAAATTGCTTTCCAAAACTGATTTCTTTGCCTATTTGAAATTTCGCAAGGCTAGGTATAAATGCTCACTTTTCCAACGTTCTTTACTTTTTTTTTTTTTTTTACAGTGATTTAGGTCTACAATACAAACAAAATAACAGGCGCGGGTGGCTACATAGTCAACAGTAATGTGATAAAAAAAAATGTCACAACGCGGCGAGATCAAAGACCGATTGCGCGACCAATGTTTACATGTCATCACGTGACCTGTTGTGGGTCATAGTAATCTGAGCTGATGGCAAACTACGTGCAAATACATGCCGTGACCGACAGAGTCACACCAAAAACGGCTTTTGGTAATAATAACACAGTTACTAGGCAATTTTATTAAAGTAGTATGTTGTGACATTGATTTTTATCACATTACTGTTTCATAAACTACCAGTATTCTACTTCAAAAGAGGTTTATTTTTAGTTTTCCACCACTGGCGTAGGACGAGTATGTAGCCACCCGCCTGTTATTTTGTTTGTTATGTAGGCGTAAATCACTGTAAAAAAAAAAAAAAAAAAGGATAAAGAACGTTGGAAAAGTGAGCATTTATATACCTAGCCTTGCGAAATTTCATATAGGCAAAGGAATCACAGTTTTGGAAAGCAATTTTATTTGATGATTTTAGCTTCAAAACTTTGAAGTTCTTGTGTCGAAAAGTGTGTGATCGCGGTCGTCTGGCCTAAACGTTCTTTCGTGCACTAGTACACATCGCGCACATCTATACGTTAATTGTACAATTTCCAAGACTTGCTGGAACTGTCCTTACTGGCTCTATTCAGCCACTCGATCGAAGGTCTCGTCGATTTAGTTGATCGTTATCTAACAATTTACGAAATTGTAGGTCTCAAAATCATCTGGTTTCTTAATTATGCTAAGATGATGAAGGGCAAAAACCCCAAGAACCCGGATTAGCGTTTTCACGAAGAGCCAAAAACTTGTGTACCAGTTTGTGGCCGTGTAGATTATACAGCTGGCACAGTGCCAATCATGAGTGCTCCGGCTTTTGCGTTTTCACGAAGAGCCAAATAGTGTTCCGGCTTTTGCGTTTTCACGAACAGCTAAAAAGTTTATACACGGCGCGCTGCACACAGACCACGTTTTGTACCGTTTTCACGAAGAGACAATCTCATTAATTAAATAATTACTCATTAATTAAACCCGTTATGGACAAAATTGAAACTAGATTTGTTTGATTTGGGATCTCTACTTCCCTAACATGCAAAAATTTTAAAGATTGAATCGCGAATAGTCTACCTACCGGTGATTTGAAAATAAGCTTAACTTCAAACGCGGTTTTCTCCAAACATACATTTTTCGCTGCAGGGGACTTTTTGGCCGGTGTCAGATGCAATTGTGTCCGCCATGCAATACTGTCCGCTCCGGACACTTTTGCATATGCAATCGTGTCCGGGGCTATGCAAAACCGTCCGACGTACATGCTTATGTATGTGCGTCAGCGAGGTCGAGCGTGCATGCACTTAACGTAAGTATTCACATGTGCAGCATGAATATTCACGTATCATTATGATTGCAGCTTACTGCAACGGTTTCAGCGCTTTATTTTTTCTTCTATTTTAAATCTTTTGACATATTTATAAACATAACCCGGGGGTGTCATGGACAAGCAAAATTTCCACGGGCCCGCCGTGCCTGGTGCTTGTTTTCGCCGAATATTTGACCATAGGCTTCGAGGACCGTTTTGCACGGTGGCGGACACGATTGCATATGCAAATGTGTCCGGGCGGACACAATTGCATTATGCAGCAGCGCCCAGGCGGACACGATTGCATTATGCAAAATCGTCCGGCGGACGGTATTGCATATGCAATAATGTCCGCCGGATAGTATTGCATAGAGGACATAATTGCATGCGACACCGGCACTTCGTGAAATTGCTGACGGTCTCTGGTACAAACCCTGGAATATTTTTCACAGATAGAGCAAGAAAATTCTCGATCGAATAAACTAATGTAACAATCATCATGTACCGTACCGCACTTTCCTATGGAGGACGCCGTTTGTGTTCACATTTTAATACCAACAAGAGGTCGTGATGCGGGTCGCACAATCGGTCTTAGTACCCCTGTGAACGAAGTTGAGCCGCACATTGTGCTGCCCACGTGTGTACTGTGGTGATATAGCCATTGTGATTGGTCAATATGTTAGGGGGTACGGTCTGTGTGTGTCGCTCTCGCGCGCGCTGGCGATACTCTGCAGCACCTCACACACCTACTACATGAAAGGTTTAGGTGTAAATATTAATGTTTAGACAGCCTGGTGACAACTAACACTAAAACACGAAATTGTTTGGTTAAATACTTTGACATTGACGAAGGCCGGGCGCGATTTTTTTTCCCGTACCCCACGCTCAATAAGGAGCTACAGCGAAGCGTCCCGATTGGTCAGTTACAAAATGCATTATGCATGTTGGCACCACAATATATTTTTGAGTTCCGGGCGGGCCCGCCCAGCACCGCCCACCGTGGCTGCTAAACGCTGGTAGCTAGCATTCGGCGCTAGCACGTAGGTAGCTGCAGTCGGAAGGTGCAATTCTTGCAATTTTTTGATCGATATTCCCAAATACCCGCATTTGCCTAAAGCCACGCTTCAGAAGAACTTGTCGTGGGAACAAAATAAAAACTTGTGAACGACACGGCTCATTGCAGTGTACCATTTTGGCAGAATTAAAGTTAGTCTGCACTGGTTTTTCATTGCTGAGATCATCAGGTAAACTTTTCTAACAATCCAAGCTTAAATAGAAAGATTTGTCATCCCCGGTTTTAGTTTTATTTTGTTTATGTTTTGTTCATAACATGGATTTATTTGTGTGTTTTCTCGTTTGACAGTTGATGTTCCATTCGGCGGAGCAAACGGTTGCCATGGATGTAACCGTACCCCAAGCAGCCCACGTGTACCCCAGCTCCAACCCGGCGTTCCATCTTCTTTATTCACCACACGCTCGCCAGTTTGATGTGCCCAGTGCCGTTCGTCAGCAAGACTATGAGTCCAACTTTCGGACTAGTCCTCGCTCGGACTCAACGAGCGAAGCAATGTTCGCTGGCTCCCGTCATTATCCACCGGCGGCTGATCCGGGATCACCTGGTACCGTCAGGGTCACTCCCATTCCCTGTTGTCCGGAAAGTCTTGATGGTAGGTAGCTACTCCCTCCACCAGCCGCCGGCGCCCTGCTGGCTGGAGGCTTAGCTTCACTTTCGTATAAATACTACACTGGCGTCCTGGACATGATTTTCTGGGGCGGAAAATTTTCAGAACTCTATTCAAATCTTATCTGTAAGAAGCTATTGATCTCACCGGATTAATATTTCATGGTCGGCTTGGACGCATACAATTTTCGGCGGTAGGTTTTCGACGTCAGATGTTCCTCATAAATCCGTCATTTTCGGGAAATATTTCAGCTCTCGACGTTACAAAAGTTTCCGCATTTCCGTATGAACTGTTTAAAAATTGCAGAGAAATGTTTAACGTTGAGAGCTGAATTATTTCCCCAAAATGACAGATTTATGAGGAGTATCTGGCGTCCAAAACCCACTGCCAAAAAAATCGTATGCGGACATGGAATATTAATCAAGTGAGATCAGTAGCTTCCTACAGGTAAGCTTTGAATTACGGAGCTCTGATTTTTTTTCCGACCCAGAAACAGGCCCTCATAGCTAGGACTCTGTGCCTAAGCTAGACCACAGCAAAGAACTACACAAAGTACAGACCTGGTATTTCATCATTCAAAGGGAAAGGCCACGTTCATTTTGCAAAGGCCATTTCATTGGAAAATCTCAAATCTAATCTATGCAGTGGCGTAACTGGGGGGGGGGGGGGGGGGGGGGGGGGTACGAGCCCCAACTGATGATGTCCATGATGTCCATGCCCCCCCCCCCCCATTTGAAATCTGGACTTTCGAGATTAAAAATTACCAGAATAAAGTGTTACCTTTTATAAGCTTTTTTGTAGTAATTTCAATGTTTTGAAAATTAATTTTTTTTTTGTTTTTGTTTACACAATGTAATTTTTTTTTTTACCGCCATGTCAGATTATTTTATAAAAAATAGTAAACCGAATAACGAGCGCTGAAAGGGCCTCGTTTAGGAAAAAGACAAACGGAAACTACCGTTTTAATTGGCCAAAAGTGCCTCCCCCTCCTAGAAAAAAAATGGTGTCCCCTTGCTGTGACGGATACCCGGATACCCGAACGTTATTTCGGGTACCCGGTTCCTTTTTCCTGATTCGACTACACGAAAAAAAAATTCGGTCGCACGTTTTTTTCAAAGAAAAAAATGCGTCTGCAAATTAATGTTCCGTAGGTGGTTAAGAAAAAAGGTTCACTGACATGCAGTCAAGTCAGAGATGAGCTTGGTGTAAGGTTTCACTCATCACACAGCTGTCGTCGGTAGTCTTTTATCTTGAGGAATAATCCAATTCAAAAGAGCTGCCTGCTATTGTATTTTTTGTTTCAAATGGATGGTAGTTTGGAGTCAGACAAAACGCCCGCCCATTGGCTCAACCATGGAGGTAGAAACCTCCTTGTCAAAGAATAAACAGCTCGAAGTTGGCTGGTAGTCACAGTTTACAGGTGGTCAGGTCTGGGTGGGCAGGCTGCTTTATTTTTTTCTGCAGTCCAAAAGTGCCACTGTCGTAATGATTTTCCATGGGAATTTATTTTTCTTTGAATCGATTCCAAAAAGGGAATCCTTAATTTTTTTTTTTTTTTACCTATCCGGTACTGATTTTGGTGTAAATTCTCTCAAATGTCATACTTCCTTACACCGGTAGTTATATCCTACAGGAAAACATAAATCAGGAAAACTAAACATCGTACGTTTTTCATGTTCTGTATCCATGTTGACCACGAAAGTCATTTACATTTAAATCAAAGCTGTTTTAAAATAACGAGGGTGGATTTATTAACAATCTCCTTGGTTGAGATGCAGATTTTTTTGAAATTTTATCAAGAAACAAAATTAAAAGGATGGAAGCGCCAGCAACTTCTATTATATTAGCACTGACATAAAAAGGTTCCTTTTGAACCACTGTGTTTGTGGTCATAAAAACTCCCTGTTGAAGAGACATGTTTCCTCAATGTTGTTGATACAGGCGTGAAATCTGCGCAGAAATATTTTATTGCATAAATATGAAACCTGGAAGTTTGGCAGGAAAAAACATGAAACTTCTACACGCCCAGTTCGGTGGGCAGAACTGTCTGTTTAACCTGAACAGCTTGTGTAATTTTAAAACTGTATTTCTCATGAAAATACTGTGGAAGGCTGTTACATACAGGAAGATGTTGTCTTTTCATCATACACAGCCATTTTGAATTGACATACTCCAACTTCCCCATTACAGACCCGAAAACATTACCCATACCTGTAAAGCGTGGTTCATACTTCACGCGAAAGCGTAGGCGAAGCCAATTTTGGTGACGCAACATTCGGTATGCGCTGTTTTTCAATTGCGACGCAAGGAAATTCGCTTCGCTTTTGCCATTCGCGTGAAGTATGAATCTGGCTACAGTTCATTATTTGTCCATATTTGACATAAGGTATGGCAGTTCTCTTGTATAGCGTAGCAAACTGATACACAAATTGTATCATTTGCTACTCTATTATAGCATCCAGTATGCATAAGGTATGTTCAGCCCGTATTTTACATTCATGCCAAATTTCTGGCAGAAATTGTTTTCTGGACATGCAAAGCAGACATACTTATTGTCAAACATGTACCCCAAAAACAAAGCAATTCGATCATTTGGAAAAACTGACACTGACAGTAGTCCCTTGAAAACTTTATTAAAGGATTTAGGTTGAAAAGGGGTTGAAAAATTAATGTTCACAGATTTGTATAACTTACATGGTATAAAGATGGTCATAGTGAAAAACTTCTGTTAAAATATTTTTGCTTTGAAATGCTATAGTTTCTGAAAAATGAGTTAACAAAAAATAGTTTTGATTTCGCGAATCCAAATCTCGATGTTTGAAAGCAGTTAAAACATAAAAGGTTTTTTTTCCCTCACTATTTTCTTGTGACTCAGATGAACGAATGAGCTTAAACTTTCACAGTTGTTATTTCATGTTCATGTTGGGTCACATAAAGTCCAGATACTGGTCTTTGACAATAACCAATGTTGTCGGCCTGCTCTAAATTTGATTGAAGTTTCCACCAGTCTGATTTCTAGTGTTCCAACTTGACATCACACAGTGTAAAGCCAGCAGTCTTTACGTGTGAATAGATTATTTTTTGAACTAACAAGTATGCATCATGCATAAATACCACGTGCAGCACGCAGAGTTCTATCAAAATCCTTGCATGATTGGTCGGTTGGTTGAATAGAAAAGTTAGAACTCTCGACGCAGCTCTGAGCCAAAACCAAAGTTGCTCGTAAAAATGGCGTCTATCAGGGAGAATCTATAAGTAAGTGTCCTGAATAACTGTTTATGGTGGAATAACTGTTTATACCTTTCCAGAAACCAATGTCAAACCTACTCTTTAAGGATCTGAGAATAATGGGAGACTTTGGACGGTCCTTTTTCACAGTTCTCACCAGTAGTGTGCGTGCTCAGAACTACGCGGGCAATACTGAGCATGTCATGCATGTGTGCGCATGCTCAGAACTGTCAAAAAGGACCATTGTGTCTGCTGCCGCCAGCGTCTCAAAAGTCGCCCATTGAATGATGTAACCAAGAGATAAGTTTGGGTTTTTTTTAACAGAGGAAGTGAAAATGTAAAAGGAGGATCGAGACTTGAAAGTCCTATGTTCCGGGATTTCAACAAATTGTTATGGCTTTCTCTCAAAACCATTCACAACTATTCCTTTTGAGCGAATTTTGCAGTGTTAAGACAGCATCACTATGTCATGCACTAAGGGGCAAACAGTTGTGGGCAAAAATACTTTTATATTAAACTTTTTAACCATTATGGTAAGGAATAGGCAACTTTAGTCGTCTATTATCACACACTTAAAGTCACTCAAGTCTGAACACATAGACAACATTTTGTAACGCTGTATATTTTTTTAAACTTTTTTTTTATGTTCAACCTCCAAGCTTTACAATGGAGAATTTATTTTTTAGTGTCGGACGCTTTTGTCTCAATCTCAGATCTGGGAGGGATGTTTTCGGCAATCAAGCAATTTCCTGACCTAAAACTCCAAACAGTTTATGAGAAACCAACCAAGAACAGTTCCACACTTCTCTTGAAAATTACTGATTTTGAAATATTTTGCCTTTTTAGAATGTTTCTTTTTTTTCCGTTTACAAAGATTGAAATTTATTTATAAACCTTTTGTCGTAACTTCTTATCTCTTTATTGTGTCTGTTCCAACTGCCAGTACTGGGAGATATTTCTCTTAGCTGTCTTCTAGCTCAGACTTCTACATTTAAGAACACCCTTCCTGTACTTTTGTTTTCCACCTTCTTACAATCTATCACCATTCAAGAAAAATATAAACACACGCATTCTCTCCCTCGAATATTCTATATATTCCTTGTAGCTGTCACCTCAAGGGTTGGATTTTTGTTTTCATTAAAAAATCAAATAAATTAGAAGTTTTTCCTCAGTCGGTGGACCTAACTGATTGTATACTTGGGTCATTCCATGAAGGTGGAACACTAGGGACACCATTACATCGTTACCACATGAAGCTTTTTACTTGATTACTGTGGTGTAAAATAAACGTGATACAGTGCCTGCACTGATGTAATGGGGACACCATAGGTGTGACATTTGGTGTCCCCGTTACATTGTGACATATATCATTAATTTCTCAGTACTTTAATACCCATGAAGGCAGTTATTTTTCTTATGGATTTGGCGTCAAGTTTCTGTTGAACATTATAAATTTGCTTATTACTTCCATAATATCGAAAAATATGTGTTACAAGCATGGTGTCCCTGTTACATCGTTTCCTTGAATTTTTAAGAATATTAGCAAAAATATCAGGTTAGATGGTGTGGGAAGGATTTGAAACTTTCTAAAATACTTTCAACACCCAAATAAAAGGTTTTGATTGAAAAACATAAATTAGAATCAACGTTTTTTCAAACAAAAATGATAATATTGAAAAATGTCACAAAATGTGTCCCACCTTCATGGAATGACCCACGTGCATTTAAATGATTTGCATTGCATATTTTGGTTATTTTATTATTATTATTTTGTTCTGTTGTGCAGCTAAGCATCCAATGAGTTGGTCAAAAGATGACGTTGAAGAGTGGCTCGATTGGTGCATTGAGGAGTTTGCACTGGATGATGTTCAACGGAAGTTCTCTATGAACGGGAAAGCCCTCTGCATCCTTTCCAAAGAAGACTTCCGATACCGCACCCCTAACGCTGGAGACCTCTTGCATGAAGTCCTGCAAAAGCTCCTTAGTAGAGGTAGGAGCAGTAACACTGAGCCACCCCCACTCCCATCTCAACCCTTTCCAGCACAAACGAATTAAACAAGCGCAATTAGCATCCTCCCCTGCTTCAAAACTAAACTTAGAAATGTTGTTTTAAATTTGATCTAATATTTTGTACCTCGTCCTTTCATTCAGAAAAAAAAAGATCATTCAGTTCCAGGTGCCCTGAAATACAGTTCTAGCCTCGTCATGAACTAATGACCTCTGACAAAAGCACTTCACTATCTGAAGGAACAGATTGATGTGGCTTTGTTACCATACATCATGATTCTAGAAGATTTACTTTTTATTTTTTTTTGTCGGGAAGTACGTATTTGGTGGGGTGATGGGGGTTTGGGTCAACGATGGTCGAATTCTCAGAAGTGGAAACCCTTATCTTTTTCATTCATGGGTAGTTTGATTCTGCTGCTCTGTTTTATTACTTTTGTTACTACCCCGGCAATCAGGTGTCCAAGATTATAGTGCAATTTTTGTTTAAGGAAAAACAACCACATTTGATAATTCCATTATCTCTTTTATTTGTACCGGATATTTCCAAGCGTGCATCCTTCGATGGGAAATCAAAATTAGGCCAAAAACTGGAAAACTGATATCTTTTGGAGGTTGCCATCATTTGATATAGGTGGTCACAATGGGGAGTCAATAGGGAGTTGTAAGGTGGCTGCATTTAGGAAGTGGCTCTTCAAAACATTTTACCATCAAGTAGACTGCGTCTTTTAATTTGGTTCCCTGGAAGGTAGAGAATATGTCAGTACTGTTTAAAATAAAAACTTAAATGTGGGTGAACAAAGAAAAATTGATTAAACAAACACTTTGTTATGCTTGTTACAGGGACCCCTTGCAAACAATCAACTACTGATATGCAAATGACTCCTTCATTATCAGTCAATGAGGAGATGGCTCGAAAATGAGACTTTTAGTTGCCACAACATCTCCAAATTTTAAGCGGCATAGGAGAACTCTAACAGCTTGTAAAAAAGGTGCACCAAAAGAATTTGTAAATTGAGGAGAGAAAAAATTTCAGTTTCTATCTGAAAGCTCACTTGATTATAAATTAATTTTAATTTCTGTTTTGATTTTTGGGTGAAAAAAAGGACTGGAATGAGATTGAAACCTTCAAAATGAGCAGGTGATCTACCAACTGAGCTATCTAGCCCTATGATAGCCGTCTTCCTATTTTGTCAATATCTTTGTTCGGGGGTGCCAGTCAGAAGCCATTCAACCTAAAGTATAATTAAAAACTAACAAAAAACAATCATTAAGAAACTAAATTAGGCCTACATAATATATTGGCTAAACTATACTGTAATAAGTCGTATGCAAAACTTTCTCTCTATAACTCAATGTCGATTGACTGAAGTGCATCCACAAATTATATGAGTAATAAAAAAAATAAATAAAGCCCATGATGGAAACATAGACAGTAATTGGCAAAATCTCATATAAGATGTGACTTATGTTAGAGAACAAAATAATAAACAATAGAAAATAACAAATATCTGTACATGTGATAACCCTTACTCTCCTTACTCGATCTTTAGAAAAAGTAAACTAATAGTTTCCTTTAGGCTCATAGACCAGCCAGTCTATTATAAAGTTAATGGGCATTTCCAGTCATCGCAGACACAAGTCAGACTTAAATAAGTCTTCAGAAAAGAAAGCAAAAGAAAACAACCCACATAGAGCAATGTCACACCAGCTAAGGTCCAGAAAATTAGAATTTAACCAAGTAAAAATCACAGTAACCACTTCCTAGCCTGGCACTTGCCTCGGATACCATCAGACAGGGAATAAGTACACAGTCATCATAAGAGATGTAATAGACCAGTTGCGCGACCAATGTTTACATGTCATCACGTGACCTACATGTATTGTGGGTACTACGTCATCTGAGCTGATGGCAAACTACGTGCAAATACATGCCGTGACTGACAGAGTCACACCAAAATTCGGCTTTTGGTAATAATAACACAGTTACTAAGCCATTTTATTCAAGTTGTATGTTGTGACATTGATATTAATCACGTTTCATAAACACGTAGAATACTAATGGAATTACACAACTGGCTTGAAAAACTAAAACGGAAGTAAGTTTTCTTCTTAAAAATACACAATGAATCCAAAATAAAGAAAAGCAAAATTAACTAAAAAACCAAATCCATAAAGTATAAACTTATAAAGACCATAGCTAACTAGCCATGAAGGCCTTAAGTTAAAGGAATAGCAATAAACTTTCACTCTAATCCAGACTACTACCAAGTTCGGACCAGTGTAGGCATCTTACACAGTGGAAATCTATAATCTCACACTTTTTGTCATGTTTAAACTATGCAAAACTGACTTGTTTACTTAAACTGAAGTTACACAAAACAACCAAATAATTCCTTACAACTTCTGCTACTATTTGTCTGTAACATCTTTGAATCAATTGTAAAAAATAAAGGAACTTTTCTCAACTGGAAAGGAGGTATAGAGGACACAGTAGTTAGAATTGGTGTTAGCACTAAAGTATGCTGGCCAACACCAACCCTCACCACTGCATCCTCAAGACTCAAGGATTAGCCCACCTTCCAGTAGGGGTGTCAAAACTACTAGATACCTTAGTGAAGGAGACCTGTTGAATAACTTGGTTATACAAAAAAAAGGGGGAATATTTGGTACTACATGTAAATGAGGGGCCTCATTTACATAGCCTGGCTGTCGCCGACCGGATGATGATGATGATGATGATGATGATGATGATGATGATGATGATGATGATGATGATGATGATGATGATGATGATGATGATGATGATGATGATGATGAGGAGGAGGAGGAGGAGGAGGAGGAGGAGGAGGAGGAGGAGGAGGAGGATTTATTACTTGAAATTAAAAGTCGCATCCCCTTAAGGTGATCCCTGTACTTCCGTTCCCAGTTTGTATCGTAAACTTTGGTGTGATCCCTGGCTAGGGCTGTTTCAGGTTGAATGGCTTCTGACTTGCACCCCCGAACAAAGATATTGACAAAATAGGGAGACGGCTATCATGCACATCTTTGGATGTCGCAAGGTCAAATCCCGTTCCAGTCAATTTGTTTTTTGTTCATCCCAAAAATTTTATTATGATTAGTTCATAAACTTAATACCAGCCCTTCCAGTTGACAGGAAAATATAGTGCGTCTGCCTGCCATATCCCACTAGGCCTCCGACGACGGTGTGATAACTTATAGTAACCATTAGTGTGGCGACACTAATGTATGAATTTACTCTTCCAAAACACCAAACAGGTGAGGAACCAACCAGACCAGTTTATGAGCCAAGTTCCAGATTTAGAACCTCAGACAAGTCCAACAGAGACTGTTGTTCCAACCGCTACAAGAGCAGCGACGACAACGGAGGCAAACCAAACATACCAGAAGTCCTACCACTCAACCTCAAAAAAACAGGTATGATTGCACTCATGCTCAAAGGTGCTACTGTCTTAAACTCTTTCATGCAATGACTTGCTAACAGTAGAGGGCGCACTTGTGTTTCAGTGGGAAAATGTATAGAGAGGTTTCACGCGACGTCACCCGAAACCTTTTTCTAATGCTGTGTGCGCAAACAGACGCTGGAAATCATTCAGCAGACGACGCGCCAGCCATTGAGTTTGTACATGGCTGTACCCAACATGGCTGCGAAACAAACTTTTCCCTGGGTCATGCTACCTCTCTATAGCCCAAACTGCGGAGTAGACTAGCCTGCTCTAGTCATCTTAGGGAGACTGTCTCCTGACAATGACTAGAGCAAGCTATTCGTAACGTTGAGACCAATTAATAAACTCACTCCGCAGCAGTAAAGTTATCCAAGAAGTCATCCCCTCGATCCACTGAGCGAATGTAGTAGTAGTCCCGGCCGATTTTCTACCTCCACGGCCAGGTTGTACTTAATAAGCAGGACAGTTCTTTTCAGAATTAAGTTGTCCCCCCCCCCGAATTCTGAAATCTACTCCACAGTAGTAGAATAATAACATGACAAGTTCTCACAAGAGCAATCTACTGTATATAGCAAAGTAGATATAATCACATGGTTATTAACCACTAACCAAATATACAATGTAAAGGGACTGTGTACGTACATGTACCTTTGACCTACATAATTTGTGCATGCCATAGTTCGCTGTGTGTGTACACACTTGTGTGTTGTGTCCTTGGGTTTATAAGACTGGTGCCTGTCTCTGTCCTTATGTATAAAGACAGAGGACCAGTCTAGGAACCCGATATGAGACCCCTTGCACTGACTTGTGCACTTTTCCTCTTTCATAGAGCTAGGTTTCCCGTGACGTCACCCGAGGCCTTTTTCTAATGCAGCGTGCACAAACAGAGGCTGGAAATCATTAAGCAGACGGTGCGTCAGCTATTGCGTTTGTACATGGCTGGACCCAACATGGCTGTGAAATGAACTTTTCCCGGGGTCACGCAACCTCTATTGGGTCAATGTAAAGATCCCTTCGCACAGGTCGCCATTGCAGAGGTCAAACAATGGAAACATGGACACGCCACAACTCTCATCAGCCAACGATTGGTCTTGCTTTGACCTCATTGAGGGCGCTGTTTGAGCTTGTAACATCAAATGAAAGGGTTCTATTGCAGTGAACAAAATCAAGATTGAATATTCATATACACAGCGCCCTCTTTATTTTGAGCCAGTCCATGTATTAACCCTTTAGCACTTGCGCACAATTAAACATTGCGTCATTTACTCCTCGAATGCGCCACGGAAATTCACAAGATTTTCTACTGTGCATAGAAATCCTGAGATAACTTTCGTTGTGATTATTTTCTTGTGCTACAAGTTTAGTTCATTGTGTAGAGGATGAAATTGCCTTTTGAATGATATGCACAGTTGTTTTGTTTGCTTTACCAAATCAAAGCAATGAGGTTGGAAACATAAGACACATCAGCTAAAATTAGGAAACATTGTTCGTGTACGAAGTAAACGTCTATTACGTGGAAGTTACACAGAATTTTGCTCAATTGTACTGTCATCTCAAGGAAAGAAAATGTAAAGAAAGAGATTCAAAATAATCACAACATACCTTTGGTAAATGCCTCTGTATCTACAGAACAACTTGTTTACCTAAAACTGTCTGTAAAATACTTCCAACTTATGGTATTCCGTGTAAAAACATCCGTAAGTTTTAGAGTGAAAACAAACGCGGTCGCCATTACTGTGTACATTGCGCGTGAAATACACTATACATAAAATGCGGTCCGTCCAAACATACACACACAGAAACAACCACTCGCTGTGTTGCACATGAGGTACATGCATTGGTTTGATGATAGGACTTCCGACCTTTGAACCTTTGGAGGTGGACAATGTCTTTTTTTCTTATAGGGACCATGTACTATTTTTAGACCATCGTAAGCTTGAGATCGCGCTCTACATACGGCTGTTTGATGCATTTCAATTGCGTATGTAAAACTCAAGTTACAACTTGTCAAACTTCGAGGGCGGTTGCGGGCGGTTTGCGGAGTAATAGGCGAGGTGCTTCTGGGCGGTATGAGGGCTAAAGAGTTAAAAAGCACATAAATTGAAAGTATAAATTGCTTTATTACAAACCTATGTATTATGGTTTGTCTTTGATTTCATTTTTCAATGTTTATTTTTCATTTTTTTATATCTTTCCTGTATTATTATTGTTTTTCTTTGAAAAGACTAAATGTACTTGTCCTGAAACCAATGATGTGACATCCCTCTGATATCTTTATTAAAAATCACATTATCTTCTTCTTTGGAAACTAGACAATCTTTTTACGAATTGATTTAATTTATTTACAATTATCATCCAAAGTGTACTTTAATAGTTTTGTACAATCTGTATAAATTCTCTGTAGATAATGCTCATGAGACGTACAGTAGTTCTGGCCACAGCACCCCCCATGCAAATTTAGATGAGGAATCCCAGAGTGCTTACCCCATGGCTGCCGTCCGCCATGGCTACCCACCTCACCTGCCACCTTATCCTATGGTACATCCTAAGACATTGCAAAAGCCGAGATGCGAGGCATCAGTCTTGGAGGCTTCTACTTACCACGGTACCACAGCTGGCCAAAACACCCGGCGTCACATCCACTCCCCAATGCATTGTTCCTCCCCGCCCAGTAGGAAATCACCCACAAGTCACTCATTGAGTGGCAATCTTAACCCAAAAAGGAATCTTCCACCTTACTACACATCAAGCTTGCCTAATCGTCAAAGTCACACAGGGGCGGAGTTTGCCATGGCTATTGAAGATTATAATCCTCAAAGAAACCACCACCACGAAATGATGGAAGCTCATCAGAGTTCTTCAGAGGGCCACAAGAATTCTAGCACCCACCTAAGCGGAGACTTGAGTTTTGACAAACGGCCAGTTTTACGAGACATTCTTACTGGCACAAGTTGTCGTCCAAGTTCAGTACTCCCTTATAACAAGATGAAGGTACATGGCAAAGTGCACGTCCCAGTTATCCAGGAGACCGCAGCAGCGTCAACCAATGGCAACACCTGTACTAAAGTGATAACCGACTACATAGCCAATCAGAGATCAGCTTCCATCAGCTTTGACGCCCTAGCTCACCAAAGAGTGCCCTTCACCCCTTTTTCTCACCAATATTCGTACCGTCTTGCACCCTGTGTCAGCCAGTCATTGACCTCTGAGAGAAGTACTCCCTCTGTTTTTTCAAACACATTGGATGTGCAAAACTTGTGTGAGCCTAAGGTTGAAGCAGCCACTTCGGAAATGGATTGCGATGTCAAACATTGTGGAGCTTCTAAAAAGAAAGGTATGGGCATCTTTTCATTTTTCTTTGCTTAAAAAGGTTAATTTGGGGAAGAGTGAATCCATTCCCAGCCTCTAGTTTTCCGATTTAACACCATGCATGGAACCAATCTGTGAAACTTCATCAAATTTGGTGGTCATCTTTTAACCCGTTAAAGACTATTCATTTATGGTTTTTTTTAGAACTGTATACATTGGAAACATTGACAAAAGTCAACAAAGGACATGATTTTTACTTTAACCTTTTGGGAAGAGTGGAAGAAAATTTTGTGGCAGTTTGTGGCCGCCGTTTGGTTTTAGTACAAGCCACTTGTGGCCGCTGTAGGTATTTTGGTACAAGCCACTTGTGGCCACTGTGGGTATTTTGGTACAAGCCACTTGTGGCAGCTGTGGGTATTTTAGTACAAGCCACTTGTGGCTGCTGTGGGTATTTTGGTACAAGCCACTTGTGGCCACTGTGGGTATTTTGGTACAAGCCACTTGTGGCTGCTGTGGGTTTCTTGATAGCCGCTTACGGATGTTATGATCTCTAACCAGTTCATAGCGGGGATCTTCCATTTTGGGGGCTTTATTTTCTTGGAATTGCCGAAATCATTTTTGTTAGAGTACCGCTGGCACAAAGAAACTCTGACTTGACAAAGCTAAGAAAACCAAAATTCTCTTTGAAGCACTTGGATTTGTTGTTTCTCTATCAAAAAAAATTATATTCATGCACCGTGAATCGCAAAACCTCGGCCTTGAGACAGGGCCGAGGATTGGTTCTAAGACTGGAACCAAGGCTGGAGACTTAGTTCACTCGGACTTACCTCCATTGAGCAGAAATACAATGATACACAATGGTGGAAGCCTCTCAATGTCTGCAGTCTTTATCTTGGAACAAAAGGACAAAGGTCTGGAATCAGGGATTACACAATAATCCCAGAATAGTGGGTGAATTTCAGCATAATTTCCATTACCACTCGTCCTCTTTGTGTGGGTGAAATGAAGTGTTAAATGGTGTTTGCATTCTCTGTGCTGGTGATTTTGGCCTGCTTTCAGGAGTTAAAGTCTTAGTTTGCTTGGTACTGGTTGGAACTTTACAGTCTGTGAGCTTTCAGATTAAAACACATACCTCCACGTAATAGACCGATTGTGCGACCAATGTTTACATGCCATCACCTGACCTGTAGTGGATACTACGCCATCTGAGCTGATGCCAAACTACGTGCAAATACATGCTGTTACCGAAGTCACACCAACAGTCGGCTTTTGGTAATAATAACATAGCCATAAGCCATTTGATTAAAGTTGTATGTTGTGACATAGATTTCAATCATATTACTTTTTCACATTACTTTTTCTATTACAAAAGAGGTTTATTTTGAGTTATGCATTACCTCCGTCGGATGACGATGTAGCAACCCGCGTGTTATTTTGTTTGTAATGTAAATCACTGTAAAAGGGGGAGGGGGGGAGTAAAAACTGTTGGAGAAGTGATCATTTATACCTAGCCTTGCGGAATTTCAAATAGGCAAAGGAACCACACAGTTTTACAAAGCCTTTTCTTTGGATAATTCAGCTTCGAAACTGAAATTCTTTTGTTGAAAAGTGTGTGATCGTGATCGTCTGGCCCAAACGTTCCGTTGTGCATGCAAACTATTACTACAACATCGTGAACATATACGTTCCTTGTAGAATTTCCAAGACTTGCTGGAACTGTTCTTACTGGCTTTATTCAGCCACTCGAAGGTCTCTGCTACAAACTCTGGAATATTTTTCACAGATTTCGAGAAAGAAAAGCCTCAATCGAATAAACAAATGCAGCAATCATCATGTACGGTACCCCACTTTCCTATGGAGGATGTCATGTTTGTTTACATTATGATACCCACTACAGGTCATGTAACGTGGGTCGCTCAATTGGTCTGTTGGAACACGAATGGCGTTCTTTGCCCCTGATGCAAGTTTAATTATCAACTAGTTGTATTTTTTTCTAACTTTTTATTGTGTGTGTAGTTTTGTCTGTTTTTGACTTTTTAAACTTTTATACTTGGATTGGTTCTGTACTTTCTGTTTCACTGCACCTATGCACTATATCAATGCTTTTATTATTATGTCTTTTGTTGTTGTTGATAATTTTCTTATCCTGTTCTTAAAATTTGTACAATCACACTCCTGTGTTTTTGCATCCTGTTGTTAGGTTATAGACCCCTCTTGTGGCAGTTCTTATGGCTACTCCTCAAAGATAAAAACAACTGCCACTACATCTGTTGGGAGGACGAAGCTCGCCTTGTCTTCCGCATCATCGATACTGATAAAGTTGCCAAACTTTGGGGGAAGGAGAAGAACCGGCTTAACATGACGTACGAGAAGATGTCCCGGGGAATGCGGTACTATTACAAGACAGGGATCCTGTGCAAAGAGCCTGGGCAGAAGCTGACATACAGGTGAGTACTTTATCATGGCCGATCCGTTCGGGGAATCAGACTTAAGTTCTGGTGTCCGAGTTATCAGAGTTTGGCTTTGAATCTCAGTCAAGGCACTTATCACCTTTGGCAAAAGAAATAGACTATAATTGCTTCTCTGCACCCAGGACTGATTGAGTACAAGATTGTTGATGCAAATTGTTATCAACTTGTGTGCCCATTTGGTGGCCGGTTCTGCATACACCGAAGGAGTAGTCGTGATGGCGATGCTAGTTTTTGTTTTAGTCACTGATAGAGGATGCAACATCAACCAGCTCGGAGGGACTGGGCAAGTCTATGAATCTGGATCAAAGTAGCGTCTTGACAAGTTTTGGCACAGCTGCCTGCCTTTTGCCAGGCTGATCAAAACGAGGCTCATTTGCATAATTTGTATTGAGTTTTTGTATCAGATGTTTATGGTACCTAGACGTATGTGATGTTAACGTTCAAGAAACTTTCCACCATTCACATAGGGGAGACAGGGGAACAGTCTGGGCTGCCGTCTGCCCATCATTGTGTGCGTGTGTTTCGTTTTATGAATATTCAAATTACGGTCATAAAAAAAAATGTTGGCAGGTGCCAGTGCCAAAAGCATCAAGACACTCGTTTTGATCCAGATGTTTGTTTGATATCTCTTCTCCAGTGTTGCAAAATCGACCGGTCGTTAAGAAAACGAACGTCACCAATCAAGACTACCTAAGAAATTGTATGAGATGGTTTTACTTTCAGGAATGCTGAAGTCCCCCAAAAAGCACCTCTCTCCATGAAACGTTTCCTTCATAACACAAACAAATTCTCGTGAAGTTTTTCAGCTTTTAAGGCTAAAGTTTTGTTGTTCATTTCTGTAGATTTCTTAAGACACCGAAGGACCTTGCTAACTCCAAATGCTTCTCCAAAAACAAGATGAAAGTTGACGCTGCCTACAATGCGGCTTCAGCGGAGGCAAGGATTTTTCAAGAGGCGGACACTCCAAAATCTGACTGCTCTGAGAGAGACCCCGACCCGACAGATGAGATGTCCACTTCGGAGTCTGCCTCAACGACGATCATGGCCTCGTCGCCTCGTTGTGACTCACCCATCACCTTGACAATTGTCGCTAAGGAAGACATCAAGATAAAAGAAGAGTGTGATGGATACCAGGCTTAAAGAGACGGTACAATGTTGGTTTGGAGAATAGTACACCATCTCAAATTTGATAGTTTTCAAGAAATATATCTTAAAGCAATGTTACACTATGGAAGAGTATGATGTTTTTGGAAGAGTACATTCATTCCCATCCCCTAGTTTTCAAGACACATATCATAAAGTTTTTGGAAGAGTACATTCATTCCAATCCTCTAGTTTTCAAGAAATATATCATAAAGGGATGGTACATCATTGGTTTTTGGAAGAGTACATTAATTCCAATCCTCTAGTTTTCAAGAAATATATCATAAAGGGATGGTACATCATTGGTTTTTGGAAGAGTACATTCATTCCAATCCTCTAGTTTACATGAAACATTTCATAAAGGGATGTAGCCTTGATCAAAGCTGTCTTTGCGCAGTCCCTAAGAGCCCGAGTTATCTACGCACGGAATCCGAAGCCAAGCACGGATGCATGGACAGGGTCCGTTAGGACGACAGCCTTGATGCTTTTGGTAAACGAAAGCTTATGTTTCTTTATTTTCCTGTTGGACTTCCAACGGAAAATGTGGGCGGTTCCTTTTATTGGATGGCCAATCATTGGCTCGTAGCTTTGACCACAGAGCAAGGACTTTGACCCCTACAGTAACTTGTGCACGTGTGGTGGTGCAACATGCACTCTATAGGTTGGTTGTTTTGTGGACAAAATGGCATTTTCGAGGGAAATGTTGGATCATAGAGCAAGGAACAGTAGAGTCTGTTTCTTGTGTCTTGGTTGTATCACGGTTGGATCAAGAAATCATAAACGGTCGTCAAATCTCAGCTGCTGACAAGCTACAAATCAATGATATTCATTCAGAGCTATAGACGGACCTTCAACATTTCAATTCAAGTTAAGACCTACTTTCAATGCTATCCTTGGAAAAGCAAATAATTATATACACTTGAGTTGAATGATAATATTCGAGATGGGAATCATAATTCATTGAAGGGCATGACACATTTGTAATTTTGGCCTACTGGATATAGTAAATCTGCTATTTCTCAGGCAGCCCTGTTGTTAAAGTTGTATCTTTCTGAACACGTGCAAACATCGTAAGTAACAGGCCGTGATTGACGTTGTAGTGAGGAGTTGTTAGGTCAAACAAGAACCAATGAGAATACTTCTTTTTATTTACATTAGCATAATGATCTCCGCTTTGTATTTCGGCAAGTACAGAAGCATCAAGGCGTGACAACGAATAGTCATACACACACTGTGTAGGCAGTAGAAGCACTTTACAGTTGTATAAGCGCGCGCACATCGTGTGCTGGAGTTTTTGGCACAGCATGCTCGATGGGGCATGGGCAAAACAAAGTGCGACAAAACCGTTCCGTCCAGCTGGCACGCCTTGATCACGGCTAAAAGGGGTGGTACATCACTGGACTTTGGAGAAGTACATTTATTCCAATCCTCTAGTTTTTCAGAAACATTATCAGGTTGAGTTCATTCTCAAAAATCTCCTGCTTATATCTTTGTAAATATTTCAAATTTTTAGAATAAAGTTAAAAATTGTTTAATTACCTTTTGTCAGAATTACCTCTTATTTTGTAGTTTAGTATCTAAAGGGTTACATTTTAAACTAAAATTCTTAACAAGATATTTTCTTTCACACAGTGAGAAGTACTTGAACATGTAGAGCGTGAAGAACAAGTTTGTAAATATGTCAAATGCAAGAACCTTTTGATTTGTAAGTCACTTTTTTTATTATTAAGTAATGTAATTGATTGTTGGCCACATGAGCCTCCACCAATGCCAGACTTCTGTAATTATTCTATTTTAGACCTTCCCGTACAGCTCCGCCAAAGTCGATATTGCTCACTACAGGTGATTCACAGTACCTTGAGCCCTTTACATAGCCGGGGTGGATTTCACAAAACCCCAGACTTTAGACTATTCCCAACTTCTGACTAGTTACTCCTAACTCGAGATAAGACTAGTCCTAGCGCTTTGTGAAATCAACACCAGGAGAGATAATTTTCACAATGCATCATGGGAAAAGGTCAACCAGTTTTTAGTAGTTTGTGTAAGGTCATGTGTAGTTTACACAACAGCAAGGTTGTATTTTACTGTTTTTTACTTTATAAGATGGTATGTTTTGAGGCAGGTGAATGTTTTTCTTATTCATGTTGGCCATTTAAAGGTCCCAAACTGATGTAGACCATTTTGAGGAAGAATGGCCTTTCCTGGGTAAACTGTAGAGGGCACTGTGTATTGTGAAAACTGATCACATGATCAAATTTAATAATCAAGGTAAAGTTACAATGATCAGTATAAAAATGACAACTTCATTTGACAAATATAAAAATGATACAATGAATATTGTTAGACTTCAAGGGGCTGTGTCTTCATGATTATAGCAGGCCTGTGGCTGTGTATTGAAAGATGAACTCTCACCCAGATACTGCACACGTGTACGCTTGCAGTCAAATCACGAAGAATGCTGTCTTTGTCAAACTGTGATGTGACCGCCGACACGCACAATACTGGGTTATTCCATTTACTGCCATAATTATGACACATCCCCTTTAATCTACATGTAGGTCTTTCTTCCCACACACATGTACACTATCTTATCAATTAAGTACTAAGGAGCTGTAGAAGGTTTTGAAAATAATTTCCAAGACAATAATGTTGTTTTTTCTTGATTTTTTTATTTCGATTTTTTTGCAGCTGTAAAATAAGGTCTCAAAATCTTACAAAGTGTTCTTTTAAAGCCTCTTAGATTACATTATATTTGTACGAATTAAAATCTAATTTGAAGAAACAAGTACTGAAGGTCATATTCTACTGAAAAGAAATTATCTTTCAACATTCCTGAAAAAAATGACAGTAAACATAAACACATTCTGCATATTTAACATTTAAAGAATGCTCAAAATAGTTTAACTTAGCCACTTATGTAATATACATACATGTGAATTTTTTCAAATGTAATAAAAAGAAATGGACATTTCATATCAAGAGGATGTAAAACTGTTTTTTTTTAATCAAAAATCATGTGTTATTTGGAAGGGATTACCCCTTGTGTTTTTATCAAATTTTAGCCGTAATTGGGCTGAAATTTGATAAAATCACAAGTGGTTAGTTAGCCTTGCATTTTTTTCAAAATTGGGCTTGCAATTTTGTCAAAACTGGGCTGAAATTTGATAAAATTACATGGGGTGAGCTTGCAATTTTGTGAGAATTGGGCTAAATTTTGATAAAATCCCAAAGGGTTTAGCCTTGCACTTTTGTCCGAATTGGGCTTAAATTTGATAAAAGTACAAGGGGTAAGCCTTGAATTTTGTAAATTTAAGTCCAAAATTTATAAAAATTACAACAAGAAGGGTTGGTTAACTTTCAGCCTAAAATCACAAGGCTTGGGTCGTGCATTTGGGCCAAAATTCCAGTCAAATGAATTGTTTCAAATGGTCAACTTTGACTGTCACCTAGAGTAGGAGGGTTAATGTTAAATACAAGTTACATAATTCTAAACCTTAATGAAGAGACCTACAAGATTACAAAGTGCTCTATGGCGGTGTCCAAAATGGCGTCTACCGTTGATGCTGCGGCAGGATCTCCACATCTGATGAACTGTGCATTGAAGCATAGGCTTCCCTTAGCAACACCCTTAGCAACAGCTGCAGCTGCCAATTTGGACCTGGCCTATAGACCTCATGCACATGACGTCATTTGAGTAGGGCGCCCTCGTCTAGAGGTCAAAATGAGGTTGTTCATTGGCCAATCCTGTGCGCCGTGCGTACAAATCTCTGCGTTTCCATTGTATCATCATCGATTTACCTCTGAGATGGCGGCGTGATGACGTCAATGCATAAGGTCTATTGTCCATGTAAGCATGACCATCATAATGTTAATCCTGTTGCTATGTGATGCTACATCCATTGTAAGCCACGCCCACTTCACACAAGATTGCTCCAACACTGGGATACTTTGGAATGATAGATGGCAGCAGACTTACCAGGTAAATTGACATAGTTATGAGCATGTGCACATTTTCAAGAAAATGGATTTACCTGATAAGTCTGCTGCCACCTAGCATCCTCAAAGGTCTCCCATTACCATAAGCCCATTGGAAATATAGTGAGGTAGTTTTTTTTCAGGTGTTGTGGACTTGCTTTTCACATAATGGTGAAGACTCCAGGCTCTGTCAAAGTTCAAACTTTTCTGTCCTGAAAGGAAAGCCTGATCGATGACATGAGAGTTTTGTAAAAGTACAAACAACCTGAGCCAGCTTTGGCGCCAAAAGTAGTGAAAATTGCTCAACCGTTATGTAGGGACTAACCAATAGGATAATTCAGAGCATCAAAGGACATAGTTCATCAGACAGAAATATTGCATATTGACCCAATACATTGATGTCATACACAGCTACTTTCTTCTGTCCATGTCTGGCATTTTGGGAATCAAGATGCATGCATAAAGATATGGTGCACATCTTACTGCACGTGCATCTTCTAAAGCGTGCACAGCACAGCACAGCACAGCAACACATGAGGAATCTGAATCCCAGAATGATGCCAACAAGCAGCAAAGTTGATCAAGGACCAATGGTTAACTAGTGGTTGGTTAGTGACGTACGTAGTGCATGCGCACTGAAGTTGAAGTGCGAACGACTCTAGTCATGTCACATCCATGCGACCATGAGAAAACAGCGAAATCAGCGTTATCACTTTTCTGATAACTGGTCCCCTCCTCTGCACTGTGCTTATGAAACGGCTTTTGGCATTGGTAACCAGCGATGCGACCAACCTCGATAGGTTGGTCGCAAATAGTCCACGAGATTAGTACAACCATCCTTGACTAGCGTGGGTTCGATCAGAGTCTGAGAGTTAGTCAAATTATAATAATACCAGAGTCTTATATAGTGCACGTATCTACCAGCAATTAGGTACTGAATGTGCTTATTATTCTCATTTTTTACAACAGGTTTTTGAGTTATGAGACCCATTTATGTAACACCTTATAAGGGTTTACAAGGTGCTGCAGTGCATTCAGCAGCCACTGCCAGAAATACTGGGGCAAACCTCTTCTTTTAGCGATAAGTGTCACTGTGTACAACACATGGGACCCATGGCTTTACGTCCCATCCGAAGGACGCAGCAATAATGGTTAAGTGTCTTGCTTAAGGACACAAGTGTCAAGACTGGGACTTGAACCCACACTCTGCTGTTCAGAAACACCAGAGCTTGAGTTCGGTGTGCTAGACCACGACTCACCTATGGTTAACTGTGATCCTTGATCGAACTTGCTCAAGATTGATCGTGTGATGACGTCAGGTGAAATGGGTCACTACATACATGGTAGGAAGGAAGGTTATTGCACTAATATTATCCAAGGCCTTTAACTATGCCTCTCAGAGGATAATATTAATTTGATTTTCAATCAAGCCTCAAAGATATTACAAAATACACAAATTTTTAAAACTACCTGAATCTCAGTGTAAAAAAAAAAAATCTTTAAGAAAACTTTAGTTGCAAAATTGACCTATATAAAATTAAAAACACCACAGCAGTCGGTTCACTTCTTCAAGAAGAAACCTGAGAAGTCATAAAAAAAGTCTTCAAATTCCTAAATCTTTGCTTTGCAAATCCTACATTTTAAGCAATAATTTATGAAGCTACTTCTGAGAGTTATAGAATGTTAAAGACAACCAATCACATTGTTATCAAGGCTGATGTTTTGGTTGTTTCACTTCTTCCATGAGTTGTAATTTTTGCATTCCTGGCAGCTAGTTAAACGGGATAAAATTGCCCCCATGTTAAAAACTTGTTAACGGTAACAAAACTTTGGTATAACTTGGAAGGCACCAAATTGGCCCTTAAAAGGTAACTTTCGCATAATTTGATTGGTCTGCAAATCATTAGGACAAGTTTTTAGCAGAGGATTTGTGGCTTCCTGTATCAACCCAGAGTTGTGTTGGTTCGAATCCTGCTCATGCTGATTACATCCTATGAGCAATAGAATATGAGACTTTAAAGAACACTAGGTGGCAGCAGACTTAACCAAGCGAATCCATTGTTCTCAAAAAAATGTGCATGCTCAGAACTACGCAAACAATTGTAATTTACCTGATACGTCTGCTGCCACCTACAGGTAGCAATCAAAATATTTCCCATTACTCTACATTACCCAGGAGTATCATGGTCACTATATTATATTGCTGTTGTCATATAAGCTACATGAACACCAATCTCGCTGCTGGGACTGCATACTCCTAAGGAGTTGAGCTGGTTACCAAAAAATAATGGCACTAGTGTTATTCAATACTTGGTCTAAAATATACTAATAAATACCTACTATAAATATAATGTAAAAAATTGAAAAAACTAATTTTCAGTAGTAAATAATCTTTAACTAAATCGTTGTCAGACTTGGAGTCAGTGTTACGATTACATTTCGAAAAGTTCACCTACAATTTTTACAGAGATTCTACTAGAGTCACCGAATCACCAGTTAAAATTTGAAAAGAGTTTCTACAAAAAGATCTTGAATGATTTTACTTGGTCTTTTTGTTTTCTACCTTCCCGTTTGAGGAAGATAACCCATTAGAGGATTTGGTCCCCGTGGAAGGTGCCACGGCTCGCTGAGTCTTGGGAAGCCTCTCCTTGTGGATGTAGGCGTGGATGTAGAAGTTGATGAAAAGGGAAAATATGGTGATCCCGTAGAAGATGCATGCCCACTGCATCCAGATGGGAAAGTTGCACTGAAAATAGAGAGACTGAACGGCATGGATGAGACCGATCACAAACTGCGCCTGTAATAATATTTTAGGGAAAAAAACCCAACATAACACAGTTGATACATTGGTTGATTTGTTGATCAGTTGTTTGAAGAACAAATTAAATGATTTTAAAATAAGTTTTTGTCCTACTGATTGGATGATAGGATGATACAAACTGTGCCTGCAAAAATAGTTAAAGAGCCTATGAAATAGGATTTTTTATCACTTGAAACAACTCTACATTCATTCTGATTAAATAATTTCACATTTTGATTGTCAAATTTGTGGTGTTTTGAGACTTTTTTCTGGATTTTGTGTTCTATGCAAATTGAAGTTTGCATATTTATGAGCAAATGTGTGATGTCATCGAAGGCAAAGATGCAACATCATGGTTGGTTTGTGCACAAAAAATTTCAGATTTGTTTTCTGTTTTTCAAATTGCAACTCCACTAATATTTGGTTGTTGTCTTATTGATGAGTGTTTAAACTTGTCAGTACGATTCTGGCGTGACCGCTGTTTTCTTTTGCAAAATTTGGGATTTTGATTGTGTACATTGTTAATGCTGCTGTGAGACTTTGTTCCTATTATGAGTCACACAACAGAGCCCTCATGTGTCCAGTTTAAGACAGGTCATTTTTTAAAATTTAATTAGTACATTAAACCTTAATTTTAGTACAAAAAAACTATTTTTCATTTTTCTTAAACTCCCTTTAAGCATGGATATTTGATAAAAAAATGTATTAAAAAAAATTGCTCTTCATAGGCCCTTTACGGGGGGAAAACCGTGGATAAGTTGATCTGATCTGTATGACTGCAGAACAAACTGTTAAGCAAAACTGTCTGCTTAATCATTATCATTTTTTGTTGCTGTCCCATCCCCCTGGCTGGATTCTTTTGGCAGAATTGCCAAAATATTTTTTCTTTGAGGGTGCCGCTGGCACTAAGGAAACCCTGACTTGACAATGCCAAGAGAACAAAGATCCTCTTTATTGGATCGTCCGTTTTGTTGCTCGACAGAGAAAATGTCAAATTCATACAGCATGAATTACAAAACATCGGCCATGGCTCAGAACCATGGCTCGATTCCCGACTCACTCTGACTTACCTCCATTGAGCCAAAATACAATGAATGAAAAATGGTGAGAGGCTCTCGATGTCTTGTAATCCTCCATCCTCCTCTTGAAACAAAAGGACAAAGGTCTGTTATCGGGGATTACTCAAAAATTGCCTCTCCAATAGCCACAGTAAACGCACAACCTTTTGGAGCACTTGTAGGGGTGGATCAAAGCGTTGCACAGTGTGTGCGTGGTCTGCGAACGCTCCACAGTTGAATGACCTGGGGACCTTTGCTCCGGTGGTCCGGAATTACAAAATGGCGTCGCAAGACGACCTCCGTTTCCAGGCAGGGGAAACATTTGCGTGTATTGACGTCATCCGGTTTCAACTGGTTTCAACTAGTTTCAACTGGTTAAGCAGCTCTAAGAAACTGGGCCCAGAACTTGAGTTCCGGTGCAAAACTCCACAAGCATCCCATACCAAAGGTGGACCCCAAAATATGTTCGTATCCTTGCTCTACATGTATAATACAACGTGTAGAGTAGAGTCGATGCTGACAAAACGGTCTGGACTGCGGTCTTAGTTTCGGGAGGTATGTTGAAATGATGGAATTTCATCTTTTTTGGAACCCCATGGTTCGTAGATTTCAAGATGCTTTCATGACAACTCTCCTCCGCATTAGAGAAGTAGATCATTGAGAATGATTTCATTGTAACCGAAGAAAACAACAGCTATATTTGTCCCCAGGATTTTTCAAAGCTGGGGCAATTTCTGGACCCAAATTTTGCAAGTTTGGACGAAGCACGCTGAATTGAGGGCTTCCGAATGTTTATGTTTTGTTTCAAAAGCTCTACTGTGCAATCTGGAGTACTTAAATGGTTTTATTTTATTTATTTTTTCCAAGTCATTTTTATCAATATTATTAATTTAAAATCAGCTGTATCTTGTGCACGGGGGAAACTGTGTAAGGTCAAAATTCCTCAGCCCTGGTACTTACAAATTGAAGCTGTGTCAGGTAACGTTTCCACCAGAGGTACTTCTGCATTTGTGGTCCCATGGCAGCGAGGAGGTAGTACGAATACATAATTAGATGAATAAAAGAGTTCAACGTTCCACCAAACCAAGCTAAAAAACAAAAAGAAAAAAGGAAAAAGGGATAGATAAATGGCCTTTCATAAATATTCCACAAGCATTCCTAGAATGCTCCACTCAAGAGACAAGCCAGATTCACATACCTTGTTTGGATAGCCTTTGAGGAATAACTCCTTTAATTTTAATCCCTCCATGGGATATTCAACTCACACCTCGTCAGTGCCCGGTGAAGGACTTAACGACAAGTTCCCGGTAAAAGGACATAATGACAAGTTCACGGTAAAAGGGCATAACCACAAGTTCCAGGTAAAAGGACGTACCGACAATTAAACAATAAAAGGGCGTAATGACAAGTTCGTGGTAAAAGGATGTAACGTCAATTTCCTGGTAAAAGGACGTAACGACAAGTTTGCAGTAAAGGGGCGTAACTACAAGTTCCCTGTAAAGGGGTGCAAGCAAATGATGTGAAATTTTGTGTTTCAAAAAACTGAGTGGGAAAGTTTGATCATTTTTTTGCCATTCAAAAGTTATTATAGGACATGTAGGAATGTTAAATTCTGCATGGGAATGGGTAAACATGTCTTTGGGTTAATTCTAGAAACAAAAATATAACAAAAATGCCATACTTGTCATGTCCAGGGCCACTTCATTGCTTATATCCTTTTAATACTGGGACGAAATACTTTATGTGTCCGATAAAAGGGCGTAACGCCTTATGCCCTTTTACCGGGCACACGACGACCTCTTACCCAACAATTATAGGCAAAGTTGGATGACTCATGACTCGGACTCAAGACTGGAATCCGAAGTCTCATTTGTGATGACTCAGACTCAAACTCCAGTCATGGCGGTTAATAACTCGGACTCCGAATGTCAGACTCGACCATCTGAACTCGGATTTGTGACTCAGACTCAACATTTGTGACTTGGACTCGACTGAAAATGGGCCAGTGTTGGCTTCTGGTTTTGTTCCGGTAGTACCAAATACTTTGTTCTGTGTTTTTCAATTTTCAATGGAAAATAGTCGGAAAATAAAAACAAGGAAATCAACTGATCAGCTAAAAAGGTGCTTACTTGTTTAATGTGAGAGGGGGGACATAACCTTTAAAGAGAGTGGCATGATTGACTGTGACCAAGTTCGCACAACAACCATTACCCAACACATGTTTTTTACAAGTACCAGGCAAAATCTGCCGCTAGTCGCTGAATGGACTTTGTACAAACTTGGCCTATGATGAATGTGTCTGCTTTTTATTAACCCTCCTACTCTGAGGCCCATTTGGCACTGAGTTGACCCAGGATGCAAAACCACTGACATGCTTGAGTGACCATGAACAGTGACCCATTCACTTGTGCACACACTGCTCCCAGTGTTAAACCAATGGTCGCGTACAAAACCAATGAGGAGATTGGTTTAAAATAATGAATCAGTAGGAGGGTTAATTGTGCAAAAACCCAACACAACCCAAAACTTGCATGGATGTAGGTAACATGGCCATGTAGTAGTTCTTAACACTTAGTTTTAATACTTACACTGACCGCCTGCCACCCACTTCATTCCGATCCACCAGAGGCCAAACATACTGGCGTGATGATAAACATGGAGGAACGTAAGCTGACTATTCTTCTTTCTCAAGATGAAGAAGACTGTGTCTAACATTTCTACCAGCTTGGAAAAGTAGAACCACCATAGGGAATTTGCTATCTGTAAGTGACGTAAATCAGTGAGTAATTATTTTTAACCCTCATACTTCTGTCAGACAGGCCTTCATTTTAAGAAATACGAGGAGAGCTATAAACTACTCTCCTTAAATTGTTGATTAGAGTGCTTTGCACACGTCAGAACAAAACTTCACACATTTAGTCTCAAAAGTTATTCCTACATGATTGGGTTGGTGGATTGTCTTTTTGTGGCACATTCCAAGCAAATATACGCCATATCGGCAGTTAATTTCCAGCTGTGAATAGTTTGTTTTTCAGATTTTTAAAAATCCACTTTAAGTTTTAAGGAGCTGTATTTTTGCTCTCACTTTCCTCAAAAATGAAGGTTTGGACTCCGAGTCTGAACATTAAATATTACGCGCTGTGGTTTGGAATGTCTTACATTTTACTGTAATTCATGCATTCTTACTAAAATTCCAGCAATGTTGTATGGATCCATGTATGTGTATGTATGTATGTATCTATAAAAGGTTCTCTTATTTTTCATCTGAAGGCCGTAAATGTTCATGGACCAGAGATGACGACCCGGGACATGTTATAACCTATAAATGAACAAAATCCGTTTTGACCGAGATTTGAGCAAAAAAAACACCACCAAAATTAATGGATTTTAGGGGCAAGTGCTGTACCTAACAATGTATGTATTGATAATAAGTGCTGGCCATGCCACTCACAACCCACAGGCTGTGGTCAGGTTGTTGGTGAACTCGAGAATTTGGACCGCTCCATTACATGCATTGGGGAGAACAATTTTAGAAGTGTGAAGTGTGGTAATTTTTCTCAAGTCCTTACTTTACAGGTAGACCAACGTGTGTGTACATGTATGTACATGTACATGAACGGTCATTTCAGTGGAAACACACTTGAAATTCTTTCTGAGAACAGGGAGGTGCGTAAGGGGCATGTAGTATAGACCAAAAGGCTTGAGACTACAGTATTTATAAAATTATTCTCTTGAAAACTCGCAATATATAATGTCATCTTTAAAAAATTGTATACTTTAACGCATGTAATTGCATGCAATTGTTACGTGGTTAAAGTGGTCACCAACTTCCAATGTTAACACCATCCAAATGACGACGATTTGGCTTTTGTTGTCACATGATCATTGTGTACGATAAGTTTCAGACCGTCGAAAGTGCATATCATGAAGAGCATGGACCAATTTCATAAATAATAATAATAAATAATAAATTTATATTTATATAGCGCTTTATACAAAAGCCTCAAAGCGCTTTACAATAAAAAGGTAAAAAAGGTAAAAGGTAATAAAACAACAATGAATAAAGCTTTGACGACACTGGATAAATAACTTAAAAATATGGCATACACCGAATAGATTAGAAAAAGTAAAATACTAACAGCAATAAATACAATAATTAAAAAATACAACCTTTAAGCCTTTAAGCTTTAAAATTGTATGGTTACTGCTTGATTTCTATTTCATAAAGCTGTTTAACGTATAAGCAAGTCTAAATGCTTGCTAACCCACAGTTACCACATGACGTAATAATGCAATGCCAAAACTTTGTTTACTTGAAAAATTATGGGGATTACTTGCATACTCTGTTACGTGTAGCATTTTTCTGCTACAATAAGTACAAACATTTGCTTACTGGTCAACAGCTTTATAAAATTGCGCACAGGCAGAATGATATTAAGGCTACATAATAATTGACAATTTATCTAAATTTTAGATGTATTAACTGCCCACTTTAAAGTTTACTCATTTAGCGGGACCTGTGCCAAGTGCGGGTTCCCGTGTGACACCTTATACAATTGTTGTCTGCTGTGATGTGGTCCATGCTGTTTTGGACACCCGAGGGGACAGATGGCACCCGAGGCGAAGACGAGGGTGCCATCGGCCCCCCCGATGGTGTCCAAAACAGCATGGACCACATATCACAGCAGACAACAATTGTTTTGTTATACCATGGTATTATATTGCAGGATTGTTAAAAAGGCCCTTACCGACATAGCTTGCAGACGACAATATTCAATTCAACAAAAAACAAAAGTGCGTGGATTACCATTTTTGTATCAACCAAAATGTATCAACTGGTCCCTATCGCGAGCATCTTATCGAAAGTACAGTAGCGTGCACAGTACCAGTGGTTGCATAGTAACCTCTTTCTCAGGTAGTACCGCTAATGTGGCTGTACAGATCAATGGGGACGATGAAATAATGTTCTGAGAACGATCTAGGTAATGGACGCGGGCGACATGACCTACCTCTTTCTCGGGTGTATTGCCAACTTCAACATTCATATCAATGGGGATGATGAAATGAATTTTCTGAGGACGATCTAGGTAATGGACCCCGACAACATCACTTTTTGGGGAAGACATGAAATTTTGTATTATGTCACGTGATTGGTTCTCGACCAATTAAAATTCACAATCTAATACCATGGTATACAAACATGTATGTCGGCCTACAACATGATATAATGTGGTGTGCAGTATAGTCAACCTTCCTACTGTCTGACCATTCAATATCATCCACTGTGGTTGAAATGTTATCATGTTGAAATGTTATCATGTGGTAATGCATCTACACAGTACACAGTCAACCCTCTCACTGTATGACCAATCATTATCATCCACTGTGGTTGGAATGATAAACTAAGCCACCCTGCATGAACAACATCTTCTTGCATCAAGACTAAGACTTACCCTGAGTTCATATTCATTATAGCTGAAGACAACTGGCTGGCAAGTAAGACTGTAACCGAGTTTATACCCACAAATCACATTCTGTAAACAATAAACATAAACAAAAACTGAAATGCCTTTTTTCAAAAAAGACCCTTTACGATGGCTTCTATTATAAATCAATACAACCAATCAAGACTTTCCCTCCATCTTTTCAATTTTGGAGTGAACAAAGAAAAATTGACTGGAGCAGGATTTGAACCAGCGACCACCGGCTTAACGTACCGGTGGTCGCAGGTTGAAATCCTGCTCCAGTCAATTTTTCTTTGTTTACCCCAAAATTTATTTAAAATTTTACCCAGTCAGTTTCCCTTGTGGTTTATTGCTCTCTGTCTTTTCAGACACATGATGGCAGACCTGCTACTTCATGGAGGCAACAGAGGCAGTATGGGCTATTCACAAGAAAGCACGCCCTTCACAGTTTACCCTTGAGAGGCCAGTTTTTCCTAAAAGCAGTCGACTAAAAGAATCACATTCACAACTCAACACTGCCATGACAACACGCGCAGTTTAGGACCTTGAAATGGCTGACATGATAGCGAAACTATTTACTTGCCTCATAAAAAAACATACTGACTTATGCCATAAACACGACCAAGAAATATGAACCCATAGTGCATGTAGTATGTTGTAAACCACAATAAAATGAATAAACATATTTACAGCTGGGTCATAGCACGGCGGGTGCAAGGTGATGACCAAAAGCTTGTCAACTGTTTTCACATGAAACGCTGCAAAACTGTGCTGTAAATTGCCTTCATGCCCTTGTTCATTGCCTTGGTGCCCCAAGAAATGTACAGCAGAAATTTGACATTCTGACTCGTAACAACCAGAAGTCAGTGACCAGAAACAACGCAGTTTCAGGCCTGAGACAGCTGGACCACATAAAAAAGATTAATAATGGACTAGAAGAGACCGATCCATTAAGCCCCGCCCCCTAAACATATTGACCAATCACAGAATTGGCTACATCACCACTGTGCACGTGGGCAGCAAAATGTGCGTCTCTTCAATGCCACACTGCACGAATGTGCACGCTTTAGGTATGCGCACGCATGTTTACATTTTCCAATAGAATTTTATTGTGTCAGACTTTTGTCAGACTTTCGGTGGCGTACCCAAGGCAGTGATTGGTCAACACATATGGGGGCGGGGCTTAATGGATTGGTCTATTAGCCTCCAGAAATATCGTCAAATTTTACAAATACAATGCAGGGACACAACTGAAAAGCCTGCTGGCTAAGTCCATTCCCGCAGACCCCTAAAAATTTACAAATTACAATCATTTTAAATATAAGGTTGTTTTTCAGAAACTTACCTCTTTAAAAATATGAAAAGATATTCCCATGCACACACAGTTGTAGGTGATCATGGTCCATTTGAGGGTGTAAGGCTCACGGTTTGCCATGACCTTTGGCCCGAGCCATACAATGAGTAAATAAAGCAGGACAATGCCTATTGTCCAACAAGGGGAATCCAGTAACAGCCAGTCTGCTACACGGGGATCTAAGAATGAGAGGACAAGAACAAAAGAACCCAAGGGTGAATTATTTATGACAAAAGCTCTGTCTGACGTTTTCCGCAAGAGGGAGGGGTGCTAAGTTCACTCATTAACAGGTCTTGATTTTAGGCCTTGAATAACACAGAGGCCATGGAGGTTTGGACTTGGAAAAAGTAAGCATCGATAAATCTTAACCAGTTGCCGCCGGATGAGGTGTATAAATGTATAAAGTGTATAGTAATTGTTTCCCCTGCCTGGAAACGGAAACGATGTAAAGATGCCAATGTGTAAAATTGCCGGAACAAAGGCCACCGGACCTGCCAATGCTGAGCGTACACGGACAACGTACACGCCGTCTAACACTTTGTTTCACTCACACAAAGACAAAACAGGGTCTTGAATTTTTCGCTGTTAAATTCTGGCTATTGAGAGGTGGTTTTGTGTAATCCCTGATAATAGACCTTTGTCCTTTTGTTCCAAGAGGAGGATTAGGAGACATCGAGAGGCTTCCCCCATTGTTCATTCATTGTATTTCGGCTCAATGGAGGTAAGTCAGAGTGAACCAGGAATCAAGCCATGGTTCTGGGTTTAGTACCAACCCATTTAGCCTTTTTGAGACACGGTGGACACATTACAAATGCACTATTTTGAGAGGGTAAATCTGTCTGTATACACCCAAACCAAACAGTGCACTCATATAGTGTCCACCATATCTCAAAAAGGCTAATGCAGTAGGTAACGGCCGATGTTTTGCAATTCACGGTGCATAAATTTGACATTTTCTCAGTCGAGAAACAAAAGCGCACGATGCAAAAGAGACTATTTGTTCTCATGGTTTTGTCAAGTCGGGGTTTCTTTGTGCCAGCGGTATTCTCAAAGAAAAATGATTCTGGCAAATCCAACAAAATAATCCTGCCAGGGGGATGGGAAAAAATAAAAGAATCCCAGTGGCAACTGCTTGGGAAAAACAAAGACTGTAGGACTTGTAATGTTATTGGCCCAATGTTTATAACTAATTCTAGCAGTCCAGTGAGTATTTTGAACACATCTGTTATTTCTATTTTATTTTTTTGAAGTCACATTCAAAGACCCAATGTTTATGACTACAGGGGCAATTTTTTTCATGAAATATTAATATTAATACAGAGAAACGCTTTAGTATAACAAAGGGGGCATAGGCTACAAAATGGGCAAACAAAAAGCAATCTATGAGTTTAAAATAAAAAGTTTAAAAGTTTTTTGAAGTTTGTCTCTAATGTTTTTAACACATGGGAAAATGAATTTCATGTTTTTTTTCATAATGGTGAATAAATCTGACTCTGAATCTGAATCTAAAATGAATAATTTTTATTAATTCACTACTCACCGCTGAGTGTCAGAGTGTGTAGATAAAACTTGTACAAATGGTCAATCTTGTCTGCAATAATCTCCATAATTGCGCTTAGATTGTATTGCTATGGTACCCAATGAAAACGATCCTCACCAACAGTTACCCGACAGGTTCTGAAAGTAAAAAATTTCCAGCATAGATTATGGCACACTAGTAACACACTGTAGACTACAAGCCTTGCGCCTATTCAAAATGTTGCGACAATTTTATTTCTTTCATAAATTCAAGCAAAGTAGATTTTTTTAAATGGTTTAAATGCCCATGAGACTTTACAGCACAATCTATAGACAGTTCCCACTTGGCGTAACAGTGTTAAGTCAACCATCTTTACTGGCAAATCAATCTTTTTTTTAACACCAAATTGTGCGAGATGCGTAAATACCGCTGGCATAATGCCGGAATTTTATCAAATTCCTTGCATAGTCAATAAACCACTTTGAAAAGTTAGAATGGCAGCTCAAAGCTCAAACTCAAGCTGCCCATTCTAGCAGGAACTATCTGCATTATAGTCCTGATAACATGCAGTGAGGATCTATCTGAACTTTCCTCAGTCCATCAAAATCATTTAGAGAATTGGGGATAAAATTATCCATAGAGGATTTAGGAGGCAAACAAAAAACTCTCCTCGATTGATTTTTGAAGGATTGAGGCAATACAGATCCTACCAAAAACCTGTATCGGTTGATTTTGAAGATTGAGGCTTTTGTTTGCAATAACATTACTAATAACAGGCGGCTTCTACATGCGTGTCATGCATGCAAACAAAGAGATTTCATGCATTATTTGTTTGCAATAACATTACTAGTAACAGGCGGCTTCTACACAGGTGTCATGCATGCAAACAAAGAGATTTCATGCATTATGTATGCTCCACCAATGGTTGGGAAAGTTTTCAGTTCACTGTACAAAGTGCTCTGTGTGTGCATGGCACTTAATGTATTTGTGCACATTGTTGTCATGCCTGAATGTGAATGGGGTAATAGTAAAGAATGTGATGGCAACATGCTACCCAAAGTGAAGTAGCCCTCAAAGGGTGTCAACGAGACATTGATTGATCTCATTAATATTCATAAGTGATCAGCAATGACTGCCTGTGTACTAAACATAGCCACTTTATTGTACGCATGATGGTGATAGAAATGTTGCCATACTGACCCTAACATACTCTTCCCCTCTTATGGGTCATACATGTATGTCAAATCACCCCCAAAAAATGAAAATTTTAACCCGACCATTTTTGATTTTGATGAAACTTGGGGTACTTGTTGAGTGTGATCTCACAGCACCAAATCTCAAATTTTAGGTCAATCGGGTCAGGGGTTTGCGAGATACGGCCCGCCAAATTTTGAGATTTTTGGCAAAAATGGGGGTGGCCGTCTACCTTTGAACCCATTGTATCTCAGGAACCACTGGGTCAATCTTCACAAAATTAGTATTGTTGGAAAAGGAATCCAATAAGGATTCCAAATCTGCTCTCATTTCGAAGATTGGTGTATGTTGAGGTACTTTGACCTTTGACCTAAGATTTGACCTTGAAATTGACCTTCTGGAGATCGAGTGATCTTGACAATATTTTTCATAAAATGTAATCTCTGACATGTTCACTAAAACATATAAAAGTTTCAGAGATGTAATATTTTTTGTAATGGAGCAATTAGAATTGAAAGTATGCATACCAACAGGGTTCATCATAAACAGTATTAAAATGTGTATACAGCGTGTACAATACGTCAGCACAACAATTGCTTTTGCAGTTTTAACTGTTTAGCTTATGAAAAGTACAAGAACCACAGTACGTAATGTACCAATGATCATCATCTGACTTCAACACCACATAGTTATTGAGCAATTTATGCACTAGCTGTTCAGTACCATTTACATGTACTTCCCATCATCGACGTGGTTAACTATTCATCAGTCAGCCACTTTTTCCATACTTTTGCAATTCTGACATGATCTATTTTGCTCAGATTGTACATTCTTCCAGAAGATGCCAGAGATTGGGCATCAATCACACAGAGAATGTCACTTTCACTGATCCAACAAGTGTCCTCCTTGTTTGGCCAGTGAAATAAATTTGAGGGTCCATGAGGGTGCATGAAACGAATGTAGAAATCCCAGAGTTCCTCGGATACACCTTCAACTAGTCCAATCCATGCCTCATTGTCACACTGACAACAAACATAGTTCTGCTGCTTGATTTCAGTGAAGTTCACTGTAGGTGTTTCAGTCACATCAGCAGGAGAATCCATGACAGTCACACGTTCTGGTGGGTCACTCTAGAGGCTGAGCTTGTAGGCGTGCATCTTTGACTTTGTCGTTGGAACCAAACGAAGAAACTGCTGTGTTCCCTTGATTGTTTAAGCCACTTGAAATCTTTCTGTCAGTTCTGAGTCATACTTTGCTATTTGTTATGGTGTTACGTTGAAGAAGTGAATGCCAGGGATGCTCTGGATGCAGAATTCCATTATTGCGTCACTAGTTAGGATTGGGTTTGAGTACGGGCGTTTCAGAAGTTCAGACTAGCCTTTGTTAGCAACCGTTTCACTGTCCCTCCTATTGCATCACATGCACTTTTCCCTTGGCTTGTTGCAAAAAAGTTCCATTCTCCATCTAAATTCAAGTCTTCTTGATGATCACACAGATTGAGAAAATTATTTTTGTTCTTATACTGTTCATGTGCTCACAGGAAATGGCCCAGATTACCCATGGGATTTCCAAGGAATGTCTCAGAGGCCTGAAGGCATACATCTTGTTAACCCTTCTGGCCTGTATAAACCCCTCATTCTAAACTTCTTTCCAAGTACGGCTGACATTTAGGATGCATGGATATGACTAGAACAAAAAAGGATGTGGAAAATGGATGTTGTACATGTATACAGTGCATATTGCATGTATTGTATAAACATTACATATATTATGTATACATACGGTATATTGTGAATATCTGTGAGCATGGATACTTTCAATCCTTATTGCTCCTAAACAAAAATTATTACATCTCTGAAACTTTTATATGTTGCAGTGAACATGTCAGGGATTACATTTCATGAAAAATATTGTCAAGATCACGTGATCCACAAGGTCAATTTCAAGGTCAAATCTTAGGTCAAAATACCCCAACATGTTCCAATCTTCAAAATGATGGCAGATTTGTTTCTTCATGAATTCCCTTTCCAACAATACCAATTTTGTGAAGATTGGCGCATTGGTTCCTCAGATACAAGGGTTCAAAGGTAGGTGGCCACGCCTATTTTGGCCGAAAATCTAAAAATTCGGCGGGCCGTATCTAGCAAACCCCAGACCCGATTGACCTAAAATTTGAGATTTGGTGCTGTGAGATCACACTCAACAAGTACACCAAGTTACATCAAAATCAAAAATGGTTGGGTTAAACCCATTGGGTGATTTGACATGACCCTTATACAGAACCTGGTAACCCCCCTAATAATGATGAACTCACCCAGCCTTTGCTGGTGGTGGACAAAGATTATAGAGCGCCGTAGGCGCAAGATGGGGACCTCTGGCTGAAACGTGAAATTTCACTGGATGCCATTTCGGCAAGTAACTCTATTGATACAACAATAGATCACCTCAGATCAGTGCAGACAATGACCATTGCTATCAATGGGAAACAAAGCATTCACTTGCCGAAATGGCGCCCATAAGTATTTCACTTTCCAACAATAGATAAAGCCCCAGTTCCCCATCTTGCGCCTTCCGCGCTCTATAATCTTTGGTGGTGGGTTACCTCAGTAACCTTTTGTATTATGCATCTGCCCTCCAATGTTTATCATAAATCAATATTAATGAGGTCAATCGAGGTCAAAGCTAGCTTGATTTGTAGTATTAATGGTAAACATTTGATTTAATAATGAATTAGCTATTTTCCTTTACTAAATACTGTCAAACAGTTGAGAAAATTTTATAAAATTTATTTGAGACAATGAGGGGAAAAACCGGCAATGCTTACAGTATAAACTGTTCGTTAAAAGACAATAGCGTTTACAAGTATTGTCAGGACCCAACACCTCAAGCTACCAGCAGCCAGCCTAGTCTTGGTGCAAGATGTTCCTACGTAGTTGTCAGTATAACCCATAGAGCTGTTTATACAGCTCTATGGTATAACCATAAAACCATGCACACCCTCAACACTACATACATAGAGTCTAATTTATAGAGGGCGCTCACCACGAACCAGTCAGTAAGTTGTTTTGACGTGTGGTTGATCTTGGTCACAGAGGTTGATGGAACAGCCCCCGCTATCGTTTGATGGTTTGTGTATATATATGCACGGTGATGAACGTGGTGGGAGGGAGAATCAAGATAGTAGAGTGATAAACAATGCCTTGCATCAAGACTACCAGTACCCATTATGAACAATTTGCATAAGTATTTCAAGCATTGAGCGTGAGTAGAAAATCGCAAAATTGTTTTTACAAAATTTACTTTTGTAATAATGACCGTCAAATTCAGTCCTTAAAGGGAATTAGTCATCATGAAATAGCAGTAAATGGAATAACCCAGTTACTACGCGCATGCGCACTGGCAGTCACATCAGTTTGACAATGACGGCACCCTTTGTAATTTGACCGCAAGCGCGTGTGTGTGCAGTATCTGGGTGAGAGTTCATCTTTCTATGCAAAGCCACAGGCCTGCTATAATCATGATGACACAGCCCCTTTAAGTAGGACCCCTACTGCCTCAATCCTCCAAAATCAACTGGATGAGTATGTCACTATGATAGTGCCGCAATCCTCCAAAATCAACCGATATGAGTTTATGGAGGACTTTGATTGCCTCAACCATCCAAAATCAACCGAGGAAGTTTATGTAGGATCTCTAATGCACCAATCCTCTAAAATTATTGGATTCTCACTACATCCAATAGGCAAAGGTCAAACATGTCCCAAGCCTTAAATTCATCAAAAAAATTCTTAATTTTGGAGGACTTCAGAAGTTTAGGGTATATGTGATATGATGATTAGTATTGATACAGGCCTACTATATCATGATGACACGGCCCCTTTAAAACCAACTTATTTTTTGGGGTCTTTTGGCAAAACATCAGGCAATGCAACTTTGCTGCGAGTCTACTGGTACAACCAGTACTATTTTAGGTAAAAAATGTAATTCATAGTTATAACACAAATGCATGTACCAGCAGTTTGTTTACATATTTAGTGATGTGGCCATCTTTGTCTGGTGCCTTGTACCATAGAGTAAAGGTTCAGTGACAAATTACATAGATTTTGTATTTTTTTTTTTAAAGAGAGGACCAAACTATTTTTTTCCTTCCAGCCTCAATTTTGAATACACTGGGTTGAATCAGCAAAAAACAAAATGAAGCTGCACCACAAAAGGTATATTTTAAATTATATAAACTGGCACACAGATCCTTGTCATTTGATTGGTGAAACCTACATCACATGACATTCAATATTATTCCCATCAGCGTCGGTGATCCAAAAGTCCTATTTGCCCTAGGGGAATAGTATTTACTATTGAAAGGTTAGGATCATCCTCGTTCCCAATGATTTTGAGCAATAGAGCACCGCTGCTTAAACAAAGAAGCATCTGTGCAAAAGGTTGTAATAATATCACACCCTGCGTATTGCACTGTTCTAAGCTGCGCGCGTCAAGTTTGCTTGAAGTTAAATTCGTTGTCACGCGCGCGTGGAGAATGGAAAAAAGCGCGTCTGTGTCTACATGGAGTCGTCCACGTTGTTTAGAAGTTGTTTTAGAATTTTCAGAGTGGTGGGTGGTTGAGGAACCGTATTTATTTGATATTTGATTTTGTGTTTATTGTGAAAAAAAATCAAATGACAAGGATCTATACTCAGTTATATGAAACAAATATTGAATGACTTTATTTCGTGAAATGGGAGGAATATTATTGCTCGGTAAAATTTGGACTGTTCCATATCACTCGGCTTCGCCTCGTGAAATGGAACAGTCCAAATGTTACCTCGTGATAATATTCCTCCCATTGCACTCTGAGTCACTCAATATTTGTATACTTGTTATCTGCAGTGCATAGTTCTCAAAATATGCATACAGACAGTACATGGATGTAGTACAACACAAAGGTTTGACCGAAATGGGTGTATGCATTAATGGTAGTTGATTTTTTGTGGACCCAAGTCATTGTTAACTGGGCAAATACAAGTACAACAGTACAAAATTGGCAAAATCGGAGATTGCATTGCCTTACATACTTGACCCTGGCAACCTTGGGTAGAGGGCACCGGGAACACAAAGGAATGTGTACAGAGGCCTCAATGCAAATTTGTTGAAGCTACTCAAATAACTTTGAAAAAATATATATTCATTCTTAAAACAGCAGAGACAATACTGCAAGGACTGGCCTACATTTTACAAAACGATAATGTTTTTGATAAAGAAAAGAAAAGAAACAGTTGATCATATTTCATATTTTCCTGTAGTTGCAATGATCGTAATTCGTAACCTTCCATCTTCCCGGTGGTCGGATGGATGGAGGATCACAATCATCAAAAACTAATTTTCCCGTAAATTTTGTTACTGTTGTGTATTGTTTGACTAATTCACATCCACTCTGGACCATTTTGATCCACTGAAAAATGCCGCATCTGACTGCCACTTTTTTCTTTTCTTTTCACTTTATTATTTATCCAGGTTTAGTTAATTAACAAATAAAGTTGCAGGCAAGTACCACACTGCATTTTTTCCTGATCAACAAGCAAGATTCTTTGCACTCCTTTGCTATAGTAGTAGTATATGATACAGCAAAACCAAATCACTTTGACTTATTTTTATCTTTTGTATTTAATAATTAATTAATTTATTATACAAAACAGTAATTTCGCCTGTGTATTTAAGTTGTTTCTAACACATAGCAAGGTCCTTGCTCATGCTATGTGGTTGTTATGTAGGTTGTTTAAAGTTTGTCATGTAACCACACATAGCAAAAACCTATTTTCCTTCCTCCATGATGTAACCATCAACTCATGTAACGAGGAAAAAAATTGTTTTTTCTTTTTTCTTCCTCCATCCAATATATTTTGTCCAACACCTTTTGTCAGAATTGTAACACTTTTTATTATCAATATCATCAAATATACCTACAAAATAAACTAGTTATATTTTATCTAGCTCTGTTTTATTCTAAAATTAACGATTATACAAGACCACATCTACCATACTACTTTCACCACTAGCATTCTTCGCATACCAATTACTAATTCTTTGCAGGACACACCACGGAGTTTGGGCCGAAGACCACAGGAACCCAACCCATGCCCGCTGGCAGTGCGAGCGTGTTGCACCGTTAGACCATACCGTTCACACACGCTTATCCACGGCAGGCTGTCCAACGAATATAGGCAGGGTAGGCCTGATCAAGAAATATAGCCGGAGCAACTAGACTTGTTCCCTACTGCTGGACCGTGGTTAAATAAAAATCACGACTTGACTTTTAGAAACAAATTACGGCCCAAATTATTATTACTCACCCTCATCCGAAATGAAATGACTGATGTTTTAACTAGATGTTTTAATTTCTATTTTTACATCAGTAATTCAGACAAAACTGTGTGTGGCACATGTGGCATGCCAGACTGCGTGATGGGTCTTCCCCATGCATTATTCCCAGGTCAAGGTATGGTAGGGCTTGATACACTGATACCGTTATTCATATTTTTGACCAATAATAATCTTCGTTAGGCAAAACCGCAGATGCTGATAATCTCTTATCAATCAAATCATTGGTCAGTTTTCTCGGCGTACCCATGGCCGCGGCGCAAAGCCGCGCCTAGTTCAATTCATTTTTAAAAAAGGGGTAATCTAAATAATCACACAATCATAAGTCAAATAATAGTAACTAAAAACTGCAATTTAATCAAACTATTTTTTCCAAATTAAAACAATTTATTTAAAATTAAAATTAACTTAATGTGATTTATTTTACATGCTATTAACCTAATTATGTACCTTAGAAAAACAACAGCTCTACATTATCGACACAATTACATACCCTGTTATAAAACTGACGCTCCTATGACCTATGACCCCAAACAAGTAAACGTTTATCGACTGCTCGATCGAAAGGCTTTTGTGCAGCGTGTAGTACTGTGTAGTCGCTACTAAAATTAAAAATGCATGGTAAGTTAAATTATTTGTCATGTTCGTTTGAAAAGGCGGGTAATATTGGTAAGCCGGAGTGCTCTGCCATATTTGATGTCTAATTACGGTACTTTTAACCGCATCGTTAAATCTGCAACATATAATTATCACTCAGCTTTTGTTTTCAAAATATGTAAACGGCGTGGAACAATGTTGCCCCATACACTGAACTACCTCCGCAAGAAGCAGAGGGAGAATGTATGGGGCTAGACCCAGTAACTGGGGCGCTGTACTCCTTTTTTGAGATTTTTGACATTATCTGTCGTACAAGCTAGTACGACAGATAATGTCAAAAATCTCAAAAAAGGAGTACAGCGCCCCAGTCATGCCAGTTACTGGGTCTAGTATGGGGCTAGGAACAATGTTGCTTTAGATCCAGATGGGGCCGCATTTTTGAGATTTTGATCATCGGTCGAACGATGATGTCCAAATCTCAAATACAGCACCTTAGTTACTGGGTCTATGGAGGTAGACGGTAGAAATTTTTTTCTACCTCCATGCTTTACTATCTAGACCCAGTAACTGGGGCGCTGTACTCCTTTTTTAGATTTTGACAATATCGGAACGCCCATTATCGGTCGTACTAGTAGTAGTAGTACTACTTTACTTACTATGTAGACGAGTAGTCTGGTACTACTACAGTACTAGTACCAGTACTACAGTAGTAGCGTAGTAGTAGTACGGCAGATAATGTCAAAATCTCAAAAAAGGAGTACAGTGCCCCAGTTACTGGGTCTAATGCTTTACCATGTTTACGCTTTGTGAGTTTTGACTTTTGGGATTATTTATAGGCTAGACCTAGACCCAGTAACTGGGGCGCTGTACTCCTTTTTTGAGATTTTGACATAATCTGTTGTACACTACTACAGTGTACTACTAAGTACTAGTACTGGTACTAGTAGTACAGCAGATAATGTCAAAATCTAAAAAAGGAGCACAGCGCCCCAGTTTCTGGGTCTAACAACAGTAGGCCTAAACAACTACCATAAATATCAACTAAACACATGGCAAAAAAATTAAACATTGTAAAAAAATATATATAAAAAAAAAATTCTGCATTGATTAGCCAATCTGGCTCTGCCCACAGGCCAATGCCAACTGTAAACAAATTTGACTAAAAGTTTTTTATTAATTAAATATTATAATTAATATGACTAGAAAGTAGCAGTACAGTAGTATAATTAGGACACGATGAATGAGTAACAACATTCAAAAACATATAATAATGAGAATAATAATAACTAGTTCTTATGTTATAATATATAGCCTATTTTACAATTAAACGTCTCATATATATTATATTCACATTGGGATGTGTAGTCTGTACAGTATAGGGTAAAAATAACATTATTATTATTAACATTATCAATATCATGTATTCTTCCAATCCATGTTACTTTATATTTGTTAAATGAAGAAAAGAGCAAAATCCGAATCATTCACACATGTATAGTAGTACTTAAGTAGCCAAGTTGGAAATGCCAGCCCCATAAATAGTACCAATACTGTATTACTACTTCTTGAAGCGGAGGTAGTCCAGCGTATTGGCACTATTTATTGGGTTATGGAAATGCAAGTCATAAGAAGAGACCATAGTTAAAGCACAAATAAACAGTTTGATGGTAAATTATGTTTCAACGCTAAACACAGACTTTTTTAGGGACACAAACAATTATCAAATCGGAACGCACTTCCAATACTCATACATGTCATAATGGAAGCTACTCTTATTTATAGTCAGCTGGATGTCATAGTTCTAGTTAGACCCAGTAACTGGGGCGCTGTACTCCTTTTTTTTTTTTTTTTTTTGCCTTAGACCGCCGTACTCCTTTTTTAAAATTTTGACTTGGACGGTGGTACTACTACTAGTCAAAATTTCAAAAAAAGAAGTACAGCGCCCCAGTTACTGGGTCTACTAATTTATAATATTCATAGATAGGCCACACCATGTAATTACTAGTCACTAATATTAGTAATAGCATTAAAAATTGTTTCTGTAATTTTGTCCAATACAGAAAATCTTTTTGTGATTAGTATCAACTCAGGGTCACAGAGATCATCAACCTTAGGTCTAACAATTTTACTTCATTCTTTGGAGTGAAAATCTTAAGCACTTCTCACCATCGGCATAACCATGTCCAGTTTAGTCGAGTATGCAAAGGAAATGGTCCAATGGGCCGACAGCGTAGCAGGTAAGAATCGACAGACTTGTGCCCATGTCTAACGTTAAACAGTGCAATAACTAATATTTTTATACAAATATTGAGTGGCTCAGAGTGCAAAGAGTTTTCGCAAGGTAAAATTTTGACTCTTCCATTTCACGAGGCAAAGCCGAGTAAAATGGGACAGTCCAAATTTTACCGAACGAAAATATTCCTTCCTTTTCATGAATTAAAGCCACTCAATATTTGTTTTATTATTTATAACTGACATATAGCCAAGATCCTTGCCATTTGATTTTTTTATTTTTTATAATTAACACAAAGTCAAAATAGACATGGTTCCTCGTTCACCCAACACTCTGAAAATTTAAACCTAACAAAAACCTTCTAAAAAATGTGGACAACTCCATTTAGATAGACGCGCTATATTTTTCTGTACTCCACACGCGCGTGATAATGGATTTTTCTTCAAGCTGACTTGACGCGTGCCGCTTAGAATATCGCAATACGCGGAGGTAGAACAGCGCATTACAACCATTTGCACGTGACAGGTGCTCCTTTGTTTTAGTAATGGCGCTCTACTGCTCAAAAACATTGGGAACAATGATGATCCTGGTATGAACTTTAGGCTATAAGCAGTGAGCTTATACTATTCCCCCATGGCGAATAGGACTTTTTATGTCGCCAATGCGTATGGGAGTAATATTGGATATCACGTGCTGACTTGATGGGCAATCAAATGACATGGAAATGTATGTCAGTTAGGCCTATATAATATTACTTATGATGAAAATGAGGCTTGAATGACAATATCCCTTGAACCTCTGTTTGGTTACAGTGATCTGAATTGGGGAAAAACCAACATGGCTGCACCATGATTGTCTATTGCCTTTAATAATCACAAGCCTTTGATTTATCAGGAATATTCCTGATGTCAGGATTCTTTTTATTTACCTCCCTACGCATTTAGAGTTTCTTGAAAGAGGCAAAACAACCATCGCAAAGATGAACAACTCCGCCCTTTTTATGAGTAAACCTTCAAATAAAGAATGAGGCAAAATCCCCATTGCAAAGATTAAAGACTCTTCCCTTGTAACAACTTAAATATCGACTTCAAATGATGTAGAGAGTCTGTAAACCTCTAGAATGTTACACCATTTTTACACCAGACTGTTAATCTAAATTTGTAATTATCATGAATTTTTGTCCTGCTGAATGTTCATGAAAGAAAGCCCTTGGCTTGGAGAATAGCCCTGTACTGCTCAGGAATAAAATTCCTGAACCAGCAGAAAATGTTTCCTTAATAAAGTTTCTACTGAGGAAAAATAAGCAGGGAACCGGTCAGAAACACTACACATGGCATGATATTTTGGCTGGTAACCATTGTATGGTTAGCGGATTTGTTTTGTGCTAAGCTTACTTCTTCCTAGCAGCTACATGTATGTGAATTTGGGCCTAGGCCTTAAGACAAATGAACTTGAAAAATGTATGTATATTTTCTAAAAATAATAATCCATTTTATCCTTAGATTCCAGAACGAAGAACTGGTTCTTCGTGCAAAGTCCAGTGCAACCTTACAGCCTGGTCATGTTGTACCTGCTGGTGGTGTGGTGGGGTCCGAAGTACATGGCTGACCGCAAACCCTTTGACCTTAAGTACATCATGATGGCATATAATCTTTCATTGGTGTTTCTCTCGGTGTACATGTTTAAAGAGGTAAGCATGGTGCATGTTCAGATGTTTGCTGTGATTTAATAATAATACATAAGAATACTCACTTCTTATGTAGCACTCAATCGCAGCTGATGAGCGTAAACAAATGCTTAATATTTGTTCTTCAGGTATGCAGATTTATGTTTTAATTATAAAATCCCATTTATATAGAACAGGATTTTCAAGGGGTTTTCAACCATGCCAGAAACACAAGGGGAAAACCCCCTTCTATTTACAGTAAGTGTACTGGGTTCTTTAAGGTGCATTACACAACACACTGGACCTACATGTAAGGCTTTACGCCCCATGGTCCCATCCAAAGGACGGAGCAAGTGTCTTGCTGGAGGACACAAGTGCCATGACGGCGACTCAAATCAACAATCTGACAACACCAGATTTAAGTGATGTTTGAAGCTTTGCATGGTGTGAAGAATAATAAGGAACTATAATTGAATAATAAACTTGCGGGTACAACCATGTAATTCAACTCTTTAGGAAGGAGTGGTGGCTCTGAGAAGAGCCGTTGTGGTCTCGCCGTTGTGAGACCACAACGGCTCTTCTCAGAGCCACCACTCCTTCCTTAAAGAGTTGAATTACATGGTTGTACCCGCAAGTTTACTATTCAATTCTAGTTCCTTATTAACACCAGATTTGTCAGTTTGAAAGAAATACACGTCATCGGTTTCAGAATTGTTTTGAGAAAAATATCCATCCGAAAGTTGATTTCATTTTGTTGTTTATGTTTCTTTAGTTCTTCGTCACGTCGATTCTCAATCCCAACTTCAATTCAGCATGTCAGCCTGTAGACTATTCCAATGACCCAATGGCTCTAAGGGTAAGTTAGATGTCTTGTCTTCATATAACTGCTGAACGATGACTGGATGACCTGTTTGCACGCAAGTGTTTCCCTTGCCTGGAAACAGTAGCTATGTAAAGACGCCATTATGTAATTTCGGACCACCAGAGCAAAGATCGCTTGGTCAGTCAACTGTGGAGCGTGCACATACCACACACGCCATCTAACGCTTTGTTTCACCCACACAGGAACAAAAAAAAGGTCTTGAATATAATAGCATTTTGTGGCTATTGAGAGGCGGTTTTTGTGTAATCCCAGATTACAGACCTTTTGTCCATTTGATCCAAGAAGAGGATTACGAGGCATCGTGAGGCTTCCACCATTGTTCATTCATTGTTTTTCGGCTCAATGGAGGTAAGTCAGAGTGAGCCGGCAATCGAGTCATGGTTCTGTGTTTAGCGCCACTCCTATGCCGTAGGTAACGGCCAAAGGTTTTCAATTTCACGGTGCGTGAATTTGACATTTTCTCAGTCGAGAAACAAAACGCAGTGTCAAGTAAGGTTTTTTTGTGCCGGCAGTACCCTTAAAGAAAAAAGATTCCGGCAATTCCGCCCCCCCCCCCCAAAAAAAAAAAAAAAAAAAAAAAAAGAATCCCGACAGCAACTGGTTAAGCAAATTTGCTAAGCACACAACTTCGCAGAAAACAGCTTACCGCTCAAGATACCATGAACATTAGCACGCGTCATGCTTCACTGTTCAAAGGACAAGGCAGTTGCTCTGTTGAAACAAGCTGCTCCTTAAGCAGGGTTTGAAATACCCACTGGACCATTGACGAGAGGCCAGTAATTTAAGGATTGGGCCAGTAACTTCACAACAAAACCAAGCCCTTCAGCCTGGTGTTTTTTTCAAACACATACTTCTGAAGATTTATTAATGTATTGACCCCCACTAATGTATTGACCTCACTGTCAGCCACGCTTGACATTTTGGGAGTCAAATTACACGTAAAAATTAGTTGAGCATAAGAATTATCAAGACGCGATTCTAGTCCAGTGAAATATCTGATCAACAAGAACTTTAGTCAAGAGGAAATTGTCTTGAAAATCAAACCTTGTTGAGAGATTTTTAAATAACTACTGGAACATTTCAAAGGGCACCAAGGCAATAACCAGGGTCATGGAGGCAAACAGTTTGCCTTTGTTGCCTCCATGAAATATTAGTTGTGTCGTCAGAGAGTTGTTTCTTGAGGGTTCTTGGTGAAGAAAGCTTTAGTTTGGATTAACCCTTACTCTCCCAAATCCTTCCTCTTTGCCAAAGAGAAGGATTCAGAAGGACTGAGGGCTGTAGGCCCAAATAACAAATGCTTATCACTGGGTTAGGCATTCCAATCTTATCCAAGTCCATACATGTTGGTGTGAAGTGACATAGGAGAGGAGGATAGTGGAGGATTGAGGTCACCTGTAGGCAAGTGGGCCTAGGGAGGTAAGGGTGAGGAATTAAAAGTGTCGGAAATGTTTTTTCCGTTCACAGTTGGCTGCTGTCTGTTGGTGGTTCTATATCTCCAAGGTCATTGAACTTCTGGATACGGTGAGTAAGCCAGTACTGTTTCAAAACATTGTAACTTTTATGATGTGCGCAAAAAATCCCTATTTGGATCAGGGAACAATTTATTTTTCTTGTCTAGCCCAATTAAATGACTTGACCTCATCAGGTTACAACGTATAGATAGTATTCAGCAGGAAATAACCTGCAAGTCGCTTGGCCTTGTACTCAAAGCATTTCCTTGATAAAGGGTTATCTTGTTATCAACACCACCCTTAGCTTCCGTAGGGGCCGCTTACAAAGCAATATTCTTTATTCTTGGAAATAAAAGATATATACATATGTATATTATGCTTTTGAAGTGAGGGCAGGGAATAATGTATCTTAATATGGCTTTTTGTGAAGTTTCTGGGAGGGGTTGTTCATTTGTTGTCCATAAAAAAAATGTATGTTTCCTGTAATGTCTTTTGAGTTGTCTGGATCCGGAAAATAACGGGATTTACTTGGATTTGTTAGACTACAATGTACAGTACCTTCCATTTGTTACCAGCTGAAGTCTCATGTACATGTACATGTTTGTAATGGGTTCCCTGCCTTGCGGAAGGTTTGTCAGTAATTTTTTATTGCACAATTGTGTACAGGGGACAAAACAAAGTGCAATCAAAGTTAACCTTTCTGGCTGTCTGTTTTTTGTTTTTTGTTTTTTGTTTTTTGTCATAGCTTTTACTGGGAGAATGTCTCGGAAATAATCAGACTTGATGCCAATGTGATATAATGTCGTAAACATTCTATATGTTGAGAAATATTTATATTATAGGCCCTTATTAGGTGTTATTTAAAATCTCTTATTCTTGTCTATTTAATGAGCAAATCAGTTTTGAGTTTTGGTATAGAACATCACATAAATCTTTCGCTGAGTCTTTTTTTATGCTCTGGTAAAGGAACAGCCACACTTCCTCCACACCAATTTTTATCAATATTATATGTCTTTTTTTAAGGTCATTTTTATCCTCCGGAAGAAGAACAGCCAGATTTCTTTCTTACATGTATACCATCATTCAACAATGGTCATGCTGTGGTGGATAGGAGTACGTTGGGTAGCTGGTGGAAACTGTAAGTTTAGAAACTCTGAAACTGAGGCCATGTCCAATTTGGCTGATAATGACTGCAGCTGTTACTAAGGGTGTTGCTGTGAGCATCCTGTGCTTCAACACGTGTTACGTGACGATCAAGTGCCAGCCACCAATTCAGATATGGCCAGTTGAAACTGAAAGATGTAAAACTAGTAGAAACTAATGTCAGTTTGAATTAACCTTAGAAGATTTGAACAGGAAACAGTTATCAGTTCCATTCCATATCATTATGTTAAGATACATATTAAAAAGTGAAATTGTTGCCTTAACTTTTGCTACTTTTTCTTGGCTTTGATGACTGTTTGAGATATAGTGGACACATTACACTAAAGTGCACTAAATGGTTTGGGTAAATTTGTCTGTATTCACCCAAACCAAACAGTGCCCGCATATGGTGTCCGCCAAATCTCAAAAAGGCTAATTCGGCGGGAAAAATCTCTCTGGAGGATTGGTACTCGTATGTATCTTATAAAAAGTGAGCTTTCAGAATGAAACTGATCAATTCTTTTTTAAATTACTAGCATAACCTTCAAGTAACACCAACTGTTATGAACAAGCCTGGAATTACACAGAGGCCATGTAAGCCATGGCCTCTGTTGCCCTGGCCTTGGCCTTGATGCCTCTTCAAGAGTTTCCCATAGACTTCAACATTTTTCAATGAAAGTGACCTTTGCCAAAAGAAAATGACCTTGCCCTCTCAATCAGTTGCCGCCGGGATTTTTTTTTTTCTGTCCCGTCCCCCTGGCAGGATTCTTTTGGTGGAATTGCCAGAACCTTTTTTTTCTTTGAGGGTACCACTGGCACAAAGAAACCCTGACTTGACAATGCCAACCGAACAAAAATTCTCTATATTGGATCGTCCCTTTTGTGTCTCGCCCGAGAAAATGTTAAATTCACACACCGTCAATTGCAAAACATCGGCCGTTACCTACGGCATAGGAGTGGCACTGAACACCATGGCTCGATTGCCGGCGGACTCGGACTTACATGTACTCCCATTTAGCGAAATACAATGAATGAATGGTGGAAGCCTTTTGATGCCTTGCAATCCTCTTCTTTGAACAAAAGGACAAAGGTCTGTAATCAGGGATTACACAAAAACTACCTCTCAATAGCCAGAAAACACCAATTATATATTCAAGACCTTTTCTGCCCTTGTGTGGGTGAAACGAAGCGTTAGACAGCGTGTGTGTGGTGTGCACATGCCGCAGTGGATTGTCCTTTGGTCTGAAACTCTATAATGGTGTCTTAAGACGGCTTCCGTTTCCAGGCAGGGGAAACATTTATGTGTATTCACGTCATCCGGCGCCAACTGGTTAAAGATAAACTTCTAGGCCTGTATAAATTCTTTTTAATTTTTTTACAGCGTACTCGGCGGGTATGGTGAACTGCCTCATCCACACTTTGATGTACTCTTACTACTTCTTGACGGCCCTTGGTCCTAGCATTCAGCCTTTCTTATGGTGGAAGAGATATCTAACATCCCTGCAACTGGTGAGACACTTTTTTGTATGATTTTTTTGTTTTTTGAGTGTTCAGACATGAACGTTTGAAACCAAAAAGATTGGTAAAAAGTACTATTTTAAAATGGGTTTCTTAATTTTATATTGCCAATCTGGGTCTGAGGTTTACATAGATGTTAAGCAAAGAAGTCTGCTTGGTATAGAAAAATCGTGCTCAGCAAAAACAGGTTACCAGCCAAACTGTGTAATATACATCAGTGGTGACTGGGTCCATGCTTTCATTTACGGAATCTTGCCTTGCTGAGCATTTCTTACATTCCAGATCATTTTGACCAAGGTTTAGGGATCCACTACCAATATTTTCCGATATAGTTTTTAAAAAGTGGTTCGATGCAGGCCTAGCTGTAAAATCACACACTTTTTTAAGCGCATAATTGTGTGTTAAGCAGTGCCTAGATGTTGGGCCTAGGTCACTGTTTGTTTTCCTCAGGCATTTTGAATTCATTTGATTCCTTTTTTTTGCACCTCAGGTCCAGTTTTTCGGGATCATGATCCACAGTTTCATCGTCTTATACCAAGACTGTGGTTTTCCACGACCCTATGTCTACTCCCTCATAGCCTACCTTCTCTCCCACATCATCCTCTTCACCAACTTCTATCGTAAGAGCTACAGGGGTGACAAGAAGGAGAAGGGAAAAGCGTCGGGAGAAACTGAGCAAAATAACGTCAATGGAAGGTATAACCTTCGTAAAAGAACTACTAAAAAGTAGTTTTTTGTAAATTTCATTGTAATCCTAGAATATCCCTCGATACTCACAGCTGTTAATTAAAAGTGGGTTTGGATCATTGAGCTATATATATTGACTAGAGCGCTAACTCTACATTGTATATGCACAACCGTTTTGAAGTCGCGCTGCACGCAGACATATTTAGTCATTGTGCGTCATTGAAGAAAGATTTTAATTTTCAAAGAACATTTGCCCGCGAGTATTCTGTATGTCTTGCTTGCGCGCGTCTACTGTGGCACCATAGAGATAGCTCAATGGCTGTTACTGACAATAAATAATAATATGACTGTATATAATGTTCATACCAAATCGTCACAGCATGTACGTTCAAACGTGCGCTGAGGTTAAATCACGCGTCTTATTTCTGGTATAAGTGATTCCATAACGCACGGAAAAGGAATAAAGCAGTGGTATGCAAATAGCCATGACCCAGCCGTACAAGATTTCAAGTTTTCCATAGGTTTGTACACAAACATAGATGCGCCCAGGCGGCTTCAACGTACGAACAATGCTAGCACTCTAGTCAATATATATAGCTCTATGGCTTGGATCTAAAGTACTCATACTTGAACTTAATTTCCCAACAAGAAATCAAACTTTGGAAAGAGAAAATCTTATTGTATCGAGTGCTGTTTCATAAAGCTCATTAAGCAAAATATGTTTTTTACAAATTGCGCCCCAAGGAAAAATAAGCGGGGAACCAGACAAATACAGATGACATGGTAATTTGCCTGGTAACCTGTATCTGGTAGGCAAAGTTGATTGTGGTTTTTAAGCAGGTGGATGAATTCGGGGCGAAGGTTGAAGTAACCTTCCCAAATCAAAAGTATTGGCCATCTTTTTTCTTTTTTTTTCCATTTGGTCGACCAATCAAAAGTATTTCTGTATAAGTTAGTTTCAACAGGCCTTGATCTTAACCATTGGCCTCATGCCCGGTTGAGTTGGCCAGCATGCCCTTCAGAAAAATTGCACTGTCACTACCAACTTGGCCAGCATGCCCTTGTACAACTTCTCTGATTTGGCCAGCAAAGGCCTGCCCCTGTTTTTCTTAAGATCGAGGCCTGGTTTCAAGTACAAGTGCAAAATTTAGTGTGCATTTTCAATATCTTGAAGTGTATGATATTATGTGTTACTTTTCTATCACTTATTTTTCTATTGCCAAAATAATGTTAAAAAGGGTCTAAAATTTGTTTTATTTAGCTCATCTTAATTCAGCCAATCAGTTTCTAGTATTTGGTCTGTAAATTAAAATTTCATAAATGTACTTTTCCTACAATTTTTTTCAGGACAATTTTGGAATCAAATTCACAGAACAAAGTTTCCCAAATGTTGCATTGGCCGAATTCGTGCATGTTCTTGGTCAGTTTCTGTCAGCAATAATTTGATCCACAAGTGGTGTCAAAGGTTAAAGTTCAATGTACCAAATTTTTCAGGGAAAATATGATGAGACTTGCCTTAAAAAATCTCAGGAAATGTAAATTTTCTAGGATTTGTATTTGATTGAAACAAAATTGGATTCATAACTTAGAAGTATTATAAAAACAAATTTCTTACATTATGCCACTTTGAGGGAAATTAAAATTTCCACTAGAACATTTCAAGGGACACCAAGGCAACAACCCGGGGCATGGGACCAATTGCCTCCATGAAGTATTGGGCCTGACCTACACTACATTTTATATAGATATCTTTTTCTAAAAATGCAGGGTAGTAATAGCACATTGGAACCTTGGCTCAATATTTCAATTCCAACACATCTAAGTAACCAACTTTTTAGAATGTTTTCTTTTCTTTTTTGTTTTTCTTTTTTGGTAGACCATGTCGCCTTGTGTACAAAAAGAGTGACCTTATACATTCCAGGTTACTTCCTGGCAGGCAAGATAGTACACTGATCACTGGAGACATTTTACAATTTGTTATCGTAATCACCAAATAAAATCAAGAATTGTAAAAGTAACCAGTGAACAAGTTTTGAGATGATTGTACGATGAAATCTCCTTGGGCTGGGTACAAATCATGCCTGCATGAAAACTTCAGGCTCTGTGGCTCTTTTGTAAACATACCATGTCTCAGGTTACACGGTCTACACATTTATTCCACACGTTCCAAAGTGAATGCAATCAGTAATGTTTTGTTCAAAATGAACTCGTAATGTTTGACCCATTTTTAATGTTGGACACAATGGATCATTTTTTATGTAAATAATTTTGATGGTAATTTTTTATGACCGCAGTACTTAAGTTATTTTTCAAATTGGTTTGTCATTTTGATATTTTGATAGAATAGAATGCAGCTGAGTTGATATTTTAAAACTTTGCAAACTTCTGAAATAATTGATGTGAATTTGTTGTTATATTTCTTGTACCGGTAACTGATTAGAATAGTTAGAATCAAAAATCTGAACGGACCTTATGCAGTGACGTCATCACACCGCCATCTAAGAGGTAATATGATGATAAAACAATATACCATGCCCGGCATAGGGAACCCCCCCCCCCCACCCCACCCCCCACAAGTGTTCCCATACTGTAACATACTCTTCCTCTCTTGTACAGAAATAACCCCCGCCCCCAAAAAAATCCTCAAAAGAATTCCTAAGATTTACAGAACACAATGAAAACACAATAGGGGGAGGGGGAGGTACACCCTGCCACATATCGAGAATCAAATGTGAAACAATGGAAAAAACACAGCTACATGTATGTACATGTATGTACGGCGCACAGGATGGGCTAATGAGCAACCTTCTTTTGACCTCTAGGTCATGTACATAAGGTCTACTATAGCTATGTTTATGCACGCCTTCGATGCACTCGCACTTTTTGATTTAGCTTCAGTTTTTCAATTTATTCAAAAGACCTGACAAAATCCTTTTGTACTTGATAAGTGATACATGATGTGCCTTAGTCTGTTTTAGTTTTTTTTTCTCTCAATATGATTTTACTTTTCTAAATAACATTGGGCTGAAAAATGTGTGGCATTCTAGTTCAGATATATTTTATGTACAATTCAATCATAAAACAAACTTTTGTACCGTTTTTAAATGATAGGAAGTGATGCTTTCCACTTTGTTTCTATTTTGTGTTACTTTGATTGAAGTGATGATTGATAATAAAGAACTTTGATACAGAAATGATTGTCTCTTGTACTTGAATTTTACCACAGAAGACAATTGAGCCCCTTTAAGAAATGTTCCAACAAAGTACATTAAACAATAGACCGATCCATTAAGCCCCGCCCTAAACTTATTGACCAATCACATCATTGGCTAAATCACCACTTTACACATGGGCAGCACAATGTGCGTCTCTTCATTGCCAAACTGCATGACATTAACGCACACGCTATACGTACGCGCATGCATGATTACATTACATTTTCCAATAGGATTTTTATTGTGTCGGACTTTTGTCGGACTTTCGGTGGCGTAGCCAAGGTTATTATTGGTCAACACGTATGGGGGCGGGGCTTAACAGATCGGTCTATTGGATAACATCTAGGTCTAGTCTCGATGAGATGAAACACCCTGAAGAATTAAGTTGTTATACAATTCTATATGTCTGAGGTTTATTGAGTCTTTACATCACAACCAATAGAAATCTACAGGTTTGATTGTAACAAGAGGTGAGTCTTACCTCTCTGTGATGGCAAGTTCACCTCTTTAAAGCTCAAGGGGGATCAATGAAAAATAGCGTGTCATGGCCGAGCGGTCTAGTGCACCGGACTCAAGTTCTGGTGGTCAAGTCATCAGGGTGTGGGTTCAAATCCCGGTCATGACACTTGTGTCCTTGAGCAAGATGCTTTACTATAATTGCTTCTCTTCACCCAGGGGTATAAATGGGTACCTGCGAAGGTAGCGATTGATATTGTGTTTGAAAAAGCCTTCGGAGCACCACAGCTGCTCGGGGCTGTATATTCCCCAGGGAGCTGAGAAAGATTACAGGAATGTTAATGTCCCAAAAACCAGGGCACTAATGTAAAGCGCATTACACTAATGTAAAGTACTAGTTATTATTATTATTAAAATCAAGTAAAATCAACTCAAAGGCTAGATACTATCATTAAACATAAAGGCATGAAAACAACTTCAAATGTACTTATAAAAAAAAAAAAACTTTATTGTGCATCCTGTATGTCAGAGTTCCAATCATTCACCTACATTAGGACTGTGCCAGTAATTGGACAACCAAATATTCAAATACTCCCAGAAATAACGAGGACAAAGATTGCATGTTCATTTGTGCACTGCCTTAATTGTGGGTACATTTAATGTCATTTTGAAAAACAGATCGGAAATGATTTTATGTGATAAAGATCACATACACTTTTGGTTCTTTTGGGAGGTCTTACCCAACACCGATGTGTGATTTCGCACTGTATACATGTACTCGGTGCTTCCTGAATCCTGCAGAAAAAATCCACAAGCATACTAATTGGGTAACATTTTAACAACCCCCATGATCAAGAGCAGGGCCCAATTTCATGGCACTACTTACTGCAGAAATCTGCGCTTAATGCCCATAGATACACATGCTTTACAGGGAACTTTAAAAGGTCCCATGATATTTTTTTTTTTATTGGTTAAAAAAATAAAGTATGCCTATTATAGAATATCTTTACTTTTTTCACATTTTTTACATGCGTATTAATCGTAGAAATAACGATTTCTAGAATTAGGGGGTTGCCGTGCTCCTCCATCCCTTCCTCATTAACATAAAATCTGTGACGTAGACAGTGGAACGGCTGACCAGGGCCATGTGTGTGACAATAACATACAATGCATTGTTTACCACTCGGCACCAGAGCCGTCTTCGAAATGTTTTACCACAGCCTACATCATGGATCATTGCGCAATCAAATGGCACACATATTCGGGGCTCAATTAAAGTGTATTATTAATGCATAACAGACACATCAAAATAGTCAATACTATGTTTTGTTAATTTCAAACCATATATTAAGCCACAAAAAATGTTCCGTGACAAAAAACCTCTTCATGGGCCCTTTAAGCGTAGAGGTCTGTGATAGGCAACAAGCATGCCATGAAACTGGGCCTGGAATGTATCTTCACCACATATCATTTTGATCTCGCCCTTCCACGGATGTGTGATATGCACCGTACATTTAATATGTGCTGCACTTCACTGAACAAACTCTGATGGGCAGTTTTTGGAAAATTTAATACTTGATTGACTCTCCTAGTTAGACCCCTAGCATAAAATATGACATCACAAGCTCAAAAAGCCCCTTGAATAAGGTCAAAGAAAAACCTGTTTGACCTTCGCATTAGTGGCCTATGCCAGGAGTCTCCTGAAACCAGTTATTTATTATTTAAAAACACACAGGACTAATCTATACAGACGTATGGCAAAAAAAAGTATCACACAATACTTATTCTCTGTTAACATTAAGGTTTTCTCGAAAATGATTTTTACAAAACATGAGGTTGAACTTTATATTGTACAGCGCACAAACATTAATTCATTACTAAAGATGTGTTAAACTTCAAAGAAGAGGCAAACTACTTTAAACTACTTGTCATTAAAATGCTAGGAACAAAAATACAAGTCTACACTAGGGTTTTTTCCTCTAAATTTACTTGGGTTGGGAGTTGGAAATGTTACTTGCATACATTTATTAAAAATAGCACCACAATCTAATAAATTATAAAACCACAAATGAATGATGAGCCTATCTCAATGATTTTATCAATACTAATAAATTATTTTAGTTTTTATGGGTAATGTCCTTTAATTAATGATCAAGCCTGATCAAAACAATATTGCTGACGAAATACTGTCAAAGCAATCACTCTTGTGCCTTGTATGTTGTTTGAAACCTTGGAAAGATTTCTCAATCAATTTTGCTCCATCACGAAAGAAAAATGTTAAATCAAACTTTGAAAATATGTTTGGATTTTTCCATGTTAGATACAAAACGTGCAGCCTCAGGATTACACAAGAAAGAATAGAGAAATAGCCAAGAACGAAAATCTGTGATTTTTTTCAGTTTTCTGTGGCACTTTATTTTTTTTTTAAAGAGGAAATCGGCTGATCAGCTGCAATCATGACTCTAATCCCTCTTCCCCAAAAGAAAAATGTGATATGGACCGAGATTAGTTGAGCTCAAACTGGGTTTAAATGCACCTGTTGGGTTTAAAACTCGTCGTGTCGTTGAAGACTTTCTCCGTAGTTGGTGGCCTGGCTTCCGACGAAGAGATCATACTTGTTTACTATCTCTTCCTTCGTTAGCTTCTTGTCCTGTAATGAAAGGTGGATGGAGACAATTAGGTCATTGTCAATAAGACAGTAATGAGTCATGGCCTCTGGCCAATCACATTCTAAGGGCATCGAGTTCAAAGAGCATTCAAAGTTTCACAATAATCTTAATTCAGTATTATTATTATTATCATTACTATTACTAAAACCAAGAAGGACTATGAAGCAGTATCATGGTAATATGTGCCATACTTGTCCATTTTTAACAATAGTTGACATTTGCAACTCGGTGCACTACAGCGCGGAGCTCACAGTGGCTTAGTGAAATACTTCACGCACCGGAAAGCCACTGCCAGCGGCTCGAAGTAAACAAAATATTAAACAATTGCGTCACAGCTGTACATTATATTCCATAGTGAAAGAGTTAACTTCAATGCCACCTTCCAGACACATGCGTGAAGTTTGAGTGCCGAGTCACAGACGGCAAAGTGGAGTGTTGTGGCCGAGCGGTTAAGATCACCGGACTCAAGTTCTGGTGTTGCTGGCAGCAGAGTGTGGGTTCGAAACCCGGTCGTGGCACTTGTGTCCTTGAGCAAGATACTTTACCATAATTGCTTTAGGATAGGTAGTGCACGTAAAAGAACCCAGAACACTTATCGTGGAAGAGTAGGGAAATTACCCCGGTGTTTCTGGTTCACATAGCAAGCATCCTTATCTACAGGTTTCCTCAGGCTTGAGAGCTACATGTACAGTGATTAAGTTAACTTATGAGGCATCCTTGGTTTCATTACCAGAAATGTATAATAATAATAATAATAATAATAGTAATAATAATAATAATAATAAAAAAGATTGTTCCAAATAAACAAATCTGTGCAAAACAAGTGCTTATTAAGATAAAGGTGTACAAAGCATACTTTGTTTGCATCTGACTCATAAATGAGATGTTTTGCCTCAGCTTCCATGTGGTCATAGTCCGTGGGTAAAATCCACTCCCCAACCTCCTGAAGGTCCATGAAGTTATCCTTGTTCTTGTCTCGGAACTGACTGAACTGCTCCCGCTCTGTCTTCACCCACTCTGGTTCTTCAGCGCCCTCATTGTTCTCCCTGTACATGTCACCTATGAAAAAGAAATTTATAAATAACTGTTTAGTACTTGTACATGTTGGTCGTTTAAAATAAAATTCACTGGAAATGTCCTTCCACGTCCTCTCACCAAAAAAGGGTCTAAAATACACACAAACTGTCACACATATCTTTAATAAGCAAAGGTGCCTACATGTAAGTGAGCACCATAAAAAAGAAAAAGTTCGCTGAATGTATCTAACAAAATTACAAGGCTTAGCTACATTTTTACCTCTACAGTGAACGATTTCCCTTGTGCAGCATCGTAAAATGCTTCACAAAATGAACCAGTTGCAACTCAAAAATCATCACTTGCTGCACAGAATTAGTATACATTGTGAAACACTCGGCAAACAACAATTCACCATAAGGTCAAAATTTTATATTTTAAGGGGCGACCTTTCATTTTTTATTTGGCGGGGGGACCCTAAAACAAATGCAAGTTAAATTAATACAAAGATACACATGGATTCCAAAAGAAAAACCCACATCCTTCATTCCCAAGTGAAGTCCTCAAGTGGGTCTTTGGGATGTGAGGTGACAGCATGTATACCAGGTAATATTCCATTGTTTACTTACATGCAGTTCCAAGCATTTCTGAGACCATCTTGCTAAGTCTGCTGCCACCTAGTTTTCCCAAACATTCCCAAAAGTTTCCAGACCTTCCTTGTTAGAAATATAAGGAGCTGTCCTAATCACTGTCCTGGGATTAACTGAGGTTGAGCTCCTTGAAGCACTTTTCTGGGATTGTCCAGGAGCTTAATTTAGTGTTTGACTTGTATAACAGTGTATAAAACTAATGATTGCAAACACAATACGAGAATAATGTTGATGAACAAAGCACAATGTAATATTGTATCCCATTATTTTGAGTTACTACATGTAAGTAGAGATCTTCTCAACTCCACTCACCGATGTACTCAGCTAGTGAGATCTTCCCATCACCGTCTTTATCAACATCTTCAAGTGTCTCCTGAATGACGATGTCCCTCATCCTCTCAAAGTTTTCAGGATGGAGGAAAGCGGTGAACTCATCCCTGGAGAGGAGATTGTCCTTGTCCTCATCAGCGGCATTCCACCGGGCTTTATCTCTTCGGATCATCTTGGAGAAGTCCATGTGTTCACTCTCGGGCATCTGTTTTAACTCCTCCTCTGTTAATTAATTAATTAATTAATTAAAGACTGATGTCAGTACTTGAACTTGATAGCAAAACCTGATACAGTTATAAAGCCAATAATCACATGTAAATTTACATAAAATTGTATTTTTAACTGGTGCACAATACATTTTCTTGATACAAATCAACTGCAACAATAGACCTTATGCATTGACGACACTATGCTGCCATCTTAAAGAGGTAAAACGATGATGACACAATGGAAATGCACATCTGTGTACACGCTGCGCACAAGATGTACGCACTGCCTACAGGATGGGCCAATGAGCAGTTTTCTTTTTATCTCTAGCTGAGGGTGCCTTACCCTATTAACACTATGTGCATAATGTCTATTGATAAACAGTTGTTTCACATTTTTAACTTGAAGTTATAAATTGAAATGTTACTAATGCACTGAACAAATTTCGAGTAAAATCAGTTGAAGTGTTAACCCAAAACTCTCAATACCACGACACGTAAAACTAATGTTTTTAATTATCACATTTTTGATGGTTGGCATGAGAAGGAATCAACCAATGAGGTTAAAACCAAAACAAAATTGGTGTTTTATTAAATTTTCACAATTGCAAAAAGATCTGCAGTGCATTTACAGTATTCTAAACAAGGCTATGAAGTCACAAATGCTTTTTGTCTCTGTAGCCCGGAGTCTGACCGTTGTGGCCCTTGTAAGTTCCTAATCCACAGTTTCTAATTTTCTCATGCCATTTATCCAGGAACAAAAGTGGTGTTACCCAACCAAAATTGAAATTCCAGTCCTTCATCAACTTGTTATCAAAACATTTGAAGGCAGCAGTAACAGATTTAGAGTGTTGTATTGAGGGCTGCTTGCAGCTAGTGTTTAGGATAGTCTCCATTTTTTAAAAGAACTGCTGGGGGTGAATCTGGTACCATAGACAAGTTCTACCACGAACAATTGATAATTCACACTTTACTACACTTTCATTGAACCCGGTTCTGGCATAAAGATTTCAATCTTTACCCCCAGCAAGTTTTTACACTTGGCAACTTCCTGTTGTTTGTGTTATACATGTGAGTTATGGTGTTCGGTAGCTAAGTTTAAGGTTAAGTTTAAAAGTTTCAAACTTGGTATAATCTCATGCAAATTCGTTTTACTTTACATAAATAAGTTAAGAAACTTTACAGTCATCATGCAAGTGTTTAGTTGTTTAAGTAAAAGGAGAGGGGTGTTGTTAATTCATGGCATTTTATTTTATGTTAATTTAGTTTGGAGCTAAAGAAAACTTTTGCCAAGTAAATTTGTGTATGCCTCAAAACTTGTTATGATCAATTACTTTTTAATTATTTGTCTAATATGCATCCAGATAGCTACAGAATCATGCAGCATTATGCAATACAATTGAGCATACTACAATGTACATGAACATTGGACACAGTACACAAAACTCAAGAAACCACTACAGCTTATTGGTCAAGAAATTAAGCCTGTGTTTTTGGAAGAATTTCAAACCTTTGTTTTTTTCTTTTCAAAGTTTCAGAACTTTACACCAATCTGAAAGTTGACTTAGTTTTGGGCAGTACCTACATGTGTACATTGTAACTTTGTAGTGGAAAAGGAAGTGCATCGAGTAGAAAAAGTTTTTTTTTTTTTAAGTTTCAGTGTTTTATGGCATTTGTTTAACCAGCTGTTTTTTTTTTTTTTTTTTTTTTTTGTCCTGTCCCTCTGACAAGATTCTTTCAGTGGAATTGCCAAAATCTTTTTTCTTTGAGGGTAGTGCTGGCACAAAGAAACCCTGACTTGACAAAGCCACGAGAAAGAAGATTATCTTTACTGGATCGTTTGTTTTGTTTCTTGACCGAGAAAATGTCAAATTCACACACCGTGAATTGCAAAACATCCGCCGTTACCTATGGCATAGGAGTGGAACCAAACACGGAACCATGGCTCAATTGCTGGCTCACTCTGACTTGCCTCCATTGAGCCGAAATACAATGACTGAACAATGGGGAAAGCCTCTCGATGTCTCCGAATCCCCTTCTTGGAACAAAAGGACAAAGGTCTATAATCGGGGATTACACAAAAACTGCCTCTCAATAGCCACAAAATGTGAATATTATGACCTAGTTTTGCGTGTGTGGTCTGTGCACGCTCCGGAGTTGAATGACCGGGCAACCTTCCGTCTGGTGGTCCCAAATTACATAATGGCGTCTTGAGACGGCTGTCGTTTCCAGGCAGGGAAACATTTGCGTGTCATCCAGTGCCTACTGGTTAGGAAAAAGATTTAGAACAGCCGATCAGCAGAAAGGGTTAGACTTTTGGTGTCTGCTTCCATGTACAAGGGGACAGTGTTTCTTGATTAAAGGGAATTAAAAGGCACTATGCAACTGTAGGCAAAATTAAGTTTCCCCCTGCAAAAACTGACAGTTTCTGCTGTTTAATCAGTTTATGTTTTTTACTCATTCAGTTTTCTTTCTAGTGTCCGTTTCTTTGTCTTTTTTCTTTTTTCTCAAATGTTTCCCTCACCAACTCTTCCGAAAGCACTTTGCAGGTACTCGTCCCATTCAACTTGTGTACCGAAACCATTTGCCTTCCAAGCCTGTTCCGCATTCTCTGCTGTGTATTGCTTCTGCGAGGTCAATTAATGAAGATGTTTCATTAAATTAAACAAAAGGGAAAGGTTAATCGTTGGTCATCCTGCTGCAAAACATTGCCATAAAGTCCTGATTTTGGGGGGGGTAAACAGAATCACACAGTATTGACCGCTTGCTCCAACATCACACGCGGCTACTGACAGCCTTGCTCGCTTTTGTGGGAGTCAACTCGTAAATAATGTGTAGATGCTACGTCGCCTAAAATGTGCAATACACTGTAAATGTACAGTAGAACACACAGGGGCATTGACTCCCAAATTGGCGCAACTACATGTAAGATTATTGTGATTACATATTGAATTGGGTCAATAGGTAAACTTTGTAAAAAAAACAGAGCACTATTACTGCATTCCTGTCATGCCTGTAGCGACAATTAAAAGGCAGTAAACACTTTTTCACGAGGCTCAAAGCAGAAATCAAGATTTTGGGGGCAAAGTTTTATCAGCAGGTGACCTTTATCCCTGGACGAAATTTTCATAATTGGAGGACACATTTAAAATACAATCTATATAAAAGATACAATCTACAAACTTAAATAATGCTACACATGTATATGAAAAATCTCAACAAACTTTTAACACTAAATAAACAAAGTGCACATTGACAAATTTTGTAAAAGGCAATCATGAAGCCTTCTCTGTAAATGGTCTCCAATTATGAAAACAGGTGTCCAGAGACAAGACAAGGTGGGAGGCATGAGCCCAAGCAATGAGGGAGCATTCTAAAATTAGTTTCACAAAATAACCATGATTGCCCAGTGGTGATCAGTGCAAGAGACAAGGAAGATGGCGAGGTTAGTGCAGCATTTTTAGCGGGAAACATTTTGAGAAGGGAATAAAGCTGAAGGTGAAGTTGTGAAGAAGAGGAAAAGTAGTGTTCTCTCTGGAATGTAATTTACTACAACTAAACAGTGAAGCTAAGAGGTATTCATCATCAAGAACTTATAAAATTTAGGAAATGTTTCACAAAAGACACTTTGCAACAAGGGCCTTATTTTGTTAAGCTGTTACGCAGAAAATACATGTCTGGCTTACAGGATTCCTTTGCTAAGCAAAACATTAATGGGGTACCAGTTGAAACAACATAATCTTTGTGAAATTTTACCTGGTAACCTATTTCTACTTAGCAAGATTTTTCTGTTCTTTGAAATTGTTTGTGTTTACAAGGTTTTATTTGTTTGTGGCCAATTTTATATAAGCTGTTTACCAGTATGCAAATGTTTGCACTAACTACATACATGTAGTACATGTATAGCAGAAAAAACATGTGTACATGTGATGTAAATGTGTATTCACAAACAATCAAGAAGTGTCAGCACGGCCCGTGTCAAAAGGATGGCAAGTTAGTGTGCCTTTTGCTTTGCTAGCGGTATGCAAAGACTGGAAATTCTGTTAAGGACAACTCCAAAAGCAGAAAACATGGGCTTGTAATACACACATTTTAGAATTGCCCCTGATAGTATTGACCTCTTGCACGCACGTCACACACGCCGACTGTGCCACGCTCACCATTTTGGTGGTCAATAGGTTTACATATAAACGCCGTGTCTCCTAAAATGCGCAATTCACTGAACAACTCAGTGACATTACACCGAAATGGCGCAACCAAGATTATTGTGATGATGACATCATTGATAATTTGACCAAAAATAACTTTATGCGGTCCACTTTTACAATTTCAGACAAACGTGTTTGATAAATCATTTAGCAACTGTTGTTTGTAGTAAAAAATGTTCTTTTTGTAAAAAAGTACAAGTTTAAGTATTCAAAACTGAAGAGCTTTTGAGATTAGAGAATAACAAGAAAGATGACTTTGAGACGATAGCATGAGTTAAGCAGTTAGAGATTTCGAGCAAAGATGATGCACGTGCTTGGAAAAGTAAACACAGGGTTGAAGATCTGAGGGAATGGTTACAACCATGGCGTATAACCAGGGACCTCTCGTGTTGTTTGAATCCGCTCCATGCAGCCCTGTGCAGCCATTAACAGAGGTCATTTCATTTCCGATCCAATTTTAACTTCAATTCAAGTTGACGTTAATTTTCTGTCATCTCAAGTGTACCAGGTCTTTTGTTTGAGAAGTCAGCAGTCACCACAAAATTGATTAGGCCGAGGTTATTGTAATCACTATCCAGCTACAGCATATGTACTAGGTGTTTCCCCTTGATGGGGGGATTAGACTACCATTTGACTGAAGGTTGGTTTTTGGTTTCAGAAAATCTCGTTTTACTTCGATACAGGGATTAAAGGGCCCTGACCCTCGCAAATCCTCTGCATTGCGCCCAAACATTTTGGTGTTTAGTGACCACAGTGGGAAGGATAGTGGAGGATTGAGGTCGCTTTGAAAAAGTGGGCCTGGGGTGTACAGGTTGCACAGAGCGTATCTAACAGCAGTGTGGTGAGTGCCCAGTGTTGCTCTCACCAGGTAAGCTGCTGTATGTTGTTGAATTATACTCGTCCCAGGTCATTAGGTCATTCCGATCTGGGTTGTGGGCCGTCCACAGCCCAGACACATCATCAAAGATGTACGTTTTCTGTAGTGTGTAAAGAGTGACAAAAAAAATAGCATGCAGTCTGAGATTTCAAAGGGGGTGTACACTGTTGGTAATGCTGCCACCATTATGGTCCAATTTCTTATAAAATATGTGCAATTGCAGTAACAAATACTGACTCTCATGTAATCAATAAGAACCACACTTTCAGCATCACTTTGATGTTAAACTAATTTGAATAGAAGAAAAACCAACACGGCTTCACCGTGATGGTCATTTTAAAGACAAAATGTTCAAAAGTGAGATTGAAAGTAAATGTAGGCATCTACAGGAAGGCCTGGTGCATTTTATTTGTATTCATTGACTTTTTTTTAAGTGCACAATCATGGGTACACAAATTCTTGGTGTCCATACACAGGCCTCGATCTTAACCGAGGCCACTGGCCTCATGCCCTGTCGAGTTGGCCAGCATGCCCTTTAGAAAAATTGCACTGTCACTACGAACTTGGCCAGCATGCCCTTGTACAATTTCTCTGATTTGGCCAGCAAAGGCCTGCCCCTGTTTTTCTTAAGATTGAGGCCTGATGTATGTATTATAATCAGTTTGAAAACCACTGATGTAACCGTAAATACATTATTTACACCTCAATTATTCATTGTTGCGTCAATGAAGAATAAAAAGTACCTTTCAACAAGATCTGCAAAGAGTTACTGATGTATCATTTATGTTGTTCATTTGGTGTATTTCTAAAAGAACGTGTATCCATGATTGTGGCTGTGCACAAAAGCAAGGCAGTTTTTTTCCTTGCTGAAGGGCACCTTCTTAGAGTGAAATCTAAAATTATTGCGGACTTTTTAGGGGCATGGAGGCAGTTTAAACTCAAACAGGTACTGTGGCATGGAGGCAACTGCCTTTACTGACTCTTTTTCATGTATGTACTGTAGATCACGCATTGCATTCTGAAAGACAGTGTCTGACAAAGTCTGAATTTAAAACATGGCATTTTCACCAAAGGTGTACATCAACTTTGATCACTGCACTATCACATCGACTGGATCACATGGCATATTGATGGAACTGTGATTAAGAATGCCCTCATTGTTCAACTCATGCCAGCCATCATGAATGCTGTGGGTAAACAGGTACCAAATATCAATTACCAGGAAGGCCACTGTAAGTGGTGGCATTGTACTCGTCCCAGGATATTTTATCATCAAGGACTTGGTTACGATTTTTCCAGTGAATTTCTGCGTCATTATGGGCGTACTTATTCTGCAGAGCAGATGCACATTGTAAATGAAAACGAAAAAGACAAAAAGAAATTTAAAGCAATGGAATGGAATAGTGCTGTGTAGATGAAGAATTAAACCTCCCCCCCCCTCCTTGAAAAAAAAAAATAATAATAATAATAATGTAAAGAAATAAATAAACATTTAAAGAAAAAATGTATCACAGTTCAGAATCCTTTCAGACTAGACTATTTTCTATTTGCCCAAATTTTGATGTCCCCCTTCTCACATTTTTCAAGTATCAAGAGTAATGCACTTGTCAGTTGCAAGACAGACTATGTGACCCCGGATGGTGCGTCATGGCTAGAAAACTGTTGAACGAGGGGTGCGTCAAATCAAGAGTGCTCCATAAAAAAATCCAGATATATACATGTGCGTCATGGTATGTCAACATCTGCCTACAAATTTACGGTTTTGTCTTTGTGTGGACTGCAATCACCGCATTCGTACATGTATATGGGTATAAATTTCAAGCAATCAACTAATTAATCCTCCACAATTAACCAAAAAAACGACTCGCATTTCCAGGGTTGGTTGATGCAAGGTGGACTCTAATTTCAACCTTGTTCCTGTTATACTTCTTTCAAAACTGCAACCTTGCACTCATAAGCACATCGTTCTTACAACATTATTACCAGCCTGCCTTACTCTCCGCACACAACAAACAGTAGCTGTGAATGTATTTGTGTTGTGTACCCACCAGCAGCATCGATAATTGTCTTTTGTGCATCCTTTTCAAGGTGTAGTTATTCAAAAATTGGGTTGGTATTTATATAGTTGGTAGTGCCTCAAATTTGCAGCGATGGTGTGTCCATTATTTCACTCAATGAGCATCATTGTACACTAAAAGATGACTGACATACAGACATGGACGCACCATTCCCAGGGGTCACATACATGTACAACCACATACAAAATGTAGTCTGCAAGCAAGAATCATTTGACCATTTTTACAGACTTAATTCCAACACAGCACCATTGCATAAGACTTGCAATTTCTTCATCTTTTAACTTTTTGCCTTCAGTTTCACTAACATTTTGATATTTTTAAGATTACTTTTTTCACTGTGAAACCCCCCAAAACTATGGGTGCCATTTGAGAATTTGGTAATTTTTCATCAAATGTCAATGTTTTAAATGGGGCCAACATGTCAAACTTGACACTATAAACAAATATAAAAAACAACATTAACTTTTATACTGTAGGCCTACATACAAATTAAAACTACATACTTAAACAAATTTTAGTCCAACTAAAATGAAGCCCTACATCATGTTGCCTATAATTTAAATAATGATGATGCATTCATTAGCCCAACTTAAAAAGTGTAGGAAAATAAGCTCAATCCTGTTGGCAAGTGATGACATGGAACCATTGAACGCTAGAGGGCGCTTTCAGAACGAGATACACTGACAGAATAGGTCCTCTGTTGCTACAACATATTAGTGCATTAAGACAAAACTCCTTCACATAAGACAAGATGGGTCTGCCCATGCTCCAGACATCACTGGTGAGCCCACTACTAGCCATTTACACAGCATTGTCGTCGCTGGTGTGATCATCGGAAGTCAAAATGCTGTGAATGAAGATGCAACGCTTTGACCACAGCGCCGTCGTCTTAAAAACATTGGGGGTTTTTTCAACTCAAAGTTACACAGACTGCTTTTATAGCTCCGTTTTTTGACAGCTCACTAGCGCTCTGTAATTTGAAATTGGCCTTTGTGCTCTTCAAGTTGGCCTTGGTGCCCTAAGCATTTTCAAGAAGTTTAAGGCCAACTGGCAGTGCCCCCTTTGAACCTTAAGCATGAGGCCTGTATATACACGTACATGAACATTGGTTACACTACACTTCCGGCTCCAAAACGTCACCAGTTACCAACAGGATACGACTACCACTTTTTCATTCATTACATTCATTAAGACTAGACCTAGTAACTGGGGCGCTGTACACCTTTTTCAAGATTTTGACATTACTAGTCGTATAAGTGCCCCAGTCCGGTATATGTGTTGGCGCTGTTGTTCCGTCCCAACTTGACAATCGCCCCAACTATAGTTGGGACTGGTCCCAACTTGAGTGTTACAGTAGGGGCGCCCCAACTATAGTTGGGATCGACCATGCAGCTCTACATGAAAGCGGAGCCGGAGCCAAAAGGCGAGGTTTGGAAAAGGCCCTTTGGTTGATAGTAGTATTGGTCTTCTGGGCCGCTAACTCGTCATAATTAATTATGTTACAAGTGTTTTTTTTAGAGGGTTCTGACGGCGGACACATTATGACAGGTGACGTTTCCAGTCTCCAAAGTACGGATTTAATTTCCCTTCTCTTGGAAACCAACATTCTAATTTATCAAGTACTAGAACAAAGTGGTCTTAAATAGCTTCATACTATTATTATTTTATTTTTTATTCTTGTCCATTTCGTTAAGATAATTGTATTGTTTTAGTATTGTGTTGCCTTTTGTGCGGACATATCACATTCTGTGAGGGGGGGGGTGGCATCGCTAATTTTGCCTCAATGTCCACATACTTAATATATTGTACTGGTCTGATGGTACTCTGTATTTACTGCAATCCCAACTATAGTTGGGGCGCCCCAACTGTAACACTCAAGTTGGGACCAGTCCCAACAATAGTTGGGGCGATTGTCAAGTTGGGACGGAACACTGTGACGAAGTGTTGGCTCCACAGTGCTGGTTGAATGCACGCTCCCTAAGTGTAGCCCTTGTGGGGGTCGTTGACACTCCACAGCTGGTATCCTGCGTTGATAGCTCAAAACAATATGTAAGTCAGGGCATCAGCACACACGAAATCCTCGCAGCGTTAACACAACTTTTTACATATAAGGAAACAGTTGTTGAGTGTCACGTGACTATTAGTAGTAAAACGTAGATTGTAACGGTCGCACTTTTACTTTTATAGGACAGAAAATGACTGTGAGTAATATTAAATGCCTTTCACTCCATCTTTGATATCTTGAGAAGCCAGTAGGCGGTTTTCCAGTAATTTTGTTAAGGCTTTGTCGTAATTTTGGCAATTTTCTGAACAGGGTATCACAGATTCGTTTTAAATCCACAGCGTCACAGCGCCAACACATACACCAGACTGGGGCACTAGTACGACGGATAAAGTCAAAATCTCAAAAAACGGAATACAGCACCCAATTACTGGGTCTACATTTAAGACCAAACGTTACCATATTTTGGTAATAATAAAAAGAGTTTTGGGGTCATAATTTCTAATGAATAAAAATTTGCCAGTCAAATTCGGCATCTCATCCAAAACAATTAAAAGATGATAATAAAAGTTGTTCCGAACAGCAAAAATATGTAGCACTCTATAGCAGGTTTGGCTTTGGACAATGTACATGTAATAAAACAGCTACTATGTTCGATGATTGATGATCGTAAAAATCTTTTTCTGTTTCCTGTTTTAAAACAAAGGCCTTACCTGTTGGTGTTCAATCCAGGTTTTCAGTTCCTCTTCGGTAACAAAGCCATCTTTGTCGGTATCAATTTTGTCTACGATCATACTGGCAAAATATTGAAGGAAAATTTACACAACTGTAAACTTTTAAACTATATTTTAGTGGTGGTATGTCTCGTTACGCACCCCCCAGCCATTCCCCGCTCAAAAAAAAAAAAAAAAAAAAAATTAAAAATTCATAAATGAATATTGATAATGATAGTAATGCCACTTTCTAATGAATGGGGAAAATTATAATAAAACAATCAAACACTACACTCACAGAAGTAGCCCAACTCACAAACTAAGCACACGACAAGCAATACAACTTTACAACAACAAGTAGCCCCATACATTGTGCCAATACGCTGGACTCCCTCCGCTTCTTGGCCCAACGAACCCTGTCCTCTAAAACCAGACATCAACTTTCGAATCGAGACTTACTTTTTTTGGCAAATTTATCCCTCAATGATCGGTCGGTCGTTGCTGTCAGACATGTCAGACTCACAGGCAGAGTCTGGAGAAGATTTCCGCACGATCCCCCGTGCGATAAATCCTAGGCTTTTGCTGGAATTTTATGTCAAATCTCGGTGATATAAGCCCATGTCAACGACGGCGGAGGAGCCATGATGGTTGCTGCTCAGCGCGGGTCGTATCCCTGTACTAGTCTTTATTCCAGCAGTCTTCTTGCGGCGTTTACATTGTCTGTTAGCGTTCGGCTACGGACGACGGCACGATGAACGAATACACACACATAGCGACACGAAAAAGACTAGTGCAGGAATACGACCCATGCGCTGAACAGCAACCATCATGGCTCCTCCACCGTCGTTGACATGGGCTTATATCACCGAGATTTGACATAAAATTCCAGCAAAAGCCTAGGATTTATCGCCTGGGGGATCGTGCGGAAATCTTCTCCAGACTCTGCCTGTGAGTCTGACATGTCTGACAGCAACGACCGACCGATCATTGAGGGATAAATTTGCCCCAAAAAGGAAGTCTCGATTCAAAAGTTGATGTCTGGTTTTAGAGGCCAGGTTTCGTTGGGCCAAGAAGCGGAGGGAGTCCAGCGTAATGGCACAATGTATGGGGCTACAATAGCCCCACTAGTGGAGCTGCACAAAAGATAGACTTGGACGTGTGGCTAAGGATTCAACCGATGTCAAAAATCCTTGCCACACTAGTGCAGTGGGGCTAGGGCTACAACAACAAGCAAAGCCAAATAAACAAAAACATATTCTGGCTCTCAGTCTGGTCTTAGTCACTCAATAGATCACTCTTAGAAATTAGACCCAGTAGCTTGGGCGCTGTACTCCTTTTTTGAGATTTTGACATTATCTGTCATTTTGAATGTGATACTCAACGACTGTTTCCTTATGTGTATAAACGCTGCAAGGATTGCGTGTTCGCTGAGGCCCTGACTTTCATATTGCTTTCCGCGCAGTCAACGCAGGATACCAGGCTGTGTGTAGCGCCAGTGTTCGCTGATGCCCTGACATGCATATTGATTTTCGCAGTCAATGCAGGATACCAGCTGTGTGGCCTGGTATCCTGCAATGACTGCGCAAATCAATATGCATGTCAGGGCATCAGCGAACATTGGCACTACACAGCCTGGTATCCTGCGTTGACTGCGCGGAAAACAATATGAAAGTTAGGGCCTCAGCGAACACGCAATCCTTCCTTGCAGCGTTTATACACATAAGGAAACGGTTGTTGAATATCACGTTCAAAATGGCGATTCTAACGGCAAGTTTGATATAAGCGTTATAGTGGGCTAAAAATCATCGATTTGGAGGACCATAAATGATCGTGAGTACAATTAAATGCATTTTATTTCACCGTAAATACTTGGAGAAGCCAGTAGGCGATTTTCAAGCAATTCTGTCAAGTCTTTGTCGCAATTTTGACAATTTTGTAACTGATTAAAAAAAAAACCACTTCGCAGCACTTTCCAAATATACCACGGACTGGGGCGCTAGTACGACAGATAATGTCAAAAATCTTAAAAAAGGAATTTTGAATGTGATACTCAATGACCGTTTCCTTATGTGTATAAACGCTGCAAGGAAGGATTGCGTGTTCGCTGAGGCCCTAACTTTCATATTGTTTTCCGCGCAGTCAACGCAGGATACCAGGCTGTGTAGTGTCAATGTTCGCTGATGCCCTGACATGCATATTGATTTGCGCAGTCAAAGCAGGATACCAGGCTACACAGCTGGTATCCTGCATTAGACCCAAATTAGACCCAGTAACTGGGGCGCTGTACTCCTTTTTTGAGATTTTTGACATTATCTGTCGTACTAGCGCCCCAGTCCGTGGTATATTTGGAAAGTGCTCCGAAGCGGTTTTTTTCTGAATCAGTTACAAAATTGTCAAAATTGCGACAAAGACTCGACAGAATTGCTTGAAAATCGCCTACTGGCTTCTCCAAGTATTTACGGTGAAATAAAATGCAGTTAATTGTACTCACGATCATTTGTGGTCCTCCAAATCGATGATTTTTAGCCCACTATCACGCATACATAAAATTTGCCGTTAGAATCGCCATTTTGAATGTGATACTCAACGACCGTTTTCTTATGTGTATTAACGCTGCGAGGATTGCGTGTTCGCTGAGGCCCTGACTTTCATATTGTTTTCCGCGCAGTCAACGCAGGATACCAGGCTGTGTGTAGCGCCAATGTTCACTGATGCCCTGACATTTATATCGATTTGCGCAGTCAATGCAGGATACCAGCTGTGTAGCCTGGTATCCTGCATTGACTGCGCAAATTAATATGCATGTCAGGGCATCAGCGAACATTGGCACTACACACAGCCTGGTATCCTGCGTTGACTGCGCGGAAAACAATATGAAAGTTAGGGCCTCAGCGAACACGCAATCCTTCCTTGCGGCGTTTATACACATAAGAAAACGGTCGTTGAGTATCACATTCAAAATGGCGATTCCAACGGCAAATTTTATATATGCGTGATAGTGGGCTAAAAATCATCGATTTGGAGGAACAAAAATGATCGTGAGTACAATTAACTGCATTTTATTTCACCGTAAATACTTGGAGAAGCCAGTAGGCGATTTTCAAGCAATTCTGTCGAGTCTTTGTCGCAATTTTGACAATTTTGTAACTGATTCAGAAAAAAACCGCTTCGGAGCACTTTCCAAATATACCACGGACTGGGGCGCTAGTCTGACAGATAATGTCAAAAATCTCAAAAAAGGAGTACAGCCCCCCAGTTACTGGGTCTAGAGTTGGACCTTAACTCCAGTCTTACTCTTAATCTTAAGATTCTTATCCTTTAGAATTTTTTTAATTCCATTAATCCCATTATTGATACTGAGTCAGTGAGGGACTGATGATAGTTGATACATATGATCTGCACACGTGGATTCGTTATTGAGGACGTGGCCCCAAAAAACTCGAGACTTACCCAAGCCTTTTTCGGCTTTCCTCTGGACTGAGGTCTTTAAATGTTTTTGCTTCTTCTTCACCAAGGAAAGCATCGTGGTCGTAATCAACGTTATGTTCCTTTCCCTCAAAATGTCTCTCGTCACTGAGTTTTGTGTCTTTTACTCTCGAACTTTGGTGTTCGTCTTGTTTTTCAGCAGGTTTTGCAAAAGTCACCACCAGCAAAGCGGTGAGCATGGTGAGGAAAGCTGCGTACGCGAGACTTTTCATTTTTACAGTTTGTTGATGGCAAGTAACGGCGTAAATAAATACAACAGACCTGAGTTGCAACTGAAAATTCTCTGTAAAGATGCCTGCACCTTCCAGCAATATTTCGTCTAAAATGTTTTGTTTCACCGGATGTCCCAACTCCACAAAAACAGACTTGTGAGCCTGGAGTAGTCGTCCCTGATTTTATACTTGTCGATGGTGACTACGTGGATGACAGGTCATAGTTCGCAAGCTAATGGTCATAGGTCAGTCTCAACCAATGACAATGTGTAATATTTGCCCTCAGAAATCTCGACCAATGATGTTGGTCTATCTTTACTGCTTGGAAAAATCCATTCTCTAAATGAAAGATGTCCTGATTGGACAGATTTAGCCAAGTTGGCAGGCTAGGCAATGATTGGATAAAACTTGCCACGTCTTCTTCCTTTCTTCAATGCATGTGTGTGGAATTGTCTGCCACGCATGCAGCAGAGTGACCTGGGGATATAGGATAAGGACACGTCACATATTTAGAAGTTTCGAGAAACGGTTTGTGAATAAATTTTATGAACTTAAAAAGAAGAACAAACTTTGTCAGCTCTTGCTGTTTCATCACCCTCTTCAACAAGTGCATTGTGAACGTGTCATTCTGACGTGTAGCAATAATAAAATCAAGGCCTGAAAGGTCAGCCTGGGGCCACATTTTGTTTACGTATGTTTGTTGCTCCGAAACACATTTTGTTTACGTATGTTTGTTGCTCCGAAACACTAGTCCTTTTTCCTGATCCATTACTTACAATTTTATGTGCACAGAAATTAAAAAAAAAACCTAAAGTTAAGGTGAATGTATACCGTATACTATGTTTTTATGTCCCCGTTGATTTGACTGCAAACATTTAATTTGCCGACGACCGCCATTGAAATGAAACAATAAGTGTTCATCAACCCTTGTTGAAAGGAACATAGCCCTCTCTCCCACCCCACCCACCACTACCACAAACACCAACCACGCCCCTTCTACATCAAACCACACGACAAACTTCCTTGTGATCCTTTGTTTTGTGTGTAGTAATATACACAGACATACATGTACATGTATATGTACATGTACATGTATTTGTACGTGCGTGTGTACTGTAAACGTAAACAAGGAATCGTATACGGTCTAACCAAAGATACTACAACAGTACAAGTATCTTTGGTCTAACTAAACTAGCTAGCTGCTATGCCTGTCTAGAATCAAGGCTGCAAAAATACCTCCTTATCGTATGTGTGTCGCTCTACGACCATGCTCGTATCATCCGTTTTATAAGACATAATTATACACACGCATGGGACCGGTGAAAACCTCGCGGAGTCTCGTATTATTCCGAATGAGAGGCCAGGAGAGTTGACTTATGTGTTTTGGCGATGACGTGTGTGCAGCAGCATCAGACAGCAGACGACGCGCACGGTAAACTACTGTACACTAAAATGGCGGGAAAAGTTTCTGGCTTATTTACATCAAAAAAAGCGGGAAGTTTAAATGCCCCCAAAAAGTGATCAGCTGATTCGATAATGCACACATTAACACACAGCACAGTGGGCACGACGGATGCACAATTCGGAGGCGTCGGACGTGGCCTATTTTTTCACAGATTATTATTTTATAAGTTTAGAGTTTAGTTTTTTTTAGTTGGCGGATGATTGTGGGCATTCGCGATTATCTCATGATGTTTTGGTGAGTGAATTTTGCTTCCGGTTGATTATGTTGTTAACGTTGACGTTTTAATAAACATGTTATTTTATTGTTGTAAATTGAGCAGTGAGGGTTGCCAAAAGAATACTCATTGTCACTGTCACTGACAATACTGACTGGAATGTGTACAAATTAAGGTCATTTTTCTCAAGCGTGAACTGGAGAGTTGGCAGTGACTTTTTAATTTAAGTCTTAACTATAACGTTCGTTAGGCCTATTTTTAGGCACAGGCCTATATATTTACATGTACTGTATTCTGTAACTAGGCTAGTTTGGAGGTTTAACTTGCTCTATCATCAGTGATCATGGTGATCAGGGCTCGATTTTGGGGGAAAAATCGACAAGACCGCAGGACTTGTTGTACTTAGCTAAAAATTTTCACTGGTGCTTGGTGCCTGGTGGTACTATAGTTTGTACAAAGACCAGAATTGAATTGAAATGAGAGAGAAAAATACCAACACAGTTAGATAGTTTAACAATTGATTGAACTGTGTTTAATTTGAACAAACACTAAAAAAGAGAACATTATTTTGAAAATTTTTATCTCATAATAGGCCTAGGCCCCCTATGTCATGTTTGTTTTATGGGTAGGCCTATCATGCCTAGCCCTAGAGTACATGGGGTAGGCCTAATTCTTCAGTACTCAACAGAATCAAAAGATATTTATCAGACTAAAAGTCTTCATTTGGACAAAAACAAAATACAGGAGGACTTGTCCAGTTATGAGTTTAATGGCCCGACGCTAAAATCACTGGCCTCGGGCCTGTGGGCCAGTGTAAATTTCGAGCCCTGTCCATGGTTTAACAGGCCTACAAACATGACGTACTTACATTGAAAGGCAGCAAAACGGGCACATCATGATCGACTGACGAAAACATAAAATTTAAGCATTATGAGCAAAAGAACTTGTTGTCATGGTTAGTGCATATCATGCCTATCCAGGCATGCCAGGTAGGCCTAATGTTTAGGCATAGTCTAGACAAGAGAGAGAACAGGAGTGCACTTTCTTTACCCTGTTTACACTAATGCATCATCTGATCATAACTTCATGTGCATCTGCATGATCTGTGCATGACATGTTTCACCTCAAGTTTTACTTTTAGTTTTATTCATGGTAATACTAACACTGAGTGAGTGTAATTTGTTACTGTTATTTAGTACTGTTAACTACATCATGTAATCAAATATACATTTAGTGTGTTAGCCTAGTGTTACTGTTACTTGTGAGGGCAGGATTTACTTTTATTATTTTTGTTTACTCATTTGTAAACTTGTTTGTACGAGTCAACAACTAGACTTGTAAGTTCCCCTCACAGTCACAGTTCAACTTGTTATTTATGTTCTTTGCATAATTTTTTCTTCTAATTTAGTGAGATGACTCTACCAACAGTAACAGAAACCAATGTGCAGATTTGCCGCAGAAGTACGCGACTAAAGATCAAGGATTTCAGAAGCAGAGTCACATGGAGCGTGGAATCGGAACCTCTCGGTTATTTCACACTTCTTCCAACAGAGTTAATGTACCAAATATTACACACCTTGACAAGTAAGCTTAGTTTAATTTTCGCTAGGCGCCTACCTAAAATATTTGCTAGGCCTGCTGAAATGGAGACCGAAGACAGTAGGAACAAATGTCTCCACAGCCTCATAGGGGAATTCTAATGAGAGGGATGATCCACAAGGAATGTTGTGATGGGAGGATGCTTTGCAGTAAAGTTTTCAGTACCGGTACAGGACAAAGTAAATCTTCATAGGGATGCAAAATTGGGAAAGGGTGTTTTATTGTTTTTTGTTTTTTTCATTGTCCGAATTTGTTTAATTTTTAGGGTTCATCATAATTACTTTATATCAGAGATTTTTACAGTCACTGGACCTGGGACAACATTATTGAAGTTAGACAAAAGAATATTATCTTTCAACATGAAAAAGGTTAAATTAAAGTTATTTTTGAAATGATGAAAAAAAAATCTTTATTTGAAACAAACAAAAAATTACTCCCCTTAAAAAATGGGCAAAATGAGAAGACTACTGGGGTAACCTTAATTTAACTTTATACAAAAACTAACTTTTACAAAGTTTCCTCTTGCTTTTTTAAGTTCAAGACATTGGAATCTTAAGCCTGACCTCAAAGAGTCTTCGAGATGTCATCACAGTCTACATAAACAGCAGATCAGGCATAAAAAGGCTACAACCACGAAAGATAGTCCACCTGAGGAAGCATTCATGCAAGCGGACAATTTGTGACAATCACATGAGCCACTATAGAAAAATCGGTACGGAAAATATGTCAACAACTCAAAATGCATGTCAATGTCTGATAAGCACTGTATACTCAGTGCTTTCCAGAGTCACGTGGGGAAAAGATTCCACATGCATAGTATTCGTGTAGAATTTTGACCCACAGCCTCCCCCCCCCTCCCCAAACCCACCCCCACCCCATCATTCTAAAGCAGATGTCTGAGTCTTACCACTAGACAAGTGTACACAAGTCAGATACTAAACTTATTTTGTACAGGTTGAAAATTGCTGCCCTCCATTCCAAGCAGCAGGGTGTTTGTATACAATGAACCCATTTATGAAGTCACTGGCAGAATAATCAACGTCACGTCATTCAATCAGTCAAAAAGAAAGAAAAAATGATGAAAAAGTAAAACATCCTTAATAAAAACCATGTCATGATATCTCAATATCAGAAATTTAGGAATTTGAAATTGAGGGGGTTGTTTTTTAGATTACAAAAGCAAAATTAAAGGGGACAACTTCATTAAAGGGGACAATCTCATTTCTAACCTATTCATCTCTGTCCAACCAAACACACCCCCCACCTTATAGGTTCATGTTTGTTGCAACCCCCAACTATTCCTCTACTCCTGCCACTCTCCCGCCACCTTCCATCACCTTCTCTTTAATAATTTTTTTTCTAGACCCATGTTATTTTACGTTTGTTTGATGTTTCTTTTTCATAAAAGGCTTACTTCTGAAGAGGACAACGTGTCTCTATCCAACAAGAGAACGACTGAAGATCCTTGAAAACTGTGTCTCTCAGGTACTTATTATTATTATTAGTTTTACATTTTTCTGTAGTGAAACCACTGAATCCTCAAGGCATGTAAAACTCCCTTACACTGTAACCCGTAGGCCTGAAGATACTTTTGTAAAATAGGTGTTGAAGAAATCTCAGTTTTATAATTATGTGGGAGCAAAACCTAAATTGGGATAAACTCACCTAATTATGTAGGGCTTGAAAATCCAATCCACATGCAAGGCTCTGGTCCATTGCAGGATTTGAGCCAATCTGAGACCAGAACTAAACAGTAATTAATCACAACAATGTAAACAACCCTCAAAATAAGCAAGAAGAGAAAAGCTAGATTATAAATAAATCAAATCCCAGAGTTGTCAAACCACCAGTTCTTTTCAGAACCACCACAACTCTATAGAGAGAATGTTATGTACACAGGGTCTCTGTAAACCTCACTGGATTAAATTAAAGCCCAGTAAAACCATTGTCTAATCACCTCATTCTTAGCTCCAAGGAGTGAACAGGATTTTCACCTGCCAGGCTCTAAGCTGCCACGGTCAGCTCGTGAGTACGTTCACACGAGGCTGGGAGGAGAGAGAATGTCTGAGGGCTTACCTCACCATCAGTGAAAGCCAGAGCATGACAAATAAAATATGTAAGTTCATATAATCATCAGGCATGTGATTTGGGTCAGGATTGTTCCTGATGTCAGGATTTTTCATTGGTACCCCTGTGCTTTCAGATTTTCTTGAAAGAGGCAAACTTGCCATCACAGAGATTGAAAGACTTGATTAGACTATCTAATTGAAATGATGTAGACAGTATGTAAACCTCTTATAAAATGTAACATTCTGTACATTCAGGGAACTTCAATTTACACTAAGAGGAATTTGTTTTCCAATTTTAAGGATTTTTCATAGAGCAGGCTACATGAAACAGTAAGATGTACCAAAGTCATCTTACACTTGATCCAGAAAAAGTTTAAGGAAAATCATCATGAGGAGAGAATAGCATTGACTTTACCCTGTCACATAATGTCACCAGGCCCAAAGTTTGCAGTCACTTTTAAAACCATCACTACAAAAACAGGACTGAAAATATCCTCATGTCCAGTATGGGCCAGTAACCCACACAGCTCAAATCCTGCAGTCTGATGTTTTTACCAAACACATTCAATAAGATTTCCAAGACAAACAATGCTTTTGATAGTAATACAAAAAGAAAGAAATATGATTGGTATTTTTGGTCCTGAAGTTGTGGGCCACAAGACCTGCAGTTTAGTGGAGATTCTTTTTGTAAGTGTGGAGACAGGTGATAAAATTAATAAGTAAGAACACAAACATTACAGAAATATCAATTTCTTTGTCTTCAGTGATGATGCTCTCAGGTAATCCAGGCTCCAACTCCCAAATGGAGATAAAGACCCGTCGCTTCTTCCGTCACGTTCTCCTAGACCAATGTAAGGTGATGGAAGACCTCTCCATGTGGCTTAATTTCATTCTGAAGCCCTTCCCCATGGTACATCAGGCAAGGATTGTGTATCTCCTCTATGGACCTCTATGTCAAGCGACAGGTGAGTTTTGTGGCTCACTTTCTGAAGCACAGACTGAGGGTTAGAGGGAAGAAGTCAGACCTCCAGGGCTCATGCATGTCCAGGGCCCAGTTTCATAGAACTGCTTCAAGCAGAAAGTTTTGCTTAACAAGTTACTGATAAGCAAACATGCTGGAAACCAGTCACAGATCGTCGACTCAGAGCAGTAAGGACTTTCCTATTCTCCTTTCTGATCTGAGTAGACGCAGTACATGTGATATGCTATTTTGGCTGGTAACCTGTTCTGGTAAGCAACATGTTTTTGTGCTTAAGCAGCTCTCTAGGCCCTGGATGGTGAGGCCATAGTTTAAGATTCCATTCAAATCAGTGTTACCAAAATGAGGCTGGAAGGGAAAAAGGCCCCTCTTTTTCAGTCTCAGGTGAGTGTAATCCCAACAGTTTATTACTATGGATACAGATTTGTTGTTTTTCTCCCATTCAAATCAGTGTTAACCAAACTGAGGCTTGCACTGATGGTGAACAGTCTGGCCCTTTTTTGAAAGATGACTACTTCATTTCAATTATTGCAGCGTACATGAATTGTGTATGGAGCATGATATAGTAAACCAGATTACAATTGATTTCCAGATGTCATTTTCTGGGAGTGTATGGGAGAGCCATCTGTTGGTGAGGGTGAGTCTCGACATCGTGCCATTGCTCCCCTGAGTGAGATCGCCATGGCCTTTAAAGCTCTCTTTATGCACAAAGAATGGAGTGATGATGATGTCATCAGTGTCTTGGAAGAATTGACGGGTAAGTCTGAGTAGATTTAATACTGTTTTTTATAAGTTTTTCAAGGTAGGAACAGTAATCGACTGGAAGTTTTCACAGATAAGTTTTGCTTATCAAATATATTTTGCTAAGCAACTTTGATAAGCAACTGTATGAAGTAAGGAACAGGTTTGGCATGAGTGAACCTGATCATTTACCTCTGGAATTTGGATCAACCCATACTCAGATCAATGCCCCTTTTATATGGATAAGTTTTCAGCCTTAACCCTGATAATGCTGTTATCTCAAGAGGGGAACAAATATTAATGAAATGCCTATGACAATTTGTCGCAGGAACAAGAGATGACTCTTAATTAAGTCTTCACTTTCAGTGATTTTGTTTCTTTGAATATTTTTACACTGAAGGTTTGTTGACAGGCTGTCATGTCTGAACCAAGAGTTCATGTATTCTTTTTGCAGTTGTATTCTTTGCCATTTTAGCAAGTTGTGACCTTTTATTAAATTTTTATTAAATATTTATTCCAAAATATCTGCTCTATATAGACTGATCTTATACTACGTTATGTTACGATCGAAAACATGTGAGACTTGCACGGTCTATGACAGCTGTGTCATTTATACCTCATGTCTTTATTTTGTTTTCTTTTTAACAAGTGGATGTTGTTTCCTTGCCAGGTTGCCCAGATGAGTGGCTGATTGAGAACATTGCTAGGTTGTTGATTCTATGCGGCGAATCCATCACCTTGAAAGTCCTCGGGAGTAAAGCCATCAACGGCAAGATGACCGACCTAGGAAACACCATTGTGGCCTTCTCTGTGGTTAGCATCCAATTTCAGGCCTAAAATTTCATCTTGGAGAGGGCAAGGCTATTTTGCAAAGGGCACTTCCATATGAAAATCTGAAAGTCTATGGGAAACCTTTAAAGGTGCACCAAGGCCAAGACCAGGGCAACAGAGGCCATGGCCTCTGTAATTCCAGGCCTGAATTTTATTAGTATTATTTTTTTTAATTTTTTTTTTTAAGTAATGAAACCAAAGGATCCTCAAAAGTGAGTAGAACTGTAACCTATCGGCCTGACATTACCTGTGTGCATAATAGAAAATAGATAATAGAATTCTGTTTTAGATGTCGGAGGAAAACCCCTAATGGGGTAAATCCACTTACAGGTAGGGACTAAAAAACCCGCGCACATGAAGCTCTGGACCAAGGTGAGATTCGAACCAGGGTCCACAGAGTTGAAAAACAGTTCAAGACGCCACCTAGACAACCTGATTATTTGAAGCTACTTTGTCAACAATCTCGCAGAAATATCAAGACAACAATTTCCGAAACAATCTGTTCAAGTGCAAAGTATATCCCTGTCATGAAAACATTAACAAGCAATTGATAAACTGATCTGTAAATTATTAAAGACAGACATAAAAAGGTCCGAATTCAGACAAAAATCTTAAATTTCTCTTCCCTGCTACTATTGATGGGACAGGTGAGCGTTGACAAAGTTGACAAGTCAGCTGAAAGGAAATGTCTTTATGTCCACTCCCCCCCCCCAAAAAAAAAAAAATAATAATAATAATAATGGTTCACCAAAGTCATTTATAAATACAGAGAAATGTGATTAAGAGCCATGATGAGAAATTTCAGAATTTTATATGAATTCAGACCTTTTTAAGTCTGCCTGGTGAAAAAAATAGCCATTATTTTCTTCAGATATAAAGAAATCCTGCTCTTTCATTTATTTCTCAAGTGTTGAGGATACTGTTTCCACAGCTCCTTGGAATCTATAACTCCAAAAGGTTTACCAATGGTAACCGTTTGTCATCGATGACTCTTGACCCTATAGTAGTTTTGCAGCTTTAGATAAATGCAGTCATGCAACTTTTCAGCTGGTTAGCTCATCAATTTTCTCACTTTTGCATCATTAGTGCACTGTACTGCAAGTGTCGTTGTGCATTTCCTTGTTTTTTTACGATTATAAAAAAGTTGTTTTATGTTTGTTGTCTTTTGTCCTCATGAAGGTTTTATATGACGAAGGTTTACGGATGTCTTGGCTCATTAAAATAGTACAGCAGTTATGCAGGATGATGAGAACCTCTCAAGACATCAAGGCCTTCTTGACATCAATCACAGCGACCTATAAAGACTTCATTGTTGCCCTCATGTACTCACCTGCTGATGAAGGTACGTATATTGAGAGTCTTTGAGAAACTAGGTGGTAGCAGACAGACATAATGCGTAATTTTCCTTTTTACGTACATCAACTAAGCAAGTTTGTTTGATGATATGTTTATTGAAAGCTAGAGGACAATTAAATTGACTTCACTCTTCCACAAACCAGTGATTACTATTCCTTAAACCCAATGTAATTTCATGTATTTCAAGTTGATACTGGACAGGACCATCAGGTATGAATATCAAGATAAGCAATAATGGTTAAAAGTGTCTTTCTCAGGGACATAAGTGTCAAGACCGGGACTCGAACTCACGCTCTGCTGGCTGGAAACACACGACCTTGTGTCCAGTACACTAAAGCACTTGGCCATGACACTCAAATTGTTGTCATCAATACAAATACGTAGTAAATAGGGCCTATTTAATCGGCCCCTGCCAACACACAGTCTTAAAATAGACCTTATGCATCTGACGTCATGAGTCCCATAGAAATATGCACAACAGCTTCCTCAATGCGATCAAAACGGTCGTAAGTTTACTGTAGGAAAACGGCTGTGCATACCCTCTATTTTGCCAATTTAACCAGCCTGTAGTGGGACACTGCTAGGGGTTAAAACAAGTATATACAAAATGTTTGCCTTTTTTCCTGAACAGTTACTTCTATGCAGTTCCAGGTGCACCACATTAGCATGGCACAGTCTGATTTCATGCAGGGGTTAATGATGCAGCTCTATGGGTCAACTCCCCCATCACTACAGCCACCTAAACTCGCCTAACAAACCATCAAGGGGATCAAGTAAGCCAGCCTCAGTTTGTTATATCATTTTTATCAGGCCTGGAATTTCATCTTTGGAGAGGCAAGGTTCATTTTGCAAAGAGCACGGATGAGTCCATTAGAAACTTTATAAATCTATGGGAACATTTTGAAGGGTCTCCGAGACTAGGGCCAATTTTCATGGAGCTGTTTATTCAGAAAATTGTGCTTAAAAATGTCCTGCTTAGCAAACTAAGCAGGAAACCAGTCAAAGGCAGTACATGTGATCTGGCATTTTGGCTGGTAATCTTATAATGGTAAGCAAACATTTTTTGAGCATTGCAACTTTTGTGCTTAATGCAGCAACTCTGTGAAATTTGACCCAGGAGCAAAACAGGCAATGGCTTTTATTTTATGGGGCCTCATTGCACTGAGTTCCAAGCCAAGAATTTTTAGAAACTTTTGTCATTTGATAATAGACCTACCCATTAAGCCCCTCCCCCTTACATGTTGACCAATCACAGCCTTGGTTATGTCACTGAAAGTCCCACAAATGTCCGACACGATTAAATCCTATTGGAAAATGTAAACATGCATGCACGTACTTATAGGGTGCACATTTATGTCGCGCAGTGTGGCATTAAAGAGATGCACATTGTGCTGCCCTTGTGTACAGTGGTGATTGAGGTAATGCTTTGATTGGTCAATATGTTTAGGGGCGGAGCTTCATGGATCGGTCTATTCTTAGGGGCTGATCTAGATTTTAAAGTGATATGGGCAAAGAAACAAACAACAAAGGTTATCAGCCCTGGAAGGGTCAATGTCACCGCTTTTCTTTAGTCAGGTTTCCTAAGTTATGAAAATTATTTTTAAGAAGCATCAAAAAGGAAGAGCTGTCTTTGTTCTCTGACATCAACTTTCATGGAGGAAAGTTAAGAAATGCTCTTATAACAGGCAGAGAAAAGTTGGTCAGTACATGTTTGAAAAATTTATGTTTGAATGTTCACTTGGTGTAAAGCTTCTGCAACTTTGATCAAACTTTTTTCCCATGGAGAAAAAAGTGTGTAGAAACAGTTTTACATAGCTAAAAATAGTCTGTGTTTGGTGGGAGGAAGCAATTTTTTTTATTTCGGAGCTTGCAGGAAATTTAGTGTGGTTCCTTTTTCAAATGAGAATCAGAATTGAAATTTTCACTAAGTATACAGGGAGCAAGGTTAATGGCCATCACTTAGTAAAACAATGTTTTACCCTCCAGTGTGATGAACACTGAAGTTCATTGTTTCTTTGAAAAAGGTATTTAGATGCTTGTAGCAGGAAATTAAATGTTGGGTTGTAATATTAAGTTCTTTCGAAAGTTGGTGCTTTCTGTTTTTTAAACAAAATGTATGAGTTGAACATAAATATTTCACTGTTTAAATAAATTTTACAAAATTTTGCAACTTTCAACTCAATCTTAATATTTATTATTCAATTGCAAATAGCACCTTTATCAAACTATCCTTTATAAATTATCAGTATAATTTCAAATTATAATATATCTTAAGAAAAAATGTAATTCCGTCTATGCTATGAAATGAACAAAGTATTTAACTGCATCCATAACTTATTGATTATATTACTAAAGAGAACAAATATAACAGTTTAACTTCCTTTTTAGTATAAATTATCTTGAATCCATACATATAGTATTTACAGATAGGGCCAGATGTCTTAAACCTGTTTAACAAATGTGCTTAGCAAAAAAAAACAAATTGCCTAATACATGTGAACAAATTTTACCAGCCAGATTACCAGTGATATATAGAAAAAACTGGTGATTGAATAATTTTTGGTTAGCTAAGAAAATTCCTAAGTAGTTCTGCCAGGCAGCTCTGCGACATTTCCACACAGCCATCTTGTTCTTCATCCAATTCAAATCAGGTGAACCATTAAACCAAGACTGGCATGAAAGTCCATTTGGGCATGATGATAGGAATCATACTAAATGTTTAAATTCCCCATTTACAGTGGGTGATGTTTTTTCCAAAAAGTGCTATCCTTTTAAATATTTTAGAGAATGCATCTTAATTAATTAAAACAGTTCAATTTTTATGAAACCTTGGATATTCACATGTATCTTACTGCTTAGATAGAATGTGTAGTTAACACTTAGTTAGTAAACTTATGTTATATTTGGATTGCTAATGGGAGACTTTTGAGACGATAGCGGGCGTCCCACAGACCGGTCCTTTTCCATTGTTTTCATCGCTGAGAACAATAGAAAAGGACCGATCAGTGGGACGCTCGCTATCGTCTCAAAAGTCTCCCATTGCTCTCCTACATCCGCTTCACACAGTCCAGATCAAAAGACACGTACTTAGTCTCCAGGCCTGATACTTCAAAGAGGTGATGGATGTAATTGCCTCCATGCTCTTGGTCGTTGCCTTAATGCGAAGTATCAGGCCCTTCTCGGAGCCCTTTTCACTAGACCAGTTCAGTTGGAGAATAACAATGGAAGGGAATAATTTATGTTATCAGGGTTAGATTTCACAAGACACTAAGATTCATTATAAGATGTGTTGTCAATATCACCATAGTGATTTGTAATCTGACATCACACTTTGCTTAATTAGCAATTAAGAAAGATACACATCAATATCGGCTCTTTGTGAAATCGAGCCCCTGCCTTAAATGCTTAAAAAAGGCAAATTTTTACTTAGTGGGGCACCTCTATGCTGGAAATCAAATATTTCAAAGAGCACCAAGGCAAGGGGCGTGGAGGCACACCCCCTTACTGCATCCATAATGTATCAGGACTTCGTGTTATAGATAAAGACATGGTCACATTTTGAAAAACCTCACTCCAGTATGGAACGATTTGTCTCTAAATATATTCTATTTCCTTTGTCTCATTTAAGCCATTATTTTCCTTTAATAAAAACTATGTTTTAGGGCATAATATTTAATTTTTTAACTATGTTTATTATGTTTTAAAATTTGCAAAACAAAACTGAATTTTATTTTTCATTTATTGCGAGTTGTCTCAATGCAACTGACAAAGGAAATGTAAACGTGGCCAAGCTTACTAAGCTTGAACAGAGTTCTGGTCATTTCAAAAGGTGGTCTAGCTAAAGCGGTGCTCAAAAGACAGACAAAATTGTCATTTTTCATGAAAAATGGTTGTTGGGGCATTTTTATTTTTTTCTCCTAAATACTATGTTGGATATAAACGCAGTGTTTTTTATTAATTTTTTTAAATATTTTTTTTAATGTTTTATTTTGTAATTTAGTTATTAGGTTTTTTTTATTCATTTTATTTGTTTAATTTATTGATGTATTTAATTTTTATTATGTTTGTTATTTAATTGTGCATCATTTGAATTTTATTTATTTGTCATTCCATGTACAAGTTTATTAATTTTATGTATTTATTCGTTTATTTGATTTTATTGATTGATTCATTTTTATTTATTATGATTACCGCATGTCCTTCATTATTTTTATTTGAATTTATTAAAGAGAGAAAGTATAACAGAGATAAGACAAGATTCTCGTCATTACTGAGGTTAAGAAGACATGTCCAGTTACAGCAAGCGGACTAGTCTTGATCAGCGACCCCAGTCCCTCCGAGCTAGTCAATGCTGCGCCCTCTGTCAGTGACTAATACAAAAACTAGCGTCGCCAATCAAGACTACCCGCGCACGCACCCGTTGGCCGTCACATCACAAAGAAAATTTGGCTGATGCTGGACTCGAACCCGCGACCTCTTGAATACCGCACGAGTGCTCTCCCCAACTGAGCTAACCAGCCCCATGTTGGTGGGCGGTCCTGTGCAATGCCAAACCTCTTTGCTCGGTAGGGGTCCAGTCAGAAGCCAAACAATATCTGCCGACAACCCGGGAATCAGCCCCTGGGTGTGATATAAACAACCTGGTAAACAAAAGTAGGGGGATATGCAAGACGAATTGATACGAGCTTCACTGGATCTGCCCATGCTTTGTGAGACCGCAAGTGTAAACCAATCCAATGGAATTCTCATTTATACTCCTTATAGTTTTTTACTCAAAATCGAGGGGAAAGTGGCCTGGAATCTTCTCAGATTGCGACAAAGAGCATTCTGGAATCAAACTTTATCCGGGCCATTAAGCGGGCCCCGGACTCCACGCCGTAATGGATTGATTATGTAAGTTGCTTTTCACACACACAATTTCATTGTAATTTGTTGTACTGAAAAAAGTTTTTAATTCTCAGCCCCCTAAAAATATTCTGGATCCGCCCATGATTGTTTTGTGATGGCCAGGGCAGCGCGCTCGTGTGTGCAGTAACTGGGTTAGTGTTCATAATTTTTCTTTTTTTATGTGCAGCCACCAGCAGGCTATGATCATGACGACAGTCCCCCTGTAACCACTTTGTGGTTATAATCAGAGCTTGCGCAAAATGTAACTTGATGTCAGTGCCGCAGTAAGTTTGATCCTATATTTTAATTCGTATAATTTGTTGTATGTGTTTTCTAAAACTCTGAAGGCCAGTGGGGACATTACCACTTAAAGTTTATATATAGTTATTGTTTCGGTTGGGTACACACCAGCTTATTTCGTTAGGCTATTTTGTGGGGGCTGTAAAATTGACCCAAAATGAGTCTTAATGTCTTTGAGGAGTAGAGTAGAACGGTCCTAAAGAATTCAAACCACCAAGTTTTGTCGTTTTTGAGCATTAAAAAAATGAAGTCACGTGATTTATCTGAACAGGATTTATGGTTCGGTGGAGTTAGTTTTACTTCTAGCCGTATACAAGTTAAATTTACTGCACCAAATTCAACTCTGATTTAAACAAAAATTGTATTATTCCTATAATTATATTTATTTTTTGTGAGATTTTGAAAAAGAGACTACCGGTATGTATTCAGATTAAGGATAAAAGTTATCATATGTTATGAAAAATCGAACGTAAGATTTTAGTTCAAAGTAAAGTCTGCGCAATGGAAGCGTGTTCCACGGTGCACAGCGTGGGTGGGGGGGGGGGGGGGGGGGGGGGAGACAAGTCCCGAGGCAATATCCCGTACAGTGTCGTGGCTGATAGCGGTTTGTCGAAAATTAGGTTTTCGGAAAAGCGCCCTCTGTTGTTTGATTTGCGAAAAGGACGATAATTATGAGCGGTGTCGGAGCATAGGGGTGTCGGATTGGGTTAGGGTTAGGGTTATGGGTTATGGGGTGGAACAATAATTTACATTAGGGTGTCGGAACATAGGGGTGTCGGATTGTAGGTGTGTGACCGTGGTCATGGTAGTGCTTTTGGCTTTGCTGTAGTCTTGGTCCTAAACGTTTCTGTCCTGTATTCCACGACTATGATAGGGCGCTATTACTCCACGAACCCGCTATCACAGAAACTGAACTGTAACCTCATAACTTTTTCTGTAAATCAAAGATTTAAAGGTCGTTGCTTTTATGGATTGTTGGAAATGGTCCAAAATGGCCCCTGCATGGGGTTGTTGAAAATCAACCTGGAGCATTTTGGGTACACTGGCCCTCTAAAAAAGTGTAGTCATTTTTCAAGTTGGAGATTGGCCAGTTTACTCGTTCTGGGGTGTTTTAGATCAGCCTACTAAAAATTCTCAACGGCTAACCTACTAAAAATTGAAAAGAAAATTGAAGTTTCTTTGTCAAAAAATACATTTGATCTGCTTTTAGAGGCTGAGAAACTTGTAAATATGTTTTTAGTACTTTTGAATATTTTTAGCATTCAGCATTGGTTGCTACAATAATTGGGAGCCTAATTAGTGTGGTGTACCCACAGCGGGTTCAAGCACCAAGACCATTTAGTTTATTTGATCGAGGCTTTTTTTACTCGAAATCTGTGAAAAATATTTCAGAGTTTGTAGCAGAGACTTTCGAGTGGCCGAATAAAGCCATTAAGGACAGTTCCAGCAAGTCTTGGAAATTGTATAAGTTAGTAACGAATGTGCCCGATGTGTACAGTGCACGACGGAACGTTAAGGCCAGACGACCGCGATCACCACACACTTTTCAACACAAAAATTTCAAAGTTTTGAAGCTGAAATCATCCTAAGAAATTGCTTTCCAAAACTGTGTGATTCCTTTGCCTATTTGAAATTTTTGCAAGGCTAGGTGTGGTGAAACGAATTTTGTTATGTAATGAGTAAATAACACTTTTGTTGAATGATTTTATTAACCCACAGAGGGCGCTCTTTTACTTTAACGGTGCGCGTACTGATACACGTGAGGTTGTGAAAAGGCCTAACTTTTTGGATTATTTTATTGTAAGAGGACTTTAGTCTCATTCTCATCATTACCGATAGCATGTAAATTAATTGCAAATAATTATTAAAATATTAAGAATGTTATATTCAACTTTCAGGTCTTTATGAGTTAGTTGAGTAACTTAATTAGGATGGAGCGTATGAACATTAGCCGGGTTACAGGACCGGGTTTACTTTTTGGGTCCTTTTTCTGATTTGGTCGCCTAATTACCGGGTGCATGGTTTAACATGAGCTGATAATTTTTTGATTTTACGGCGCAGGAAAAGTGACAAGTCTGATAAAAGTGATAGTCATGACCAGTTAATAGTTAAGAGAAAACAGATCGGTTGGTAAGTTGGAGTTTGGCATTTTTGGAATCACATTTAGGCTAAATTTGGTCAACAATAGTGTATCCTGGAGCGACCGGTTTTCGGTCACTTAACGGTAAAAATAGTTCGGAAACGGAAACTAAATGAAATTTTTTTAAACCATCTGACCCACCTTTTAACAAGACACTTTTAATTCATAATCTGTTGAAATCCCAGAAGTTGCAGTCATAAATTCCGAAATATCGTCCTAAATTTACAGCGGTGCTGTATTCGCCGTGCACACGTCGCGTTACCCGTTTCCGGTCGGTCCATTCAGGGGCAGTTTCTATCAACTTCACGCACTAGTATGGCGCGCAAAATAAAAATAAAAAATAAATAAATAATAACGATTGTCCAGACTGTCTCTGCGGCTAGTGAGATGATTATTGGTTAATAAAATAACAAAGTTCTTCTTTACATGATTTTTTTTGCTTTATTTTGTCCTTTTCTTTTTCTTCTTTATTTTACTTTAAAGTGGTATTAATGATTATTTTCAAATTAAATGTGATTGTTTTTGCTGAACTTATATAAAATTTGTATAATTATATACATCAATTATCCTTTTCTTTTCTGTAGTTTGTGGCTTTTCTGCTTCATCAACATAATAAATGAATACTTCTTGAAGTGCCCTCCCTCCCCAAGAGAAAAATCAAGATGACACAAGAGAAAAGCATGACACCTTTTCTTATCTTTTACTTCTTTATTTTTCTTTGAAGTGTTTAACATAAATTGTTTTAAAATCAAATGAAATGGTTTTTACTGAATTTATATAAACTTTTTTAAATTGATACAAATCCATTTATACTTATTTATCAAGTTATGTGACTTTTCTGCTTTGTCAACATAATAATAGTTCTTGCATTGCAGTTTGTTCCTCTTCCTGACTCATTAGGGGAGCAGGTCCAGAGCTGGTAGCTTTGATGTTTTATTTTTTTAAGCTTTTCTGATTGATCAACAACAGCCTCGTATTCATCATCAAGACATTTTTGAGAATAAAATAGTCTGTAGCTGGCTTTTACTTTGCGTATCACAGTCTGTATAAAGAGAAGGAAATAATTATAACATTGCCATTAAAAAATCTATAAAACCAATCATAAAGTTCCTAAAATTAATTGTAATAAAGATGACATATTTTCTGGATCCTGACATAAATTCATGGTCATTAGCTACGTACAATGTCAGGCCCTACAAGTATTTTGTGCAATTATTTTACACATTTTGTGCACTGCCCGTGGCATAAATATGAACGTTTTTGATGGTTTTTTTTGTTTTGAAACTGCATTATCTGTCAAAATTTGTTCAAAGAATGGGGAAGGGAGGGGAATTAAGTGAAAGTTGGACCACACAACTTTGTTGTTCTTCATAAAAAAAATATTACTGAATAAAATAAAAGTGACTGTTCCATTTCCTCAACACATTTTTAATTTAAAACAAAAAATAATATTTATCAATCTGATTATCTTGAATTTCAGAGTGGCCAATAATATGAGTAATTTGGGGAGAAATGAACTTTATATAGCCATTGCAGCTTTCATTAGGGCCCATTGCAATGAAGCAGAGAGTGCAGTATAAACACAAAAAGTCATATTCACTTGAAATACACTTAAGGTTTCTGCAATGTTGGCACTCCATACAATCCCACTTAGCAACATAATCACGTGATCTACCGTTCTACCTGGGGAAAATGGAACTTGACCTTACCGATGAAACTTTCATTTGGAATGTTTGACCGTGGATTATAATTTTTAGAGACATTTGATTGTGAGTAAAAAGTGTATTAGTGATCTATACTGAAAATTTAACATTTTAGAAACTTTTGGGTGTAACTTACGACAGGAAACTTGAATCTCAATAATTTTTTGCGTGGGTGATCGTAAGGAACATCGGTCGTGAATGAAACTTCTAGTCGCTGTATATCTAGCGCCCTCTCGCGGTAAACAGGAATCAAAATGAGTGACCGGGTATAGGTGTCGACCGAAAACGGGTAATCGCATTAAACAACATGGTACTGGATAAACAGCCATGGAACAACATTAAGTATCATGCATACTGATGCAATGTAAACTAAGGTGGATGGTTATGTGTAAAAGTTATCTGTGGTCTTGTTGTCATTTGATGTGAGAATTTATAAGAATTATTTAATGTACTTTAGTATTAGGTTTTCTTTGGATGGAGATAAAAATATATGCTGATTGAGTCTGCCAACCAAGCAACCCAAACAAGGTGTCATGCCTCATTTATTGTCTTCGGACTAAATGGTAAATTAAAAACACTACTTAGGTATAAATGCTCACTTTTCCAACGATCTTTACTCCCCCCCCCCTTTTTTTTTTTTTTTTTTTACAGTGATTTAGGCCTACATTACAAACAAAATAACAGGCAGAAGGCTACAGTGTCGTCTGACGCCGGTAGTGCATGACTAAAAAAACTATTTTTAGTAGAATTCTGTGAAATTATGCAAAAAGAGATCAGGCCTCTACCTTAAGCTCCAGAGGGTCAAGGCCTGGCCTCAAAGGCTCCAAAAAATAAAGGGGCATCAAGGCCAACTGAAAGGGCACCAAGGCCATTTTAAACTTTTATTCGTAGGAGCGTTAAGGTTACTGTAACTACACCACCCCCAACTCTCCGAGGGAGACAAACGAACCCCACCCACCCCACCCCAATCCGGAGGCTCAACAAAATCCGCTGATCCGAAAAATTAAACCTTGTGGAATATAAAATTCTTGAAAAACAATATTCTTAACAATAAATATGATTATGAAAATTGAGAACGAATCCCCCCCGCCAAATAATTGGCCTAGTAGTACTACTACTACCTAGTAGTAACGTTAATACAATCTGACAGTATATGGAACGTGCATGCCGACGATGCCGACATTTATCAAATATTGCCTAGACTGTAATTTGTAAACAAACTCGCCCCCAAAACGCATCTAAACGTGGCACTTTGCTGCCGCTCCAACCCTTTCAGCTTCCCGTTTTTTTTATTATAGCCTTTTATGGGATGGCATGCTGATTAATCGTTACGGTTAAGTTGATGTAGTATAAAATTAGGGCGTAGTGTACACAACGTGTACACAACTTTTGGCAATGAAAAAAGAAAGTCGCAATGTCACAAACTTTTATCCAACTATGGTGGCCCTGAAGGGACATCGCACATCGCATACGTGTGCGCACACGTATGCAATGTCGTGAAACAATTCGCGAATGTGTGCGCACACGTATGCAATGTCGTGAACCAAATCGCGAATATATGCGCACACGTATGCAATGTCGCGAAACAAATCGCGAATGTGTGCGCACACGTATGCAATGTCGTGAACCAAATCGAGAATATGTGCGCACACGTATGCAATGTCGTGAACCAAATCGCGAATATATGCGCACACGTATGCAATGTCGTGAATCAAATCGCGAATATATGCGCACACGTATGCAATGTCGCGAAACAAATCGCGAATGTGTGCGCACACGTATGCAATGTCGTGAACCAATTCGCGAATATGTGCGCACTCGTCTGCGAATATATTCGCGATGTCGTGAATGTTATTGCATACCATTGTCGCATACCTTTGGGGTGATGTCATAGTTGCGGACAATGTGTTAGTGAACTAGGGAGTATGCAAGTGGCCCTGGTCCCATTTGTATACCAAAGACATTCAATGCAGGAGCTTGGGTACCTATGGTGGCCCTGAAGGGACATTGCACATCGCATACGTGTGCGCACACGTATGCAATGTCGTGAAACAATTCGCGAATGTGTGCGCACACGTATGCAATGTCGTGAACCAAATCGCGAATATATGCGCACACGTATGCAATGTCGCGAAACAAATCGCGAATGTGTGCGCACACGTATGCAATGTCGTGAACCAAATCGCGAATATATGCGCACACGTATGCAATGTCGTGAAACAAATCCTGAATGTGTGCGCACACGTATGCAATGTCGTGAACCAAATCGCGAATATGTGCGCACTCGTCTGCGAATATATTCGCGATGTCGTGAATTTTATTGCATACCATTGTCGCATACCTTTGAATAAAATGTCTATTGATCTGGGGGGTTGAAGCACCAAGTCTGGAATCAAGACGTACAGGCATATACACAATGTACCTGCCTGGTACCCAAGCTCCTGCATTGAATGTCTTTGGTATACAAATGGGACCAGGGCCACTTGCATACTCCCTAGTTCACTAACACATTGTCCGCAACTATGACATCACCCCAAAGGTATGCGACAATGGTATGCAATAACATTCACGACATCGCGAATATATTCGCAGATGAGTGCGCACATATTCGCGATTTGGTTCACGACATTGCATACCGTGTGCGCACACATTCGCGATTTGTTTCACGACATTGCATACGTGTGCGCACACATTCGCGATTTGATTCACGACATTACATACGTGTGCGCACACATTCGCGATTTGTTTCACGACATTGCATACGTGTGCGCACATATTCGCGATTTATTCTACGACATTGCATACGTGTGCGCACATATTCGCGATTTGTTTCACGACATCGCATACGTATGCGCACACGTTTGCGATGTGCGATGTCCCTTCAGGGCCACCATAGGTACCAGGCAGGTACATTGTGTGGCCACTCTATTTATATATGCCTATGGTGGCCCTGAAGGGACATCGCACATCGCAAACGTGTGCGCACACGTATGCAATGTCGTGAAACAATTCGCGAATGTGTGCGCACACGTTTGCAATGTCGTGAACCAAATCGCGAATATATGCGCACACGTATGCAATGTCGCGAAACAAATCGCGAATGTGTGCGCACACGTATGCAATGTCGTGAACCAAATCGCGAATATGTGCGCACACGTATGCAATGTCGTGAACCAAATCGCGAATAATATATGCGCACACGTATGCAATGTCGTGAATCAAATCGCGAATATGTGCGCACTCGTCTGCGAATATATTCGCGATGTCGTGAATGTTATTGCATACCATTGTCGCATACCTTTGGGGTGATGTCATAGTTGCGGACAATGTGTTAGTGAACTAGGGAGTATGCAAGTGGCCCTGGTCCCATTTGTATACCAAAGACATTCAATGCAGGAGCTTGGGTACCAGGCAGGTACATTGTGTGGCCACTCTATGTGCAACCCCCCAGATCAATAGACATTTTATTCAAAGGTATGCGACAATGGTATGCAATAAAATTCACGACATCGCGAATATATTCGCAGACGTGTGCGCATATATTCGCGATTTGATTCACGACATTGCATACGTGTGCGCATATATTTGCGATTTGGTTCACGACATTGCATACGTGTGCGCACACATTCGCGATTTGTTTCGCGACATTGCATACGTGTGCGCATATATTCGCGATTTGGTTCACGACATTGCATACGTGTGCGCACACATTCGCGAATTGTTTCACGACATTGCATACGTGTGCGCACACGTATGCGATGTGCGATGTCCCTTCAGGGCCACCATATATGCCTGTACGTCTTGATTCCAGACTTGGTGCTTCAACCCCCCAGATCAATAGACATTTTATTCAAAGGTATGCGACAATGGTATGCAATAAAATTCACGACATCGCGAATATATTCGCAGACGAGTGCGCACATATTCGCGATTTGTTTCACGACATTGCATACCGTGTGCGCACACATTCAGGATTTGTTTCACGACATTGCATACGTGTGCGCACATATTCGCGATTTGGTTCACGACATTGCATACGTGTGCGCACACATTCGCGATTTGGTTTACGACATTGCATACGTGTGCGCACATATTCGCGATTTGGTTCACGACATTGCATACGTGTGCGCACACATTCGCAAATTGTTTTACGACATTGCATACGTGTGCGCACACGTATGCGATGTGCGATGTCCCTTCAGGGCCACCATATCCAACACAACAAATCTTGGACACAGCGAGACCAGCGAGATAGCGAGGGAAAAGCATAGACTGGATCCCGCCCCGGCCGCTCGCCTCCCGGCCCCCCATCCCCTCAATAGACAGATAGAATCAGTGCGAACATGTGTATTTTAGTGTAGGGACTTGTAGCCAGTTTATACATGAGAGTAGTCTGGTGTCGTGTTTCAGTAGTAAACAACTCAACTACGTTTGATATGGTTGCCGTGCCGAGTTCTCCACTTCGGTACTAGTAGTACTAATGACGTGTCCGAATCAAGCGACTTCGGCTACGGCTATGGTCGCTGGCTGCAACGACAACGTTGAAGAATAGGAATCCTCGGCGTTCCGGCCGTAGCCACAGCCGAAGCCATTCATTCGGACACGGCCTAATAAATGCATGGCGCGACACATGATGGCAAGCAGCATTACTAAAACTAGTAGTGTGCGAAAGCGTACGCTACATAATACGGAAAAGGGCACGACGGCCAAGCGGCCGTAAGGTACGTATTTTTTTTAAGGGGCATCACGGCAATTTGCTGGGGCATAGCGGCAATGGCCGCTGGTGGCCGCTGTTAAGGTCGAGGCCTGAATGTGATTTAAATTAATGCCACACGTACTAAAGGGGCTGATTAACTAATTTATCACCTAACGAAAGTAAAACTGACTGTTTTTTGTACTCACTCTGGGTCACGGCATATCCCTTCACACTTCAGCTGTTTCTGCATGTAAACCAGCAGCTAGGTTTGTTTATGTTTATAAAAACGCAATGCACTTGCCATGCAGATCTTTATTATAAGGAATTGAAGAAAATGTAAGACAGTTATGTCTAATACAGTTTATTACAATACCGCATTGATTATTCCAAATCAGGTTAGAGTTAGGTGTCACTTTCATTCTGCCACGACCACACTTTCACTTTCCTAGGGTTGATACACAAAGCAATTTTGTATATCATTTTTTCATATTTCCTTGTTGTGTTAGTAAAATTTTCCTCAGATCAGCTCTAAGGAAAGTCAAAAATGAATCCCAAAACTTTGTTTGCCGTCTGCTTCGTCGCTGTCATTCATGGTAAGTTGCCATCATACCGTTTTAGATTAAACCTTTGTAGGATAGACTTGGAAACAACACTGCAAAAATCATCAAATAGTTTGTACTTATCATTCCGAAGGCGTGAACGGGTTTGTTCATGGCTGAAAAGAGTGACATAAAAAACATGGCAAAATCATTGTTAACTTGTCATTGTCGGGAAAACTCAAGTTTGCTACATCAAGTCTTTTACGTGACTAATAGAAATAAATCAGATGGGTTCAATTTAATGCATGTTGTAATCTATTAAATTTTCTTGAATGATGACGTGTTCCTACGTTCATACATTTTGAAATTTTAATGGGAGTGGCAATAGTGTCCTCACCCGATGGTACCTTCAGGACTAGTGTATGATCGGGGCCTAATTTCATAAAACTGTATGGGTATGCAATTTGTTAAGCTGACTGTAGCAGCAAAACACGCCTGGTAAGTGTATTTCCATAAACACCTTGACGATTTGACGGCGCGTCGTGTGCGTGTTCACAATGTACCTGCATTATATTGCGTCACGCGTCTTGCAAACCGCAACCCTCAGCAAGCTTGCACGTGCCCCCCCCCCCCCAAATGATGTCTGTGCCACCCCCGGTGCCCCCATTTGAAATCTGGACTTTTGAGATTAAAATTACCAGCACAAAATGTCACATTTTATGTAGTGATTTCAATGTTTTTAAAGCTATTGTTTTATTATTTACACGCCGAATCTATTTTGTTTTTACCTCAACCCATCAGAAGAGCGCTGAAAATATACAAACGGAAACTACAGTTTTAATTGGCAAACAGTGCCCCCTAGGAAAATGGTGCCCCCTTGTGCCCCCTAAAAGTTTACCCTAGTTACGGCGCTGCTTCGTATAAAGGCTTTATGAATTCGCAGAGGGCCTTATTTCAAAGCATATATTTACCATATCCCATTGTACGACTCTTCATCTATGCTAGCTGTTACAAAGAGTCCTTGATATGAAGGCCTGTAATTTCTGGGGCTGAAAATTTACAGAGCTCCATCCACAATTCAAATCTTACCTGTGAAAAGCTACTTATCTCACCAGATTAATATTCCATGGCCGTATACATTTTTTGCAGGTGGGTATTGGACGGTAGATTTTGCTCTTAAATATGGGATTAGTAGCGTCTTACAGGCAAGATTTGAATAATAGAGCTCTGAAGTTTTTCCGCCCCAGAAATGGACCCTCATTTCCGGGACGATTTTTTTTCTGCAGTTCAGAATTGCCATCCTCAAAAACATTTTACAATTTTTGTTTAAGGATTCCCTTTCTGTTGGAATTGATTACAAAAAAACATAAAAAAATCCCCATTGAAAATCATTACAACAGTGGCAATTTTGGACTGCAGAAAAAATTAAAACATCCGGGACGTCACTGTAGCATTTAAACAAAAGTGAAAGGCCTCCAGGGAATAAATCAGTAACACTGAGTATTTTTATTGGTTTTGATTACAGCTCCTACAAGTCGTGCGGAAAGGAAAGTGGTCGTGCACAACATACCCTTTAATCTGACGTGTAGCGGAAGATACACTGATGGTGCTGCGCCAGTATTTATATGGAAAAAAAATGGGGTGACATTGTCTAATCAAGACCCATACTTCAAAATCTATGATCCGGTTACGATCATTATCAATGAGACAACTAAACTATCAAGTACCTCAAGAATCTTAAATGTTGTACCGTTGCCACGTCACTCAAACACTAACGTTTCCTGCCTTGTGAATAAGGGAAACGTCAATTATTTCAAAAGTTGGACCCTTATAGTAGGTAAGAATTTGTCGTTTCAAAACGTATTAATTTTTAACCACTGCTAAATTTCAAAACTAGAGTACCGTGACTTAGAACACTAAAATGACGTCGATGTACCTTGTTTTGATTCAAGTGGCAAGGTATTGACCATCACAATAAACGACGTTGTCTGAAACAAGAATCAGTAATAGACTGTGCAAACAAGTCTCGCGCGTATTCGAACATTTTTGGGACCATTTTGGTCCCACACACATTGTGAAGGAAACAAGATCACGCGCTTTAACGGACCCTAATGTTCGAACACGCGCGAGACTTACACAGTCTATGTTGTCAACCTAAAGCTGGACCTCACACCAATGGGAGACTTTCTGGACGATAGAGGGCGTCCCACAGACCGGTCCTTTTCCATTGTTATCAGCGATGAAAACAATGGAAAGGACCGGTCTGTGGGACGCCCGCTATCGTCTCAAAAGTCTCCCATTAGTAACGCAAACGTGCCTTATATTGAGTCAAAAAGAATTGAGTACAGTGGAAGTGGAAACAAACTTTAAAGACGCTGGGTCCGAATTTTGGCTGATTTTACCTGAAAGTTTAGATTTACATTTTTGTTGACTCGAGAATAGATGAGCTCGCTCTTATTAATTTCACAAAAAAATCTGCCAAAAAAAATAAATAAAATCTGCAAGTAAAACTTAAAATGATTTATTTTCGGGATCCCGACATTGTCTCAAGTCCATCTGCCATGTTCAAACAAAACATTTTTGCATGTTACATGTTTATGTGCATTGTCCATGGCATATACGAAAGTTGTGTATATGTTTTTCGTTCTGAAACAGCATCATCTGTCAAAATTCTGTCATCGGGCCATGCAGCTAGTTTTAACCCAACATCTTTGAAATTTTTTAATGTCTTTTTAATGTTCATCAATTCCAGCTTTGTACAATTTCTTATCAGTTTGATAATTTTTGTAATTTTATTTACAGGTGTACATTGTAATTTTTCTTTTTGAATATTAGAGTAATAATGATTTAGTTTGTAATTGTCTTTTTAATAATCTATTTTTTATATTGTAAGCATGTCATAATTTGTGTTGCTCGTGTTTTCAGCTTTACAACCTAAACCAACCGACCGACTGACCAACCGACCCACCGACTGATCGATCGATCGATTGGTCAATCAAATCAATTATTCAATAATTCAATCATGTTTTGGGGACGTCAACGAAACAAAAGCGTTTTATTTTGTGTTTATTGCAGAGCGAGAATCTCCGCGTATAATCATTCCACCCGAAGGTGCAACTTTTGTTGATGGTATGGTATCCACTCTCAATTGCACGTCAATCTATGACGTCAATATCACGTGGTCCATCGGCGGTAAACCATTTGGGGAGGTCGTCCTGCTTGACTCAATCGCAGACGGCGGAACAGTCAGCGTTGTGTCGTTCATCGCTCTACGATCTCAGCACCATCATGAGCTGAAATGTGAGATACCATCGGCCGTTGAGGGCACTAACGAGCCCTCACCAGCTTCGAAGGTTGTTCTAGCAATCGCATGTACGTACGTACTGTATAATTATAATCATCCTTCCTCGCGTATACACAGCTCGATGCACCATAGACAACTTCGCAAAATACTTTTACGTGTGCGTTAGCCATGGAATGGGGTGCATGCTGGTCTCATCGACACATTTTGTAACTTATTAGGCCAAAGCTCTTTCCATGGCTAACGCGCGCGTAACAAGTATTTGCGAAGTTGTCTATAATTATAGACCTTTCTTTTTCAACCTCACAGCCCGTGTTTTTGCCAACCGAGATGGAGAAACTACGGGAAGCCATCAATGCAAAGCAAAAAGAGATAATCACAGTGTGCAAAATTTTACACAGATATTCAAATATTGTTTAGAATTTGTTGGAAACAAACCAACCAATAATGGGATGTATTTTCTTGAATGTCCATGCCAACGGTTTGTTTATCAACAATAGAAAGGTCGAGCTCAGGAAAGCGGCCTCAGATGGAATATTAAGGACAGGATCAATGGTGGTCCTCATACGAAATTACGGTTTGCAATTCGTAATTGGCCTCCTTATTTTAGGGTATGTTTCTATCTCAAGGACTACTTTTTGTCATCATTTACAGATCCGCCATTTATAACCTCTCGTGGAAGAATCAGTGGAAACCCAAATACTTTTTGGTGCGAGGTAGACGCTAATCCAGCTGCTAATATCTCATGGGTCGGACCAAAAGACTCTCAAATTTCATTGGGAATTCAACACTGGACCGGAATAAACGCTAATAGTAGCATAACACGTAGCGAGCTGAAGGTCGATCCGGTTTTTGCGACTGGTGCCGGAGGCTACACTTGCATTGCGTCGAATGCATATGGCAATAGTTCGGCAATGATTCCGCTTGGTAAAAATTGTGAGTACAAAAAAAACAAACAAATGAATTAAACAACTTTATTTTCCATCACAATAATACCATCCAGCCTCGTTTCTGCCTTTGTTCTTGGCAGCGTCCAAATTGACGGCTTCGGCGTCACTGACAAGACTTTTTAGTCTTCAATGTAGCCGTAGTCGCAGCCGTATACGCAGTCGCTTGATTTCGGACACAGCTTAGAGAAAGGATGTCTTGGCAACGACTGATGGAGAACATTGGTCGAAACGTCGAAAACAAACCAATCGGCTCTTCTTGCTTTATAGCCAACACCTGTTTAAAAACAGATTATGACACGATGTACCTCAGGTGATGTTTGAAGCTTTGCATGGTGTGAAGGCTAGGAAAATATAACCAGTATAACATTTGCGGGTATAACCATGTACAAATCTCTTTTGGGACGAGTGGTGGGTCTGAAAAAAGCCGGTGTGGTTTCGACGTTTCGAACAGTATATACTGCTCGAAATGTTAAGACCACACTGGCTCTTTTCTGAGCCACCGCTCCTCCCAAAAGAGATTTTTGTCATGGCTATACCCGCAAGTTTTACTAGTAGTAACAATTTCCTAACGACGTTCCACATCAGAGTTAACCAGTATCCAATGACACCTTACAAAGCCTCAAATCCTGCAAAATGTTTCCACACCCAAGAAAAAGTCTGTTTACTTCACTGAACACAGATCTGCCTGTAATAGTCGGTCTACCAGTTGGGATGTTCTTCTTTGCCGTGGTGTTCATCGGCTTAGTTGTCATGGTGCTGATGAAGTGGAGACCATGTGGTGAGTAAGTTGCTGTAAGATCTGGGCCTAACTTCAAGAACACTACAAAAATGATCACTAACAACATATCGAAAATTAATACTATTAGTAATAATACATTCCAAAATGTTGTTATCTGTACATTTGGCATTGCAATTGACCTTTATCATAGTTCGGCCATCTTGATTTTCTCGCATTCAAATTAATGTAAGCAAACCGAGGCTGGAAGGGCAAATAGTCTGGTTCCTTTTTGTACAATGAATATTAGCATCCACTACTGTCATTGGATACAGGAAACATGACCAAGATGGTAAAAGCATGATAAAAGTCTATATTGATAAGAAGCGTTACTGGATTTGAGCTTCTTCTTTTTGTTTGCCAAATACCAATTGAGAATGATGCAATTTGTAATTTGGGAGTCTTAGTTTCCTTTTTTGTCCTTTCGTTGAACTTCGTTGGACTATTTAAAGTAAACTTCAACTGGTTTTATTGACTGAGTGTCTTTTCATTAAAACCCATGGAGAACAAAGAACCCGCTTTGATAACTTTTGTTCATTATTTTGTACAAAATGCTCCATAGAAGATACTGGTGTGTAATAAAAGTGCCGCTTTATAAACAGCGTAATTTTTAACTGATTTAGTCACGGTGAAAACCATTCAACCAAAAAGCTGTTCATCAAAGGGCCGTGAGAACATGTATAAAAATAGTAAAAAGGTAAAAATAAATTAAACAGTCATAAATAAGAAAAAAACCCAATTTATATCGACAAACAAAACTCAATTTAATAAGTCATCAATATATGACAAAAGATAGTTATTGATAACAGTTAACAGTTTTCAAAAACAAACAGTAGTTAAAAACAAGAGAGGGGGAAAAGGCAAAAAAAGAAGAAAAAAAGAAGAAGTATGAATAACACGAGCTTGTAACAATTTTTTTTATAACTTCTCATAATTTTTTTTTCTACAGAGGTCGTGCCCCCTGACCCCATCTACGATAGCACCATGCCTGAGGGATCACTAGGACTGACTAGAAGATTATCTACTTTCGCTACAGGCACCTGGAAGGTACACAAAGCAACAATATACCCACCCTTCACCTAAAAAAATAAATATAAAAAATTTTATAAAATTAACTTGAAATAAAATAATAAATGAAAATAATTATTCTCTCATACTTTTCAATATAAACAAAAAACTATAACTTACACATTTGATGTACTTAATTTTACTTATCCTCTTAAAAGACAGTGTACGATTTAAAAACAACACTAGAGTCATCTTCAAATAAGTTGACACTATAATGTCACAGTGATTTGTATTGTGACAACACACTTTGCAATTTTGTTACACATCTTAAGATTGATTTTTAGCTCTTTGTAAAATCGAACCCAGGATTGTTAGTTATTATAAGGAAAAGCATCACTGGATTCATACCAGTACCAATCGTCCGGAGAAACATTTCCATCTGAAAACTCACTGATTACAAAGATCATACCAGTATTAATCCTCCAGAAAAATATTTCCATCTGAAAGCTCACTGATTACAAAGTTCATATCAGTACCAATCGTCCAGAGAAATATTTCCATCTGAAAGCTCACTATATTTATAAAGTTCATAGTATTATCAATCCACAAGAGAAATATTTCCATCCGAAAGCTCACTGATTATAAAGTTCAAACCAGTACCAATCGTCTAGAGAATTATTTCGATCTGAAAATTCATTGATTACAAAGTTCCTCAAACATAATACTTATGACCGTGACGAAGTTCGCACATGGTTGGTTGTATGATATTGAAAACAAAAGAATGGTGATTATTGCACTCTTACCTCTGAATAAACAACAACGATAATCTTTTTCTTTTGCTTTTGCTGTTTTACTTTCAGAGGGGAAGTTGGTTCGGGTCAGCTGAAGCTCAGCGTTCAACTGCCGATTTGGAGATGCTGAACAGGCCTCGTCTTAGCGTACCCTACCTCGACAAGTAGCGAGCATTTTGATTACCACACTAGTCTGTTACAGACCGTTATAGCAGATTTGGACCATTGTGTCTGACCCATAATGTCCGATAAACTTTATATGTCCGACACATTGTGCCCGATAAACCATAATGTCGAACACATTGTGTCCGACAAACCATGAAGTCGAACACATTGTGTCAGCCAAACCATTATGCCCGACACATTGTGTCTGACAAATCATTATGCCCGACACATTGTGTCTGACAAATCATTATGCCCGACACATTGTGTCCGACAAACCATAAAGTCGAACACATTGTGTCAGCCAAACCATTATGCCCGACACATTGTGTCTGACAAATCATTATGTCCAAACGCCCTCCTCGACGAGTAGCGAGCATTTTAGTCACTAGTCTCACCCGTTACGGACCGTTATGTCCAACAGCAGATTTGGATCATTGTGGCATTGTGTCCGATAAACTATATATGTCCGACACATTGTGTCCGACACATCGCGTCCGACAAACTATCACGTCCGACAAACCCTTATGTCCGACCCATTGTGTTTTGAAAGCCAGGTGCCGTTGGACTTGCCATAATGTCCATGTTTGTGTAGTTCTGAGCATGCGCACATTTCCGCGAACAATAGGTTTTGTGGTAAGTCTGCTGCCACCTCTCCCCCCAAAAACTCATTTTGTGTTGTGTCGGACAAAACAAATCGTGTCACCAGACCTATTATGTCCCTCAAACCACAGCTTGTACAAGATTAGAGTCTGGATCCAAATCTTAAAAATGTGTATATAATACACATAATTATTTTGTTATTATAATATCATAAATTATGCATTAGTATAAGAGTTAGTACCAGTAAATTAACAACTATTAATAAATACCTAGGACAGTTTGTGGATTCTGATTGGTCAAAATGTGATCACGTGGGGGTGTATTAACGGCGATATAAAGACCGGCTAACAAAACAAGAAAATTTTAGCCGTTTATTTCGTTAAAAAGGTATTTATTAATGGGAATAACAGTGCGAGGACCCGGTCTTCACTGCTTGGTAATGACCTTGGGTGGTGGCTGGCTGCTGTTAACGACCGCGCCTCCGGCTTGGTCGTTAACAGCGGCCAGCCACCACCCCGGTCATTACCAAGCAGTGAAGACCGGGTCCTCGCACTGTTATTCCCCAATTAATATTATGACCGTGTGTATATACGGAAATTGCAACATTGTTGCTTGTCGAGGGGCATCCATTAGTAATCGTGGCATAAGCATTTTGCGTTTCTCGTCCGATTGTTCTTTCGATGTCATAGAATCATCAGTGTCGAGGCAGTTTCCTAAAATAATATTGTACAAGCTTCAACAATTTTCGCGTAGTGCTTTTAATGGCCTCTACATGTGGTTTTCGTACGCAGGTATGCAGGTTTGTACTGTACATATAAAAAGGCTGGGATCTAACACGAAGCTGTACATTGTACTGAACATTGTTAGTATACAATGCAGTTGACTGGTTGACAACTCTTTCTGTAAATCTTTATCCTTGTGCACGGAGCCCTAAGGGACAGGTGAACATAAAAAAATGGACGGGTGATAAAAAAGTTGAGAGTTATTTCATTCCCTTGAAATGTTAATTCCCTCCCTCGAATCATGATTTCGTTCCCTCGAAATTATTCATTAGCCACGGGGTCCCGGACATGCCATTTCGTTTTGATGAAAAAATCGTGATTACGTCAGAATATTTTCATCAAATTGAATGTCAGGGGCCCCGTAGCTGATGAATAATTTCGAGGGAACGAACAAATAATTCGGGGGAACGAAATGATTTCGAGCGAACGAAATAATATTTCGAGGGGACGAATTAATATTTCGGGGGAATGAAATAATTTTCTACTTTGTCCACCTGTCTCCACCTGTCCCCTTTGGGCCTCCGTACTTACGGATCCAGCATTTTGGGTACTTTATTGTTCAACCTATTATCCCTTTTCTAAAGAATCTCCTTGTGGGTCCATTGTTCTGTTTGTTGTCAGTGTACCCCACAATGGCCCCTTATGCACCCTGAGGTATGCAATGTTCAGAAGGCCTATATCGGTCTGTTTCTAAGTTTTTCACTTTCCCGAAGAGTAAAATCCATGAATTCTCTTTTCAATTCAGTCGCTTGTTGTTTACGTTGGTTTCTCTACTGTTTGTTCCTCTCATGCACTGTTTTCCTCTTAACTATCAGAACCGGTCTTTGTTATTGTTTGACGCAAGGGGACCGGGGAGGGGCACTACGTGCCCCCCCACCCTCCGTATTTTCCAAAGTTTAAGACCAAAGTTTACGACCAAAAAATCGTCACTAGATGGCGTTTTTAAATGTTCCTTTGCCCACTTTTGGTAAAACAATCGTAACATAATTTCTGTATTTCTTTCCGCAAATGATTTGAAACTTAGCAAACTTGTTCATTTTAACATGATCAATACATTTACAATATAAACGATGATAGCTGTAGTCAACGTTGGGGGCGCTATAATACATTATTTTGTCCCTTTTTGGGTGCACCACACTAAACAGGCTCCCATAGTAACCAATGCTAAATTCTATTTAAAAAAGTAAAAAAAATACTTAAAAGTCTCTCAGCCTCTAGAAAACAAGTCAAATATATTTTCTGACAACTGAACTTCATTTTTCTTTTCAATATTTAGTAGGTTAGCCGTTGAGAATGTTTGCTGGGCTGATCCAAAATAAAAACACCCCGAACGAGTAAACTGGCCAGAGTTCATCTTGGAAAAATGACCCTACACTTTTTAGTAAAATAGGGACATTTATAGAGGGCCAGTCTACCCAAAATGCTCTAGGTTGAAAGTCAACAACTCTAGGGGCACAATGTAGGACCATTTTTCAACAATTCGTAAAAGCAAGGACCTTCAAATCTTTGATTTACAGAAAAAGTTGTGGGTTTACATTTTATTAATGAGGCTCGGTGCATGGATTTCTCTCTATAGTGCACTTTTTTTTCGTGAGGGGGAGGGTTGAGTGTTTTGCGTCTTCTTACTTCAAAATCAAAATGGCTGCCGCCCTGGGCCCAGAGATCATAGATAAGGCTTTGTTGACAAATCTATAACATTTTTTTGGCATGATAAGGAAGATATTAGCATGTTGAAAATATTCTATTGTTAAAAAACTTGATATAATTTGTGACTCCCTGAATACATGCTGAAAACACAAGATCCAAGATGGCGGCCATTTTGAATTCCAAAAGCATTTCACTTTATAACAAATCTATAATATTTGTTGGCAAGAAAAAAAAAATCTGAATATGTGGAATTTGTTTTCCAAAAGATTAATATAAACAAATCACAAACAAACTTTTAAAATCGTGCGATCCAAGGTCAAACAAACCGTTGTCATGGCAACAGCTAACCCTGGCATCAATAATTTTTTGCCAATCTGACCCTAGATATATTCTAGGAAATTTCTGAAAAAAAAGTTACGGGCACAATTTTTATTATAATTCGTCGCTCGTACCACGAACTGACCTATCTCAGTTTTTGTCGTTTCGAGTTAAACGGGTTTACAGTTTAGCTGTTTTTGGATTGGTCATTTCCCACAGAAATATCACTTCTTTGGAATTGATAATACTACAGCAGGTAGATTAAAAGTCATAGATTCACACTGTTTTTGTTTAATGTAAAAATATCAAGTATTAAGGTAAATATAAAGTGGCAAAGTTATACGTCACTTCGTGAAATTATAATATTCAGTTTTCTTACGCGCAGTGAGCGGCGTATCGCGATAGGTCACTTCGTGGTACGAAAAGTTTCATTTCTGAGCTCTGTGCCGGGCGACCTATCTGTTGTGCGCACGCGCAACACACTCTGCCTATGGCACTCAACGCGTTCATAATACACACGCTGGCATACAGGCCGATTTTTAAAAATACTATCGGGGTGGGGGTGGGGTGGGGGGGGGGGTCAATGTGTGTCCAAAATAGTCGGAAAAGGGCATTTAAAATCCGATCACGTTGTTACAAGGGTTTTTTTCATCTGTTTATATTTCATCATGGGGAAAGTCGGTGGAAACCATGCTTTTTAACAAAATGTCATAATAGGATCTTTCACAGGGGTAATTTTATAATTAATAGTGATTTAGTCATTCATTAATGTCAGTACGTTATGCAATCACATGACAAGCCAATTCTGTCCATTTTAACCAATGATTTATTGTAAAAACGAATCTCATTTCAAAACCTCTAACATCCTGTACATACACAGGATTGCCAGGCTGGTCATTTAACGAAAGGCAATGATGAACTAAGTAAGTTTTTAACAATGATCCAAAATACTTAGTCCTTATTAATGTCCCTAATACTAATGAAATGGATTAATTCATCTCGGAAAAGGTTGGACATGATGATGACTAAAACCGAAATGTAGAAATATAGTGAAATTTTGTAAATAAATTAAGAATTGTAATTGATTGGTTTTGCATTTTGCACATACAAGCTTCAAATCTTTAATCTTTAAATTTTACTCTAAAGGTGTGATATAGCTGTAGTAATAAGCAGAAATGTTTTGATTAATTTCAATCTGAAAGCTTGGTAAAGATGAAGATTGTAACCACCTCTCCCCTCCCTCCTTGAACATTTCCATCTAAAATGATGTAAATGCAACAACAGTTACCAAAGACAATGTATACAAAATAACTGATAAAATCCAACCGTTATTCACTGTTTTCTCAAAAGTGTGAACACTGATTTTGATGACATTTTCAGAGGTTTGTTTTATGATATGCATTTTGGAAACTAGATAATCAGAATGAATGCATTCTTCCAAAATCACATGATGCATTATACCTTTATTCAATCTATTTATTTAACGTACAAGTTATTTTAAAAATGACTTCACTGGGATTCAGCAGTTGTGTCTATTGTTCTTTGGTGTCCAATGTCTGGTGAGGTGTCTTGTGGTGTGGTGTCCAATGTAGTAACATCCAATGCTGCATTTTCACCGGGAATGCTGCTGATGCCCCCTGAGTCACCCTCATAGACTGAAACAGAGTAATGCAATAATGGTTTTAGGTGGAGAAAGAAAACAGCTTAATGCTTACATTTGACATTGCACCTGAAAAAAGAACCATTGTTTGAATAAAAGACCCTGTCTATACACAATTGAGGAGTAACATTAGACTTAGTGAAGATTCTGGATATGATACATGCTCAGTTGCAATATCAATAGCTGATGACATATAGAACAAAAAACAACAGAATAATGTAATACAGACCACATAGTATTTATGATTTAGTATAACACTAAGACTCACTCTTTGCTGAATGGCCTAGTAATGAGGCGAGAGGCATGTCGTCTTCACCACTATCGCTATCCTCGGGTCCTGTGGAATAAAACAACATTTAACAGACTGATTATTGAAACAATAATTATTTCATGTACTTGGTACTTTCAAACAAAACGTAATTCTGAAAGAATGTAAAACGTATACAGACACTGATAAGAGTCAATGGCTAATGTTTCATTATTTACACATCTTAAGCTTACCTCCAATGTCATCCATGTCTATTACTGTTCCCTTCCACCATACTTCCCCCCACATCATCTTCTGTCTGGTAAAGTCTCGATGGGGGCTGAAATTTCAGGTGTTTGATAACACAATATTTTGACTACCATCAGACCCCTGTACTAAAACATCCATAGTGTAGCTTAGCAGGGTTGAGTCCAAGGCTATGGTAAAAAAAATAATAAGGATGCTTGTCACTCTTTTTGTCTTTATCACAAAATCCTTAAGTCATTTTATAAGTTTAAATTTCAGGATGACTGTTTAACACTTGCTATACTAATGTTTATGCTGTAGTAATTCAATGGAAAATTGTTTTCACTTCCCAGCCGGATAATCCCTATCGTATAGTATCTAAATTTTTGTTTCAACAATGTGGGACGGTCCTAAGTATTTTGTCGTGATTTTTGAATAGTTATCATTCAGCCTGTCCGCCATCTTGATAAATTTCCCCCAAAACGCCCTCCTTTCAGAAATTCATGACAGAGGCTACATTATAGTGGCTACTCCTTAAAATACAAAATAGAACCAAGGTAGGCAATTGATTACGATTTATGAACTGCATCAAAAGTGAGTTTTTACTCTGGTCTGCTTAACATTGTTAGGCTTTTGTCACACGATAGAGTGAATAAAATTACAATAGGCCTACACTAAAAAATAAGTTAAACAAGCCTTCCTTCGTTCCTAGGGATAGTATAATGTGTAGCCTCAAGTGTTTGAATAAACTCTTTCAATATTCACCACCCCACCGCCATCCCATCAACATGGCCCGACTGCGACAAGACAACAATTTAATTCGGCTTCCACCCAGCCAGTCTATCGTTAAACTTTTTTAGTTCAGCATAATAAATGATTAGAGTAGAGACTAGAGCATGTAGAGAGTTAGGCCTGTGATTGTGAATGTGATGCCGTGGGCGTGGGTTAACCACCCAAAAGGCGGACGGGTCCAGGGTCAGGCCTAGGCTAATTGACACAAAATCTGTGCATTGAATTGTCAACTAAGCCATCCGATTTTATAGTATTCATAAGAAATTAATTAAAGAACGAAACGTTAAAACAATTTGAGCTATATTTTGATCAAAAATATACTCACAATCATTCACATGATAACACGCCACGTCGTTAACTTGGACTGCTCCCATTCCACATATACACAATGTTAGTGTGCATTACGTTCAATTACCAGACGCGCGTCCTCTATAGAAATAACATCTTATATGATTTTGTTTGATTCATTCATAAATATTACAGGATACGAGGTTTTAGTAACAGAAGCTAAACTCCTATTATATATTTTTAGAAATTTAATTATGAAAAATGATCTTTAAAAAAATAAAAGATTCGGCTCTTGAGAAAGAATATTATTTGAATATTCATTTAGGTCACTTCGTGAAACGCGCATAACAAGGGTGTCTGGTCCCACGAAGTGACCTATCGCGATACGTCACTTCGTGAACCACAAATTTTCATTTTTGACGATGCGTCGCTTTTGTTTACAGCTGTAAACAACAACAAGAGATGAGATTTTGTCCCAAAATTTTGAGAAAATGAAGATTTCACTATACTTAATCCAAATATACAAAAAACTCATTTTCGCCAAAAACTGAGATAGGTCAGTTCGTGGTACGAGCGACGAATTACTATAACTATTATTATCATCATTTATTTATTTGTTTTATTTTTTGGGGGAGGTAGGGGCATATTGTGCCTTTACGGTCCCAATAGGGTTAAAACTGAAGATTTCGTCACTGTCTCTCCATCCATTTGACTTCAGATATAGATCACAGTACTTGTGCTTCTTGAGGAACATGTGTTTATGTTTTGTTTCATTTTGTCTCTAGTAAAAATAGTATTGACCGTTTGCTGTCATAACGTAAACGTAATTCTTAAACTTATTTTGTGTTTTTGCTTCATTTTTATTTTGAAAAGGTAGTCAATTTGGATCCCTTCTCTCCTTTCTAACAGTACACTACGAAGTACAAAATGTAATTTTTGTGGTTGGCAATCCCTTTAGTTGTCAGTTGTTATAACAGATGGTATGTATATATTTAAATACATTATTCAAATTTAGACTGTATGTTAGCCATAATGAGACTGCATGTTATATAAATTTGCAATATCGCATTTCGTATAGGTTAACTAGTGTGATTTTAGTGATTGGTCGGCCGCGGTGTGTATAGCATAAATTATTCTGTGGGATGGAAATTGTTTTTGTACATTCACTGATATGAATCCATTGCTGCACTAGTGCAACAGAGACGAGATTTATTGTAAAATGCAGTGACCTGGATAATGTTATGGAAATACACTGCATGGGAAATGATCATCTGTTCAGCAAATCGATCGACAATCGGGACAAGGTCCGAAGGTTGAGGCCAAAGTACAGTGGATTGTAAATCGAAAGAATGAGATTGGAACATTAAAACTCACTGATAATAAAGTTCATACCAGTACCAATCCTCATAGGCGTATGGGGTTTCTTTGGTTAAGGGGGTTTGATTTGCCCACACATTTTACACAGATAAAAACACAGGTACCAATTTCTGATAATATTGTTTTCTTCTTCTTTACTTCTCGCTTTGCCCTCTGCCCTACTGATTCTTACGCCTATGACAATCCTCCAAAGAAATGTTTCCCATGAAAGTCAAGAAAATAACATTCAAAGATCACCATTTCTTGTTTCAATTGCAATGAGTGAAATAAGCCAGAACTTAACGTGCAAAAACTCCCTGGCAAAACATAAACTGTTTTTTGTTATTTTCACAACAGATATTTCACGACTACTCGCCAAAAAAATCACGACAAGTTGCAAAATTTTCGAGACTAGTCGCAAAAAATTCACGACGTCGCGAAAAATTTCACGACTAGTCGCAAAAATTTTCACGACGTCGAAATATTCGCGACTAGTTGAATAAATTCACGACGTCGCGAAAAATATTCGCGACTTCTGATGTCCCTTCTGGGCCATCATAGTTTTTTACATGTATAAAATTTCGGGCAAAACAACCCCTCTGTCACCCTACTAAAGCGTCCCCATGCGCCTTTGCCCTAGTTGTTCGAATTTGAACTACCCTGAATCAAACTGACGGAAACACAATCAAAGTACTGACAAATACCTGACCAGCGACTCGCTGTATACTATTTTAATTTCCGTGTTATGAAGGTAACCTTCAACCTATTTGGGAATTCCCCCATGTTGCCCCTGCTCTAGTGATCACGTGTACAATGGCTTGACTCGGTTTTAATAAAGGATATTGTATGTTGTTTGTGGCTACTTAACAATAAACTCAACCAGGATTCTTATATGGAGTTTTTAAAAATAAAGTTGTCGTGTAAATATTTCAGACTGAATTACTGGTACTCAGTAGACGAAGGTGGTGGGCAGGCAAAAGCGTGGACATTTTGTACGGCTTTTGTACGGTTGTTTGCATACCCGAATGCTGCTATCCTTTCTGTGCGATATAGAATCTAAATTTAACACATACAATAAATAAATAAATAAATAAAACAAAAACATGTGCATAGCTTTGCACAAACTAGCATCTCCATGAAATGCATTTTTTGTGAGGTTTTATAAAATAATTATACATAACATTTTAAAGGTGCACACCGGCTTCGTTGGGCTATTTGGGCTACAAAATAGGCTAACATAATATGACTTCAAAGGTCTTCCAGGAATGGAAAAGAACGTTCCTAAAAGAAACCATCAAATTTTGCCGTTTTCGAGCATTTTTCAAAAAACGATTTATCCGAACCAAAAAAGTGGTTCGGATAAATCACTGTATTGTTTACAGGCATTTCTAAACAAGACCTTTTGTCTTCTGAATATGCCTCCATAATTGTCTCTGTCTTATTTGTGTCATTACAACCTTATTTATTACTTTTGCATTCTTTAAACTTGTTTGACGTAATGACCTTCTGCAGTGACTGTTTGTTGTGCATTTTGCAATTTGGAAATTGAGAAGAATTGAATTGAATTGTATTCAGGTCAAGCTTCGAAAAACTTTGAATGCGTCATTAACGTTCTTTAACGTTCGGGTTGGGGAATGTAGGACAGTAGGAGGGACGAAGGAGCAGAGAGAAAGAGAGTTGGAAAAGGGGGTTGAAACGGTGGGAGATAGCAAAAGAAGAAAGGGGGAAGGAAATAATATAGCAGTTTATTGCAATATACGACCGGGGGGGGGGGGAAGAAGAGAGCACGGGTGTAAAACGAGACCAAAATATAAATGGAACAATTTTTTTGGGGGCCGGGGGAGGGGGCGATTACATACTAGTAAAGTATAAATGTTTTGTGCTTTTTAAAATTGTTTGTAAATCATGAGTAAATACACTTGCCCATAAAATAGATTCTTGATCATTGTCCATTGTTTATAAACCATAAATCAATGGTCACTGTTTGTAAACCGTTTTAATGAACATATAAGAACCGTTTTGATTTTTAAACAATGGTAATAATATGGCGCTTTGGTCTCTATAGGACCTGAACTTGTGTGACATTATGCAGGTCAAGGATACTGCACACTGTCCGTGTTGAATATTTACTACAAAGTCATATCACATGGTCACCATAACCAAATTCGACCTTTAACCCATATCTACATCACGCTTTTGCTTTTGCTTTCGCGCCGTGGCCCTTTTGCTTTTGCCGTGGCGCTTTTGCTTTTACCGTGGCGCTTTTGCTTTTGCAGTGTGGCGGTTTTGCTTTTGCCGTGGCCCTTTTGCTTTTGCCGTGGCGCTTTTGCTTTCGATGTGGCCCTTTTGCTTTTGCCGTGGCCCTTTCGCTTTTGCCGTGGCGCTTTTGCTTTCGCCGTGGCCCTTTTGCTTTTGCCGTGGCCCTTTTGCTTTTGCCGTGACAGTTGTGGGCCACCGTAGTGTAATCTGCGAATGTACACTCGTGACTATGCGCTATGCCATCACATCCACACAAACGGGTGTGTTTACAGGTCAAGTACATGGGTATAGTATGTAATTTTATGCCGTGAGACGGAATGTAGTCTGTCGTGCATACAATGCCTCACCCGGTCATAGCCAGAACATAATGTGTGTACACATTCAAAGTGCTAGGATAAACATGTACATTGTGTACACTGAGAAATAGACAAATTCGAAAACTCCAACAGATGTCGGCATTTCTAGAGGGTAAAACTACTGTTCTGTGTCTGACCGACACTGGATCCACGGTTGAACACGATGGCCATACGAGGACAACAAACACGGTAAATACAGCAGAGATAGGAAGTAGAATTTTAGAAAGATTAGTGGTGGACAGCTCACGGTGGTTAGTGCCAGTGGAATAGTACCACTGCTAGTATGGTAATGGTGTAGACGGTAAACTCTCAATCCGGTGTCGTGGTCTCAGGTTTCCGGCGTGTTCAGCACAGCTGTGTTAGGATTTAGGATATCAATGATTCAATGGTCTGTGCCATTTGCAAGAACGGGTCACGAGTCGTGAGAAATATCACTGGCCATATCGTATCCAATAGAGGGTTTCTGCAGTGGCAATGTCCGGATCGTGAAAAAGTCCGATATTTTTGTGTTCGCAGTTTCAGGCAGCAGGCAGCGGCTGTAAACCTGAGACTGGGGAGGGCGTGTCCACAGATAACGTATGAAATAATTACGGTATAGTTGTATTCCTAATATCCACAACACCAATGACGTACCAGCTGGGCGGGGCGAGGCGGGGAGGGGCGGGAACACTCTAACTTCGATCTCGTGACTGTAGTTTTGAGTAACAATAGCCTCAGTTTCAGCTTATAGTATCATCTTAGCCTGTTATTTACCATGGATCCTTCCTTGTTTGTTTTGTCTTTATTTTTTCACGCTGCACGCTTTCATCGATTTTCTGTTGAAGGTATGGCCTGATTTTCGCTGAAAGAAATTCTTTGACAGATGATGCTGTTTCAAAACGAACCACTAATTTTTTTTCTTCACATTTATGCCACAGACAGTGCTCACAAAAGGCATGTAAAATGCAAATTGTTTGTGCCAACCTCTTGTTTTCAATTTAACAAACATAATTAAAAAAAACTGTATCAATTTTTTCTAAATTCTTGTTCGTTTTTACAACTTTTTGGGGGTGACTTTTCCAGCATGAAATTAGCAAGCAAGGATTTACGAAATGTTAAAGTGAAAAAAGAAAAACTGCTCATTGATGATGGAAAAGTAGGGGAATACACGTTTTTTCTTTCATTTTTTGTCTTTTTTTTTTAGTTTATGCACAAAAACTACCCGCATCTTTCTGTTTCTATTTCAAGTTAACACGAATATCTTTTGTCTCTCACAACATCAACTATTTCATGTTTTGCGTCAAAAATGTCATCAAAAACAAACAAAACAATACTACTTACAATAAAATAAATAAATAAATAAAGTAATAAATTTGCAGCCTCACACCATTATTCTTATTCTGTAAAATAAAACTGGTGCATTTTGTTTGATGAAAAACAATACGTATACTATAGTCAACCAAATTGAACTACCATGGTAAATATTCCAGGTACCATGAATGAATGTGTTTGGGAGTACATTTGCATATATTCAAATTCCCTTTCTTTTTAATACACCAGTATACAACCAGTCTCAAACAAATCTCCTCAATTTAGGTGGTCACATTTTAAGATAAATCAATGGTTTACGTTTTGTCAAGGGATTTAAAAAAAAATTTGCACGTTCATTTTACCATTTTTTCCCTTAATTAAACTAAGTTTAACAAACACCCATTTTTTTCAAACATGGATTTATTTCACACTGACGTTATTATTTTTCAAGGTTATTGATGATTGAATCAAGTTTTTTAAAGTCTGACATTTCAGATTTGAATTCATATCCAAGTTTGTGTTTTCGAGCATTGCCAATCATAGATTTTCATGGCATTTTTAGACTGTGTTGACGAGAATTTATTGACACATGTATTGTGTTCGTGAAAGATTACCCTATTATCCGTGTTGAATAGATGAAGGGCATTAAAGGGACATGTTGCTTCCAAACTGCTTACAATTTTGCTTTTTGGAATGACTCGATATATATATAGGCCTATCCTTTTTAAGAGTTGTTCAAGCAATACAGCGACTATACAATGTGTTGTAATTAGTGAGTGACCACGATTTCTTTCACGGGGGGGGGGGGGGGCAGACAGAGGGGTATTGCTTTTCAGTGGGGGCCCAGGTACCGTGTGTGTTTTTTTAATTACATGTATCAACATTTTTTGTATGGGGGAAGCTGGGGATGGTGCACTGGAAATGTGTTGGCGACAGCACGTGCCGACCCCCCCCCCCCATCCTTGGTTACGCCGCCGATGAGTAGTGATACAAAACATGCAGTCGGCTGGAAATTTTTCAAATGATTGATAACAGTTTTACGGTCGGCAGTTTTTTGAATGGTTGGTTGGATTACAGTGAACAACTATCTTCAATATCATGTTCTTAGACGAAACGTAAATGAGAGCATCTTGAGGAAATGTTTTACAGGGTTTGGAAGTTCGCATAAAGGATTGCGGTTACACCATGTACATTAAAAGTCTCTCCATGAGTTGTTGTTAGAACCAGTGGTATCACAACTCGACGTTTCGCTGTGATCGTCTTCATGAAATATTTTTAAAGTTGGTAAAACAAACAATTCTCAAATCAAATGAGAACAGGTACACAATCAATTTTTTTTTAATCATATTCATATCTCTTTTCTTTGACAATTTTTTAGATAGTTGGGAAAGATTCAATTGTTGATTAGAACTTCAAGATAGTTTCCAGTTTCCTTGTAGGTCTATATTGTTATCCTGGTAACTGCTTCGGTGGCGTACGTCGATAATCTACCGACTTTATAAGCCAAAGGATACATCTTCGATATCTCGTCTGTCTTTTGTTTTCTTTTCATCAAGTTGTTTTTCTTTTGAGTCTTTTTTTGGCAAATTTCTCTTTAAACTTGATTAGAACCGGGTTTTTTTCGTCACGTTTCTGGTTTCCGAAGATATTTTTTCAAAAGGGTCCTGTTTTCACAGAAGCGTATTTAGGACATAGTAGAAAAAAAATTGCGGTTTACTATTTCGCCCGGGCGATTTACTTCTTCGCCCGGGCTAATCATTATTTCGCCCGGGCGAAGTAGTAAATCGACCGGGCGAATTAGTAAGCCGCAATTTTTGTTATAGTGTGCTAATTACGCTTCCGTTGTTTTCAATACATACAAACGCTGAGTGATGAGATTATTTGAATTTGTGTCATCCACGTAGGTTGGTCGTCTGCATATTAACAATCTACTGCATAATGAGCCGACAGGAAACATCTGCCGCAACCGTACCCGTGTCCCCTTCTGTACTAGGTGAGTTGGTAGACCAGACTAGTGGCGGTTGTCAGACTATGTTATCGTTAAACCTGAACCGAATCGAACCATTAATGTTTGTGTTCAAGTAAGTATTGACTTACTGCCAGGTCTGCAACAAGTCTGTCATGACTGTTGATGAGGACGTATCCAGACAAAAAACCAGTGTCTTAGTAAAATAAAATCCTGGCTTTTTCCAAATGTACATTACCCTTTAACAATTTTATAGAAACTAATGTCGTTTTCTGAAGCAATAATTTCCCTGCAGTACTATTTTAATGTCATTCACATAATAAAACATAAGTTCGTACTTCGAGTAATGTTTTTGGCCATTGCTGTCCTGCAGGAAACGGTAATGACCCCCTCATTGTTTCAAATGAGCAAGTTTATCTGCAACTTGGTCAGACACAACGTATCCCCTGTCGAAAGCAGACAGACAGCACGACTGGCGTCAATGCTGCCACTTGGTATAAGGGTAACAATAGGAAAAAGGTTATCCGCACCGTCTCACACCCAATCTACGGTGAAAATTACACTTCACCAGAGTACGAAGGAAGGGTCTCATTTAACCCCGACTTCGATCTGATCCTCAGACCCGTCATCCAAAGTGATGCTGGAAGCTACACGTGCGAGCTTATCACTGATTCAGCTAATATACAAATGTGGATTTTGACGCTGAGACGGTGCGGATAACCTCCTTCGTATTGTTACCCTTATACCAAGTGGCAGCGATGAAGCCAGTCGTGCCATCTGTCTGCTTTCGACAGGATACGTTGTGTCTGAAGACCAAGTTCAGGTAATTTTGCTCAAAAAATATCATCATGAAGGAGATCGTTTGTTCTAGAATTGGTTTTATTGATTAGTTTTAATGATTACCTTTATTTGTTCAGCTTTAGTGCATTTTGCTTTTAACTTTGTGTGCAACCTTAAATACATATAATATTTGTTATTGTTGCCAGGGATATACCTATCTTTCGACGACCATTTTTACACTTGTGTACTTCCTTGGCAGACCCTGTTCAACTTTCATTCAATCGATGTCTAAACATTTAAAATTTATAAAATATATGCTCTATAATTTAATTCTGGAATTGGTAGTGATACGACTCAGATACCAAATGTTTATCATGTGAACTTTCTATACTTATCCAAGTCCGAACTTTTTTGGCATGTGATAAGTTACCATAGGACGATTTTGATAAGATATATAGGATTTTGTAGAATACATTTGGAGGGTCTCTCGCCAAAGACACTAAGCGGTTGGATTTTTATGTTCTGTTCATTGTTGATTTATTATTTTCTACCCCGCCCCCTCTTTTCTTTTTTAGAATCAAAACCGGCGAAGTTGGGTTGGATTATACCACTTGCTTGTGTAGGGGGGATCATTTTAATCCTGATAATCATCATATTATATTTCTTCTGGCGCCGGTATCGGAGTAAGAAGCGATCTTCTGAAGAGACTTGTCTCATCAACCAAGGCCCCATTAACACTGGTAATTTACTTCCAATAAAAGTGTTTAAAGGAATTTTATCCAGAAGAAAATTAGTTCAAACACCCTTCCCGGTAGCACTAACACTAACTTTTATCTATGAGTTACTCTTGAACGTTACATTCTACCCTTTTTTGCCCATTCCGCGACCTCGCTGGGCGATGTATTGGGCGGTATAAAAATAAACATTTGTGGCTGCAGCATGACTAGAAAGATTGTCAAAAAGTAGAATATAAACATCCACGACATTAACCCAAAAATTTGGCTGGTATCCTGTTATTTGAAAAAACAACCACAAGGGTCAGGTGATGGATGTGACTTATCTGGTTCAAAAACTTTCAAACCAATAACTCACTTGATCATTCAGCTAAGTTGCACTTCCATTCATTTAAAAATCTTATTACTGGACCAAATTAAACTCATGATTGTCCGTGATTAAAAAACAAAAGTGGCCGTATATTGATTTTTTTTTATCCAAGTTATTAATAACTAAGGAAATTGCACTTCAAAATTTATATTATGAGAGTCCGGGTAACGGACCGTGCCTTAGTCGTTCCCCTGTGGGACTTAAAACGAATTTCGCTGGGCCCCAACGATCTCAGTTGAGGCGCGTTGGGACCGAGCGTACTAGCGAGTCAAAAGCCAACCGGTTGGAAAAGGTTATAATAAGTAATTTGGTAAATAAGATTATGTTTTTGAAATTTAAGGTCGCAATGTACCTTTAAATGCTTTTATTAAGCCCAGCATAAAATAATAAGCTCAGCAGACAATCAGGCCCGCCATTTCCTAGCTGTATTTCTTTTTAATTGAGGCAACATTGGTTTAAAGATGTAACCCTATTCTTAAATTGCTCTAGGAAAACGTGCAATCGGAAGCAAGCTTTATAGCAAAATAGTCAGACCGCAAGGGAAAACATCTTACCAAAGTATGACCCAGAATGATTAGATAAATACTAATTGTGTTTCAATTTTTAAAATATTCTTTTAGCTTTACCTATTGTTATGAGTATCAAAACTGTCACTTTGCAGGTTTGAATACACAGGACATGTTTAATGACAGTTTGATTGTTCTCCCCCTCTTACAGAGAGCTGTAAAGATTACAGAATAAAGGAGGTGATTCACCCAGGAGGAAAGGAAAAGAAAACGTGTCCCAATTGTTTTAAGCCGGAGTCGGAGGAGAAATATTTCTCCTCTTTAAAACTGGTAACGGTTGCGGATGGTGGTGGTTTGGTAATGCTAGATGAAAAAGCAATTCACGTCATGTCAAGCAAATATAATCACAAAGAAACGTTCGAAAAATGGCAATCTGCAATGAAGGAGTATGTTGCCATAGCAACCGCAAAAGGAAATGCTAGGAAAGTACTCGTGGCTAAAAAGAATGGCAATATTTCATGGCTTGACATCAAAAACGGGACGGAGGCAAATATCCCTGGTTCTGACGATCAAACCCCGAGCGAGATTAGCGATATGGATGTGGATGACATGGGAACCATATTCGCCGCGGACGCTAAAGAGAATAAGATTTGTACTTATAAGCCGGACGGGTCCTTCAAGTCAATGTTTAAAATGAATTGCTCACCTAAATGTATCAGTGCTTGCGGGGATGGCATTTTATACGTTTTAGGTGAGACTAAGACTAAGACTACACTCGAGTCGGGGTTAGAGGTCAAGTCGCTCACCTTAAAGAAGTACAGGAACAACTCGCGGGAAGACTATGACATAAAGTGTCCCACAAACGTGAACTATGAGCCGACTGGCTTGTATGCCAGCAAGACGTCCCTGTTTGTTGTAAGCAAAAGTGATAAGTCTGCAAAGGAGGCAAGCTCCATACTTGAGTTTTCAGCGACAGATGGGCGCTACCAACGCCATATCATCGATGATTGGAAAGGAATCTTGGGCATGGTCATCATCAGAGAAGATGATGAACTGGTCTTCTTTGATTCTAAAGAAGCGATAGTTTTTTCTTTATAAAACGACTCTGAAAAAATATTCTACAACATGAATATTTAATAGGATCAAGTCTCCATGCAATTTCACTCTAGTTTGGTAATTCAACATGTTAAGTAAAGGCAAGAAAGAGACAAGGACACAAGGGTAAAGTTACACTGAGACATTGCAGAAGTCTTTTAATGCTGCAAAATCATGCAAAATCGATTGAGAAAAATAGAAGCATATTCTCGAAGGAATTACATTCGCATATTGGAATTCCAGCAGAGTTACCAGATGAGGATCCTGAAGCCCCTGTTAGCCATGCGCGAACTCGGCATTGATTGCATTGATTTTTGGAAATCCTTTTCTCTTGGATAATTTTAGCTTATTGTGAAATTCTTGTGTTGAAAAGTTTGTGATCGCGGATGTCTGGCCCCAACGTTCCGTGCAACTATACCACACAGTGGCGTAGCGAACGCACTTTCTTTGCAGGGTGTGGAATTTGCTGACTGACATTACCAAGAATGAAAGTAAATGCACAATGACATGGGACTCACCTACTTCATGAGGGAGTTCATGAGGTTTTTCAGTGAATAAAATGGCCCTTAGATGCCAAGCATTAGACGACTCCTATTAGAAATCCCCCGTTGGAGTAAATGGACACACATTCTAGTGAAGCCCCCGGACGCTCTACGGTTTTGAGTGTTTTCAGGGCTAAGGAGGACCGTCAAGTTACCGGAAATAGAAATACTTTCGAAATTCAAACTTTGAATACTTTTGGACTCGGGACAAATCCCCTACCCTTTGAGTTTATAGGTGCAACAATTCTTATGGGCATTCAGGGGCGAATTCCCCGGACGCTCTAAGTTGCGAAAGAAAAAAAAAACGTTTTTGATTTTGAACATGTAAACTAATGCCCCTAATGAAGTATAAGGGGCGAAAATTCTGCAAGGGCGGTCCCGGGGGGGGGGGGGGGACACGCTCTACGGCTTTTAGAGTTTTCAGAGCGTAGAGGCTCCCATGTTGCCGAGCACATTCAATTTGGATATTAAAAGTTGGATTTCTCACACCACAAGGATTAACACAAAATTTCAGTCAGCAAATCTGTAGGCTTGCCGAGGGGATTTGTATTCAGCCCGAGCCCTTTACTCGGGTAAGTTTGGTGCTCAATTTGCCGATTGTGGCTCTAAATGCCGACTTAGAAAAGCAATATATATATATATATTTCATCTTATTGTTTTATTGATACTGTTTGAACATCGTAATTCTAATAGCTATTTCTTTTTATTAATGAAAATCGATAATGGAATTGATATTATTGACCCGTCCCTCTGCACCTGCTGGTTTATGTGTTGTTTTAAGGGTACGGTCAGGACAAAGCTACGTCCTCCAGGTAAGCATTCCGAGAGCCGAGGGGTAAGGTAATTCTTTGTAGGGAATAGCAAGGTTCCCATCGACAAAGATTCCCAAAATTGGGGAACACAAAATTCAACTTGTCAGATCCCAATAATAATTCATTTTAAGTATTGTCAGCCAGAAATTTTAGTCTGGTTTCCTGCTTTGATATTCGAACATTGCAAAAAACGTATCGCCACTTTTTTATTCCCTTATTAAGAGTTTATTACATGAAAACTCTTTAGTTAAATATTGATGCTTGAGTGAGGTGTATTAGCTACTTATTGTCTGTTCTTAGTTGCACTTTTCTGTTACATTAACCATACACTTGTTTCCAAATAAAATATAATAATGATAATAATTTGAAAGCCGGACGCGTATAGCTGCCAACATATATATATATATTCCTCCCAATTAAGTCTTACGTAAGAGATACTAAGTCGTACGTAAGAGATAATAAATCGTACGTACGAGTTAATAAGTCGTACGAACGAGAAAATAAATCGTACGTAAGAGATATTAAGTGATACGTACGAGATAATAAGTGATACGTAGGAGATAATAAGTCGTACGTACGCGTAAAGTCGTACAGACGAGATAATAAAAATAATTATAATGGGAACTTATATAGCGCCGGTATCCGACAAAAAGGCGTTCATGGCGCTCTTAGTAAATACTACAAATAAATAAAAAACCAGAGTACATTGAACACAAATAAATACATAACATAAGATGGGGGGTCAGATGGGGAAGGTCAATAGGGAAAACAGCTTGTCCACCCTCAAGCCTCAGGCGAAAGCTTCCATAAACAAGCCTGTCTTCAACTGAGTCTTGAAAACAAACATGCTATTTGATGTTCTTATAGAAATGGGCAAAGAGTTCCACAATCTGTGTGCTGAATTCATGAATGTTCTGGCATGTCTCCCCATTGGGTGCTGGTAATCTTTTCCTTGAGAAGGCCTTTGTCTGACGATCTCAATCCACCTCGAGTGGGGCGATAATGCTCTACAAGATTGTCTAGATATGAGGGTGCTTGACCATTGAGAATTTTGAACATGATCATACGTCCGAGATAATTAAGTCGTATGTACTAGAAAATTAAGTCGTCGTACGAGATAATTAAGTCGTACGTACGAGATAATGGTCTTGCAGCAAGACGTTCCTTTTTTTAATTCTGCAGTCGCTAGAGGGGGCTGTTTGTGCGCCTGAGGGTGCACTACACTAAATAGAGAGAAAACCTAGACTGGTTCCCGGTCCCTACATCGTTTTCGTTCTGACTGACTATAGGGACTGGCAGCTGGTAATGAAAATTAGCATACACTTTCTGCCAGGTGTATATATGCTAATTAGAATAAGAATATGTCTACGTAATTCCATAATGCAATGCGGCCTTACACAAAAAGTAATGGACACAGAATCTCCCATCGTGCAGACCATGGAGGTAGAAATTACGCTAGTTAAGATGTTCTCCTGAAGTTAGCTTGGATTTTGATGTTGAAGGTTGGTTCACTATATGTCCGGGTAAAGGGTTACGATGCCCACGTGTGCTAGTGTCAAACAACAACATGAACACGTCACGGGCATAGCCAACGTCATCTCTAAAACTGGAAAATTATTACTGCGCCCGCGCAATCCGAGGGCCTATCAAAAGCGCCATATCGGTAGTAGCTACCGGTCCCTATAATTATACAGACAGAAGAGAACGATGTAGGGACCGAGAACCAGTCTAAGAGAAATCCATGCACTGAGCCTCATTAATAAAAAATGTAAACCCACAACTTCTTCTGTAAGTCAAAGATTTGAAGGTCCTTGCTTTTATGGATTGTTAAAAAATGGTCCAACATTGTGCCCCTGGGGTTGTTAACTTTCATCCTGGAGCATTTTGGGTAGACTGGCCCTCTAAAAATGGCCCTATTTTGCTAAACAGTGTAGGGTAATTTTTCTAAGATGAACTCTGGACAGTTTACTCGTTCAGGGGTGTTTTTATTTTGGCAAAAATTCTCAACGCCTCAGCTACTAAAAATTTAAAAGAAAAATGATGTTCAGTTGTCAGGCTAGAGGCTTTAAGTATTTTTTGAGTATTTTTCAATGTTTAGTATTTAGTATTGGTTACTATGGGAGCATATTTAGTGTGGTGCATCCTAATTCTGTTGCTTGTTAGTGTTGGTTCAGTCGTCGGATCTCTCCCCCATTCCCAACGACTATGGCTTTGACGAAGGTCAAGATGAAGCACTCGAAAATATTTTCCTTATTGGAAGAACAAGTCACAAACAAACAAGGATCGCACTCAAAATAACCGTCCACTAACGGACTATTAATAATTCGAACCGAAGCCATCTAACTCAACAACCCTAACCGTCTACAAATCAGACACGAAACATACGGATTCTCTTAGAATCAACTGACGAGTGCCCGTACTCGAGGCATAAAAACAGTGCTACTCGAGGATCTGTAAAAATATCCTCAGTCTCACTACCCCCAGTTAAAATCATTGACTAAATTGTCATGCTAGTTCCTCTGGTCAATTTTAATATGCATAAAAAATGACTCTCGTCAATACGACAAAAAGCTATGAATATAATACTCGGTCATGGACCTCCCCAATAAAACATGTCAAAACACTTTTACGGTTTTATGTTTTCAGGTCAATAGTTTTGGAGTGTCACTGAATTGGACATCGCCATTATGATTTATCAATCGTACTTGTGTACATATGGAAACCATGTGCGCTGTCGATGAAGTCTTGTTTCTAGACTGTGTTTAATCTCGGTTCAATGTGAAATCCGACGACTGAACCACCGACACTTACTAGTAACAGAATCAAGACAGTCAAGCGCACAAACAGCCCCCTCTAGTGACCACAGGAAAAAATAAGGAATGTCTTTCAGCAAGACTATTATCTTGTACGTACGACTTAATTATCTCGTACGTACGACTTAATTATCTCGTACGTACGACTTAATTATCTCGTACGTACGACTTAATTATCTCGTACGTACGACCTATTATCACGTACATACGACTTATTATCTCGTTCGTACGACGTATTATCTCGTACGTACGACTTATTATCTCGTACGTACGACTTATTATCTCGGACGTAAGACTTATTATCTCGTTCGTACGACGTATTATCTCGTACGTACGACTTATTATCTCGTACGTACGACTTATTATCTCGTACGCCCGACTTATTATCTCGTACGTACGAGCAAATCTGTGGCAAGTGTGCCGTACCCTTCAATCGGGGTGTGGTAATACCCCCTTCATAGTCCCTGCTGTTTTCCCACTTTGATTAAAGGGGGCAGAGCGTTCGACTTGCCCGAAATATATAAGATAAAAAAAAACAAGTACCAATTTCCAATAACAATTATTTTTTTCTTCTTTTCTTCTCGCTTTGCCCTACTGACTCGTACGCCTATGCTAATCCTCCAAAGAAATATTTCCCATGAAAGTCAAGCAAATAACATTCGAAGTTAACCATTTCTTGTTTCAATTGCAACGAGCAATGTAAGCCAGAGAACTTGCATGCGCGTAAACATGCATGCGCGTACTTATAGTGCGTGCGTTCATGTCTTGCAGTGTGGCACATAGATATAGAATTTATATTCTATATCTATGGTGTGGCATTGAAGAGACGCACGTTGTGCTGCCCACGTGCAGTGGTGATTTAGCCATTGCTGTGATTGGTCAATATGTTTAGGGGCGGGGCTTAATGGATCGGTCTGTTGTCTTGCCTCAAAATATTGCCTAACCCCGCGTTGGGCAATATTAAGAGAATAAAGGTGTGATGAAGAGGTTTTTAACTATTGTTTAAAACCGATGAGGGGCCTGGTGGCCGATAATTGCCCGAGCCGACGGCGAGGGCAATTATCGGCCACCAGGCCCCTCAGAGGTGTTAAACAATAGTTAAGCCAATGTCTAAGCCAATGTCTCTTTATTCCTTCACCATTGAGTAGGGGACATACCAAATTAACTTAACATCCGTTTTTAATGACGTCAGAAACTGCAGATAACATATTTGTTCACCCGAAAATATACATTATCATTTTTTTCACTGACAAATCGATAATGTGTAAATTATTTTCATAAAGATAACAATTACAGTTCATTACATAAAGGTCAATCAGAAATTGGCATTTTACTGGCGATAAACTTTGATCTGATTATCACCATTGAATTCTACGGGTCGGAAAACCCAATAAAATAAACCTTCCGATACAGGACATACATAAAAACACGACGGCAAATACCGTTACATGGGGACCAATATTGGGTTTTTAGTTTTGGCGCACCTTTGATCCCATTCTGGCCCACTGTGCGGGGGCGCGGCCATGCCATCGCGAGTACTCGAACTCTCGCAAGTCACGCATGCATGACTTGTTCGCGAAATACTTTTGCAAACTTACAAAAAATCACCACTTTCGGTCTCAAAAAACTTATCAAAGTTCTTGAGTGATTCAAGAGTCCACCGGAGATGTTGCTGAAGCTGGCAGCATATTGACAACAACACTGCTGTTGAAAGTGCATCCTGCGAAGAGGGACTGTGCGGACATGTTGGATGTGTTCAGATGAACTGCACCGCCATCACCCGGATCGCGATGCGCTACACCGGCGGTACGAACCGTGTGTGGTACGGCAGGGGTCTCCGTCATGTCCGACGTCGGCACCGGTGTTATTGCTGCTGTTGTAGGTTAAAACACGCATCTGGTATGTAGTCTGACATTGTCGCTGGCGATATTTTTCTTATGAATATGTGTTTGTACGTGTGTGGATGCAGGAAAATGTGATTAAAAATTATTGTATTCTTTACTATGTAAACAGTGACCAAAAAGAGCAGACGACATTTACACAAGTTTTTAGGCTCTTTCATGATAATTGATTTATTGTTTTGTTTAAAATCAGTCTTAGGCAGAAAGTTGTTTAAAGCTGGTCTTAAACATATTATTATATATTACCCCAAATTTCCCTAAGCTTCAGAACCCACCCACTTTCGGGGATACATTCAGCTTCTTTAAAAAACAATTGAGAGACCAGGTTATGACGTCAGAAACCCAAAAGCTGGAAACATGTATACTTCTTATTCTGATTCAGGGGCCATATTTTACGTTCGTAAAGGCTGGCCGGTTTTAAACACTTTTTACCGTGTTTATATCGCCCGTTTAAACATGGCCACGTGATGCCCTCTCGGCCAATCAGAATGGATAAACTGACTGGGGTATTTATGAATGCCCAATATTGCTTCACCAAAATGCGCTTCGCATTCGCTTTCGCGTAAAGTATGAACCGGGCTTTAGGCGTGCAGCAGATGAGCGCGCGTGTGACGCATTGACTTACCAACAGTTGGCCACAGGCTAGGTCTTCGTCAAGGGCCTTCGTGGCTCAGACAGCTGTAGCCGCAGAAGACTGAATACAAATCAGCGCGCACGATCAAGTGGCGAAGCCATGAGGGCCTTTCCCAACTTGATTTTGCGGCTTTTGATGTTGAACTATTCGTGAAGTTTCAAACATAAATTATTCATATTTTTTACGCAAATTATTAAGAACAGCACTGAAAGGTTAGCCAATCACAATACAGATGAGGTTAATGTATGCTGACCCCATCGCTTCTGACTGGCTGGGAATTTGCTACCCTGTTATGGTAGCAAAAATCGAGAAATAAAGAAAAACATTTCCTGACAAGCTGGAAAAGGCCCTCGTGACTTTGCCACTCTTGCGCGATGACTAGTGGTCTTCGCTGCAGAGGCTTCGCGGCTACACAGAATGATGTCTAAGCCACCAAGGCCTTGACGAAAGGCTATAGCTACAGGCCTGCAGCCGTTTCCCCCTAAACTTTACGCAACTGCGTAAGTCCACTTACGCACCACTTAAGATCGTTTTCACGAAACTTACCAAATGAATGTGGCGCAAAAGTCAGGATTAAAAAAAATATATATAATAATATTAAAAAAATACGGCCAAAGCAAGAAGAAAAACGACGTTTTATTAGAAACTGGTAGGCCTACATGTGTTTTTACATGTTTAAAATTTCGGGCAAAACAACCCCTCTGTCACCCTACCAAAGCGTCCCCATGCGCCTTTGCCCTAGTTGTTAGAATTTGAACTACCCTGAATCAAACTGACGGAAACACAATCAAAGTACTGACAAATACCTGACCAGCGACTCGCTGTATACTATTTTAGTTTCCGTGTTATGAAGGTGACCTTCAACCTATTTGGGAATTCCCCCATGTTGCCCCTGCTCTAGTGATCACGCGTACGATGGCTTGACTCGGTTTTAATAAAGGATATTGTATATTGTTTGTGGCTACTTAACAATAAACTCAACCAGGATTCTTAAATGGAGTTTTTTTTTAAAATAAAGTTGTCGTGTAAATATTTCAGACTGAAATACTGGTACTCAGACACGAAGGTGGCCTGCGGGACCATATAATGTTTGTGTAGACTTATACCTAGGTAAAAGCGTGAACAATGTACGGTAGACTTGAAATCGATCGAATGTGTACGTTTTCAAAAATATTGATAACACAGCCCAACTAGAGCCCACTACGGAGCCCAAGCTGGATCCTAAGCCGGAGCCCAAGCCAGAGCCCAAGCCAGAGCCCAAGCCGAAGCCCAATCCGGAGCAGCTAAGCACAAGCCTAAGCCGTGATCTAATGAAAAGAGCCCATGAACTCTTCGTCAGGTCATGCCATGCCTCATCAACCATTGTGTCTAGGAAGGCTTGGTGCATGTGGAATCACTCGGGTAGGCACACACACTTGGGTAGGCACACACACCGTTGTGGGAACATTACAAATGGAACATAAGTCCCCACAACGTTTTTCTTTGGCAAACCCTGTCCCCACAAGATAATAAACCCTTCCCATGAAAATATATGTAAGTTACACATCACGCGTGCGTACTAACACTTCTGCTGGTGGGCAAAAAGAGGGAACTTCGCGCATTTTTGTATGGGGGCTGATGGTTGCGCGACGCACACGCACTTTCGCGTCTGCCTTAGTACGCAACTCTATGGCATTTGCCCACCAATCGTGTCTGTACTCATGCGGGAATGTAATTAGCATATTTCATGGGAATGGCTAATTCCATAGAAAAGGGAATAATTGTAGAACAGCAATAGAATGTCCCCACAACTAGGTGTTAAAAATAATGTGTGGAGTCTCTATAAACACCCACACCCATGTACACCCATATTAATAAACACTTCCTTAGTGTAGTTGAGTAGTATACAAGATGTTTGTTAAACTTCCCATTATTTTGATGACCCCCTGTATTCCATTCCATTATTACATAGTTTGCTCATGATGTCGGGGAATAAAACATATACGGCCAATGTTGGTTTCATGTTGACTTTATAGGAATCCTCATGAGAGGTTTTTTGTGCGAAGTGTTACAAAATAGTTATACATAACATTTTCAATTGGTTTAACTTGTTTGAACAACTGAATCACACAAAATTTGAACATTTTTGCAATGATTTGCATTTTACTTCGGAAATGACTATGAAGAGTTGGTAGTCAGACATTACAACGTGGTTGTTATTGAGCAAACTGTGAATGTACACTCGTGACTAAGCATTGTGCGCAGCATATGCGCAGAAACGAGTGTGTCATAAGTCACAGTTCAAGTTATTGTACAAATAGATCATAATGGGAGTGTAGGCCTACGTGTACATGAACAGGTTCAAGGTACCAGGATAAACATGTCCATGTACATGTACACTGAGAAAGAGACACAATTAATACTTCCACAGATGTTGGCTTAATAAACCAGTATTTCTAGAAGGTAAAACTACTGTTTCGTGTCTGACCGATCTTGGATCCACGGTAGAATACGATGGCCATAAGAGGACACCAAACACGGTAAATAAAGCAGATATATGAATTGGTATTTTAGAAAGATATAGTGGTAGACAGCCGTGGTTTTTTTTAAATTGTCTTGTTTTTGTTTTTCCTGCTGCACGCTTTCATTGCCTTTCTGTTGAAGTTGCATGGCCTGATTTTTGCTGAAAGAAATTCTTTGACAGATGATGCTGTTTCAAAACGAACAGCTGTAGAAAAAACAAAAACAAAACAAAAACAACGTTCACGTTTATGCCTCAGACATTGCACAAAAGGCATGTAAAATGCAAGACGTGTCTGTACATGGCTGATGGACGTGATATATATCGAGATCCCGGAAGTAAATCCTTTTAGGTTGTAATAAACTACCACGTATCATTGGCGGAGTTTTTTGTGCATAAATGAAAGCTGGATACTTTCTCGAATGAATAGAAATATATAGTTTTACATTTCGGTTCAAATTGGCCAAAATCGGACCCAGCATTTCTTATGACACGGGATTTCTTTTATAAAAGTGACGCCCTCATGTTTTCAATTTGACATGATAAAAAAAAAAAGAAAAAAGGTGTCAATTTTTGATAAATTTATGTTCGATTTTACAACCTTTTCGGGGGTGATTTTTCCAGCATGAAATTAGCAAGCAAGGATACGAAGTGTGAAAAAAGTGCTCAATGATGATGGTAAAGTAGGGAAATACAACTTTTGCTGACTAATTTTTTTTTTCTTTTTTTTCTTGTGAGTTTATGAACAAATACTATCGGCATCTTTTTGTTTCTGTTCAAGTTGAAACGAATATCTTTTGTCCCGCACAAACAACAACTGTTTTATGTTTTGGGTCAAAAGCTTTATCAAAAACAAACAAAATAATACCACTTATAATAAAATAAAAAAATAAAAAAATAAAAAAAATAATTGTAACCTCATTTCATTATTCTTATTCGGTAAAAACACACACAAAAAACACACGTTTTTTATGAAAAGAAAAACGTCTTGGACCAATTGAACCCATAGTCCTTATATAGTAAATATTCCGGGTACTATGAATACATGAGTGTGTTTGGAAGAGTACATTCCCTTTTTTTTGCACGATCATTTTACCAATTTTATCCTTTGATTTAGCAAATAAATTAAACTAAGCAAAAAAAAAACCCATTATTTTCTCACATGGAATTATTTCACACTGACGTTATTATTTTTCAAGATTATTGATGATTGAATCAAGTTGTTTAAAGTCTAACATTTCAGATTTGAAATCGTATCCAAGTTTGTGTTTTCGAGCATTGCCAATCATAGGTTTTCCCCGCATGATATTTTTAGACTGTGTTGACGAGAATTTATTGACGCATGTATTGTGTTCGTGAAAGATTATATATTATCCGTGTTGAAGGGATGAAAGGGCATTAAAGGGACGCGTTGATTTCAAACTGCTTACAATTTTGCTGTTTGGAATGAATCCTATCCTTTTAAAGAGATGTTCACGCAATACAGCGCCTACAATGTGTTGTAATTAGTGGGGGGGGGGGGGCAGGACAGAGGGGCATTGCTTCTAAGTGGGGCCCATCAGAATGCCCCAGATATCATGTTTTTTTTAAATTGAATATCATGTATCTCCATATTTGTATGGGGGGCACCTGGAGGGGGGGGGGGGGCTCTGGAAATGTGTGGGGGCACGTCCCCCCCCATCCTTGCCCACCTTGGTTACGCCGCCTATGAGTAGTGATACAAAACATGCAGTCGGCTGGACATTTTTCAAATGATTGATAACAGTTTTACGGTCGGCAGTTTTTCGAACGGTTGGTTTGGTTACAGGGAACAACTATATCTTCAATATTTTGTTCTTAGGCGAAACGTAAATAAGAGAAGCTTAGCGAAATGTTTTACAGGGTTTGAAAGTTCGCATGGTGGTGATCTGGTAAGGATTGCGGTTACACTGTGTACATTAAAAGTCTCTCCATGAGTTGTTGTGGTTCTGATAAGAACCAGTTGTATCACAACTCGACGTTTCGCTGTGATCGTCTTCATGAAATATTTTTAAAGTAATTAATAATAATAATTAAAAAATCAAATGAGAACAGGTATACAATCTTAATTTAGTTTGCTGATTTTTTTTTTTTTTTTTTTTTAAATCAAATTCATATCTCTTTTCTGTTACAATTTTTAGTTTCTTTTTTTCCTTGACATGCTGTTCCTTGTTTGATTGATTTAGCTGGGAAGGACCCAAGATAGTTGCCAACTTCAAGATAGTTCCCAATTTCCTTGTATATTATCCTGGTCAGCGGTTTTCAATCCAGAAATTGTATCTTTCAAGCGCTTCAGAGTAATTTGTTTATCTTTGTATTATAACTTTAGCTGTTAAATGAGTGAAACAGACGGCCGGGATACGAAACCCAAACAACATAGTATAGTAGGGTTTTTGCGCATGCGTGGTACGTTTGCCTTTCCATTATATTTACAGGAAATTTATATACAATCGTGGTTGAACTGCTTTGTATGTACGTCGATAATCTACCGACTTTCTACACCGAATGTATCAGGTTCGACACCTCGTACGTCTTTTGTTTTCTTTTTATCATCTTATTTTTCTGTTGAGTCTTTTTTGGAAACATTTCTCTCTTTAAACTTGATTGTGAACGTTTTAAAAAAAATTTCTTCACAATTCTGGTTTCCGAGGATATGTTTTAAAAGGGTCCGAGAACCTGTTTTTGCGATGTCGTTTGGGAAAACAAATTCGCTGCCGGGATAGGTATTAACATGAGTTAATGTTTTCTTGCACGGTCGATGACTTTGTATTTTTTATTGTTATTTTTAAGTGTTTATTTTTAACTCATGAGATCATGCTCCACCGCTCTATGACCGCTTTGACGAAACCTTTGGTATGATCCGGAAAGCTTTAGAGTGGTTTTTTATGTTTGTAAACTGTGGCACAAACCCACGTCACATGACCTGTGGTGGGTATTAAATGTAAACAAACACGACGTCCTCCATAGGAAAGTGCGGTATACGGTACACGATGATTGTTGCATTTGTTTATTCGATCGAGGCTTTTCTTTCTCGAACTCTGTGAAAAATATTCAATATTTGCACGTAGTTTACCATCAGCTGAGCTGACGTAGTACCCACTACAGGTCACGTGATGACATGTAAACATTGGTCACGCAATCGGTCTATTATCTGCTTGTTTAAAATATATCCAGGTAATGGATGGTTGTCAACCAACAGAAAACTAAATGAAGATAAAACAGAGCTTATCATAACTTTTTTTTTCAACTGCCAGTGAAGCTCTCGATCACTTCATGTTTTGAAAACACTATACATTTCACCTGACAAATCTGTGCGAAATCTAGGAGATGCCAGGTTGTCAATGGATGATCATGTAACACAATTGCATAAGAACGTAAACTTTTATCTACGAAATATTGGCAAGATACGGCCTTACAATGATAAAGGTACCTGTCATTCCATTGTTAGGTCACTTGTTTTGTCCAGACTACATTATTGCATCTCACTTCTGAAAGGTACTCTAAAAAGAAACATTAACCGTCTTCAGAAACTCCAGAATAAAGCTGCCAGACTTATTTTCAAGTCATGCCGTCAGGACAACACTTGACCACTACTTCAGAAATTGCACTGGCTGCCTATCACTACCAGAATCGACTACAAACTCTGTCTACTTGTCTACAAATCCCTTGTTTACCAGTCACTTTCATATATATCTGACATTCTACAGCCATGTCCGTGAACTTCTTGGCCGAGCATCGCACCGTCTCTAGAGCTGGTTCGCGTGCCTTTTCAGCTGCTGCCTCTCATGTGTGGAACTCACTCCTATCACATCTTCACAATACAAGGACACTTTGACAGTTAAAGAAACTGCTTAAGACTCATCTATTTCGTAATAGTGATTATTTTATGTACTTGGGTCATCTTTAAGTTGGACAGTGTCGCTCTTTTCGGGGCGCTTTATAACTCTAGGGGAAAAGGCGCCTTATAAATGCTTTTAAGTATGTATGTAACTGACTGAAACAATTGAACCTTTTGTCTGTCCTAATACCAACTAGCGCGGGGTTTAATGTGCATTGTACGAAGATGCAACCAAAACTTGTTATCAAACTGATTTCAGCCTATTTTCCAAAGTCATGTGTATTGAAGTAGGAAAATACATTGCTTAAGTCATCCAACAAACAAAAAACATTTACCCAACACCAAACAAACAAGCAACCTAACAAACAAGCAAGCGAACGAGCAAGCAAGCAACCTAACAAACAAGCAAGCGAACAAGCAAGCAAGCAACCTAACAAACACGCAAGCGAACGAGCAAGCAAGCAGCCTAACAAACAAGCAAGCGAACGAGCAAGCAAGCAACCTAACAAACAAGCAAGCGAACGAGCAAGCAAGCAACCTAACAAACTAGCAAGCGAACGAGCAAGCAAGCAACCTAACAAACAAGCAAGCGAACGAGCAAGCAAGCAACCTAACAAACAAGCAAGCGAACGAGCAAGCAAGCAACCTAACAAACAAGCAAGCAACCTAACTAACAAGCAAGCGAACGAGCAAGCAAGCAACCTAACAAACAAGCAAGCGAACGAACGAGCAAGCAAGCAACCTAACAAACAAGCAAGCGAACGAACGAGCAAGCAAGCAACCTAACAAACAAGCAAGCAAGCAAGCAACCTAACTAACAAGCAAGCGAACGAGCAAGCAAGCAACCTAACAAACAAGCAAGCGAACGAGCAAGCAAGCAACCTAACAAACAAGCAAGCAAACGAGCAAGCAAGCAACCTAACAAGCAAGCAAGCGAACGAGCAAGCAAGCAAGCAAGCAAGCAAGCAAGCGAGCGAGTGAGCGAACGAACGAACGAACGAAGGAACGAAGGGACGAAAAATCAAACAAACAACCCAACAAACAAAAAACAAACAAACAACCCAACAAACAAACAAACAAACAAACAAACACAAAATCTTACAAACAGAAACCGTTTTCATAATTGATAGGCTACACATTAACATCTCGTGTCTCATCGATTAAAAAAATGAAAAGAAAGAGGCTAAAGTACAAGTTCAGCCAAATTGAAATAGCTTCTGTACACAAAATTCAAGCGTAAAATAAATGTAATGAAACTTCTCAAAGACTTCCACATAGATTGGATCTGAGTCAATGTATAGCCAAGAATGGCAAGTTCTTTTCATTTCATAACTGATTTATTTGCATTCCTATGGAGTGACATTGCACTCATTGTGTTTTTGAACTGAAAATAAATTCGTTTGGGGTTGTTTTCAATACATACAAAGCCCAAGCGTAACAAACGCTGAGTGATGAGTTATATTTGAATCTGTGTCATTCACGTAGGTGGGTCGTCTGCATAACAATAATCTACTACATAATAAGCTGTCTGGAAACATCTGCCATACCCGTGTACTCTTCTGTAACAGGTAAGTTAGTAGACCAGACTAGTGGCGGTTGTCAGACCATGTTATCGTCAAACCTGAACCCAATCGAATCATTAATGTTTGTGTTCAAGTAAGTATTGACCCAGTTCACCTGACGTCATCATCACAATATTGTGTCGTCATTTTGGGAGTTAATGTCCCATGTTTAGCACTATGGTAGTCGTAGTTTAGGCGCTGCAGCGTCTACACGTTTACGAGTTGACTCGTGACGGTGATGCACGGGGTCAATACTTCAGTCGCTTACGAGATATGACTTGTTGACCTTTGATGTTCTATTGTCATCTCACTCAATCTGTGGCTAAAAGGCACGTGCTTGTGTCACAAGACTGGTTTCGTTTCATATTGCCTATTATTACGGCCGTCACAAAAACTCACATGTGATTAAAAAAAATCCAAAAACAACGACAACAAACTACTACGCCAGCAACAAGTCTTTTATATCTGGTAGACAAAAAGCCAAAGTGTCCTAATAAAATAAAATCCTGGCTTTTTCCAAATGTACATTACCATTTAAAGGTGAACACCGGCTTCGTTGGGCTATTTGGGCTACAAAATAGGCTAACATATGACTTTAAAGGTCTTTCAGGAATGGAGAAGAACGGTTCCTAAAAGAAACCATCAAATTTTGCCGTTTTCGAGCATTTTTCAAAAAACGATTTATCCGAACCAAAAAAGTGGTTCGGATAAACCACGTGATTTTCGGAGTTAGTTTTACTTCCAGCCGTATAAAAGTAAATTACTGAACCAAATTTAAATCTTTTTTTTACAATTATTCATGAGTATTTGACAAAGAAGACTTATGTATTCAGATTATTGATACAATTTGTAAATAATGATGAAAAATCGAACGTAATATTCACATTCAGAGGTGTCCGTGCAACCGAAGCGTGTCTTACGGCGCACCAGCGTGGGAGCTAGCGGAACGTAAACCTTGGGCATATCCCCTACAGCCGGTGCCGTGTCTCGTGGGGCCAGAGGGACAAACTCCGGGGCATGAACTCCCCAGCTCGCCGGTCGGTCTAGCCGTAAGCGTGGGAGCTTGTCGGAGGGGTAGGGACCCAGACCAACAATTACGTTCTTTTAACGAGGATTTTAGTCTGTACCCCTAACTGTTATCCCCTAACTATTGTAACGTGTTACCTGCGCTACCCACACGAGCGACGACGACGGGGAATGTTTATCCCATACAGCTGATCTATTTACTTCTATATGATAGCTGCATAATGTCCACTCCCCCCCCCCCCCCCCCAATCGCCACAACAAAAAAACGGTGGCGGTGGCCGCGGCCGGCCAGTGAAGTCATCGCCCCAAAAACGGGAGAATGCCTTCGCTAAAGCTGCCAGGTTTGGCAATCCGTTTGCAGCGAAAGCGGGAGGCTCGCTTGGTACATGACTGTTAGTGTTATTGGCCAAGCCAATGTGAAAAGATGGTCCAAGATTGGGGACACTACCATTAGTTTTTAGACTTCAGCAGGCTGGTCACGATGAGAATATGAAGGATGTGGTCTTTGTCATAATATTGATGGACAGGTTTGTGTCATAGAACTGTATTGTGAATATGCCTGCGTATATTTTAAATCATGAAGACTCACTTTTGACAATATTTATGGTCAATCATGTCTGTGATGTCCACATTATGCCAAGCTTATTCTCTCCCTTTCTACATTTGAACACGACCTGACAACACAGATTAGTCCTGGACCCAATTGGCATTCGTCCAAATAATTTTTTACAACATAGGGCCTACTTGCGATATAATGAAGAAACGTTCTCCATTGCAAGTAAGTTCGTCCAGTTCGTCGTACACAGAATACACTGTCCGTTTATGTCTGTTTTTTTATTTACACGTGAATTTGTGCTGGATGGATGTGAAGTCTGGATCCTCATGCCTCGTCATTGTAATAATTCATACATAAACAGAGCACCAGTCTACTTACAACATTGCGCAACATTGGCACGTAAACTTGACAGTTGCAACGGCTGGAAAAGCGTATAAGCTGACCTTTGACCGTGTTTTGTTTTTTCACATTTTTCGTTAATTACGTGATATTTTGATGATTTTTTTTAAGAACAACCATTTAAAAATTATTGTCTGTCATTCCACATCACTAAATTAGGTAAACAGTAAGCCGGTGTGTACCTTTAACAATTTTATAGAAACTAATGTCGTTTTCTGAACATTAATTTTCCTGCAGTACTATTTGAATGTCATTCACATAATAAAACATAATTTCGTACTTCAAGTAATGTTTTTGGCCATTGCTGTCCTGCAGGAAACGGTAATGACCCCCTCATTGTTTCAAATGAGCAAGTTTATCTGCAACTTGGTCAGACACAACGTATCCCCTGTCGAAAGCAGACAGACGGCACCACTGACGTCATCGCTGCCACTTGGTATGAGGGTAACAATAGGAAAGAGGTTATCCGCACCGTCTCAGACCCAATCTACGGTGAAAATTACACTTCACCAGAGTACGAAGGAAGGGTTTCATTTAACCCCAACTTCGATCTGACTCTCAAAAATGTCATCCAAGATGATGCTGGAAGGTACACGTGCGAGCTTATCACTGATTCAGCTGATAATAATGTAGATTATGATGTTGAAGTGACTGTTATTGGTAAGTATCAACTGCGCGGATAATGATAATCAAATTGCACTAATCATCTGCAGGATGTAGCTGTTGCTGACAGTCAAAAGGAAAATGCGCTTTTTGCACTAATCAAAGGCATGGTTTTACATCTTCCTGAAGTTATTTTCTCTACTGGGAGTCTGCAGATATCAATCAAGATAAAAAAATCTTTTTGAAAAAAAAATTCCGCAGGCTGAGACTGATTCACTGCAGTTTAATACAGTATCCCTAGAGATGTGTGTAAACAAAGGCATTGGGGCAAAGTATTCACGTATAGCTGAACAGGCTATACGCTTTTCAGACAACTGAAATTCTTCCCGTTTATTTGCGTTAATATGAGAATGGACCTTATAAAAATATGAACAGATTGGAATAACAAATTCATGTTATTAATGATATTTACTGTCACGTGTCATCCTTTATTTTGACAAACTGTCACGATGCTGGAGCGTCCAATATGGATAACTATTGGACGTTGAATGTTATCACATCTTGCGTTTTGCGCTGTTCCAACTCCGTGTATATTGCGCTTTTTTAAAGGGACACAATGCCTTCGGTTTAGGCTTTTTTGCTACAAAAAGCGTTTGTTATGAAATGAATATGGTTGGGTAGATATGTTAAAAGAAGAATATAACAATTCACATAAATTTCTATTGAATTTCATGACAGGGAACTTTTTTCTTTGTCGAACCAAAATTATGACTTCACAAAAAATGGCGAACCGTAGTTTCTGTGTAGAGTTTCGTTATTTTTTTTTAGCACAATAGATCACTAATTACGAAACACTGTAGGTGTTTTATTGCATGATCTGAAAGGATCAAAGGAGCAATTCCCAACAGCAAAATGTTAAGAGATTTGAAGGAAATTTTATCATTTTTAGTTGTTCCGACTTAGCAGTCGGAACAGATATTGATTTCATCGCAACGCAAAATCTTATTATACTTTCTGTCAAAACCGTTTTACGTTTGTACACGATTTTTGTTTAAGCCTAATCTTAGAATGATAGACTCAAATCTTATATCAAATCGAAGCTTAGTACATAAAGTTATAATTAAATGTAAATTTGTTTAAACTTATTAAATAATTATATCGTCTCATAGCTGAGAACAATGGAAAAGGACCGGTCTGTGGGACGCCCGCTATCGTCTCAAAAGTCTCCCAATTGAGCGGTCTTACATCCGCACACGCCGCGACGTGCGTGCTGAGCACACATAAACTGGTTCCCGGTCTCTACATCGTTTACGTTCTGACAGAAAATAGGGAACGGTAGCAGGTAATGAAAATTAGCATATACCTGTCAGATTTCTGCCAGGTATATGCTAATTAGAATTAGCATATAGGTCTACGTAATCCCATAATGCAATGCGGCCTTTATACAAAACATGAGTCTCAGAATCTCCCATCGTGCAGACGTTAGTTAAGATGTTCCTCTGAAATTAACTTGAATTTTGAAGGTTGTTTCAGGTGAAGGGTTACGATACACACGTGTGCTAGTATCAAACAACAATATACCCCACGTCACAAAACGTCATCTCTGAACTTAGAAAATTATTGCAGCGTCCGCGCAATCGAGGGCCTATCAAAAGCGCTGTATCAGTGGTAGCTACCGGTCCCTATATGCAGTCAGAAGAGAACGATGTAGGGACCGGGAACCAGTCTAGAGCACACAGTCCTAGTTGCGGGAACGGTACGTTCATCCTCGATCCCAATGAGCGGGTGTTTTGCTAAAATTACAGACTTGAATAACTTATACTCAGCTTTGTACACAAGCAATGTACTTGCTACCAAAATTGGACGGAGCATTCTCATTGGTAAAGAATCATAATGTAAGAATATTCCTTATACATCTTTCATCCTATGGGTTATACCCTCACCGTTTCGGTGAAATCTCGCCTGTCTGTAGAAGCTGTGATGCATATGCAAGATACAGCTACATTTATCAAGAAAACATGTCAGTCAAGTCACTTAGACATGGACCATTTGCAACGTACGACTGTTGCATGAACGAATACCGTCTTCAAGCCTGCGAACGTTGCATGAACGGACGCATGGGGCTATTACATCTGATTACTACTGACGGCGTTCCCGGACAACGGACGACTTAAAACGACTTTTCATCAAGTCTAACAATAGACCGATTGCGCGACCAATGTTTACATGTCATCACGTGATCTGTCGTGGGTACTTCATCTGAGCTGATGGCAAACTACAAGGAAATACATGCCGTGACCGACAGAGTCACACCAAAAGTCGGCTTTTGGTAATAATAACACAGTTACTGAGCCATTTTACTAAAGTTGTATGTTGTGACATTGATATTAATCACATTACTTTGCAAAACTACCAGTATTCTACTACAAAAGAGGTTTATTTTGAGTTATACACTACCGGCGTCGGACGACTATATGTAGCCACCCGCCTGTTATTTTGTTTGAAATGTAGGCCTAAATCACTATAAAAAAGGGTAAAGAACGTTGGAAAAGTGAGCATTTTTACCTAGCCTTGCGAAATTTCAAATAGGCAAAGGAATCACACAGTTTTGGAAAGCAATTTCTTTGGATGATTCAGCTTCAAAACACTGTGAAATTGTGCGTTGAAAAGTGTGTGATCGTAGTCGTGTGGCCTAAACGTTCCGTTGTGCACTATAGTACTGTACACATTGTGCACATTTATACGTTAATTTGACAATTTCCAAGACTTACTGGCCCTGTCCTTACTGGCTTTATTCAGCCACTCGAAGGTCTCTGGTACAAACTGTGGAATATCTTTCACACTCACAGATTTCGAGAAAGAATAGCCTCATCGAATAAAGAAATGCAACAATCATCATGTATGTACAAACCGTACCGCAATTTGCTATGGAGGAAGTCGTGTTTGTTTACATTTAATAACCACAAGAGGTCACGTGACGCTAGTGGCGCAATCGGTCTATTGGTGACAACTTTCTGCCCGCTATTGGTGAACAATAATAAAGGCTCCTTTATGTGAGAAAGTTTTGGCTCTCTACTGATTAGAACCGCACCGGCCCTCTAGTGATTAAAAGCAAAATCCCAATCTATGGGTAAAAGTACGACCCGACGTTTCACTGATGCAAATAATAGTCTATCTAGCTGTTTCTGTGTCTATTCTATAGGTTAAGAAAGCCAATACCTGGAAACTCTCGGGTCAAAAACATTGTGAAACTCAAAAAGAGTTGTTATACAAATAAATAATAACAATGTTCTGTCTTATTAATATTTGCAACTTTTATCACACTGTCACTAAACGTGTGAGAATGGAAAGTTTTCTTTAAACTGAGAAGCAAGTTATTATTAGTTACTAATTTCTTTACTTATTCTTTAAACTTTTATTTTTTATGCCTTCGTGGAGATGATAGACTTCCAACACATTCAGCAGATAGATCAGTCTCGAAGCTTCTAAAAGCCGATGAGAACATTGTCGATTGTCCAGTGTATAACAAATCCATCACGAGACCCACCATATATTGGTCTATTCAACGTCAAGCCGGATATCCCACCGACATCTTAGTTTCCCGCTTCTCAGACGGCTCCATTTTACACAAAGACTCAAACTATGACATCCAACATGTAGCCAACTACTCGTTGGTGATAACAAACCCCAAAGCGGTTCCTGAGGAGTTGTTTGTTTGGTGTCACGTGTCCTCTGACGTAGATGGGTTAAATCTGATGAGCGGTTTTATCAACGCTACTCGTAAGTACGACATATCCTATCACAGCTTGTTTTTAATAGAATTAGTCTTTTTGAGATATGATGGACAGTAGAGGAGTGCACTGTTTGGCTTGGGTTCCGTCGCACCGTCACGTCGTGCCATCGCATAGTCGCGTCGTGCCATCGCATAGTCGCGTTGTGCCATCGCATAGTCGCGTCGTGCCATCGCATTGTGGTGTCATGCCGTCGCATAGTCGCGTCGTGCTGTCACATAGTCGCGTCATGCCGTCGCATAGTCGCGTTGTGCTGTGGCATAGTCGCGTCATGCCGTCGCATTAAGGTGTCATGCCGTCGCATAGTCGCGTCGTGCCATCGTATAGTCGCGTTGTGCCATAGCATAGTCGCGTCGTGCCGTCGCATAGTGGTGTCATGCCGTCGCATAGTCGCGTCGTGTCATCGCATTGTGGTGTCATGCCGTCGCATAGTCGCGTCGTGCTGTCGCATAGTCGCGTCGTGCCGTTGCACCGTCGCGTCGTGCCGTCGCATAGTTGCGTCGTGACGTCGCATAGTCGCGTTGTGCCGTCGCATAGTCTCGTCGTGTTATCGCATAGTCGCGTCGTGCCGTTGCATAGGCGTGTCGTACCATCGCATTGTCGCATTGTCGCATTGTCGCCCGGAAGCAATATTTCTTTCATTGTGTACTTGTAAAGAAATAATATATAATTATTGCTTAACAAGTACACAATAAAAGAAATCGTGTGGTACCTTTCTAATGATAGGCGGATTGGTCCTGTCTTTTCAGATCAGTAGAACTGGTGACCAGACGACGCTGAATAATACAGTAAAACTGCTTCCGGGCGACAATGCGACGGTTTAAGCCCTTACTTGTTTCTTTTGTACGCTGAAATTCTCTCAGGGATAGAATTTTCTGAGGGGAGTTATGGTGGAGGACTACGATTACAGGCTTTTTCAATATGCAGATAACACTGTGCTTTTTCTACACGGTTCAGAAAGCTCTGCAGAGCTGTCAATCTCATGGAGGATTTTGCTGTCATGTCGGGCCTTAAAGTTAATATCGAAAAAACACATGCAGTGTGGATTGGAGGGAATAAAGGCTGACATAAAATTGCAAGTTCATTGGAATGATTCATTGACTAGTGTACTATGGTACAACCATAGAATTAGAATTAACAGTAAGTGTGTTCATTACAAACATTGGATTAACAAGGGTGTTTTCTTTGTTGGTGATCTTCTAGAAGAAAGGGGAGACTTTCTTACCATACTTAACTTTATGGCCAAATTTGATGTCAGGACTAATTTTCTTGAATATGGAGGTATAATAAAGGCCATTAAAAACTCTTAGCACAGCGTTGACAGGACCAGCATGACAAGCTTTTGCCGCCCTTTTATTCCATTTAATTTCAGGTTACTCTTAGAGTACAAAAAAACTCTGCCAAAACAGTAGTGTATAAATTTATTGCAAAATGGGAAACAAAATTGAACGTTAAATTACAAAACCTAAGTGGATGGTACTTTGTAATACTCCATTTAGCATGACAAACGACACTAGACTACGTTGGTTCCAATATAGATTAGTCCACAGAATTCTTGGCGTTAACTCCTTCTTAGCTAAAATTAGTAAAAGAGAGAATGACCTCCGTACCTTCTGTAATTTAGAGAGCGAAACGCTTGTGTTCACTTATTTTTTAGGTGCAAAACCTCAACTACGTTTTGGACCCAAGTTAATGAATGGTTTATTTCGAAGACTCTTAGTATAAACATACATTTAGACAACAAGGCTATCCTTTTCGGTATGACTGAAAAATAATGGAGTGCTCTTAATCTGATCCTTATTTTGTGTCGCTTTCACATTTATAAGATAAAAATAAACAATGGAAGGCCATCCCTTGCACTTTTGAAAACTGACTTAAAACGTTACTACACATTGGATAAGTATATCTCTATCACAAATGGTGCTACTGTAAAATTGCATACCAAATGCTTGGAAATCCTATAAAATACTGTGTCAAGGCTAATTTGGTATTTCATAAATGAGTTATAGATCAAGTTTTTCTTTTTACTGCCATGGTTTGTTAAAGTAGTTTTGTATTAACGTTGAGAAGTTGATTGAATAAAAATATTTCCTCCGGCGAAAAAAAAAAATAAATAAAATAAAGTAACCGTTTTTAAAAAAACTGACGAAGCCCAAGCCGTGGTGTCCAAATGACAAAACTGGCTTTTGGTTCCGAGTAGGCACAGGCATCTTTCTGGGGTTTTCCAACAGTAGTTCTTTGATCCTTTTTTTTTTAAATGTTTTCCCTTGTAAAAACATTCTGGGGCCCAACGAAGCCGGTGTGCCCCTTTAAGCCCACAGTGTTTAACAATTTTTATGTTTTTCACCAAAAATCAACTCACAATGTAGCTCTCATAAGCTCACTCATTGTGGTCAATGGACAGTCTCTCACTGTCTTCCATTTACTAATTGGTTCAGCAGGTTGTCTATTATGATACCAATTGGAACAGGTTTGTTTTTCTTTTGGAGGAAAGCATTAGACTTCAAAAGAGTACACTCGTTCAAATTAATGTGTTTAGAAAATAGCCCGTTACGTTTAACCGGTGGTCGCAGGTTCAAATCCCGCTGCAGTCAATTTTTCTTTGTTCACCCCAAAAACTGATAAAAAAATAACCCAAAGCATCCAACATGAGAAAAGCTTCACAATGAAAGAGATTGTGTCTTCAAGAATTGATTCGGTTTTAATGACTACCTTTATTTGTTTAACTTTCGTGGCTTTTGTTTTTTACCTTTGTGTGCAAATCCATAATACATATATAATACTAGTTGTTATTGTTGCCATGGGTATTTCGTTTTTTGTATTTCCTTGTCAGCCCGTGTTCAAATTTTATTCAATGGATGTCTAAAGATTTAAAAGTTATAAAATATATCCTCCATATTTTAATTCTGGAATTTGTATGGCTTTGTAGGGTATGGTAGTAATGAGGCTCAGATACCAAAAGTTATGTGAACTTTCTATGTTTATCCAAGTCCGAACATTTTGGATTGTGATAAGTTACCATAGGACGATTTTGATAGGATAGGATTTTTGTCGGATACATTATGAGGGTCTCCCGCCAAAGACACTATAAGCGGTTGGATTTTTATGCTCATGATTCTCGATTTATTTTCTGCCCCCTTTTTCTGTTTTAGAATCTAAACCGGCGGAACTTTCAAATTTGCATTGGATTATACCACTTGCGTGTGTAGGGGGGATCATTGTAATCCTCCTAATCATCGTATTGGCCTTCGTGCGCCATCGGCTGAGTAAGAAGCCTTCTTCTTCCCCTGACAACATATGTCCCATCATACAAGGCCCCATCAACACAGGTAATTTACTTCGAAGAAAAGTGTTCTAGGAATTTTCTCCAGAAGCAAATTAGTTCACTAACCCTAATTCCCGGTAGCACTAACACTAACTTTTATCTGTGAGTTACTCTTGATTGTGACATTCTTCCCGTTTCCGTCCGTCCCGCTTTTAAGGTTGACAGACAGGCAGGCAGGCAGGCAGGCAGGCAGGCAGGCAGGCAGGCAGGCAGGCAGGCAGGCAGGCAGGCAGGCAGGCAGGCAGGCAGGCAGGCAGGCAGGCAGGCAGGCAGGCAGGCAGGCAGACAGACAGGCAGACAGACAGACAGACAGACAGACAGACAGACAGACAGACAGACAGACAGACAGACAGACAGACAGACAGACAGACAGACAGACAGACAGACAGACAGACAGACAGACAGACAGACAAACAAGGGTCACGTGACGGGCATGTGACTTATCTGCTTCAAAAAGTTGAAACCGATAACTCCATGATCATTCAGCTAGTTGCATTTCTGTCCAAGTAAATATCGCTTTAACGAACCAACTTAAAGTCATGATTGTCGGTGAATAAATAACAAAAGTGGACGCATATTCAAATTTTTAATCCAAGTAATGATTGAAATACCACTTAAAAATTTATATTTTGAGAGCCCGGGTAACGGACTGTGCCTCGGTCGCTCCCCTGTGGGGCTTATAACGAGTTTCGTTCGGCCCCAACAATCTCGGTTGAGCCGAGCTGAGACCGAGCGAACTATAGCGAGTGAAAAGCCCATTGCCGGTTGGAAAAGGTAATAAAAATTGGTGTGGCAAATAAGATCATATTTTGATATTTGAGGTCGCAATATGCTTCTATTAAGCCAAGCATAAAAATAATAAGCTTAGCAGACAATCAGGCCCGCCATTTTCTAGCTGTATTTCTTTTTGATTGAAGCAACATTGGTTTAAAGATAAAACCCTATCCTTAAATTGCTCTGGGAAAACGGGCAATTGGAAACAAGCTTTATAACAAAATAATCAGACCGCAAGGGAAAACATCTTACCAAAGTATGACCCAGTACGATTAAATAAACATTCATTGTGTTTCAATTTTCAAAAAAAGTCTTTAGTTTTACCTATTGTTATGAGTATCAAAACTGTCACTTTGCAGGTTTGAATACGCAGGACATGTTTATTGACAGTTTGATTGTTCTCCCCCTCTTACAGAGAGCTGTAAAGATTACAGAATAAAGGAGGTGATTCACCCAGGAGGAAAGGAAAAGAAAACGTGTCCCAATTGTTTTAAGCCGGAGTCGGAGGAGAAATATTTTTCCTCTTTAAAACTGGTAACGGTTGCGTATGATGGTGGTTTGGTAATGCTAGATGAAAAAGCAATTCACGTCATGTCAAGCAAATATAATCACAAAGAAACGTTCGAAAAATGGCCATCTGCAATGAAGGAGTATGTTGCCATAGCAACCGCAAAAGGAAATGCTAGGAAAGTACTCGTGGCTGAAAAGAATGGCAATATTTCATGGCTTGACATCAAAAACGGGACCGAGGCAAAGATCCCTGGCTCTGACGATCAAACCCCGAGCGAGATTATTGATATGGATGTGGATGACATGGGAACCATATACGCCGGGGACGTTAAAGAGAATACGGTTTATACTTATCAGCAGGACGGGTCCTTCAAGTCAATGTTTAAACTTAATTGCTCACCTAAACGTATCAGTGCTTGCGGGGCTGGCATTTTATACGTTTTAGTTGAGACTAAGGGGTCAAAGGTCGGAATGCCCGCCATTAAGAAGTATAGGAACGGCTCGCGGGAAGACTATGACATAACATTTCCCACAAACGTGAACTATGAGCCGACTGGCTTGTATGCCAGCAAGACGTCCCTGTTTGTTGTATGCAAAAGTGATAAGTCTGCAAAGGAGGCAAGCTCCATACTTGAGTTTTCAGCGACAGATGGGCAATACCAACGCCATATCATCGATGATTGGGAAGGAATCTTGGGCATGGTCATCATCAGAGAAGATGATGAACTGGTCTTCTTTGATTCTAAAGAAGCGAAAGTTTATGAACGACTGAAGAATCGTGGTGGGAGGGGGAAAATGACAGGATGAACATCAACAATAAAGTCAAGTCTCCATGCTATTTCACTGTAGTTTGATAAGTAGTGTGTATTAATTCAATATGTCAAGTATTAAGACAACACAAGACAGACAAGGACACTGCACTGAGACAATGTAGAAGTCTTAATGGGCGGTTTTGGAGCTCAAATCCCAACTTGAATCCGTGGAAAATTATTTTGGGGAGAGGCTCCATAGTTTTGGCGATGAACCTACATAGACACTTATAGAGGAGACCAAGGATAGGGACCTGACTGAGCTACATGAAAGTCTTCTATTTGAACTGAACCAGGTACTACGAGAGAACTACGAAACCAACTCTCAAACCTTAAAAGTGAGAAACGCCAACAAGAAAATGTGAGTGAAATTCTGCAAAATCATGCGAAATCGATTGAGAAAAATAGAAGCATATTCTCGAAGGAATAACATTCGTATATTGGAATTCCAGCTGAGTCACCAGATGAGGATCCTGAAGCCCTTGTTAGCCAATTGCGACCTCGGCATTGATTGGCCCTAGTAGACTTTGAACGGGCGCACAGGGTCGGTGTTTAGACACGCAACAAACCGAGGACAGTTATCGTATGAAATTTGCAGGATAGAAGTAAAAAGTGGTAAAGGCAATATTTATTCAGTATCTTTTATTTTTGCTGCTATTTGTTCAGTCTGTTTGGTTTTTGTTTTTGCACGCCATTAAGAAGTATAGGAACGGCTCGCGGGAAGACTATGTAAAGGCAATATTTATTCAGTATCTTTTATTTTTGCTGCTATTTGTTCAGTCTGTTTGGTTTTTGTTTTTGCTTGAGTTTATTTTTTTTTGGGGGGAGCATGTACAAAGATTTTTAATACAAATAAATAAATAAATAACGTTCATGAGGTCTTTCAGTGATTCAAAGGTTTAAAATGGCCCTCAGATGCCAAGCATTATAGATGACTCATATTAGAAATGCAAGATTTGAAAACCGTATTTTTTATTTATTTTTTTTTTTTTTTGCGAATTCCCTGTTGGAATATATGGCCACACATTCTAGTGGGGGTCCGGGGCGAAGCCCCTGGACGCTCTACGGTTGTGTTTTCAGGGCTAAGGAGGACTGTCAAGTTGCCGAAAATAGGAATTTTTTTTGAAATTCTCACTTTGAATACTTTGGGACTCGGGACAAATCCCCTATCCTTGGAGCTTATAGGGCCAACAACTCTTATGGGGGTCCAGGGGCGAATTCCCCGGACGCTCTAAGATTTTTAGTATTTTTCACAGGGCTAAGAAAAAGGTCGTCAAGTTACCGAAAGTAAACGTTTTTGATTTTGAACATGTAGACTAATACCCCTAATGAAGTCAAAGGGGCGGAAATTTGTTGATGTTTAATACCCACTATAGGTCACGTGAGTTGGACAGCGCAAACGTTTTATTACTTTGGGGAAATTGAAAGATATTTTGGGTGACTTGCAGGCTCTTTGGGTTAATTCTGATAATTTTGATCAGTCTTTATGATAATATAAATCATGTCTGATCTAATACCATCCTGACCTAATGTTTTATATTAGATTTTACATTTTTTAATTGCTTTTTTCCACTTCGACCTCTGTTGTATAGGAATCCAACGTATCCGGATGGTATTAGACCAGAAATGAGTTCTTCTGCTAAAGATCATTAATGTAAACAAGTTACTAATTGTTTAATTTCATTCGGAGTACAAGCATGTATATCCGGTTTATGATCAGATGGATTAACTTGCGCTATTCACCAAAAGAGTCGGAAGACTACTCCCCAAAATTGAAGAGGTGTTTATTTTAAATTCGGTTGCTAAACCATTTCAGATGATTTCAGAAATCGCATAGATATTTTGGTCGACAATCAGACAGGTTTCAAATCAGGATTCAGTTCAGTCGCAGTCCCTTTTTTGTTTTAAATATATAAATAAGTTCAGAAATTACGCAGTCAAAGGAATAATGTATATGTTTGTTTTGTTGGTTTCAAAAAAGCATTTAATTATGTCAATCGTAACTTACTGTGGTGGAAGCTAACACAGTTTCGTCTCAGTACGATGGCGCTGAACATTTAACAAAAAACATGTATAAATCTTTAAGTATGTAAAATTAAAATATTTGGTGTTACAGAATCATTTCCATGTATGCACAAGTGTGCAGTTTTCAGTCCTGCCTTCGTTTCATTATTTTTTAAATAATCTGGAGACAGAGTTAGACTGAGACCCGTTCCATGGTGTAAAACTGGGTACAAGAACTGTAAACTCATTTTGTAAGCATATGATATGATTAATTGTGTCTGACTTTCAGAGGGACTTCAGTTTGTAATCATTTTGTAAAAAGAGGAGACTCACTGTAAATATTAACAACATTCTAAAGAATTGTTTTTAATGACGGCTTATTAAAAACAAAGGTCTCGACTAACAATAATTATTTGTATTAATGCAGAAAAAAAAGAGCATGTGAAGTCATATTTGTATTGGGAGGTTTATTTCAGTTTAGCTCATAAGGATACTTTTAGTATTTCTAGCTTACATTTGGCTAATGAAATTAAGCTCAATTTTTATTATATACTATAACTCAGTTGTTCATCATAAAACATATTTCCAGAGACAGTTTCAACATGTTTGTATGAAATGTTTGTTTTTTTGTTTTGTTGTTGTTGTTGTTGTTTTTTTTTTTGGGGGGGGGGAATTTTGGAGGAGATTAGGGCTATTTATAGTTGAGTGACGTGCAGTTCGGTAAGCATAAATTTGATCACCTATTGGTAATGTAATAGGTGTAAATATCATTTTCTCAAAGAAGTATACACAGCCAGTAGATATTTGATCACATGGTGTTACCGCAAACCATATACACAAATTTATCTTTACTTGAAATAAATATTTGTAAAAATTGCTTTGGTGGAATAATTATATTCAGACTTGTGTATATAGAGCTTCCTTTTAAAAGTCAGGGTTAAAGTCGTCGTTGTGTTGGCTTCTTAAATCTAGTTCAAAGATTTTAAAGGCATTATTTATACCTCATTGAAAACGCGGATCTACAAGCAGTCTGAGACCTAGCTATCGAACTTCATCAAAACGTCGAGCACCTCGCGGCAACGAATGTTCGAAATAAAAGATTTCTCCGTAAAAAATACATACAAAAATTGTTAAAGCACATGCGCAAACGCAGAGGTTCATTTTGAAGAATGAAAACAAGCCCATATAATTTACCTTCAAACTCCTCCAAAATGCAAAGCGCAAATCCCTTAAGGCGTGGGGTACGGAGCTAAGTTCATATCCTTCACACACGGGGAAACGAGGGAAAAAAACAATAGTGGAAAAATTCACAAATCAAGTTATAACAATGCAAAGTGTCACGCGTGTTAAACTTATGTCAAATTACATGTACAACTGTGCCCACGAGGTGTACTAAGTACTTTTTAAGATAACGTGCGCGATTAAAGATATAACTTTTGGAGCTGCGCAAAATGTTCCCCTATTGGAAAAAATAATTGAACCCACTAATGCGATATTACCCCCTTTGTTATCTGTAATTGTTTTGCCTTATGTCTGTTATGATGCAAAAGGTGAACTATTACTCCAAACGGGGAAATATCAAGGTGTATTCTAAAACTAAAACCTATAAAGCAATGTATATTGTACAAAACGTCTGCTTAAGATGCATGTCTTCTTTTTAATTAATTAATAAGTTATACATTCTCACACAAAGTGACATAGTTACTATCCTAAATGGGTGTATATACTTTAATTTAGAGTATATCAAGCTAAATTAAAACTGAAAGTACAATAAAAGATAACCCAAAAAGTTAATAAGAAATATAAAATAATATATATATATCCCACCATGGGAATTCCATGTGAACAATGAAATATAAACAGCCGAAAAGTTGGGTATATATATACATACGCTCGTACGGTATTCGAGAGGTCACTGAAATTTTGATGAGTTCTTCTGTCCTTAAGTAGTCTTGTAGCAAATCTCTGGAAAACTTCACGATGAATAAAAGAGTACTTCTGGCATGCTTTTACAAATTGGATAAATACCAAAATACTTAAATTTAAAAAAAAAGTTTTTTTTGGTCAAGTTTTTTCAGGCCCAAGTCTCAAAAGCATTTTTCCCTCATCAAGCGGTTTTAGTAATTCCAGTATTTATTGGCTGATCATATTTCTCTTTGACAGAAAGTTGTTTTTTAAATTCTACGTCATTTCAGCTTTGTTCGAGTACCGAGTAATTTTTAATAAAATGAATTAAAAAGCAACAAGAATATTTAGTTTATACTGTATGTGAAAGTAAACGATTAAATTAAATACATTTACGCGATATCTCTTAAGGAATATATCTGCTAGTTGAATAAATTTGGGGAAAAGGTTGAAGAAATTGAACGACCATGGCTTGTATGTATCTTTTTAAACATTGAGTTTTCAATGAATATCATAATTAATTTTTTGTCAGCTTTTCTTAATATATTTTACACTGAGTTAGTTTTGCAACGTCAAATCATTAAAATATATTTTTCATTTTGGAAATTACCCCCCTGAAAAATGGAGGTTCTCGGGTACTATATGAAACGCCCGCCTTAGAAAATGAGGTCACTTTTTGCAGCAGAATGTTAATTTTGTTAAGATGATTTTCATTTTTATTACAATTAGGACCTATTAAAAAAACTAACATACAAGTTTAGGGTTTGAGTCTCCTTTTTCCTATCCGCCTTTTGTGGAAATTAAAGAAAGTCGCCAAAAATCGATGAAATCAAGTGCGTCATTGTCTGTGAAAACTCAAGAAGGACTTGGCGTATCAACTCCAAACTTAGTGTGTGGATTGGTTTCGGAATCGCCAACAATCCTGTTGTTTTTGGACCCTAAGGTCAAGGTCATTAATGCTAAAACAAAAGATATGGTTTCCGCGCGATAACTCAAGATTTGGCGTATCAACTCCAAACTTGGTTTCTGACCCCTAAACACTCGTTAATAAGACAACACCCAATTATTGGTGGGTTTGCTATCTGCAGAAAAGAAAATCTGTAATTTTTTTTATGCACAAACCATCCATGATGTGGCAGCCTTGCCTTTGATGACATCACTTATTTGCTCATTAATATGCAAAATTCAATTTGTGTAAAACACAAAATGCAGAAAAAAGTGTCAAAGCACCCCGAATTCGGTAATGAAAAGGTGAATTTTTTTTGACAATGAAGACAGAGTTGTTTTAAATCTTAAAAAATCGAAAGAGAAGCAATTGCTTTTTGTTCCCCTTCCCTAAATGACAAAGACAAAAGAACAAACTTGCACGAGGACAAAAAATGCAGGTAATGGAGACAAGGACACGTTATGCATGAGTGAGACCAGACAAAAGGTGCATAATGAGAAATAAATTGTGTGTAATAAAAATATAAAGATTTACAAATAAATTAAGTAGTGTATAAATCAGTAATGATATTCTTTTAGTTTTTTACAATTAAACAGATGAAATACTGGCTGACTGTTTTAGTTTTGCATTTAGACCATTCCAGTATACCCCCTACAAAAAAAAAAACTCAATTCAACACATAATTAGAATTTCTCCATTTGGTTAACATTTAATTTTGCATAAAAAAACAAATTGAGCGGTAATTAATTTAAATTTAAAACTGCTGTTCCTGTACTATATAGTGCTATATTTTTTTACCTGCATTATGATATGAAATTTTCAGATTGTAATGAATCATGGACATGATATCCAAAATGATTCAGAGTTCAAGTTGCCCCTTTAACTCTGTTCTGATGAAAATGACAGCATGCGTTTTAAACCTTATCACATTAGATTTACCACTGACTAAACTGGATAATGTTTTTCATAAGTATGCACTTCTCTGTCACCGTCAAAGTATAGAGCAAGGACCAGGAGTTACAGCTCGAGGACTTCAGAGGGGTTTGCGTGTGGGAGGTCGTAAAAAAAACCTGAAAAGTTTCATGTATATTCAATTTTTTTTACCACCACTCATTAGTGTACATGTGCTTTTCAAGGTGCCGAAACGATGTACAAAATATATCTGACTAATATACAAACATTTAGTCTATAATGGTGTTATTTTTATTTCGTATTTAATCATTAGGCTATAGGCATACCTTTGGTATCAAACAGTTGTACTTCAAATCCGTCTTGGTCACATCCGAGGTTGACATATTTTGCTGCAATAGTATCTGGGTTCTCTTTTCTTTCTCTTTTAGACCTTCGTGCTGACAACGACATTGACATAAATAAAACAGCAATTAGTACAATTGCAGGCAAACACAATTGGACTAAAAGACGTTTTCACAATTAAGGCATGAGAGTCGGGTCACGACAATCCTCTAGTTTTAGACAATCCTTTTGCTGGACTAGTGTATTTTTATTTTTATTTTTTACTTATTTATTAATTTTTTCGCTCTTTTGATCGCACAGAATTACCTATAGGCCTGGAGCACAATTTCCGTGTTTTTATGCCTTTAAAGAGCCTACAAATAATGGTACGCCGATCTGGTTCCGCGGGCGCCAAGTTGCAAGTTGCTTGTTCCCAGAGTACATATACAAATTATATGTATATAAATTGAATTGAATACAACAAACGCTTTAAAGAATGAATGAGAACAATAAACTTACCAGCCATTTCACCCGTGCCAGCGGAGGTGTGTGGTCCAGTTACACCGTGTCTTTAAATATGGTGGGATGAGCTGAATCGGGAGACTGGTGATCGGTTTTTGACTTGAATTCTAACTGCAGAAGATTTCGTCTGGCGATAATGCCAAATGAGACGAAGCTGATCGTAAAGTTGTCACACGTCAACAGTGAGGCCAGTCGATGTCCTCATAGTGAAGATTTTCACAGGTTTATATACGCTTTTTCGTGGATTCCCCCCCCCCCCGGTTTAACTTTAGTTACCATAAGGGGCGTTTACTTATTACCTCATTAATGCCACGTTTGAATAATTTGTTTTGATGGTACCAGAAAGGGGTTGTCTTCAGCAAATTATAGGTGACTGCAAATATTATAACTCTTATAGGCATGGATTTGAGGTATAATGCAAATCAGCAGTGAGTGGTTTATCCAAATTTGGACATGCTGGCTGAATTGTGGATGTCATACCACGGAGCAAGCTCCCTACGGTCATTAAAAACTGCTGAGAAATGTAAAGGCTCATTAAATAAATTTCATGAATGTAATTCAATTGTGTTGTACAATAACATTCATTAACGTTAGAACAAAATGATCAAAAAGTCATTACCTTGAAGACCACAAAAATCCACCTAGGATTATAGTCAATGTTTAAAAAATTCGTTTTTTGGAAATTGTTTTGACCCACTCACCTACCCCAAATTTCATTTTTTAAATATTGATTTACATCCTATATAACCTATACGCTGAAGAACAAAGTAATGTCTCAAATAGATATTTTAGATCAATGCTCTCCCACCCAGCTCAGGAGTTTTCAATGGCTTTCCCTGGCTTCCAGTATGCGACTTTGTAGTTGAAACAGATTGCCAAGCACAAATTTTTATTCATATTCTGACTATTCTGAATGGCCCCTAAACACAACAGTAAAAAAACGGCAGTAAAGGCGGCATCGTTTGGGGCGACATTGTCGGGGCGACATAGTTTGGTGCGCGCTTTGGGGCGATTTTGTCAGGGGGTGGGTGAGATTGTACAAACACAGTACGAGCATAATTGGGGGCGACTTTGTTTGGGGCGAACTTGTTCACGTTTGGGGGCCCTGGCGCGATTTTTTTCCCCCGTACCACACGCTGAATAGGGAGCCACAGTGAGGCGTCCTGATTGGTCGGTGGTAATGTATTATGCATGTTAGGCCACAAGAGTTCGTTTTATGTGCTACAACGCGTACATAAGCACAGCATAAGTGTTTGTACGTGCCATGTTCATGAACTAATAAAGGGTCAAGACACAAGGAAATCCATGAAGTGGGACAGTGACTCGCGATTGTAGGTTTCTTTAACAGCAACACAAACAAAAAACACTGACATAAAAACACTTTATTGATCAAAAGTGACCAAAAGCAAAGAAAGTTAATGAAACACAGCTTAAAAGAAAATAAATAAAACACAAACAAATCACAGTAAAAGCTAACCCAATACCAAAACACAGTACCCAAGAAAGTTGCAGATTGAGATCAAAATAGCTTTCAAGACCGAGTCCATAGCAGTAATAACTCGTTCAAACCAGGCAATTAAACTACCAAAATAATGGGAGAGCACAACCAAAAGCTGATGATGCCCCTTGCAGTGCTATAGGCTGCTGTCTGAAGCCAATTATTACTACAAGGGGTGACTATAACAACACACTCAAAGATTACACAAGAGGCTAAATTAACCAAGTGTGTGAACAGTTTTAGGAGAAACATAAACAGTGGAAAGGTAATCAAATCTAACGTTTATACAAGCTTTGTTCTACACCCGTGAAGTACCGAAAAACATGTGGCCCATAATACCCTGTCATTTTAAGGCTCTCCACAATCCCATTTCTTAGCACACACATTCTTAAGCTACCACATCAAGGTCCCCCACATTACTGACCAGAAACTCCCCTGTTGGCCACTAGTGCACATCAGCAGGTAACTTAAAATACCGTAGAAAAAGGACCCCACATACACTTAACACGTATCTCAGATAAAAGTGACCTTGGTTATTCTTGCGGCGTCTGGAACAAACACCATGCTGAACTTGCTGCTAAGTATTCCCTACATAGTACATTGCAGAGCACGAGGAGGGTCTGTACTTTACGCCGATCACACACAACTTTCGCGTGAAACAGCCTGCGACCTAACATGCATAATGCATTTTGTAACTGACCAATCGGGACGCTTCGCTGTATTGAGCGTGTGGTACGGAAAAAAAAATCGCGGCCCGGGCAGATGTTTACGGCTTCCGAATAAAGATGGCGTCTACCAACTTTGCCAATATTATTGACAATAATCATGATAATACCAAGTCTACAAGTACAAGGCCTACTACTAGCAGTGACATTAGTTACAGCAAGCCGAGGAAGGTCACAAAGGTATGATCATATCATTCAGTTTTTGATCATCTCGCCACTTTTTACTCATCAAATGAATCTGAAAGGTAACGTAACCAACCTTAGACCCAGTAACTGGGGCTGGCTCTACCATAAGCTAACATTAACTTACAAATTATTGATTGGTTACAAACTGAAACATAACACAAATTCTCATCAGTTCATTGATCAATGTTGTTACGTTTTCAATCATGGTTCATGAGAGGAAAAGTGGTGAGTGTGTTCGATCATGTTAAAGGCCTGAGTTGTCCTCTCAGACTCGGTCTCATTTTCACCCAATTTAGCAAACATTAGGCAATTTCTTTATAATGTAGGCCCTAACGTTAGGGCAGGCCTAGTCCTAGTGCACTCAACACGCATGACAAGGCATTTTTAATTCGAGGTCTATGCAGATTGTGCAGGTTTGCTTTAAATGCATGCTGCAACTTAACGTTAGAGGCACAATGTGTAGTCATTTTGGACATCAGTTCAGATTTTAGCCAAAAGTTGTTAATTTGTTTTTTGAAGAAATGTAGCCCAAGTAACATTAAGCCATCTGACACAACCTGCAACATCTCTTGCATACCTCACAAGGTTAGCAGGTTAGTTAGGAGTCTTACTCTTTCTTTGATGGGTTTGGAACAGTTTTTATCAGTACCTGGTTTTCGGGTTTGAATCTTAGAAAGAGACAGAGGGCATTTGTACATGTACAAACAAATGAATGGGACTTCACTGGGACCCTACATGTACATATATGCCAGATAATTCCAAATGTTTCAAAAGTGTGTCGGGTCCAGTAACTCAGACTAATAAAATAGGAAGGTGCATTAAACATCTCTGATTGAACCCTTGCCCCATAAATAGTGCCAAGAGACCTTTATGCGTCTGACGTCAGGAGTCCCATAGAGATATGTACAACAGCGCCCTCAATGAGGTCAAAGCGGTCAGAAGTTTACTGTAGGAAAACGGATGCATATAGGCCTACCCTCTATACGCTGGATTTTCTCCACTCCTTGGCCCAACGTGTGCCCTAAAAACGCGAAACGATCTTTCGAATTGAGGACTTTCGAATCTAGGAATCTTGCCTTGTGCAAAGTCTTGAGCACATTAAAACCGCAATATTACAGCTCCTTTCAATGGAACTTTATGAAAAGTCTCCGAACTAATTGACCTGTTAAGACATTGTCGGTGCCATGTTGGCTGAATGATCCGCCATCTTCAACCTCGCTTACAAAAGCAGCGCACCATCTGGTGTTACAGAATTAATAACATGGCGATATTGTACACTTCTGAAAACAACATTGTGTCATCTCGTAGTCGTACATGCCTAGCTTTTAATCAAAACGTTGCTTGCTTATCTTATCACACATAGCGCCACCATGGCAACACGCACAAATGACCAGCTGGAATAATGCATGCAAGCTGTAGCAACATGAAAAAGACTAGCAGGGTAGTACCACTGTTTTAGCCAATCTGAGCGCTCATGCATATAGATAACATGGCGCTGACGAGGTTCTTGTCAGCTTGGAGATTTTTCATAAAATTCAACCAAAAGGAGATGTCCCATTGCAGTTTTAATGTACTTAAAACTTTACACAATGCTAGACCAATTATTGAGGGGAAAGTTTTGGCGTAAAAATGTAAGTCTCATTTCAAAAGGTCGCTACCCCAAAGTCGGTTGATTGAAGGTGTAGCCTACTGTTGACAACTTAAGATGCAAATTGCGTTCCCCAAAATCCTAAAAATATCAAATATAAACTTAATGAAGTATCTATATGTCATTTTTTTTTATTTGATATTAATTGTTTTATATTGTTTGGTTAAAGCTGTTCTGTGGTCCATGCATTGTTTTGAATAATCTCGCAAACCTTTTTGAGTGTATGCCATCTGATACTTTAATCAAATGCCACCAGATTTCTTGAGTATCGAAGACACCTTATTCAGATGCCACCAGAATTTGTAATCATATCACAGTTTACAAGACTTGGTTATTTTATTTTGCAGAGGGCAGGAGTGCCAATAATGGATCCTAAATTGAAGCCAAAGAGGACTAATTTAAATTTAGAGGTAAGTTGTACTTGGCATCTTAGTAAGTAGATACAGGGTTAAGGCTAAACACAAAAAAATATTGTGTTTCCGGTTACCCTACCCAACCTAGAGAACCTAAATCTTTTTACTAAAAAAAATGATAAAAAGTAAAAACTTATGGTGCCCACCCTGATCCTAATTTTTGTGTACATCGTCCTGAAAAACACTAACATCACTCCCACTAAAATTAGACGGAAGAAACTAGTCTTTTAGTCTAGGCTTATACATGTACATGATTCCATGTACAGTATTACTGCCACTTGTTTGCTGCAGTGGTGAAAATCAGTGCACAAAAAAACAAAAAACAAACCATCAACCCACCCTAAAATTGTATGCAATAAAAAATTACCCCCCCCCAAAAAAAAAAAAAGATATTGCAACTATTTTTCACTGTGTTCGGCCTAATATCCTAATATCCTAATATGGTTACTATAGTCTTTAAAAAGGGCTGTATCTACAGAACAACAAGGGCAATCAAGCTGAAACCTTGTATGTATTCAAGCTGGGAAGTGTTGCATCAAAACATTTAGGTCACGTTATGATGATGACATCAATTGTAACCTGATGTCACCTTTAAGGTACAATTTTCAAGGTTTTACATCTACTCAAGTGGGCTAAATGTATTGTATTTGATTTAACCTTTGAATTAAACCATACTTTTTAAACTAACGCCATGCCGAACACCCAATCTGATGTGTACTTTTTATCTTTTTTTGCTGCAATTTTCGATTGCAGGCAATCATTATTCTAGAGATGGAAACAAGATATGTCAAGTGGCATAAGGAGAGGCCAGAAGAGTACAAATGGATGGGAGCATACAGGCAACTCACAACACCAGACAAACAAAAGTTGTGGAATATACTGCAATATAGAGTGCCATTAGTATTGGACAACCTACCAGAACCAAAATTATCAACAGATCTGCAGCAAGCCATCAAAGACATCCAATTCAAAATGATCAGGGAAAACCAGGCAGATTATGCTGTTTGGAAGTAAGTAGTGAACTAATACTGAAGTTATTAGTGCAGTTTAGTTCAGGTAATTTGGCATCTTTAAACAAAGCCAGTCATCTCGCCCCCCCACAAAGTTGCCCCTACAAAGTGGCCCCCTGAAAGTCCCCCCACCCACCCACACACACACACACGCAGTTCCCCCAACAAAATTTACAAATATCTAGATGCATGTTTTTGTGCGACTGACCAGAAACAGGTTTCTGATGTAAAATTAGCTAAAACAATTTCCAGATGCTACGCCAACATGGGTTGTTAACCAGATACAGTTCGTGATCATGTAGGTACATGTGTCAAAACAATTATTGCGTTTGCATATTTTGTCTCTGACCTGTATGTCAACGGGTGGCTTTATTCCATTCGCTTGACTGAGCTCTGGGCCTTGATTTGAAACCACTACAGGGTAGTTAAAACAAAAAGTAAACCCATTTTCATAGCAATTTTCAGCATTTTGTTGAGCACATTTCAAACATTTAACTTGATGGTATTAAAAATCTCAAAATTAAGTGACATAAAAATGATTGCGTTTGCATCTTTTGTATTTTTTGAGATATGGTAGTTTGAAAATGGTATATAGCAGCATTTTTGTCACCGAATCAAGCTCAAGAGCTCAGTCATGCGCTCAGTCAAGCAGATAGAATAACATTATTTGTGGACAGGCAGGTTTGCCACATGAAATTTTCAAACTACCAAATCTCAGACAAAATATGCAAATGCAATCATTTTTTCATCACTTACTTAAGGATATCAACATTTTCATTTTATCAAGTTGAATTTCTGAAATGTTTTTGAAAAGTAGGTGACAATTGCTGTGAAAATGGGTTTCTTTGTTTAACCACCCCGTGGAAAGGAAAAAGCAGGGACGAGAGTAAATAGTATAATTTACTGCTTGAACATGAGCTAAACCATGTTTTTGTGTTTTGTCCATATGAGATGCAGAATGTTTACTTAAAAAATTACAAAAAATATATACTATGGGTATCCAGTGTTGCCAGTTTCCAATTGTAGTCAGCAGTCCGACTTTTTGGCAGTGTGAGTTAAGTCTTTTTCTGGACTGAAAGAAAAACACCTTCAAGTCCACCCCTTAAATTTGCCTTTTAACAGTTTGGAACATTACATCGGACATCTTAACACAACATGGAATGTTAAACAATATGACCATAGCATTTAATTTTCATTCATTTTTTTGTCTTTTCAGATCCCCAACAAAACAATGCAGGCATGAGATCACTTAAATCTGGATTCCTAAAGCTATTCGCTGATGCTGCAGGGAGGCAAGCTGTTCAGGCACTTATGTCGGATTTGTTGGAGAATCAAACGAACCCAGCTTCCATTTACAATGTCAGAAATACCGGTGGCGGTTCAAGGCGTGACGATGATGCCCATTTGATAGGATTTGAAATTCTTGAAGTTGACTCTTCAGGGAATAACCAAACACCCTCACCTCAAACGGATTCAGGAGATAAAGACTTCAATGTGCCATCTAATGCTCATAAAGAAGTTGCCCAAAGTGCACACACATTCCGTCAGAGAGATGAAAGGGAAACTGTTCCATGGCCTACTGCAAACCCCAATGATATAGTTGACAAGCACACTTTTGTTCCGGACGGAACATGTAAGTTGATAGGTGGAAATGTGTTAATGATAGTATGTGTGAAATATGGCTTTGGGAATATTACTGAGGGAAAAAAAGGCAACTATTTTATGAGTGTTGCGCTGAGCTAACAAAACAACAGGAAGTGGCAGGCATGATTTTAAATGCACAGCAAGCCATGTTATTTCATTTTTTGCGTGATGATACACTGTCTACAATTGTTACCAGAGTGAACACTTATGACTTTACGGATCCACAGATGAAAAACCTTAAAAATTTTTGCAAGGATATCATAAAGTTAATCTCCCAAGTTGAAAAACAACTTGAACATCAACAGAATAAGCCATAAGCCATTTTTTTCTGCACATGAAACCTTGCAGAAAAACACAATGTGACATGTACTTTTGTATTTGTTTAACTCCCTCAATGTACTCTGTTGGCATTTTGTCTGGGTCTTCAAGTTCTATTTTCTCGATTTTGACAGCATTTCTGACAGAAATATTTTTATGAGATGCTGATACTAACATGAACTTTACATTTTGTAAGCTTTCAGATTATTACAAAGAAAAAACTTTTCTGGATGAATACCAGTCCTTTATTTTACCTTTAAGGTAACTCATATTTTTTTAGTGTAAACCTCAAACAACTTGCAACAACATTTTTTCACCACATCGCATTTTGATAAGGTCCCCAAAATTAAATACTAAAAATCTGCAAAAATCTATGTAGTGGGAAATACATGTAATCATAATTTGCATTTACATCAATGCATTGTGTTTCCAGTGATTTGCTCATAACTTGTCCTACATAACAATTTTTGGTACTTTAATGCCTATAATGTTTTTTCCTGGATGTGTAAGCTATGGATACACACAATTGTTATTCCTTAAAGATGTATTGCTAGATTTTGGGCCAAAGGATTAAAAAATCAATTTCATTGAACAAACAAATTTAAAAAGTTAATATGTTTGTGTTACGAAAATTACAAAAACTAAGAATTCTGATATCAGGAACTCGAGATAGAATACCATTTATTTTTAAGTTCCTGCGGGCATTTGCCGACTTCAATTTGATTGGTTTCCCAGCGGTTAATTATAAGAATCCGCAAGTATGAATATTGATCATTCTTGTGACCTTTTATTGAGATGCTCTTGTCGCTTTCGGCCCACACAGCTCGCTGTGCGCGTACATACAATGTACGTGGTGTATGTACATGTACAGAGTGCGCGATTTGAGTGATAAACCACCACCGGCTCTCTGCTGTAAACATACCGTGTGGGTTGGTAGGATAGGAAGCAGGCCGCCGCTGGTCAATCGGCGATCACACGGATCAGACGTCCAGACAGTGTGTTATGTCCTTGCTCTATGGTTATGTGGGGTTTTCTCATTACACCGTGTAAAATGTGCACTACACATACAGTACAACCAGTCGATCGTCGTTCCGAATTACGTTGCTTGAATACAAGCATGAATATTCATATCCTGTGCTTCTGCAATATGTAAACGATGTACGTCATATACGTCGTGAAATTTTTGCAACTAGTCAAGAAAATTTTGCGACTCGTCGTGAATTTTTTGCGACTAGTCGTGAATTTTTTTACGACTAGTCGTGAATTTGTTTGCGACTAGTCGTGATTTTTTGGCGACTAGTCGTGAATTTTGTTTACGACTAGTCGTGAATTTTTTTACGACTATACGTGAGTTTTTTTGCGACTAGTCGTGAATTTGTTTGCGACTAGTCGCGATTTTTTTTCTAGTAGCTTGGGTATTGTAATAAATGACACATGCCAAAAGAGCCTGGCGATGACTGCTACGTAATCCGAACCCTATATGAAAGTATTCCGAATAATTCTGTTGAACCAGACTCCGTTCCGTGGTTGCATTACTATCCCAGCATGCAACCTGCAGAATTAAAAACCCGTCAAGCTACTTGGAAAATATTCGCGACTTCTCGGGAATAAATTTTCGAAACTAGTCGCAAAAAATTCACGACGTCGCGAAAAATTTCACGACTAGTTGCAAAAATTTTCACGACGTCGCGAAATATTCGCGACTAGTAGAATAAATTCAGGCCGTCGCAAAAAATATTCACGACTTCTATTGTCCCTTCTGGGCCATCATAGTTTTTACATGTGTAAAATTTCGGGCAAAACAACCCCTCTGTCACCCTACTAAAACGTCCCCATGCGCCTTTGCCCTAGTTGTTAGAATTTGAACTACCCTGAATCAAACTGACGGAAACACAATCAAAGTACTGACAAATACCTGACCAGCGACTCGCTGTATACTATTTTAGTTTCCGTGTTATGAAGGTGACCTTCAACCTTTTGGGGAATTCCCCCATGTTGCCCCTGCTCTAGTGATCACGCGTACGATGGCTTGACTCGGTTTTAATAAAGGATATTGTACGTTGTTTGTGGCTACTTAACAATAAACTCAACCAGGATTCTTATATGGAGTTTTTAAAAATAAAGTTGTCGTGTAAATATTTCAGACTACAATACTGGTACTCAGAAGACGAAGGTAATGGGCAGGCAAAAGCGTGGACATTTTGTACGGCTTCTGTACGGTTGTTTGCATACCCGAGTGCTGCTATCCTTTCTGTGCGATATAGAATCTAAATTTAAAGCATAGCCTACAATAAATAAATAAATAAATAAATAAATAAAACAAAAATATGTGCACGAAATGCATTTGTTTTGTGAGGTTTTACAAAATAACATTTTAAATTGATGTTAATTGTTCGAACAGCCAAATCCGCAATGATTTTCATTTTAATTCGGAAATGACAAAATGAATTGGTAGACATACATTTCCAACATTACCTCAGCATTATGTGTGTAATCTGTGAATGTACACTCGTGACTAAGCATCATGCGCATCACATCCACACAAACGGGTGTGTTTACAGGTCAAGTTCATGTATAATGTTTGTAATGTTATGCCGTGTGCGCTGAAGCTACAGCCCGAACATCTGACGTCAAATAAACTGCAGACGGAATGTAGTCTGTCATGCATACAATTATGCCTCACCCGGTCATAGCCAGAACATAATGTGTGTACACGTTCAAAGTGCTAGGATAAACATGCACACTGAGAAATGGACAAATTCGAAAACTCCAACAGATGTCGGCATTTCTAGAGGGTAAAACTACTGTTCTGTGTCTGACCCGGACACTGGATCCACGGTTGAACACGATGACCATACGAGGACAACAAACACGGTAAATACAGCAGAGATAGGAAGTAGTATTTTAGAAAGATTAGTGGACTGGTAGACAGCTCACGGTGGTTAGTGCCAGTGGTATAGTGGAAATGTCACCGGCCATATCGTATCCAGTAGAGGGTTTCGGATGTGGCAATGGCCGGATCGTTGTGTTCGCAGTTGCAGTTGCAGGCAGCGGCTGTAAACCTTAGACTAGGGAGGGCGTGTCCACGGATAACGTATGAAATAATTACGGTATAGTTTTATTCCTAATATCCACAACACCAATGACGTACCGGCGGGGCGGGGCGGGGGAGGGGCGGGAACACTCCAACTTCGATCTCGTGACCGTAGTTTTGAGTAACAATAGCCTCAGTTTCAGCTTATAGTATCATCTTCGCCTGTTATTTACCATGGATCCTTCCTGCTATGTTTGTTTTGTCTTTATTTTTTTCACGCTGCACGCTTTCATTGCTTTTCTGTTGAAGGTATGGCCTGATTTTCGCTGAAAGAAATTCTTTGACAGATGATGCTGTTTCAAAACGAACAGCTGAAGAAAAAAAACACCTTTCACAGACAATACAGACAATACACAAAATGCATGTAAAATGCAAATTGTTTGTACCATGGCTGATGGACGTGAGATATATCGAGATCCCGGAAGTAAATCCTTTTAGGTTGTAATAAACTACCACGTATCATTGGCGGAGTTTTTTGTGCATAAATGAAAGCTGGATACTTTCTCGAATGTATAGAAATAGATAGTTTTACATCTCGATTCAAATTGGCCAAAATCGGACCCAGCATCTATCTCTAAACTATGACACGGGATTTCTTTTATAAAAGTGACGCCCTCGTGTTTTCAATTTGACATGATAAAAAAAAAGAAAAAAATGTGTTCATTTTTGATAAATTTATGTTCGATTTTACAACCTTTTTGGGGGTGATTTTTTCCAGCATGAAATTAGCAAGCAAGAATTTACGAAATGTGAAAAAAAGTGCTCAATGATGATGGTAAAGTAGGGAAATACAACTTTTGCTGAAGACACCCACATATATTATCGATGTTGCCTGCTTTGTAGAAGGGCAGTTGAGCACCTCGGGGCACCTGAGCTGCCTTCAGAAAAGTACGAGTAAGCCGAGAAACAGTGCGTCGTCTTCTGGGAATACTAGACTAAGAGGGAGTTGAGCAAAGGCGGCGCCTCATTTAATATTTCTCATTCGGTAAAAAAAACCCACAAAAAACACGTTTGTTTATGAAAAGAAAAACGTCTTGGACCAATTGAACCCATAGTCCCGTATATAGTAAATATTCCGGGTACTATGATTACATGAGTGTGTTTGGAAGAGTACATTTGCAATCATTGAGTATATTCCAATCCCTATTTTTTGCACGATCATTTTACCAATTTGTTCCTTTGATTTAGCAAATGAATTAAACTAAGTTAAAAAAAACCCAAATATTTTCTCAAACAACAACTGTTTCACGTTTTGGGTCAAAAGCTTTATCAAAAACAAACAAAATAATACCACTTATAATAAAATAAGTAAATAAATAATAAAAAAAAAAATTGCAACCTCATTTCTTTTTTCTTATTCGGTAAAAAAAACCCCACAAAAACCCACGTTTTTTATGAAAAGAAAAACGTCTTGGACCAATTGAACCCATAGTCCCTTATATAGTAAATATTCCGGGTACTATGATTACATGAGTGTGTTTGGAAGAGTACATTTGCAATCATTGAGTATATTCCAATCCCTATTTTTTGCACGATCATTTTACCAGTTTTATCCTTTGATTTAGCAAATAAATTAAACTAAGTTAAAAAAAAAAAAACACATTATTTTCTCACATGGAATTATTTCACACTGACGTTATTATTTTTCAAGATTATTGATGATTGAATCAAGTTGTTTAAAGTCTAACATTTCAGATTTGAAATCGTATCCAAGTTTGTGTTTTCGAGCATTGCCAATCATAGGTTTTCCCCGCATGATATTTTTAGACTGTGTTGACGAGAATTTATTGACGCATGTATTGTGTTCGTGAAAGATTATCTATTGTCCGTGTTGAAGGGATGAAGGGCATTAAAGGGACACGTTGCTTTCAAACTGCTTACAATTTTGCTGTTTGGAATGAATCCTATCCTTTTTAAGAGTTGTTCACGCAATACAGCGCCTACAATGTGTTGTAATTAGTGGGGGGGGGGGGGGGCAGGGCAGAGGGGCATCGCTTCTCAGTGGGGCCCATCAGAATGCCCCTGATATCATGTTTTTTTTTTAAATTGAATTATATGTGTTAGCATATTTGTATGGGGGGCACCTGGGGGGGGGGGCTCTGGAAATTTGTGGGTGCCACGCCCCCCCATCCTTGCTCACCTTGGTTACGCCGCCGATGAGTAGTGATACAAAACATGCAGTCGGCTGGAAATTTTTCAAATGATTGATAACAGTTTTACCGTCGGCAGTTTTTCGAACGGTTGGTTTGGTTACAGGGAACAACTATATCTTCAATATTTTGTTCTTAGGCGAAACGTAAATAAGGGCAGCTTAGCGAAATGTTTTACAGGGTTTGAAAGTTCGCGCGGTGGAGATCTGGTAAGGATTGCGGTTACATCGTGTACATTAAAAGTCTCTCCATGAGTTGTTGTGGTTCTGATAAGAACCAGTGGTATCACAACTCGACGTTTCGCTGTGATCGTCTTACAGGTATACAATCTCAATTTAGTTCGCTGAATTTTTTTTTATCAAATTCATATCTCTTTTCTGTTACAATTTTTAGTTTCTTTTTTTCTTGACATGCTGTTCCTCGTTTGATTTAGCTGGGAAGGACCCAAGATAGTTGCCAACTTCAAGATAGTTCCCAATTTCCTTGTATATTATCCTGGTCAGCGGTTTTCAATCCAGAAATTGTATCTTTCAAGCGCTTCAGAGTCATTTGTTTATCTTTGTATAACTTTAGCTGTTAAATGAGTGAAACAGACGGCCGGGATACGAAACCCAAACGACATAGTATAGTAGGGTTTTTGCGCATGCGTGGTACGTTTGCCTTTCCATGATATTTACAGGAAATTTATATAAAATCATGGTTGAACTGCTTTGCATGTACGTCGATAATCTACCGACTTTCTACACCGAATGTATCAGGTTCGACACCTCGTACGTCTTTTGTTTTCTTTTTATCATCTTATTTTTCTGTTGGAAACATTTCTCTCTTTAAACTTGATTGTGAACGTTTAAAAAAAAATTTCTTCACAATTCTGGTTTCCGAGGATATGTTTTAAAAGGGTCCGAGAACTTGTTTTTTGCGATGTCGTTTGGGAAAAACAAATTCGCTGCCGGGATAGGTATTAGAATGAGTTAATGTTTTCTCGCACGGTCGATGACTTTGTATTTTTTATTGTTATTTTTAAGTGTTTATTTTTAACTCATGAGATCATGCTCCACCGCTCTATGACCGCTTTGACGAAACCTTTGGTATATCCGGAAAGCTTTAGAGTGGTTTTTTATGATATTTAAACTGTGGCACAAACCGTGTTATTATTATTATTATAAAAAGTGACTTACACTGTGACCCGTAAGCCTGAAGAGCTCCATGTTCCTGGAGCGGACTCAGTTACCGCTAATCCTGAATGCGGCACCCCGCAGGGTTCAGTTATTGGACCTTTGTCCTTTACACTTTATACAGTCCCAATTGGGGACATAATGCGTAAGCACAACGTGTTACATCACATGTACGCTGATGATATTCAGATATACTCTATCGTTCGCTCTAAGATCCCATTAGACGCGGAATGTGCATTGTTCCAATAGACCGATTGCGCGACCCACGTCACATGACCTGTGGTGGGTATTAAATGTAAACAAACACGACGTCCTCCATAGGAAAGTGCGGTATACGGTACACGATGATTGTTGCATTTGTTTATTCGATCGAGGCTTTTCTTTCTCGAAATCTGTGAAACATATTCAATATTTGCACGTAGTTTACCATCAGCTGAGCTGACGTAGTACCCACTACAGGTCACATGATGACATGTAAACATTGGTCACGCAGTCGGTCTATTATCTGCTTGTTTAAAATATATCCAGGGAATGGATGGTTGTCAACCAACAGAAAACTAAATGAAGATAAAACAGAGTTTATCATAACTTTTTTTTCAACTGCCAGTGAAGCTCTCGATCACTTCATGTTTTGAAAACACTACATTTCACCTGACAAATCTGTGCGAAATCTAGGAGATGCCAGGTTGTCAATGGATGATCATGTAACACAATTGCATAAGAACGTAAACTTTTATCTACGAAATATTGGCAAGATACGGCCTTACAATGAAAAGGTACCTGTCATTCCATTGTTAGGTCACTTGTTTTGTCCAGACTACATTATTGCATCTCACTTCTGAAAGGTACTCTAAAATAAAAAAAATTTACCGTCTTCAGAAACTCCAGAATAAAGCTGCCAGACTTATTTTCAAGTCATGCCGTCAGGACAACACTTGACCACTACTTCAGAAATTGCACTGGCTGCCTATCACTACCAGAATCGACTACAAACTCTGTCTACTTGTCTACAAATCCCTTGTTTACCAGTCACTTTCATATATATCTGACATTCTACAGCCATGTCCGTGAACTTCTTGGCCGAGCATCGCACCGTCTATAGAGCTGGTTCGCGTGCCTTTTCAGCTGCTGCTTCTCATGTGGGGAACTCACTCCTATCACATCTTCACAATACAAGGACACTTTGACAGTTAAAGAAACTGCTTAACCCTATCAGGACCGGGCTTTTTTTGGTTGTACGGGGACCAGGGAGGGGCACATAGTGCCCCCCCCTCCGTATTTTCCAAAGTGTTCGACCGATTTTGATGAAACTTGCCACAAATGTTCATTTCACCGAGTTCTACATGATGACGTCACAAATTTTCAAAAAATTGTCACTAGAGGGCGTTTTTGACTGTTTTTTGCCCATTGTTGGTCAAAAATCGTGTTTTTGCCATAACTTCTGTTTTTTTTTGTCCGAATGTTTTGAAACTTGACAAACTTGTACATTTTAACACGATAAATATAATTTGAACCTAATTTAGTCACTGCAGTTATCTTTAGGGGGCATAATAATTCATTAATTTATCCCATTTTTGGGGAAAAAAAATGTTTTTTGCGTTTTTTTCACTTAACAATCAAAATGGCCACCGCCAAGGGCCCAGGTAGAAATAATAAGGCTTGACTGACAAATGTGAACATCTTTTGGGTCTGAAAAGTAATAAATTAGCAGGTTGAAAATGTTCCATTGTTAAAAAATTTGATGTAATTTGACCCCCTAATTACAGGCTGAAAACACAAAATCCAAGATGGCTGCCAAAAATGGCGGCCATTTTGAATTCCCAAAACCATTTCAGACTATCACGTGACTCACCACTATCACTTTTCTGGCAAAAAAAACTAAAATAAGTGGAAATTATGTCCAAACAGTTTTAAAAATCACTAAACAACAGTAAAATCGTGTGACCCAAGGTCAAACAAATGGTTGCCATGGCAACAGCTAACCCCGGTATCAATTATTTTTTGCCAATACAATCCTAGATATAGTTTAGGAAAAGTCAGAAAACTTCGCGGTGATCGGACTAAGCGTTAAAAAGTTACGGGGAAAAAATTGGTATAAGGGGGGCACATTGTGCCCCCCCTCCCGGTCCAGATAGGGTTAAGACTCATCTATTTCGTAATAGTGATTATTTTATGTACTTGGATCATCTTTAAGTTGGACAGTGTCGCTCTTTTCGAGGCGCTTTGTAACTCTAGGTGAAAAGGCGCCTTATAAATGCTTTTAAGTATGTATGTAACTGACTGAAACAATTGAGCCTTTTGTCTGTCCTAATACCAATTAGCGCGGGGTTTAATGTGCATTGTACGAAGATGCAACCAAAACTGGCACCATTAGGGAAGAATTTCAATAATAAAACCAATGATTTATGAAATTAGGATTGGTTTTGTTATCAAACTGATTTCAGCCTATTTTCCAAAGTCATGTGTATTGAAGTAGGAAAATACATTGCTTAAGTCATCCAACAAACAAAAACATTCACCCCAACACCAGACAAACAAACAAGCAACCTAACAAACAAGCAAGCAAACAACCTAACAAACAATCAAGCGAACGAGCAAGCAAGCAACCTAACAAACAAGCAAGCGAACGAGCAAGCAAGCAAACAAACAAGCAAGCAAGCGAGCGAGCGAACGAACGAACGAAGGAACGAACGAACGAAAAATCAAACAAACAAACAACACAACAAACAATTAAACAACCCAACAAACAATCCAACAAACAAAAACAAACAAACAAACAAACAAACAAACAAACAACCCAACAAACAAACAAACAAACGAACAAACAAACAAACAAACGAACAAACAAACAAACAAAAAATCTTACAAACAGAAACCGTTTTCACAATTGATAAGGCTACACATTAACATCTCGTGTCTCATCGATTAAAAAACTGAAAGGAAAGAGGCTAAAGTACAAGTTCAGCCAAATTGAAATAACTTCTGTACACAAAATTCAAGCGTAAAATAAATGTAATGAAACTTCTCAAAGACTTCCACATAGATTGGATCTGAGTCAATGTATAGCCAAGAATGGCAAGTTCTTTTCATTTCATAACTGATTTATTTGCATTCCTATGGAGTGACATAGCACTCAATGTGTTTTTGAACTGAAAATAAATTCGTTTGGGGTTGTTTTCAATACATACAAAGCCCAAGCGTAACAAACGCTGAGTGATGAGTTATATTTGAATCTGTGTCATTCACGTAGGTGGGTCGTCTGCATAACAAAAATCTACTACATAATAAGCTGTCTGGAAACATCTGCCATACCCGTGTACTCTTCTGTAACAGGTAAGTTTAGTAGACAGACTAATGGCGGTTATCAGACCATGTTATCGTCAAACCTGAACCGAATCCAATCATTAATGTTTGCTTTCAAGTAAGTATTGACCCAGTTCACCTGACGTCATCATGACAATCATTGTGGCTGCGCCATTTTGGGAGTTAATGTCCCATGTTTAGCACTATGGTAGTCGCAGTTTAGGCGCTGCAGCGTCTACACGTTTACGAGTTGACTCGTGACGGTGATGCACGGGGTCAATACTTCAGTCGCTTACGAGATATGACTTGTTGACCTTTGATGTTCTATTGTCATCTCACTCAATCTGTGGCTAAAAGGCACGTGCTTGTGTCACAAGACTGGTTTCATATTGCTTATTATTACGGCCGTCACAAAAACTCACAGTCATGTGATTAAAAAAAAAAATCCAAACACAACAACAAACTACCACGTCAGCAACAAGTCTTTTATGTATGTTAGACAAAAAGCCAAAGTGTCCTAATAAAATAAAATCGTGGCTTTTTCCAAATGTACATTACCCTTTAACAATTTTATAGAAACTAATGTCGTTTTCTGAACATTAATTTTCCTGCAGTACTATTTGAATGTCATTCACATAATAAAACATAATTTCGTACTTCGAGTAATGTTTTTGGCCATTGCTGTCCTGCAGGAAACGGTAATGACCCCCTCATTGTTTCAAATGAGCAAGTTTATCTGCAACTTGGTCAGACACAACGTATCCCCTGTCGAAAGCAGACAGACGGCACGACTGGCGTCATCGCTGCCACTTGGTATAAGGGTAACAATAAGAAAGAGGTTATCCGCACCGTCTCAGACCCGATCTACGGTGAAAATTACACTTCACCAGAGTACGAAGGAAGGGTCTCACTTAACCCCGACTTCGATCTGACTCTCAAAAATGTCATCCAAGGTGATGCTGGAAGCTACACGTGTGAGATTATCGCTGATTCAGCTGACAATAATGTAGATTATGATGTTGAAGTGACCGTTAATGGTAAGTATCAACTGCGCGGATAATGATATCAAATTACAATAACCTTCTGCAAGATAAAATATAGCTGTTGCTGACAGTCAAAATGAAAACGCCCTGTTTGCACTATTAATCAAAAACATGGTTTTACATCTTCCTGAAGTTATTTTCTCTACTGGGACTCCGCAGATATCAATCAAGATAAAAACATCTTTTTGAAAAAGAAAAAAAAATCGGGAGGCCGAGGCTGATTCACTGCAGTTAATACAGATGTGTAAAAACAAAACCATTGGGGCAAAGTAATCACGTAGCTGAACAGGCTAAACACTTTTTCAGACAACTGAAATTGTTCCCGTTTGTTTGCGTTGATATGAGAATGGAACATTCAAAAATAAGAACAGATTTGAATAAAAAAAAATAATGTTATTAGTGATGTTTTGCTGTCAGCTACAGTACGTCTGTTACTGTGCAGGTTTTTTTGGGGGCAAGATTTGTGATCTTTGAACGTAGATGGTGATTACTTCTTTTTGCCTCGTTTTGAGATCATTAATTTAACGCACACACAGGTCCTTGTCATTTGATTGGTGGAACACATGTCATGTGTCATCCTTTATTTTGACATACTGCCACGATGTTGGATCGTCCAATATGGATAATTATTGGACGGTGAATGTTATCACACCTTGCGTATTGCGCTGTTCAAACTCCGCGCATTGCGCTATTTTGAAGGGACACAATGCCTTCAATTTTTTTACATTTTTTTTTATGGAAGTCGCCAGACACACAAGGCCAGTAAGCCAGTCGAGGTGTGGGTTACAAAACAACTGTTTTTCCAGGGGCCGTTGCCACCTACTACTGGGGCTGAAACAGGGTTATCCCCTTTACAGTCCGTAAAGATGTAGGTTTGGGTATCATCCATCATAGAGCAGAAGGCTTTACCTCCCCAACTTTTACGAAACAATTATGGTAAAGTGCCTTGCTCAAGGACACAAGTGTCATGACCGGGACTCGAACCCACACTCCGACGACTCAGCCACCAGAGCTTGAGTCCGACGCACTAACCACTCGGCCACGACACGCCACTAATGAATATGGTTGTGTAGATATGTTAAAAGTAGAATATAATGATTCACATAAATTTCCACTGAAACTGTGTGGTTTTTGTTTAACTTCATGTGACAGGGAAATTTTCTCTCTGTAGAACCAAAATTGTGACTCCACAAAAAAAAGGCAAACCGTAGTTTCTGTGTAGAGTGTGGTTCTACTGGTTGTCTTCCAGAGGCAAACGTATGTTTTTTAGCACTATAGATCACTAATTACAAAACACTGTAGATGTTTTATTGAATGAACAGTAGAGGGTTGTTCCTTCTCCAATAAATCAAGAACACACAGGAATTTTTGAATCAACACGTTTGTGATGCTAAGTTCAATTTCCTTGAATTTATGATAAATTATGCTTTTGAAAACAAGTCCATAGACTACTAAATTCACCTTGAAAGAAAAAGATGAGAAAAGCAACAACGACAACACAATAATCACAGCGTCTGCAGTTAACTACGTGCACGGCGAGCAGCGGCGCAAAGCCAGTGTAATACAATGTACCCCTAAACACTGCCAAAATGTTATCTAGTTTGGAAAAACTTATCGTCCTACCCCGAAGTTTTTTCTTTTAATAGAAAGAACAAATAGTATACATGCATATGGTCTGGCAATGAGGGAAATAGTGCACGTCTATGCATAGACGTGCACTATTGCCCGAATATGTGTTTTATAACACACCTCAGTCAAAAATGTCGGTTAGAAGAGTAAATCGCGGTTTTTTGGCCGGAGATTCTCGATCCGCAGACGCCGCCATTTTTGTTCTCTCGAGGGCGCTGTTTACCAGTCAATAGTTTTTGGGTTTTTGAAACTATTTCCTGCTTTGCGAACTATTTCCCCCAAATGAAGCGCATGCGGTGCATGCGGTGCAGATTTCATGCACTAGGCTATATTAGTTCGCCCCACGCGACCGTGTTTCAGCCAAATCAGGATAAAGAACCAGGGAGAAGTGTGTTATAATGTTCTTTAATATCTGAAAGAATTAACAAAATCTGTTCGTTTGCACCAATCGATGTTTGTAGTTTCAAGATTAAACGTGCCAAAAAATTGGAATCGCCCAACGAGTGGTTTGTAGACATTGTTTTGCACACATTGTACTGTACATGTACAGTGTGTTTTGACAGCGACCGTATGTGCGTGGTGACAGTGTATTCACAGCGCGCGTACGCGGACGGTTGTGCACACAATAGACCGATTGCGCGACCTACGTCACGTGACCCCTGTTGGGTTAAAAATGTAAGCACACACGTAATCCTCCATAGGAAAGGGTGGTACGGCACACGATGATTAATGCATTTAGTTTATTCGATCGAGGCTTTTCTTGCTCGAAATCTGTGAAAGATATTCCAGAGTTTGTACCAAAGACCTTCAAGTGGCTGAATAAAGCCAGTAAGGACAGTTCCAGCAAGTCTTGAAAATTGTAAAAGTACCGTATAAATGTGCACGATGTGTACAGCGCACGATGGAACGTTAAGCCAGACGACCGCGATCACCACACACTTTTCAACACAAAAAATTCAAAGTTTTGAAGCTGAAATCCTCCAAAGAAATTGCTTTCCAAAACTGTGTGATTCCTTTGCCTATTTGAAATTCTGCAAGGCTAGGTATTGATGCTCACTTTTCCAACGTTGTTTATCCTTTTTTATCCTTTTTTACAGTGATTTAGGCCAACATTACAAACAAAATAACAGACGGGTGGCTGCATAATAGTCGTCCAACGCCGGTAGTGCATGGCTGAAAAAACTATTCTCAGAAAAATTCAGTTAAATTATGAAACATAGATGTGATTTAAATTAATGCCACACCATACTACTTTAAAGGGGCTGATTAACTAATTCATCGCTTAACGAAAGTATAATCGACTGTTTTCGAACTCACTCTGTGTCACGGCCTATCTCTTTACACGTATTTTTTCACCAGCTGTATGACGTAATACCCGATAGGGGGTCACGTGACCGCATGCAAACATTGTCGTGCAATCGGTCTATAGATTAGACTTGATATCAAGTCTGTGATTGAGCGGTCTTACATTCGCACACGCCGCGACGTGCTGAGCACGCAGTCCTAGTTGCGGGAACGGTACGTACACCCTCGATCCCAATTTAGTATTTAGTATTTATTTTATTTCACGGGCAGTTAAAAAGTACACACACATTCAAAGTAGCAAGAGCACAAGATAAAGAAAATAAAAAAAAACCCCACACATACAACAAACAGTAGAAACACAGGATATGATGAGTGAACCAACTAGAGCCCGATGGATTGCCTAGAAGAAACAAAGTTCCTGTCGAGAGGCTCTCCTTTCCAGTTGATTCTGATAAGAACAATAGTTATTAAAAACATTAAAAATATATTGATAAATATAAAAACATTACACACAAGACAAAAAAAAAATGAGAAAAGCCTGTAAAAATTGGATAGTTATACAAAGCAATAGAGGTGATTCCAAATATAGCGCCACCACAGACAGTCCCCAGGAGCCGAGGCAGTCCGGCCCCAGACCCCAGAGCCGACCCCCACTGAATCTCCAGTCAGGGAACCAGACCAACCGGTCGACCGAGCGGTTGACCAATCAGTCCGCACCCCCCCCCCCCCCCCCTCCGACCAAAGACCCCATAAAGATCGACCCGGGGTCCGGGAACCAGACTACCTCAACTCCCGGAGACCATCCCAACTCCCGGCGGCGCCACACCCGGGATCACCTCTATTACAACAAATCTATAACAAAGCAAAGCGATATCATAAACCAGCAAACAGGTATAAAGATACACTACGGGCGAAACAGAGCCGAACCCGTCACCCAGGGCCGATGTACCGGCACGTCAACCCAGAGGCCACAGGCCCAAATCCCACCCCAGCCAACTCCCCTCCGCTCACCCAAAATTCAACAAAAATTTACAAATCGGTTTAATGATATCTTACATTAAAATAGGTATTAAAATACTTGAATAGAACAGGGAAATGGTTCTGCACAAAAAGTTAGTACGCTTGAGTAATGGGTGGCATAGAATACACGAAAACACGTATAGCATTAAGACACATAAGTGGGGATGTACCTGCGCACAATTCCTATACATGATTTGGTAGTGAATCCCAGAATCTTTGAAAATAAAAGAAACAAGAGTACTTCAGGGAATTAGTTCTGGCGAGTCTGTGCTTGAAGACCAATTTATCAGTTCTTCGTGTATTTGGTTCTGGTAAGAGTTGTGCAATGAGCGGGTGTTTTGCTCAAATTACAGACTTGAATAGCTTGTACTCAGCTCTGTACACAAGCAATGTACTTGCTACCAAAATTGGATGGGGCATTCTCATTGGCTAAGAATCATAATACATGAATATTCGTGTTACATCTTTCATCCTAAGCGTTATACCATCACCGTATCAATAAAATCCCACCTGTCTTTAGAAACTGATGCATATGCAATATACAGCTGCATTTAGGAATATTGATCAAGAAAACTTGTTAGTCAAGTCGATTAGTCACGGACCATTTGCAACGTACGACTGTTGCATGAACGAATACCGTCTTAAAGCCTGCGAACACTGCATGAACGGACGCATGGGTCTATAAACATACTACTGACGGCGTTCAAAAAACAACGGACGACTTATAACGACTTGTCATCAAGTCTAACAATAGACCGATTGCGCGACCAATGTTTACATGTCATCACGTGATCTGTCGTGGGTACTTCATCTGAGCTGATGGCAAACTACGTGCAAATACATGTACATGCTGTTACCGAAAGAGTCACACCAAAAGTCGGCTTTTGGTAGTAATAATACAGTTACTAAGCCATTTTATTAAAGTTGTATGTTGTGACATTGATATTAATCACATTACTGTTTCAAAACTATCAGTATTCTACTACAAAAGTGGTTTGTTTTGAGTTATGCACTACTGCTGCCGTCTGACGACTATGTAGGCACCCGCCTGTTATTTTGTTAGTAATGTAGGCCTAAATCACTATGAAAAAAGGGTAAAGAACGGTGGAAAAATGAGCATTTTTACCTGGCCTTGCGAAATTTCAAATAGGCAAAGGAATCACACAGTTTTAGAAAGCAATTTCTTTGGATGGTTCAGCTTCAAAACTGTGAAATTCTTGTGTTGAAAAGTGTGTGGTCGCGGTCGTGTGGCCTATGTTCCGTTGTGCACTAGTACTGTACACATTGTGCACATTCTTACGTTAATTTTACAATTTCCAAGACTTGCTGGCCCTGTCCTTACTGGCTTTATTCAGCCACTCGAAGGTCTCTGGTACAAACTGTGGAATATTTCTCACAGATTTCGAGAAGAATAGCCTATATCGAATAAAAAAATGCAACAATCATCATGTACCGTACCGCACTTTCCTATGGAGGACGTCGTGTTTGTTTACATTAATACCCACAAGAGGTCACGTGACGCAAGTCGAGAAATCGGTCTATTGGTGACAACTTTCCGCCCCGCTATTGGTGAACAATAATAATGGCACCCTATTGATTAAAACTTTCCGGCACACTGTAGGTGAAAATCAATAAAGGCTTCTTTATGTAAAAAGTTCTGGCTCCCTGCTGATTACCGGCCCTCTAGTGATTAAAAGCAAAATCCCAATCTACTATGGGTAAAAGTACGACCCGACCTTTCATTGATGCAAACTCCAGCTAGCTGTTGATAACAGTTTATTTGTCTATTTTTTATAGGTAAAGAGAAGCCATTATGATATCTGAAAACTCTCGGGTCAAAAACATTTTTAACATCAAAAAGTTGTATTTTTTAATTATAAGTTATAACAATGTTCTGTCTTACAAATATTTGCAACTTTTATCACACTATCACTAAACGTGTGAGAATGAAAAGTTTTCTGGCGCCAGCGGGGAGGTTAAAAAATAATCCACATGTTACCAAATAATGGTCATATTTTTTTTCAATGGGCCAATAAGGCCAAGATTCCATGTGAACCTCACCCCTGGTATACCCCACAAGCCTGTAGACTTTCATTGGCCAGACCCTAACCACTGCAGAGTAAGGAGTGTTGAAAGACAGCAGCCACCTGTCTCAGTGTAGTAATTGATTGACCCCTGTGCCACGAATTCCCTTGGCACAGGTCGGTATGCAATTTGTGTAAACAGCTTGTGCCGCACGTGGATCGTAAATAACTTAAGTCTAACTCTTGAAAGGCACTCCAATTCACCCCCACAGTGATTTATAATGGCTTTGGGCTTGCAGGGTGGGTTATTGACCTTAAAGTAAGGGTGGACGAAATTTTATCCTCATGGATCCACCTAAGTTGGTGATTAATATGGCTGCTCCGAGGGTTACTGAGAAGCAAGTTATTATTAGTTACTAATTTCTCTACTTATTCTTTAACCTTTTATTTCTTATGCCTTCGTGGAGATGATAGACTTCCAACACATTCAGCAGATAGATCAGTCTCGAAGCTTCTAAAAGCCGGTGAGAACATTGTCCATTGTCCAGTGTATAACAAATCCATCACGAGACCCACCATATATTGGTCTATTCAACGTCAAGCCGGAAATCTCACCGAAATCTTAGTTTCCCGCTTCTCAGACGGCTCCATTTTACACAAAGACTCAAACTATGACATCCAACAGGTAGCCAACTACTCGTTGGTGATAACAAACCCCAAAGCGGTTCCTGAGGAGTTGTTGGTTTGGTGTCACGTGTCCTCTGACGTAGATGGGGTAAATCTGATGAGCGGTTTTATCAACGCTACTCGTAAGTACGACATATCCTATCAACGCTTGTTTTTAATAGAATTAGTCTTTTTGAGATAATTATGATGGACAGAAGAGGAGTGCACTTTTTAGCTTGGGTGAATACAGTCAAATTTACCCAAACCAAGTAGTGTTATAGTATTGTGTTCACCATATCTCAAAAGTACGAATGACAGGGTGTTTGCACTCGTTATGTCAATCACATACCCATGTTCTGTTTTTCCGTGTTTTTCTACAAAACATGGAATTTCCTTCCTTCATGTTCACCACATTTCCCTATTCATAAACAATGTAGCTATAGACTCACAGTCACAGTGGCAGCAGCAGGCTGTACTTTTCCATTATGATAAGACGGCCCTTTTCTAAACCTCTGATTCGGGTTCGGCTTTGGATTCGGCTTCGGCTTTGGCTGCTTCTGCCTGATGAAGCCCAAACCGTGGTATCAAAATGACAAAACTGGCCTGTGATTCCGACGAGGCACACTCATTGTGGTCAATGGACAGTCTCTCACTATCTTCCAATTAATAATTGGTTCAGCAGGTTGTCTGAATGATACTAATTGGAGGAAAGCATTGGACTTCAAAAGAGTACACTCATTCAATTTAATTTGTTTAAAAATAACCCGGTACGTGTAACTGGTGGTCGCAGGTTCAAATCCAGCTCCAGTCAATTTGTCTTTGTTCATTCCAAAATTGATAAAAAATTACCAAAAGCATCCAACATGATAAAAGTTTCATAATGAAGGAGATCGTGTCTTCAAGAACAGTTTTGGTTTTAATGATTACCTTTATTTGTTCAACTGTTGATTTTGTTTTTTACCTTTGTTTGCAAATCCATAAATACAATGATAATATTTGTTATTGTTGCCAGAGGTATTTCGTACTTTGTATTTCTTGGCAGCCCTTGTTCAACTTTTATTCAATAGATGTTTAAAGATCTAAAATTTACAAAATATATCCTCCATTATTTGATTCTGGAAGTTGTATGGCTTTGTAGGGTATGGTAGTACTAAGGCTCAGATACCAAATGTTATGTGAACTTTCTATACTTATCTAAGTCCGAACATTTTGGATTGTGATAAGTTACCTATAGGACGATTTTGATAAGATATGATTTTTGTAGGATACATTTGGAGGGTCTCTCGCCAAAGACACTACAAGCGGTTGGATTTTTATGCTCCTGATTCTTGATTTATTTTCCCCTCCCTTTTCTGTTTTAGAATCTAAACCAGCGGTATGTTCGAATTTGCCTTGGATTATACCACTTGTAGTGGGGATCATTGTAATCCTCCCAATCATCATATTTGCCTTCGTGCGCCATCGACTGAGTAAGAAGCAATCTTCTTCCCCTGAAGAGACGTGCCCCATCAACACCGGTAATTTACTTCCAAGAAAAGTGTTTCGTGAATTTTATCCAGAAGCAAATTAGTTCACTCACCCTTCCCGGTAGCACTAACATGAGTTACTCCTGAACGTTACATTCTTCCCTTTTCTGCCCACCCTGCTTTAAAGGTTTATTGCGACCTCGCTGGGCGATGTATTGGGCGGTAAAATAAACATTGTTGGCTGCAACATGACTGGAAAGATAGTCAAATAGTAGAGTTTATACATCCACTATAATAACCCCCAAATTTGGCCGGTATCGTGTGACCCTTGTGTTGTTGTTTGAGCCAAATTAAGAATACAGGGCACGGCTTGTTCTTCATTGGAGATCTAATTGTTGATTCTGAAAATACAAGAAGACGGGCGAAAATATAAATGATGTTTCTCCGTCTTCGTCCAGAATTTGAATGACTTAAATAGTTAACAATAAATTAGTGATGAAAAGTTCTATGACGGCCGCCATCTTAAAAATAATATAAAAAAAAACAAGATAACTCGATGTCAAAACATTGTAAAGGCAATTTTAACGGAAATCACCATAGTTGGATGCTGCAGATAGATACTAAGAAATAACAATGTTACAAAGAATGGTGATTTATACAAACTATAGCAATGACTTAACTTGCTGAGGGAAAGGCTTTTCTCATAAGATCACTAAATAACAATAAACCAAGAATTATAAGATACTCAAGTAAAAGAAAATGATTTGCGTCCATGAATAAATGAAGTATGATTATGAATTATAAAATGAGAGATTTGTTACTTGAAAAAAACAAGAACACGGGCGAAAATATAAATGATGTTTCTCCGTCTTCGTTCAGAATTTGCATGACTGCGGGAGAACCCGCCGCCTACGGTAAGTAGGTGGATCCAAGACTTGACGTAATGAATATTCATACAATTATACTGTGACGCAATGAAATAAATAGAAGAAGTTTAGGGGGTATTCTTAATACCAGTCACATTTAAAAAAGACAAGGGTCCATGATGGGCATATGACTTATCTGGTTAAAAAGTTTGAAACCGATAACTCACTTGATCATTTAGCTACGTTGCATTTCCATCCGTTTAAAAATTTCTTTACCGGACCAAATTAAACCTATGATTGTTTGCAATCGTCCGTGAATAAATAACAAAAGTGGACGTATGTTCAAATTTGTGATCCAAAATATTACTAATGAGGGAAATTGCACTTAAAAATTTATATTTTGAACGGACCGTGCCTCGGACGCTTCCCCTGTGGGACTTATAACGAGTTTCGCTAGGCCACCGATCTACTTTGAGGTGCGCTGGGACCGAGCGAACTAGCGAGTCACAAGCCTATTACCGGTTGGAAAAGCTTCTGAAACGTTATATGTAATTTTTTGAAATTTGAGGTCGCAATGTACCTTTAAATGCTTTTATTAAGCCCAGCATAAAATAATAAGCTCAACAGACAATCAGGCCCGCCATTTTCTAGCTGTAGTTTCGTTTTAATTGAGGCAACATTGGTTTAAAGATGTAACCCTATCCTTAAATTGCTCTGGGAAAACGGGCAATGGGAAGCAAGTTTATAGCAAAATAGTCAGACCGCAAGGGAAAACATCTTGCCAAAGTATGACCCACTTAAATTCTATCAACATGAGAATGATAACTACAAACACATATTGAAGTTTTGATTCATTTGGTTGATTAGATAAACATTAATTGCGTTTCAATTTTCAAAATATTCTTTAGTTTTACCTATTGTTGTGAGTATCAAAACTGTCACATTGGTAGTTTGAATACAGGACATGTTTAATGACAGTTTGATTGTTCTTCCCCTCCTACAGAAATCTTTCAAGATTACAGATTAAAGGCGACGATTCACCCAGGAGGAAGGAAAAAGAAAACGTCCCCTTTAAAATTGGTAACAGTTACGGATGGTGGTGATATGGTAATGCTTGATGAAAAAGCAATTCATGTCAAGTCACAGAAATATAATCACAAAGTCACGTTCGAAAAATCGCCATATGAAATGAAGGAATATGTTGCCATAGCAACCGCAAAAGGAAATACTGGGAAAGTACTCGTGGCTAAAAAGAATGGCAATATTTCATGGCTTGACATCAAAAATGGGAAGGAGGCAAAGATCCCTGGTTCTGACGATCAAACCCCGAGCGAGATTATTGATATGGATGTGGATGACATGGGAACCATATACGCCGCGGACGTTGAAAAGGATATAATTTATACTTATAAGCCGGACGGGTCCTTCAAGTCAATGTTTAAAATTGATTGCTCACCTAAATGTATCAGTGCTTGCGGGGATGGCATTTTATACGTTTTAGCTGAGAAGACTACTCTCGAGTCGGGGTTAGAGGTCAAGTCGCTCACCTTAAAGAAGTACAGGAACAACTCGCAGGAAGACATAACATTTCCCACAGACGTTAACATTGAGCCGACTGGCTTGAAATCCAGCCAGACGTCACTGTTTGTTGTGGGCAAAAGTGATAAGTCTGCAGAGGAGGCAAGCTCCATACTAGAGTTTTCAGCGACGGGTGGTCACTACCAACACCATATCATCGATGATTGGAAAGGAATCTTGGGCATGGTCATCATCAGAGAAGATGATGAACTGGTCTTCTTTGATTCCGAACAAGCGAAAGTTTATATAAACGTCTAAAGAATCGTAGGGGAAAAATATTCTAAAACATGAATATTAACAATAAAGTCAAGTCTCCATGCTATTTCACTCTGGTTTGATAATTCAACTAGTCAAAAGGCAAGACAGACAATGACACAAGGGTAAAGTTGCACTGAGACAATGTAGAAGTCTTAATGGGCGGTTTTGGAGCTCATATCCCAACTTGAATCCGTGGAAAATTGTTTTGGGGAGAGGCTCCATAGTTTTGGCGATGAACCTACATAGACACTTATAGACGAGACCAAGGATAGGGACCTGACTGACCTACATGAAAGTCTTCTATTTGAACTGAACCAGGTACTACGAGAGAACTACGAAACCAACTCTCAAACCTTGTAAGTGAGAAACGCCAACAAGAAAATGTGAGTAAAATGCTGCAAAATCAGGCGGAATCGATTGAGAAAAATAGAAGCATATTCTCTAAGGAATAACATTCGTATAGTAATTTGGAATTCCAGCAGAGTCACAAGATCGACGAGGATCCTGAAGCCCTTGTTAGCCAAGCGCGACCTCGGCATTGATTGGCCCTAGCAGACTTTGAACGGGCGCACAGGGTCGGTGTTTAGACACTCAACAAACCGAGGACAGTTATCGTAAAGATTGGAGGATTGAGGCAAAAATTTGAAGTGCTAAAGGCCAAGAAAAAGCTGAATAGGTCAACAATTTTCACTTCTGAGGAGCTGACCAGGGAGAAGGCCTAGCAGAGACGAGCTAAACTTATACCGATAAAGAAGAAACTGGTGGAGGAAGGGAATCACTTTAATAAAAAATAATGAACGCTGGAAAAGTGAGCATTAGCCTTGTGGAATTTTAAATAGACAAAGGAATCACACAGTTTTGAAAAGCCTTTTATTTTTGATAATTTCAGCTTCAAAATTGTTGTATTGAAAAGTGTGCGATCGCGGTCGTCGGTCCCAACGTTCCGTGCTATTAGTGTTCCTTCGTTTTGAACGTTCGTAGGACCGTAGCACGGTAAAGACCTTGCCATTGCCCAATCACAGCTATGCAACTAAGACTCCATCCAACAGTGACAGTTCTTTTTGTTGAACATTATAAATATTCATGTTATTCAAAAAGCCAGGGGAGAGGCATGCGCTGAGAAATTTTCGTATAGTGCTTCTACCTGTAAAGCATACAGGGCGAAGACAACACTTCCCATGCAAGGCAGCAATGTGCCCCCACTAATAAAAGAATTGAGCTCGTACAAGAATGTAACTTAAATGGAGGTTGTGTTGCATGGCTCTTGAGACAAAGTCTTGTTAACTTGCAATAGAAGATGTGCCGTGAATGCAAATTGAATCAGGGGAAAGGAGGAAAAGGACGACAATTTTGGACTAAAGAACCCGCATATAAACTCATTGCAAAAACAATTATTACTTCACCACAAAATTAACGCGAGAACTGCAGCATATTTGTTTGTTTGTTTGTTATTATTAAAAAAATTTGGGTGGGGGCGGGTGAAGCATAAGGATTTGGGTGTCAGGTTGGCCGAATAACTTAAAGCTATATAGGACTGGTAAAGCCTATATAGTGCAGGTTTCTTACTTTGTTTAATTCCATGAAAACATCGAGGGAAAAAATGTAACTTTTGATTCAATCAGTTGTCTAAAAGAGCAGGGAATCGTGAGAGTCATACAATTTTAAGTACGTAAAAACGTCAATTTAAAATTGAAATTGGGTCTTAAAAAACATTGGTTGGGAGCTGGTACTGACATGAACTTCATAAACAGTGAGCTTTCATACTGCGGGAAAATAGGCCTACTATAAAATACCGGATTGGTACCCATAAAAAAACATTGATTTCTTTGAATCAGTCTGCTGAAACCTCACTGGTTATGAAGTTCACGACAGTATCCCACATAATTATTTCTGTTGAGAATTTGTTTTTTAAAGACCCAGATTTTAATTTCAATTATTACAACAAAAATTAAAAATAAAGTTTTACATGGTGCCAACAGATGTGCTCGGCTTTTCACTATTTTCTCTTCACTTAGACAAAAATTAAAAATAAAGTTTTACATGGTGCCAACAGATGTGCTCGGCTTTTCACTATTTTCTCTTCACTTAGACAAAAATTAAAAATAAAGTTTTACATGGTGCCAACAGATGTGCTCGGCTTTTCACTATTTTCTCTTCACTTAGACAACGGATTTAGCGAGAAATTTTCCAAGCAATCACACAAAAACAGATCAGTAAATAAATCTTAATATTATCAGCCTCTACATGCCATGATGAAACCAAATCTCATATGAATGTGAACAGCAGGCCTGAATATCATCCTGAACGAACCAAATCTGATTTGAATGTGAACAGCAGGCCTGAATATCATCACAGACGAACCGAATGTTATTTGAATGTGAGCAACAGGCCTGAATATCATCATGGACGAACCGAATCTGATTTGAATGTGAACAGCAGGCCTGAATACCATCATGGACGAACCGAATCTTATTTGAATGTGAACAGCAGGCCTGAATATCATCACGGACGAACCGAATCTTATTTGAATGTGAACAGCAGGCCTGAATATCATCACGGACGAACCGAATCTGATTTGAATGTGAACAGCAGGCCTGAATATCATCATGGACGAACCGAATCTGATTTGAATGTGAACAGCAGGCCTGAATATCATCATGGACGAACCGAATCTTATTTGAATGTGAACAGCAGGCCTGAATATCATCATGGACGAACCGAATCTGATTTGAATGTGAACAGCAGGCCTGAATATCATCATGGACGAACCGAATCTTATTTGAATGTGAACAGCAGGCCTGAATATTATCATGGACGAACCGAATCTGATTTGAATGTGAACAGCAGGCCTGAATATCATCATGGACGAACCGAATCTTATTTGAATGTGAACAGCAGGCCTGAATAGCATCATGGACGAACCGAGTCTTATTTGAATGTGAATTACATTGAATTAAACAAAGTAAGATCCCTGCACTATCAGCTTTACCAGTCCTATAATTATCCCTTTACGCTATTCGGCCAACTGACACCCAAATCCTTATGCTTCACCCACCCCCATCCCCGACTCCTAAAAAAATAAAAAAAAAATAAAAAAAAACATGCTGCAGTTCTCGTGTTAACTTTGTGGTGAAGTAATAAATGTTTTTGCAATGAGTTTATTTTATATGCGGGTTCTTTAGTCCCAAATTGTCGTCCTTTTCCTCCCATCCCACGATTCAATTTGCATTCACGAGACTTTGTCTCAAGAGCCATGCAACACAACCTCCATTTAAGTTACATTCTTGTACGAGCTCAATTCTTATATAACAGTGGGGGCACATTTGCTGCCTTGCATTGGCAGTAATTGTCTTCGCCCTGTATGCTTTACAGGTAGAAGCACAATACAAAAATTCCTCAGCGCATGCCTCTCCCCTGGCTCTTTGATGAATAACATGAATATTTATGATGTTCATCAAAAAGAACTGTCAGTGTTGGGTGGAGTCTTAGTTGCATAGCTTGTGATTGGACAATAACAGAGTCTTTACCGTGCTACGGTCCTACGAACGTTCAAAACGAAGGAACACTAATACCACACAACGGCGTAGCAAAGGCACTTTCTTTTGGGGTGTGGAAGCCTAGTTTCCGAGTGACATTACCAAATGAAAGTAAACGCGCAATGACATGGGACTCACCTACTACATGAGGGGGTTTGGGGGCAAAGCCCCTAAACGCTCATGAGGTTTTTCAGTGATTCCAAGGTTTAAAATTGCCCTCAGATGCCAAGCATAATGTAAATAGAAACAATGGGAGTGGGAAATTTCTTGAAACCTGTGTTATGTTTAGTCCGAATGGTTGGACTATTCGAAGTTGGTGAATCCAGTGTGGATTCTCTGAGTTTGCGGTGTGGGTCGTCACCACTGCAGGCCTCAATCACAGTTAGTTCAACATCTTTGACACTGTGATTGGCTATTGAAGTGGATATAACCGGTACTGTTTCTTAGTCTTTATGGAAGAGACATCGTTCGCAAAGCGAAGACTGAGTTTGATCTTTGTCTCTCCCACATACTGCAGTCCACATCGCCTACAATTCATTATATAGACTACAATGGGCGTGTCACATTGAGAGTTGGTTGGTCTTAATATCATTGGGGTGAGCAATAAATCATCGCAATCGTAGAGAGCTAGCTAGATCTGGAGTATTATGAAAATGTGATGTATACTAAAATTGTCTCACTGGTAACCAGTACCAAATTTTTCACGTGTGGTGTACTGCGGACCAGTTGAAAAATCGCATCCCGCCGTATACGAAAATTGTAAATTGTTATGTTTTGCCGTTGGAAAAGATGGGAAATGACTAACCTTGTTCCTCTACTTACATGGAGGTACGGTCTAGGTTCTACCGCCATGAATTAACTTAGTATTTATGCAAAGGTGTAAGGCCTCCAGGGGCCAATTTCTTAAAGCTGTTTAGCAGAAAATACTGCATAGTAAATTCCTTTGCTAAACAAAAAATGAGTGGGGCACCAGTCGCAACAGTGTAAACATAATGGAATTTTGGCTGGTAACACGTTTCTGCTAAGCAAGATTTTTCTGGTGCTTTATGAAAATAGGCCCTCAGGTCTAGGAAATGACTTGCCAATGAAATAACGACATGGGTTAGGTTGAAAACTGTCCGAGTTGTGTTAAAAGAGTTGTTTTGATTTTGCTTACGTTGCGAAATCGGTTCATTGAATGTTGGATTTAGTCCTACATTTTAATTTAGCATTGTATTGTTGTATTTAATTGTATAGGTACAACCAATAGGCATCACTGCGAAAAATTAATAGTAAATACGTGAATTTTAACAAAGACAGCTTAATAAAAAATAACTCTTTCTCTATTTATTTTTCAAATCTATTGAACTTTGGGTGCAGTTCCTTGCTCTATGGATTGATTATAGGATGGGAGCTCAAAAGCTCGATCAAGGAGCTATAGTTAACAACTCTGATCGAACTTACGCTATAGTCACAGTTGAACAAGTCTAGTTGACAATTCGCAGCTAGCTGATGCTGGTCCTATCACTGCCATGCTTACCAATAACAAAGCACAGAGCAGAGGGGACCAGTTATCAATCAGAAAAATGATATCCTTGATTTTGCCAATTTCTAATTCCCTTGGTTGCGTTGACATAACAAGACAAGAATCATTTGTACTCAGCGCACATGCCCTATGTACGTCACTAACCAACCACAACTTAACATTGGTCCTTGATCAAACTTTCTCCAAGCTGTCACAGCTCCATAGTCGTTTAAAGGAAATCCGTCAGGTCGAGATGACCGTTTTTGTCCACATTTATGAACACTGCGAAAGCCAAGATGGTTTAGCTCCAACGGTTTTTCTTATAGTAGGGTGCCTGGCTCAACGAGTGGGCCGTATCCATGTGCCGTAGCGTTGTTTATAATGCCATGCCGTGTTCTTCAGTCACTGTCGGCCAGACCCCAATAATTTTACCTCGACTTCGTCTTGGTAAAATTATCGAGAACCAGGCCTCACCGTGTTTAAACAACTAGTTGAAAATCTCTTCACCACACTTTTATTCCTTTTATTAATACTGGTTTACATTAATGATGTTTAGCAGAGGAAACCATTTCTTGTATAATACCATCCTGATACGTTGGGTTTCTATATAACAGAGGTCGAAGTGGAAAAAGCAATTAAAAATGGAAAATCTAAAAAGAAAAAAAAAAGGAAAAAAAAGAGAAAAAAAAGAGGAAAAAATAAGAAGGTCGGGATGGTACACTGTAAAAACAGTGTTTAGATTATAAACATATTTCTAAACGCGTCGCTTGTACCCACTTTTTTAGCACGTTTAGATCCTAACGTGTTTAGATTGTTTATTTCTGTTACACGTTTATCGTAAGACATGTTTAGTTTATTACATGTTTACTCCAATACATGTTTAGATTGTTACACGTTTACTCCAAGACATGTTTAGATTGTTACATGTTAACCCTAGGACATGTTTAGATTGTTACATGTTAACCCTAGGACATGTTTAGATTGTTACATGTTAACCCTAGGACATGTTTAGATTGTTACATGTTAACCCTAGGACATGTTTAGATTGTTACATGTTAACCCTTAGCTAGGACATGTTTAGATTTAAACACGTTTACCCCGTATGACATGTTTAGCCTGTGACACGTTCAGATTGCCGAGACAGTGAGTGCTAAACACGTTTAGAATGTAAGACGCGTTTCAGAGATAATGTCAGAGGAATGTGCTTAGTTTTTAAACATGTCTCTTTTCTTTTAATTTAAGAAAAGAGGGAATGTTGAAAAGTTAAGTACACCTGGACGCTGCTCCGACATCCCTCTGAAGACATCCTGTATCCTGTAAAAAACGAACAAAAAATATTAATTATACATTTTTGTTTGAAGAGGGGGCGTTTGAATTTAATAAACGGAAAATGTAATGAAATGTCAACAGGAAGGCTTTATTATACTTTACAAAGTAACAACACCATTGAGAAACTTTTTACCTTTCTTTTAACAGTTGTAATTATTTAATAAATTCTCTGAATTCAACATCAATTTTATTCATCAATAATAAAACAGGCTTTTCAAAAAATTATGGAGACGGTGCACCGAAGTTGAAATGTTCCAATAAGCACACATAATATGACTCTTGCTTTATATGATACACTGGTAGCTGTATTATAATAAAGTAGGGTTACATGTACATGTATACAATTTTTAAAATTATGTGTGGAGAATGGGGGCCGGATCAAAATTTCAAATGAGTACTTGTCAAAGAACTGAAGTAGTGTTTTAAAGTTAAAATATTTGAAGATGACTGTGATGTAGGTCGATAAACCAACTTTAACATCCTTTTCAAATAGCTAGTTATGAGGAAATAAAATTATTTGAAAAGTGTCTGCAACTAAAAGGGCGGTAGATCCCAATCCGCTTGGGATTTTGTTCTGTTCTGAGTTTGAAGGATAAAACTAGAAAATTAGGTTTTTAGAATGCTTATGAGCTAACAAAAATATTGTTTCAGCCGAACGCCTAATGACCCAGGTCTCCAAGAGTGTTTTTTTGTAGTTCATAGATAAAGCAACCTAATCACAGCTATATAAAAAAAAAAGAAATGTACGACATGACATATTTCTGAACACGTTTGCGTGTAAACGCGTTTTGTATGTGTTTCAACCCTAAACGCCGTTTTTACAGTGTATTAGACCATGATTTACATCATCATAATGACTGATCACAATTATCAGAATGAACCCAATGAACCTGCAAGACTGTGTCTTCTAGGCTGTGAGATAATTAGCACTCACTAAAACACAAAGACTTTTTCATTTTAGGATTTGAACTTCTCAGGATTCAAAATCTCACTTTAAAGACTGTGTCTTCTAGGCTGTGAATTAAGTAGCATTCATTAAAATGTACAAAACCTATCCATTTTAGAACTAGAACTTTTAAGGATTCAACGTTTCACTTAAAAAAAAAACGTTTTTACAAAATATATCGTTTTTGTGCGAGAATTATAGGGGAGTCATTGAAGGTGCTACTACTCCGTAAGTCCATTCGAGCATGCGGTTGCGCGCAGGATTCACTGCATGATAGAACTAATCAGCAGGAACTAATTTACGTACTCTCTTAATCTCTTAATGTAAAAGAGTGAAAAAATTACTCTTTTTGTCCGCCATACCACTCTTGCAAGGAGCCATATGGCGGAAACTCTTTTTAGAGTGAAAAACATATATTTTCACTAAATTCTGAGTGAAATTCACTCTACTTTCACTCAAAAAAGAGTGGTGAAGAGTGAGTTTCACTCTCAAAAGAGCCAAACTGACACCACTCTGGCAAGCGAGTGAAATTTTCACTCTTTTACATTTAGAATGTGTAAAAAAAAACGAGAAAGATGCAACAAAAGAGTGAAGACATAGCAGCAACCACTCCTGCAGTTAAACAACTATTTTTTAAAGATACTTTAACAAGTATTTTTTTACAGTTTTTTTAAGAGTTTGAAAATTTAGGACAAAGTGACATTTTAAGGAATTTTGTGTTATTTATCACTAAGCGAGTAATTTAATGACATTAAGCTGGTTTTAAGATCTTTGGGGTAGAGTTCAAAAATATGTATTTGGGCCCATTTTAGGCTACTAAACGGGCCCTATAAGTCTGGCAAGGACAATACAATATTTTATTTATATTTATATCTTTTATATTTTATTTTTATGAGAATCTGCACATCGAACTGACATGTCTTTTAAACTTAGGCGCCAAATGCCCATTTTGTTCCAAAACCGTTCACGCAGTTCGCACTCCTTGCCACGTATAGCGTAAAAGCTTAGGGTAAATAACCGAAGGAACTCTAGAGTATTGGCATTATTATTAATGGGGCTGGGAATGGGGTGCGATGCACAGTCGAAATGCACAGTCTGTGCAAGACCACAAGTTGATTTGCCTTGTCAAACCATCTCTTGACTTGTTCATAACAAGGTCCATATAGCGCAGGAGTTCCAGCACAAACCTCAAGTGTGCACTGCTTTTTGATATAAAACGGGTGGTAGAATACTAAAAAACAAAAACAAACACAGACAGTATAATGTATCAACTAGGCAATGATGTACAAAATAGTAGTTCAAGTTATTCTAGAAGTTAAGTGTTGTTCTAATAATAATATTAAATAATAATAAAGTAATGTGTTTATACATTTTTATAAAGCATGTCACGTGGTTTGCATTGACTATTTACACTCCATGTCATGTTTGTCAACTCATTGTAGTGCAAGCAATATCGAATGAAGAAGGACCGTGGACGGTTTCAAAACATGGTTTGTTGTTCAGCAAAGCAATTTTGTCCATGATGATGGAGATCTGATTTACAAACACTACGGTATTACACGTATACACACACAAAAGTACACATTGCAATGGCTGATCTCTAGACCCAGTAACTGGGGCGCTGTACTCCTTTTTTGAGATGTTGACATTTTTACGGTGGCACTATAGCGCCCCAGTAAGGTATAATTATATTCGCTTTGACGGCTTTTGAAGAAGCGGAATTAAAACGAATCTGTGATACCCTGTTCAAAACATTGCCAAAATTACGACAAAGACTCAAAAGAATTTCCGGAAAGTCGCCTACTGGCTTCTCAACATATCAATGAAATAAAAGGCATTTAATTGTACTCACGATAATTTTCGGTCCTCCTCGATGATTTTTTAGCCCATACCCACTAAAAAAAACCTGCAGCCGTTACTACTAATTAAACACAACATAACAAAATGGAGGGTGTGATAAAACTTACATATTCATCTGTAACGTGTGAAACTTGTGTGAAATATTATGTAACATCTGTTTGCCTAGAAAGTTTGATTTCATGGAGTACATGGTCTAGAACACGGAGGTACTTTCAATAGCCAAAATTTGCACTTGCACTAGCTCGTTGCACTTGCCCTTCATGCAGTCACTGGGTTGTTTTACTTTTGGGGAAATGCAGACAGGAAAATAAACGGTAGATTGTTGACCATGAAAATAAACCGTATTAATGTGTAAACATTTATAACAACCGTCCATGGAGTATGGACTATTAATCACTAGTACGACTGATAATGTCAAAATCTCAAAAAAGCGCCCCAGTTACTGGGTCTAGACTATCACAACACTCGACAGTCACCACTCTAATTTTAAGGTAAATTTAACCATGGAGGCAATTTAACAATTATTTCATTTGATTTGATGATTGCCAGATATGAGAAACGAGTAAGCTGCTTCAAAATGAAGCTAGCTCTACACTAGTCTTTGGTATTTTTACGGTATAGTTTAATTTAAGGGTGACTTTAAGTTTTAGTATTGCCACTAAGTACTAAAGTACAACTACAAGACTACGAGTAGTAGTACTACCATGTAGCTACTTACTACTAACTACTAACTAGGCCTAGATAGTTTAAGTAGTACTATACAAACATTGACTGCTTCGAGTGCTAGGGTTAAAACTATGACTCCCAAGGTGATCTCTGGCCCGTTCTATTTTAATAAAAGTGATGATAACATTAATTATAAAAAGAACTTCTGTTGCTATATTTATGGGTCATTGGTTGCTATGGGTATAGTACATTGGTTGCTATTGTTGCTACGGGTATAGCACATCGCATTCGTGCAGCTTCCCTGTAAAAAATAAGACATATCATGTGACGCGCTCTAAACCAATAACAAGGCAGAATCTTTGTAAGGGGTGTTATAATTACTACTATTACAACTTCCAAACTTTCTAGATGTCTCAAATTGATCAATGATTGATTGCTTTTATTATTTACAAGGAATTGGGGGATAAAGCAGATGAGGTGCTGTCAAGAAAAAGCATAACTAATGAACAGGTAAGATATTTGACAAATTATTAATATGAAAGTGTTACTTTGTGTGACTCTTTCAAATAATTCATCAACATATAGATTTCAAATCTGGAAAATTATGATTTACTATCCACAAAAAGGATATAGGCCCATACATTTAGATTTTTATATCGATTTTTTTTTATTATTTTGTTTATCATCAGAGGTCATTTAAGTCGTTGAAGATTCAGTAGGCCTACCTGATTGCATACTAAGAGATACACATTGTTCATTAATTATATGTATCTTACAGGCTGTTATCCTTGAGCAAGCTACACAGATGCAATCCATGTCCCTTTTTTTGTTCCAGCAGAGAGCACGGCTCGATTTCACAAAGAGCTCAGATTGATCTTAACTGCGAATCACTCTAAGTTGCTAAGCAAAGTGTGATGTCACAATACATATATATACATGTATATATATCAACATATAGATTTGAAATCTGGAAAATTATGATTTACTATCCACCAAAAGGATATATATATAGAAACAAGGTGGTGCCTTAGGTCAGATGAACGCCTTTTGTATAGAGTATCTGTGGAGCAGATACGTCTTATACGTAAGGCTTGACTGTAGGCAATTGCCTCCTTGCAATGGCTAGGGTGGCAGCTATTAGAGAGAAGATATTGATGGGTGTCAGTGGGTTTGCTATATACATCTGTCACAATACCATTAGGGGATTTAGTTATAGTCACATCTAGAAAATTCACGCAGGTAACAGAGAAATCGGCAGTGAATTTAATGGTGGGGTGGAATGAGTTTATATGATCAATGAATTCTTCCAAGCTATCTTGGTTACCACACCAGATAGCGAAAATGTCATCAATAAATCTCCACCACACGAGTGGGCGGTTGGGAGCGGAGGACAATAGTTTGTCTTCTAAGTCAGACATGAACAAGTTAGCATATGAAGGCGCCATTTTAGTACCCATGGCAGTACCATGTGTCTGTAAGAAGTGCCTTTCTGTGAAAGAAAAGTTATTCTTAGTTAGGATGTGGCTGATGAGTTCTGTAAGGTGTCTCACAGAGGGGCGGGTTTGTTTGTTGGCTCGGAGTACAGAACCACATGCCTTAATTCCTTCTTTATGAGGTATGTTAGTATACAGTGACGATACATCTAGAGTCACCAGAAAAGCAGAGTCAGGTATTTTGTGTTTGATACCCTCCAATTTACAAAGAAAGTCAGTGGTGTCTCTGATGTATGAGGGAATGCGAGGTACAAGTGGGTTTAGAAAGCTATCAACAAATTCAGAGATACGTTCTGTGGGGCTGCCATTGCCAGATACAATGGGACGACCTGGGTTGTTAGGCTTGTGTATCTTCGGTAAAAGATAAAAGCGTGCTGTACGGGGATCCTGTGGGAGAAGGTAGTTAAGTGTATCCTTGTCGATACCCTTAGCATTGTGAATGCTTACGAGGGTGTCACTGATTTGTTTGGAGAATGAATGAGTGGGGTCAGTGTCACATTCAACATAATGATCAGTGTTACTGAGCTGTCTGAGGCCCTCAGCTATATAGTCATCTGTGTTCATGACTACAACTGCGGACCCTTTGTCAGCACGTTTAATCACTATGTTAGGTGACTGCCGAAGTTGAGTTAAGGCCTTGCGTTCCTCTTGGGGGAGGTTATTAGGTACCCTGGTATTGGCAACCTTAAGCACCTCAGTGTTAACTGAGTTGATGTAGGTGTCCAAAGCTACATCTCGGTTCTTTGGGGGTACCCAATTGCTCTTTTCTTTGAAGCGATTGCGAGCAGGCTGAGTGGCCTCAGATGACTCATCATCTGTTGAGGGGTCTACATGAAAATATTCACGTAAACGTAGCCTGCGATTGAATTGGGCAATGTCTTGTTGTAAAGACAGCTGGTTGGGTTCTCTGGGTGTGGGGCAAAACTTAAGGCCCCTTGAGAGCAGTTTTACCTGTGGATCAGTTAAGATAGTGTCAGACAGGTTAACAACTGTAGTAGGCTGTGTGGTTACTGATGGCCCTTCAGTAGGAGGGTCACTAAACCTCTGTTTGTGGAAACGCCTTAGAATGTATTTCTTGTGGTTAGCTTGTACATTACGGCGCTTCTTGTTTTGTTTGTCCAATAAGCTGGTCCTTAAGTGGTTGATGTTAGACAACAGAATGGCTTGGAAATATTCATATTCAAGATTGGAACATGAATCTTTCAGTTGAGATTCAATCTGAGTAATCTCAAGCAATTGGTCATCAATGCATTGTTGGCATTGTACTTCCAACAACATGAGTAAATGGAAAGACGTGTCTGTTAGTGTCTTATTCCATTTCTTCTGAAATGCGGGGTTAAGGTCCCCAAAGGATGGGGCACATTTGATTTGAAGGCCTTTTGGGAGGATACGGGATAGACGGTAAAAACGGTAGTTATCAAGATGTGACAAGTAACGCACATTCTTTTCTTTCAGTTTGCGTAACTGACGGAAAAGACATTTAGCATTAACGGGGAATTCCATGTGAACAATGAAATATAAACAGTGGAAAAGTTGGGTACAATGGAAACGGATATGGAGACAATGGGTAAAAAATATCTGAAAATCGAAATGGTAAACTTACAAATCTGTGGAGAAAACGGATTATAAAGACCTGAGGGAGACAAAAATTAAAGACCTGAAAAGCAAAACGGTTAACTTACAAATCTGTGGAGAAAACGGGTTATAAAGACCTGTAGGAGACAAAAATTAAAGACCTGAAAAGCAAAACGGTTAACTTACAAATCTGTGGAGAAAACGGGTTATAAAGACCTGTAGGAGACAAAAATTAAAGACCTGAAAAGCAAAACGGTTAACTTACAAATCTGTGGAGAAAACGGGTTATAAAGACCTGTAGGAGACAAAAATTAAAGACCTGAAAAGCAAAACGGTTAACTTACAAATCTGTGGAAAAAACGGGTTATAAAGACCTGTAGGAGACAAAAATTAAAGATCTGAAAAGCAAAACGGTTAACTTACAAATCTGTGGAGAAAACGGGTTATAAAGACCTGTAGGAGACAAAAATTAAAGATCTGAAAAGCAAAACGGTTAACTTACAAATCTGTGGAGAAAACGGGTTATAAAGACCTGTAGGAGACAAAAATTAAAGACCTGAAAAGCAAAACGGTTAACTTACAAATCTGTGGAGAAAACGGGTTATAAAGACCTGTAGGAGACAAAAATTAAAGACCTGAAAAGCAAAACGGTTAACTTACAAACCTGTGGAAAAAACGGGTTATAAAGACATGTAGGAGAGAAATTAAAAGACCTGAAAAATAGAACGGTTAACTTACAAACCTGTGGAAAAAACGGGTTATAAAGACATGTAGGAGAGAAAGTGAAAGACCTGAAAAATACAACGGTAAACTTACAAATCTGTGGAAAAAACGGGTTATAAAGACCTGTAGGAGAGAAAAGGGACAAAATACAAGGCGGTTAGTGTTCTGACAAGAACAGGTTGGGGGAGGAAAACAGCAAAATGGATGCAATCAAACAAGACAAAAATAACAAGAACAAGCAACTCAAGGGGATCACCACGAAGGGATACCTCAACAAAAAATAAGTTTCTTACTACGACTTGTGAAGGGTCTGTTGAAACCACTGAGTTGCAAACAGGAAGAACCTGATGACCGTAGATATATAAAACTAGTAGGGTTGATGGCCTTAGCTTTCGATCCAAACCGGACCTTCGTCAGAGGCAAAAACAAGCACAAACATAAAAACAGATCCATTTATAGACAAACCTTGGGATTAAAATAGATGGAGAGTATCCAAAATAGGCGGGAAAAAGACAACCAATCAAAGTTAATTAAATACAGACAAAGAGATTGTTGATGACCAATCAAAATACAGCAGTGTGGACAATGGGATGTCCAGTGGTCGGTTAGTACAAAAAGGAGATTAGTGAACAAAGGAGGAAAGCTGCATGGTGGGAAATGCGGCTGACATGAAAGGACAGGATTATTTACTCACATGAGGGAGGTGATTAAGGGTAATCTCCCTAAATAAAGCAGTAGAAGTGTAAACATTGAATAATAGAGAGGGGGCTATAATGAGAATACTATATTGATAATGTAAAAGTATGGAAATAAAGTAGTTATTTGCCAAGAGGAATTATTTAACACCTGTGTTTATGTTTAATCCGAATGGTTGGATTGTTCGGAGTTTGTGAATCCAGTGGGATTCTCTGAGTTTACGATGTGAATCGTCGCCGTTGCAGGCCTCAATGACAGTTAGTTCCACATCTTTAACACTATGATTAGGGCTATTAAAGTGGATAGATACTGGGTACAGTTTTTTGGTCTTTATGGAGGAGACATGGTTCGCAAAGCGAAGACTAAGTTTGGTCTTTGTCTCTCCCACATACTGTACTCCACATCTCTTACATGATATGACATAAATGACATTTGGGGTTTGGCATTGGGAGTTGGTCTTGATTTTGTAGGTAAAGCCAGTGCTGTGGCTTTTAACCTGTACAGTGGGTTTGATATACATACAAGTCTTGCACTTAGAGCGGGTGCAGTGGTGACAACCCTGTATGTCTTGTGGGGAGGGAGTTTGGCCTGTACCTGGGGGGAGTTTTGCTCTAACTAGAATGTCACCTAGGCTCTTAGGGCGACGAAAGGCGACCATGGGGCGCTCAGAAATTGCTGAGCGCAACCTGTTGGAGGAGTGGAGAATTGGCATGTTGTCATTGATTATAGATGACAACTTGGGTAACCTAGGGTGGAAAGTAGTGACCAGAGCAACTCTATTGGTCGGGGTTCTCTTGGTGCCCGTGTTGGTCAACAGAGTATGGCGGGGTATGCCAAAAGCTCTGTTGATGGCAAGTTGAACCCTTCGTTTGCTATGGCCCCTGGAAACAAGGTGGTGCCTTAGGTCAGATGAACGCCTTTTGTATAGAGTATCTGTGGAGCAGATACGTCTTATACGTAAGGCTTGACTGTAGGCAATGGCCTCCTTGCAATGGCTAGGGTGGCAGCTATTAGAGAGAAGATATTGATGGGTGTCAGTGGGTTTGCTATATACATCTGTCACAATACCATTAGGGGATTTAGTTATAGTCACATCTAGAAAATTCACGCAGGTAACAGAGAAATCGACAGTGAATTTAATGGTGGGGTGGAATGAGTTTATATGATCAATGAATTCTACCAAGCTATCTTGGCTACCACACCAGATAGCGAAAATGTCATCAATAAATCTCCACCACACGAGTGGGCGGTTGGGAGCAGAAGACAATAGTTTGTCTTCTAAGTCAGACATGAACAAGTTAGCATATGAAGGCGCCATTTTAGTACCCATGGCAGTACCTTGTGTCTGTAAGAAGTGCCTTTCTGTGAAAGAAAAGTTATTCTTAGTTAGGATGTGACTGATGAGTTCTGTAAATAAATAAATAGCGTGAGCAAAGAAAATTTGGCTGATGCCGGACTCGAACCCGCGACCTCTCGAATACCGTACGAGTGCTCTACCAACTGAGCTAACCAGCCCTTATAGTTGGTGGGCGGTCCTATGTGCAATACCAAATCTACTTTGCTCGGGGGACCAGTCAGAAGCCGAACCGTGCTGCCGATAAGCCAGGGATCACTACACCGGTTAAGATGCAAATAACCTGGTAAACGGCAGTAGCGGGGATACACAACGAATGGATACAGCTTTTTACGTGGTTTTACACAGAGAAAGGACATGAGAAACTGACTGGGAGAATATTATAAATAAATAGCGTGAGCAAAGAAAATTTGGTTGATGCCGGACTCGAACCCGCGACCTCTCGAATACCGTACGAGTGCTCTACCAACTGAGCTAACCAGCCCTTATAGTTGGTGGGCGGTCCTATGTGCAATACCAAATCTACTTTGCTCGGGGGGACCAGTCAGAAGCCGAACCGTGCTGCCGATAAGCCAGGGATCACTACCCCGGTTAAGATGCAAATAGCCTGGTAAACGGCAGTAGCGGGGATACACAACGAATGGATACAGCTTTTTACGTGGATTTACACAGAAAAGGACATGAGAAACTGACTGGGAGAATATTATAAATAAATAGCGTGAGCAAAGAAAATTTGGCTGATGCCGGACTCGAACCCGCGACCTCTCGAATACCGTACGAGTGCTCTACCAACTGAGCTAACCAGCCCTTATAGTTGGTGGGCGGTCCTATGTGCAATACCAAATCCACTTTGCTCGGGGGGACCAGTCAGAAGCCGAACCGTGCTGCCGATAAGCCAGGGATCACTACCCCGGTTAAGATGCAAATAGCCTGGTAAACGGCAGTAGCGGGGATACACAACGAATGGATACAGCTTTTTACGTGGATTTACACAGAAAAGGACATGAGAAACTGACTGGGAGAATATTATAAATAAATAGCGTGAGCAAAGAAAATTTGGCTGATGCCGGACTCGAACCCGCGACCTCTCGAATACCGTACGAGTGCTCTACCAACTGAGCTAACCAGCCCTTATAGTTGGTGGGCGGTCCTATGTGCAATACCAAATCCACTTTGCTCGGGGGGACCAGTCAGAAGCCGAACCGTGCTGCCGATAAGCCAGGGATCACTACCCCGGTTAAGATGCAAATAACCTGGTAAACGGCAGTATATATATATATATATATATATATATATATATATATGGTAAAATTACACACAAAGTTAACGTATGCCAGCTTTGGAACCGGAAGTAGCGATCACTTTAAGCCCGGTTCATATTTCACGCGAATTGCGAACGCGAAGCGAATCGACCGATCCATTAAGCGCTGCCCCCATACGTGTTGACCAATCTCAGCCTTTAGTACGCCACCGAAAGTCCCACAAAAGTCCGACACGATAAAAATCTTATTGAAAACTGTAAACATGCATGCGCGTACTTCATGTCTTGCAGTGTGGCATTGAAGAGACGCACGTTGTGCTGCCCACGTCAGTGGTGATTTAGCCATTGTTGTGATTGGTAAATATGTTTAGGGGCGGGGCTTAATGGATCGGTCTATTGTCTTGCCTCACAATATTTCCCAACCCCGCGTTGGGCATTATTAAGGGAATAAAGGTGTGATGAAGAGGTTTTTAACTATTGTTTTAAAACCGATGAGGGGCCTGGTGGCCAATAATTGCCCGAGCCGAAGGCGAGGGCAATTATTTGCCACCAGGACCCTCAGAGGTTTTAAACAATAGCTAAAAACCGATTCGGCACACCTTTATTCCCATTCATAAATTCCTTTTTGTCAAAAACATGCAAAAATCTTAAAGGGACACACCGGCTTACTGTTTACCTAATTTAGTTATGTGGAATGACAGACAATAATTTTTAAATGGTTGTTCTTAAAAAAAAATCATCAAAATATCACGTAATTAACGAAAAATGTGAAAAAACACGGTCAAAGGTCAGCTTATACGCTTTTCCAGCCGTTGCAACTGTCAAGTTTACGTGACAATGTTGCGCAATGTTGTAGACTGGTGCTCTGTTTATGTATGAATTATTACAAAGACGAGGCATGAGGATCCAGACTTCATTTCCATCCAGCACAAATTCACGTGTAAATAAAAAACAGACATAAACGGTCATTGTATTCTGTGTACGACGAACTGGACGAACTTACTTGCAATGGAGAACGTTTCTTCATTATATCGCAAGTAGGCCCTATGTTGTAAAAAAATACTTGGACGAATGCCAGTTGGGTCCAGGACTGATCTGTGTTGTCAGGTCGTGTTCAAATGTAGAAAGGGAGAGAATAAGCTTGGCATAATGTGGACATCACAGACATGATGGACCATAAATATTGTCAAAATGTGAGTCTTCATGAATTAAAATATACGCAGGCATATTCACAATACAGTTCTATGATACAAACCTGTCCATCAAAATTATGGCAAAGACTAGACCCAGTAACTGGGGCGCTGTACTCCTTTTTTAAGATTTTGACATTACCGCTAGTACGACAGATAATGTCAAAAAACCTCAAAAAAGGAGTACAGCGCCCCAGTTACTGGGTCTAGGCAAAGACCACATCCTTCATGTTCTCATCGTGACCAGCCTGCTGCAGTCTAAAAACGAATGGTGGTGTCCCTAATCTTGGACCATCTTTTCACAATGGCTTGGCCAATAACAGTCATGTGCCAAGCGAGCCGCTTTCGCTGCAAACGGATTGCCAATCCTGCCAGCTTTAGCGAAGGCATTCTCTCGTTTTTCAGGCGATGACTTCACTGGCCGGCCGCGGCCACCGCCACCGTTTTTTTGTTGTGGCGATTGGGGGGGGAGTGGACATTATGCAGCTATCATAGAAGTAAATAGATCAGCTGTATGGGATAAACATTCCCCGTCGTCGTCGCTCGTGTGCGTAGCGCAGGCAGCACGTTACAATAGTATGGGGATAATAGCTAAGGGTACAGACTAAAACCCTCGTAAAACAACATAATTGTAGGTCTGGGTCCCTACCCCTCCGACAAGCTCCAATGCTTACGGCTAGACCGACCGGCAAGCTGGGGAGTTCATGCCCCGGGGTTTGTCTCTCTGGCCCCACGAGACACGGCACCGGCTGTACGGGATATGCCCCAAGGTTTACGTTCCGCTAGCTCCCAAGCTGGTGCGCCGTAAGACACGCTTCGGTTGCACGGACTCTCTGAATGCGAATATTACGTTCGATTTTTCATCATTATTTACAAATTGTATCAATAATCTGAATACATAAGTCTTTTTTGTCAAATACTCATGAATAATTGTAAAAAAAGGATTTAAATTTGGTTCAGTAATTTACTTTTATACGGCTGGAAGTAAAACTAACTCCGAAGATCACGTGATTTATCCGAACCACTTTTTTGGTTCGGATAAATCGTTTTTTGAAAAATGTTCAAAAACGGCAAAATTTGATGGTTTCTTTTAGGAACCGTTCTTCGCCATTCATGAAAGACCTTTGAAGTCATATGTTAGCCTATTTTGTAGTCCAAATAGCCCAACGAAGCCGGTGTTCACCTTTAACAAAATGGGAACAAATCTGACAGTTTTGACTCGGCTCACCTCGATTCTGCGTTAAATTTCTAAGCATATTACGGGCCAATTCCTTGAACGGGAATGTCCATCTTATTTCTGCCTCTGATAAACACTGGGAATCACACGTCACTATATGGAAACCAGACTAAATGATTATGCTGCTCGTTTCCCACACCGAAAACAAAATGTTGATTTTAAAAACATTTCAGCTACTTCTTTATTACGTTATAAATTAAAAACACGTTTGGAAAATAAACATAGATAATTCTTCTGCAATAAATATGGATTTCCCCTTAATATATTTTGACTTTTTAATAATTAAACTTCTCTGGAAATAGAACAGCTGAAAACCGAAGCGTCGCGGCGCAGCCATGCCATCTCGAGTACTCGAACTCTCGCAAGTCACGCATGCATGACTTGTTCGCAAAATACTTTTGTAAACTTACAAAAAATCACCACTTTCGGTCTCAAAAAACTTATCAAAGTTCTTGAGTAATTCAAGAGTCCGCCGAAGATGCTGCTGAAGCTGGCAGCATATTGACAACAACAGTGCTGTTGAAAGTGCATCCTGCGAAGAGGGACTGTGCGGACATGTTGGATGTGTTCAGATGTACTGCACCGCCATCACCCGGATCGCGACGCGCTACACCGGCGGTACGAACCGTGTGTGGTACGGCAGGGGTCTCCGTCATGTCCGACGTCGGCACCGGTGCTATTGCTGCTGTTGTAGGTCAAAACACGCATCTGGTATGTAGTCTCACACTGTCGTTGGCGATATTTTTCTTATGAATATGTGTTTGTACGTGTGTGAATGCAGGAAAATAAGAGCAGACAACATTTGCACAAGTTTTTAGGCTCTTTCATGATGATTGATTTATTGTTTTGTTTAAAACCAGTCTTAAACAGAAAGTTGTTTAAAACTGGTCTTATTACCCCCAAATTTCCCTAAGCTTCATAACCCACCCACTTTCGGGGATACTTTCAGCTTCTTTGATTAAAAAAAAACAATTGAGAGACCAGGTTATGACGTCAGAAACCCAAAAGCTGGAAACACGTATACTTCTTATTCTGATTCAGGGGCCATATGTTACGTTCTTAAAGGCTAGCCGGTTTTAAACACTTTTTTACCGTGTTTATATCGCCCGTTTAAACATGGCCACATGATGCCCCCTCGGCCAATCAGAATGGATAAACTGATGGGGTATTTATGAATGCCCAATATTGCTTCACCAAAATGCGCTTCGCATTCGCTTTCGCGTAAAGTATGAACCGGGCTTTAGGCGTGCAGCAGATGAGCGCACGTGTGACGCATTGACTTACCAACAGTTGGCCACAGGCTAGGTCTTCGTCAAGGGCCTTCGTGGCTCAGACAGCTGTAGCCGCAGAAGACTGAATACAAATCAGCGCGCACGATCAAGTGGCAAAGCCATGAGGGCCTTTCCCAACTTAATTTTGCGGCTTTTGATGTTGAACTATTCGTGAAGTTTCAAACATAAATTAATCATATTTTTTACGCAAAATTATTAAGAACAGCACTGCAAGGTTAGCCAATCACAAGACAGATGAGGTTAATGTATGCTGACCCCTTCACTTCTGACTGGCTGTGAATTTGCTACCCTGTTATGGTAGCAAAAATCGAGAAATAAAAAATAAACATTTCCTGACAAGCTGGAAAAAGCCCTCGTGACTTTGCCTAAGCCACGAAGGCCTTGACGAAAGGCTATAGCCACAGGCCTGCAGCCGTTTCCCCCTAAACTTTTCGCAACTGCGTAAGTCCACTTACGCACCAGTTAAGATCGTTTTCACGAAACTTACCAAACGAATGTGGCGCAAAAGTCAGGATTAAAAAATATATATATATAATAAAATTTAAAAAATACGGCCAATTTAAGAAGAAAAACGACGTTTTATTAGAAACTGGTACATGTGTTTTTACATGTGTAAAATTTCGTGCAAAACAACCCCTCTGTCACCCTACTAAAGCGTCCCCATGCGCCTTTGCCCTAGTTGTTAGAATTTGAACTACCCTGAATCAAACTGACGGAAACACAATCAAAGTACTGACAAATACCTGACCAGCGACTCGCTGTATACTATTTTAGTTTCCGTGTTATGAAGGTGACCTTCAACCTATTTTGGAATTCCCCCATGTTGCCCCTGCTCTAGTGATCACGTGTACAATGGCTTGACTCGGTTTTAATCAAGGATATTGTATGTTGTTTGTGGCTACTTAACAATAAACTCAACCAGGCTTCTTGTATGGAGTTTTTTTTTAATAAAGTTGTCGTGTAAATATTTCAGACTGAAGTACTGGTACTCAGAAAAGGAAGGTGACAGGCGGGACCATATAATGTTTGTGTAGACTTATACCTAGGTAAAAGCGTGAACATTATTGTACGGTAGACTTGAAATCGATCGAATGTGTACGTTTTCAAAAATATTGATAACACAGCCCAACTAGAGCCCACTATGGAGCCCAAGCTGGATCCTAAGCCGGAGCCCAAGCCAGAGCCCAAGCCGAAGCCCAATCCGGAGCAGCTATAAGCACAAGCCTAAGCCGTGATCTATTGAAAAGAGCCCATGAACTCTTCGTCAGGTCATGCCATGCCTCATCAATCATTGTGTCAAGGAAGGCTTGGTGCATGTGGAATCACTCGGGTAGGCGCACACACTTGGGTAGGCACACACACCGTTGTGGGAACATTACAAATGGAACATAAGTCCCCACAACGTTTTTCTTTGGCAAACCCTGTCCCCACAAGGTAATAAACCCTTCCCTTGAAATATGTAAGTTACACATCACGCGTGCGTACTAACACTTCTGCTGGTGGGCAAAAAGAGGGAATTCGCGCCTTTTTGTATGGGGGCTGATGGTTGCGCGACGCACACGCACTTTCGCGTCTGCCCATAGATATAGAATAAAATACCTAGATCGGACGCGCGTACAATACGCTGGTTCAGCCTGGGCGCTGACATTAGTCACGTGCTTGGGGCGACGCGCAACTTTTGAAATGGTGTGACGAGCATGCTTTTCGGCAACCAAACACACATTTCGACAAATACGAGACGAACTGAACGTCTTATTATCCAGCTCGTCTTTATTTCCAGCTACTTTTTAATAACGTTTGCCGAGTATTCTAATGGTGTAAGTGAAATGGTGAGTAATTGTACAGTAGATGACGCCATGGTTGTCTGCAAAATCTTCGGAGAGAGTGTTCCGGATGTACAATGGTACCGCACCGTCACGTAATGTCCAACCTAATACCCCCATGGTATGCAGAGCAGCCCATAATATGATTGGGTGTGTTTTTGTCATCACAACACACCCTTGATCCATCACATGCAGAGAGCCTGATAAGCAGTATCGCTCGCCACCTTCGGGTCAGATCGTATGACTTCGGCAAAAGTATAACAGAAGATCTTCAAGGCCAGTGAGTACGAAGCTTAGCTTGTATTCAAAATTTGTTCTGTTTAAATGGCAAATGTAACCAATCTGTGCGACCAGTGTGTGTGTACACACACAGAAATTTCGTTCAGGTTAAAATCGCGATAAAATAAAAAATCAAATATAGGCCTATATAAAATGATATAGTACAGGCTAACCAAAACGTCAATCTAGTTATTATATTCTATATCCATGCGTCTGCCTTAGTCATAGATATAGAATATAATAACTAGATCGGACGTGCGTGCGCGCGCTCCACTGCCTGTGTAGAAAAAGCTTTGGTTCGCCATGGACGCAGTAAAATGTCACGTGCTTGGGGCGACGCGCAGAATTAATTTTTTTTTGACAATGTCAATTTTGTGTTATTGACAAGTAGGGTGCAGATTAAACGATCGTCTCATAAGAATTTGATAGATTGACACATTATTTATGCGAGAAAGATGTTACTGAGCAGATTGATAGATACTGCACACCACACAGCTGATCTGAGTTTTTTTTCTGTAAAAACGAAGACCGGTGGAAATGTGTGAAAATGTCCAATGCAACAATCCTTTTGTCAATGAAATAATGAAATAAAAAGAGAGCACCGTTAAAGTTGCTTGGCCAAACATTTAAATTTATTGTTTAGAGTTTGAAATAGCCATTTTGACGCTATAAAAAAATTATGTTTTGGGGCAACAAATTGGGCTGAAATACTTTATTAACTGTAATAATAAAGACAGATGATTATAAGAGCAATGGGCAATGTGTCCCAGCCTAAGTTTACATAGGTATTAAAATGTACACATAAACAAACATTGCTTGCACTATTCGCAAGTAAATAGAAAACCATGCATCGTTGTTCAAATCTCACGTATGTTTCAGCCGCTCGTTTGTTTCGTCAAACTGCGATTGTTGTCACGTCGGCAATCTCCTCAAATGGACCGAGTTACACAAAAACGGGGTTGCTTTTGTCATCCATGAACATCGACTTTATTTTTTAATGTTAATTTTTTTTTCATGAAAGATAAATTATTAACAAACGGTTTTTTTGTCAGTTTTGTTTTGTTTTTGATAACACAAAGGAGTTTCCGTCTGGAAAATTACAACTAAACGTCGTTCAATCCGAGCCAAAACAGTGACAAAAGGGTCAAACTTTACAACCAAATTTGTCTATGTTCCCGGGTTTTCCTGACACTGTACTTGTAAAAACATTGAGAAGAATTAGTAAAATAAGGCTATCAACTTGAAATCAAGTGAAAGGAAACGATTTTGCAGAGATTTGTGTTTTTGTTTTACTTATGTTTTATCATTACATTCAGTAATGAGTAACTTTGAAAGGATAACCAATCAGAGACTTCGTATTGTTAACGATCGGCTCCGGCCGCGAAACGAAGTCGGCTTCGTTTTGCGGCCGGAGCCGATCGTTGGCCGTATAGTCGGCCAACGACGACTTGTTGAGCCTCTCAAAAATGTGTGGCTCATATGGCCAAGTGCCAGTAGACCTTTATGAAGAATGTTTTATTTCAGGAAAAACAAACGTTTCCTTTTTCACCCAAAATTCTTTAATATTACGTATATTATGTTGAAAAAGACAGTCAAAGATGATGGTATACAATAATTATGTTATTATTGTAAAAACGTTTTTATTTCAGCAGTATTTTTTTCACTTAGGTGCCTGTTTAACCTTCCTTAAAGCAATATTTTAAGAACTGTTTACCTTGACAATAGTTAAACGCATGAAATATTTTATGTATGGACAAATTCTCAACATTTTCCTGCGTGTCAAACTTGTGTAAACGATTGTTATATTTAGCCCTCGACCATTAACAATTTTTGCCGAGCGACGTCATTCACGACGACGGTTTACTCATGAGACCTCTTGCGCAATCACGGCTCGCGGAACTACATGTACGCACAGTCTAGCTTCAAGAAAACAAAACACACACTATTTGCAGTTGTTCCAACTTCCTTTTACAATCAACTGACAAATTTCGTGGGCAGCTACAATACATTTCTACAAATTAAACAATAAACTAGTAACGTTTTCACCTGGCTCATGGGCTAACTGAAATGAAGAATGTGACGACAGGCCAAGAAAAAAAGCCGAGTTCAGTTGCTTCAATTTCTAACAAACTGACAAACCAACAAACAACCAAACAACCCAACCCACACAAACAAACTAACAAACAAAGGAGATTGACGTTTTGGTTAGCCTGTACTATATCATTTTATATAGGCCTATATTTGATTTTTTATTTTATCGCGATTTTAACCTGAACGAAATTTCTGTGTGTGTACACACACACTGGTCGCACAGATTGGTTACATTTGCCATTTAAACAGAACAAATTTTGAATACAAGCTAAGCTTCGTACTCACTGGCCTTGAAGATCTTCTGTTATACTTTTGCCGAAGTCATACGATCTGACCCGAAGGTGGCGAGCGATACTTCTTATCAGGCTCTCTCCATGTGATGGATCAAGGGTGTGTTGTGATGACAAAAACACACCCAATCATATTATGGGCTGCTCTGCATACCATGGGGGTATTAGGTTGGACATTACGTGACGGTGCGGTACCATTGTACATCCGGAACACTCTCTCCAAAGATTTTGCAGACAACCATGGCGTCATCTACTGTACAATTACTCACCATTTCACTTACACCATTAGAATACTCGGCAAACGTTACTAAAAAAATAGCTGGAAATAAAGACGAGCTGGATAATAAGACGTTCAGTTCGTCTCGTATTTGTCGAAATGTGTGTTTGGTTGCCGAATGAAAAGCATGCTCGTCACACCATTTCAAAAGTTGCGCGTCGCCCCAAGCACGTGACTAATGTCAGCGCCCAGGCTGAACCAGCGTATTGTACGCGCGTCCGATCTAGGTATTTTATTCTATATCTATGGCCTTAGTACGCAACTCTATGGCATTTGCCCACCAATCGTGTCTGTACTCATGCTGGAATGTAATTAGCATATTTCATGGGAATGGCTAATTCCATAGAAAAGGGAATAATTGTAGAACAGCAATAGAGAGTCCCCACAACTAGGTGTTAAAAATAATGTGTGGGGTCTCTATAAACACCCACACCCATGTACACCCATATTAATAAACACTTCCTTAGTGTAGTTGAGTAGTATACAAGATGTTTGTTAAACTTCCCATTATTTTGATGACCCCCTTTATTCCATTCCATTATTACATAGTTTGCTCATGATGTCGGGGAATAAAACATATACGGCCAATGTTGGTTTCATGTTGACTTTATATGAATCCTCATGAGAGGTTTTTGTGCGAAGTTTTACAAAATAGTTATACATAACATTTTCAATTGGTTTAACTTGTTTGAACAACCGAATCACACAAAATTTGAACATTTTTGGAATGATTTGCCTTTTATTTCGGAAATGACTATGAAGATCTGGTAGTCAGACATTACAACGTGGTTGTTATTGAGCAAACTGTGAGTGTACACTCGTGACTAAGCATCGTGCGCAGCATGCGCAGAAACGAGTGTGTCATAAGTCACAGTTCAAGTTCTTGTATGAATAGATCATATTATGGGAGTGTAGGCTTACGTGTACATGAACAGGAACAAAGTACCAGGATAAACATGTACATGCACACTGAAAAAGAGACACAACCAATACTTCCACAGATGTTGGCTTAATTAACCAGTATTTCTAGAAGGTAAAACTACTGTTCTGTGTCTGACTGATCCTGGATCCACGGTAGAATACGATGGCCATAAGAGGACAGCAAACACGGTAAATACAGCAGAGATAGGAATTGGTATTTTAGAAAGATATAGTGGTAGACAGCCGTGGTTGTTTTAAATTGTCTTGTTTTTGTTTTTCCTGCTGCACGCTTTCATTGCTTTTCTATTGAAGTTGCATGGCCTGATTTTCGCTGAAAGAAATTCTTTGACAGATGATGCTGTTTCATAACGAACAGCTGTAGAAAAAAAAACACGTTCACGTTTATGCCGCAGACAATGCACAAAATGCATGTAAAATGCAAATTGTTTGTACATGCCTGATGGACGTTATATATATCGAGATCCCTAAGTTTAGAAAAGAAACAATATTTTCTCAAACAACAACTTTTTCATGTTTTACGTCAAAAACTTTATCAAAAACAAACAAAATAATACCACTTATAATAAAATAAATAAATAAACAAATAAAAAAAAAAAATTGCAAACTCATTTAATTTTTCTTATTCGGTAACCCCCCCCCCCCCACAAAAACCCACGTTTTTTATGAAAAGAAAAACGTCTTGGACCAATTGAACTCATAGTCCCTTATATAGTAAATATTCCGGGTACTATGATTACATGAGTGTGTTTGGAAGAGTACATTTGCAATCATTGAGTATATCCCAATCCCTATTTTTTGCACGATCATTTTACCAATTTTTGATTTAGCAAATAAATTAAACTCAGTTAAAAAAAAAACCATAACTTTCTCACATGGAATTATTTCACACTGACGTTATTATTTTTCAAGATTATTGATGATTGAATCATACAAGTTGTTTAAAGTCGAACATTTCAGATTTGAGATTGTATCCAAGTTTGTGTTTTCGAGCATTGCCAATCATAGGTTTTCCCCTCATGATATTTTTAGACTGTGTTGACGACAATTTATTGACACATGTGTATTGTGT